>OY754312.1:6075826-7275826 GCA_963573325.1 Astragalus glycyphyllos
AGAGAGAGGTAAGATGTAAATGTGCGGTGTTGTGAGTTTGAGGTGACTGGTGATGGTTCAGAGAGTGCAGACAGTGGTTGCAGAAGTACTAATGAAGTTAAAAAGAATAATAAAAAAAGTGTTTGGAGGGAAGTTCAAATTTTGGACCAAAAGGGTATAGGAATGTAAGTATTGGAATGTAATTTCGTTTGAGGGTTAATGACAAATAGTTATAGTAGATAAGCCAACATTGGCAAGAACACTTGACAAATTTGAATCCTTCTCCTAATGTTGTAGGTAATATCCCCTTTTTTCAGAACCATCACCCGAACTTATCTTTTCCCAAATCCACACAGGCAAGAGAATATCAGTTGCATCTGTTGCACTGTTGCAAGAACACTTGCATATTTCGTTGCTGCTTCTTCCTTCTTTTGCATCATTGGCTGTAGTTTGTGATTGATATTGAGTATAGATATAGACTAAGATATTGATCATGGCATGTCTTTTTCTATTAAAACCCATTTTCTGTTTCTGGTTTTCCTCTCCATAAGCTTCATGTCTGGTTTATAAAGTGTAAACTAGGATTAAATAGGCAACTTGGGTAGAGGAAGCTTTTGTTTCCCTCACACACAGAATTGCAAGTTTCTATGCTTAGTGTTCTAGATTATGCTCGTGTGCTCATGTTATTGCATATGTGATTGATGCATTAGTATAAGAAATATTGTGAGCTCCTGTTTAATATTTAATTGCATACATAGCGTTCTTTCACGCAATATGTGTGTTTTTTAAAGGCACTTTCCTGCAATAAGTGTTTAGCTTGATAGACTTTGCTTATTGAACTGTTTTTTTATTTGAGTCCAGACTTTGTTAGAGAAAAGGCTATAAACTCGTATATGGTGGAACTTAGAAGCATCAAGTGTTGGTGAACTCTGTTTTGGTTATTTACATTTGATGTATACATTAAGAAAAGTGAATTCTATAAAATTTACAATTTTGAGCAGATAAATGTAATTGTCTTCATTTGAATTGTTTGTGATTTTGTAATGTAATAGGGAATAAATGTAATTGTCTTTATCATACAATTGAGATATTAATAATTGAGATATTAATTGTCATATAATAGGGAATAAATGTAATTGTTTGTGATTTTGTAATGTAATAGGGAATAAATGTAATTGTCTTTATCATACTTGTCTTCATTTTATTTATAATTGTCATATAATTGAGATATTAATTGATGATCTTATCATAGGACTAGCATGTATGATAAGATCATCAATTAATATCTTAAAGTTGTTCACTTACATTGTACATACAAGAAGGTACCCAAAAAGAGATTTTTTGTCCAAATATGAGTGTGCATTAAATAGTAGTTGTAGTAGGAAGTTAAGCCAAAAGCGGAATTAAAGATCTAAGTGATGGGAGAATGTTGAATTACTTGTTTTTTAGTGAGGATTGTAGGCGAGTTTGTTTCATGGCCTTTTGTTTTATTAGTTAAAAATAAATATATTTTGTGTTTGTATAAATGGTAAGTAACATGTCGGATGTGATAGGAACGCAGGTATTGGAAAATTGTTGACTTTGTTTTGGATTTGTGATTTGTTATTTTGTATACTAATAGCAGCCAACAGCTTGAGCCATATGTATAAGATTGATTTATTTAAGGAATTTGCGGCTTTCTATATTTTTTTAATGATTTGTGTTGAATTGTAGAGATATCCTAAGATGAACCAATCGAAAAATGTTGTTTGCAATGTATGTGTTCCTTTATTTGTGTACTAGAAATTATAATGCATCTATCTATGTTGTTGCGGCGGTCTTCAATGTTGTTCTTGGTACATGAATGAATATATGGTTCTCAAGCTAGCATCCACCACCTGGAGGCACCATTTGGCATCTACAACTGTCACCATGGATATGCACAATTTATCAACCTATTATTTATTTCCCAGACTTTGCGGATTGCTATCACCACCTCAATTTCAAAAGTAAACTCTCAATTTAGTCTCTAATGTTTCAGCTTATATACCTTTTAATTCTATATTATGAAAATGTATTATATTTTCTTTAATGTTTATCTTTGTTAGGTGTGGAAATAGGCTGAGCTGAGCTGGACTTTGTAAGGCTTATGTCTGACCTACATTGTCTGAGTCTAGTCTGTGGCCAGTTATAGGCACATTTTTGAGGCATAATTTGACCGTTTTGAAAGTTTGACAAAGCTTGAAAACCTGTTTAAAAACCTATTTCACTATTTATTTACGAAAACCTACAATCTTTCAGTACTGCAGGCTTTTTTAAATAAACTAACAAGCTAATAAGTCAATGAGATTAAGCTCAAATCGGAGATATAACAAAATCTTTTTTAGAATTATCTTTATATAAAATCATATATAAATTCTACTTTATAATAATGTCTTTAAATATGTCAAAAATTAATGTAGATCAGTATGCTTAAATGCTTAAATTAATAAAAAATGTTAGCAAATTTATGATTTGACATGCAGTACAAAATTGGACATAATAATGCTACTAATAAAAGTACTATTTATATTACTTAAGTAAGCCTGCCTAGTACGCCTACAAGGCCTTTTTGGTGGACTGTAGCCTAACCTTTTTAGTTAAAGAGGCTTTTAAAAAAGTCTTAGCCTTATCTATTTAAGAAAAGCTTAGTCCAACCTAGGGCTAATGTAGGCTGGGCTATAAGCCTTGTCGATCGGTCTGACCTATTTCCACTCTAATATTTGTTCATCAATTTAGTCTCTAAAATTTGTTGCTTAAAGGGCTGAATTATTGGACGAAGATAAATTTTATGGGCTATTTAATAGGTTTCCATAATTTAATGACTAAATAAGAGAAAAGATAACGCTTTAGGGACTAAATTGAGAGTTTATTCCAATTTCAACAAGTTTATAAGAAACTAGTGCTCAGAAGTAAGCAAACATAAACATACACTCATATTATACACCACTAAGATCATTAAAGTAAACTAGTAACTAGTACACATGGCATGATAACATATACTACCTCTGGACTCGATTATAAGCAACAAACAACTTTTTAGATTCATTGAAAAAGTGATGTATCTGGACTATATATAGTCCAGATACATCACTTTTTCAATGAATCTAAAAAGTTGTTTGTTGCTTATAATCGAGTCCAGAGGTAGTATTATATACAATAAAAGGAAAAGCTTAACATGATAAGATAAGGACAAATGACTTGTCAAAATTAAAGAAAACAAGGAAAAAAGCACATGTGAGAAGTTTGATGTACATTTTAGTGGAGTTGTCCAAGTGTGATGAGGGGGAATTGGTCCACTAAAGATGGTTGTGATTTTCTCATGAAAAGTTCTTTAGATATTTGATCCATAGTGGGACGAGAAGATGGATTTTCACTCAAGCAACAAAATGCCAATTTTGTAATCAAGATAATATCCTCAATAACAGTTGAATTTGTAGGTTGAGGAGGACGTTGGTCTAAGATACCAATCAATTGCAAATTATAAGTCACTGTTGCTGTATATGATGAGAACAATGAAGAAATGAAATCTGCTGGATGTTTTCCCATTAGGATTTCAAAACATAGTACTCCAAAGCTGTAAACATCGCATTTCTCTGTCACTTGCATTGTCTGGGAAAACTCTACAATCATGTCAAAATTTCAAGTTACACATTAGTTAGTTAATAGGTTTTGCATCAAACACATGTTTATATTTTCAATTCGACATGGCGACAATGGTTTGAATGGTCCAATACTTCAAGTGGTTTATGTTATTCAAACGTTTGAAAATCGCTTTAAATTCAAACGACAGCCGATGTTGCCTCACATAAGTAGAAACTTATGATTCTCTACACCTGCATGGTTCTCAATAATGACTTGATCGGTTTCCAGTTTGACGAAAAACAACGAAAAAACCCAAGAAACATTCATATTTGAATTTTGTTGTTTTTAGCTGAGCTGACATTGATTGGATCAAATTGTTGAGGACCGTGCGACAGTGAAAGACTATGAACTTATACTTATGGTTCTCTATGTCCACATGGTTCTCAATAATGACTTGATCACTGTCAGTTCGACTAAAAACAACGAAAAACCAGTCGGGCACTCATATTCGTTTTTGTTGTTTTTGGCCGAACTGACACGAATTATATCACTCGAGGACCATACGATAGTGGAGGACCATGAATTTCTAGTTACAAGTAGTTGCGGCGAACATCATTGAAATTTAGAGCGATTTTCACGCGTTTCACCATCCTAAACAACTTAAAGTGTTTGACCACCCTAACCATAGAATGAAATTGACTTGATGTATATTGAGATAATTTCCATTTTAAAATACAGGGAAAATGGACAAACCTGGAGCTGAATATCCATAGGTACCAGCAAAAGTGGTCCAAGTTTGTGAACCAGCAGGCTTAAGAAACTTAGCTGTTCCAAAATCAGAAAGATGAGCTTCATATTCTAAATCCAAAAGAACATTCTTACTCGATATATCGCGATGAACAATAGGAGGTGAGCAATCATGATGCATATAAGACAAAGCATTAGCAACACCTTTAACAACATTCACTCTCTTTTCCCAATCAAATGCAACAGCTTGTATATCATTATTCAACATTTGAGCCAAATTTCCACCTTCCAAGAACCTATAAACCAAAAATGAGAATCTTGAATGTTGACAAAATCCATAAAGTTTTATAATATTCCTGTGTTTGATTTCTGTCAAAGTCTTAATCTCATTTTCAAAGGCTTTCATATCTTGCCTCTCTCCATCTGTTCTAGAATGAAGTTTCTTCACTGCAAAAACCATATCAGAACTCAACTTTGCCTTGTAAACAGATCCTTCTCCTCCCACACCAATGAGAAACTCATCATCAAAATTATTTGTAGCTTCAATGATATTTTCAAGCAACATTTTTCCATCATGACTCCATATAGAAAACACTTCTTCTGATTTTGATTGTGATTCTCTTGAAGTACCATTGTCCTTGGTTTTTGTCTTTCTTGCTCTTATATAAAGAAACAATAGAGCAGAAAATAATAGTAATAGAGCACCTAAGATAAGAAACAATACTAGTAACATGACCTTGTAGCTCTTTCGGCTATGACTTGTTGAGCAAGGCACTAAGCCAGTGTGATTACCACATAAGCCTCTGTTATTTCTCAATGATTCAATTGGAGCTTTAATAAAGGCTTGATTATTTGGAATCCTTCCTTCTAGATTGTTATTTGATATGTTGACAGAACTCAAACTTGACATGGAATCTTCAAAACTTGAGGGAATAGTGCCAGAAAGATTATTGCATGACAGATTCAACCATTGTAATTGCTTCAACTTTCCAAGAACTGTTGGTATTGTTCCGATCAACGAATTCCCGCTCAGATCGAGAGACTCGAGAGGTTGTGATTCACTAAACTCCGACGGAATGCTCCCGTCGAATTTGTTTTTGCTTAAATTCAAGTTATGTAACATAGGTAACTTGACAAGTTCTTTTGGTATTGTGCCACTCAACATGTTTCCACCTAGATCCAAATCTTCAAGATAATGTAACAATCCAATTTCTCTTGGAATGTTTCCATAGAGGTAATTGTTGTTGATCTTAACTTCAAGTAATGATTTCATGTAACCAAGTTCTTTTTGAAGCTTTCCTGTTAAGTGATTTGAAGAAAGATGGAGCTTGCCTAACTTGTTTGCCTTGAAAAGTGTTGATGGTATTACACCAGAGATATTATTTTTGGATATAATGAAAGTTTCAAGATTAGGACATTCCCCCCAATTTGATGAAATGTGACCATGCAATTTATTATCACTAAGATCAGCATATTCCAAATTAGGATATACACCAAAATCTTGTGATATATCACCTTCTAATTGATTAACATTAAGCCTTAGTCTTTGAATACTAGAACAGTTTTTCAAGCTTGTTGGTATTGGACCAGTGAAATGGTTATGATCAACATTTAAGAATCTGAGTGACCCACCAGAACACATTTGAGGTGGCAATTGACCAGTAAAATCATTCTCAGATAATAAAAAAGCTTGCCAATTAGTAAAGTTATTCAGAATCTGAGGAATTTTGCCTGAAAGTCTGTTTGTCATCAATTCTAGAACTACGAGGTTTGTTAAATTTCCAATTGTGGTAGGAATAGTTCCAGTGAGATTATTTCCTTGGAAAGAGAGACTATACAAATTCACAAGATTTCCTATAGAGACAGGAATTGATCCTGAAAAATGATTCAACCGAAAGTATAATAACACAAGGTTTGTCAAGTTTCCAATGGTAGAAGGAATTGATCCAGAAAATTGGTTAAGTTCAAGTGAAAGTTGTTGCAAATTAACCAAGTTTTCTATGGATGATGGTATTGAACCAGAAAAATTATTGTAATCAAGAAATAGCCAAGATAACTTAGACATGTTCCACAAGGAGGGTGGGATTGTTCCAGAAAGATAAGTGTTATTAGAAAGGTAAAGTCTATTTAAATTACTCAAATTACCAATTGAATCTGGTATATTACCAGATAAAGAGTTTCTTGACAAGTCAATAAGCCGAAGTTTAGTCAACATTCCAATTTCTTTTGGAATGGAACCAATAAGTTTACTTTTTCCAATTGCTAAATACTCCAAGTTTTTCAGTTTTCCAATCTCAGGAGGAATTGAGCTACCAGAAAAATTATTGCCACCTAAATCAAGAAATGTTAATTTGGACAAATTTCCTATGGAGTTAGGAATTTGTCCACTTAATTGACATATGGAAAGATCAAGGCTAAGTAAACTCTTTAGGGTCCATATTTCTTGAGGAATGGAACCATGAAAAGAATTTGAAGAAAAGTTCATGACATTTAGTTTAGACATGTTGCCAATTTGTGGTGGAATGGTTCCATAAAAGTTGTTGTTGTAAATGTTTAAGGTAAGGAGGTTAGGGAATGAAGAGAAAGTGAGAGTGTTTAGTTTACCTTTGAGTCCAAAATTTTCAAGATTTATGCTAATGATTGACTTGAATTTGTCACACTGAATTCCTTTCCATTTGCATGGACTTGTGGTGTTTTCTCTCCAAGTTGTTAAGAGAGTTTGGCTTTGATTTTCAAAGCTATCTTTCCACTTTAACAAAGCATTTGCCTCATCTGTATTGGCAGAAATAGAGGTGATAGAAGCTATTTTGGAAAAAGCAGCAATTTGTGGCAAAGAGAGTGTTAAAAGGGTACAAAGGAATATGAAGAGAAACTTGATGAATTTTCCATTTTGAAATACAAGTATCATGGTTCAAGTGTTAGAGAATTTTTGATCAAGAATAGTACAACTTATACAAGTATCATGGTTGCAGATACTTTCAAGTTGATGCTTATATTCATATATTGTGTGGTGGTGATGGTTGAATAATTGAGTTGCTGAGTGCTTATTACAATTATGCTCTTTTGAAAGTCTTGTACAAACGCAACAACAAGGTTATGATTTGTGATCTTTCCAAAAGACACTTTTTTCAAAGTGTGTATTATTTTATCTTCCACCCATTGTGCTTCACATTGCATATTACTTCGAAGATAAACATGCTTTTTCCATACCATCTCAATGCTAGGACCAATTTATGTGGCTAACTTATTTTCAGCATATCCTATAATGACACGTCACTATTCATCAATTTTTATTCCAATAGTGTAATTCTTTCAAAATTTAAAATAAAATAGGTCTTCGAGTTATTTCACGTCTTTATATTTCTTTAAAATGAGATCATATTCATATCATACTTCACGATAAAGTGCGTAATACATAGCTCTCTAGGGTGTGTTACTGTTAGAGGGCTACCTTTGCTCTAAGGGTAGTGAGGAGTAGAACACAACCCGTTGAAGGCAAGTTGATAAAAGCAGATAATGAATGAGGTAAGAAGAGTTTTCAATATATTGATTGATTATTCCTCACTGCAACAGTGGGTATATAAAGGGCAAGATTGTTACTATCATCGATTCTAAAACAAACACCGACTTCTAGAGCTAGGTGAGTCACACAAAAAGATAAACAAATGTTGAAATTTAAAAAGATATTGTCCTAAGTTATTTGACAGCTATTAAATAGCTGTTACAAAGTGTGATTGGACGAACATAGTACTAGAATGAGTAACTTCATGGAAAGTCCTCGTTTTATATCTCTTTTAGTTTCTGGTTTGTAACCAACTTTTTCCTCGTATGCTTATCATTTATATTATGCATCTTTATTGTAAAGTATCTCCTAAGAACTAGTTCTTACAAAACAAATCTGCATGGACATAGTATGAAAAAGGGGTGGGGATTCTCTCAATTTTACACCTATAGACGCCTAAACTCTTTCAGGTAGACTAAACTCTCAATTTGTTCTTGTTTTTTTGTTACAAAAGAGAAAAGAAAAAAGAAGCTAAGGCCTAACAAAAGCTAGCCCCTGAGCATCGACTTTAAGAAGCTGGAACATAGCAGATGGGGGATAAGCCAATGACACAAAAGAAGACAACTCTATCGTATCAAGCTTAGCCAAAAAATCTGCACAAAAATTAGCTTCCCGAAACGCATGCTGAATCTGCACCTCCCAATTTGTTCTTGAACTAACATGTTTTTTTTTCTATGTGATATATCCAAAGTATATAAAACAATAAGTAGTAACTATCAATTGTGAAATATGTCAAACTAATCTCTAAAATCGTAAGAAATGTATCTCATTAGTTTCCGAGATGGATTATTTATTAAATTTTAGAAAGTAATTATTGACAACAAACTTTAGAAACTACTTATCATTTTCATATAGTTTAATAAAAGAATGAGTGTAAACTTAAAGACTAAATTGATGATTTGGTCTAAAATAAACTTAGAGTTAAATAATTTATTTTCTTAATTTCAATGAATCAAATGAGAATGTTTAAAAAAGAAATTACTCAAAAACCTATGAACAAATAATTTTGATAATTAACTTTTTGGATCTTGAGTCTACCTCTACTTACATCACATTTGATAGGATCATTTATTAACAAAACGCAGAACATTATAATAAAAAAAGAAAAAGACAGAAGACACAAATATCTTTTCATTTTAAAAAAAGAAGACCCAAATAAAGATAGATCTTTGACGATCCACAAAATAATATTTATTGACCAAAATTTGAGAGATTTGGATTATAGTTGTTGAGAAGACTTAGATCCCCTTCGCTCACACTATTTAGTTAAGGTATAACAAAATTTTGTGGGGTTAAAACAATACATAGTTGTTGAATGATAAGAAGACCATGAACACTGGAGTCACTATACGAACAGTAACAATAGTCATGTGGAATTTTTTTACCGTTGATAAGCAAATGTTAGTGAGAGTAGGAAAATGTTAGTTTTTAGGGTCTTAAATCTGGACATCCCTTTTGCAACTCCTTCATGTCCCACAAGGATAATGATATATTTGAGTATGAATAAATACCCCATTTCGTCTCTGACAAAAATTTTGTCATCCAATTAGGTCTTCAAGAAAAATTGATATTAAAAATAAGTTCACGATAATTAAAAACAGGGGACATGTTAGTCTCTCTGTTAGTCCTCTATCACGGTTAGTCATCAACACGATTCAAAGATGTTGAACAAGATAAGACCACTCCATTTTATACGATTTCTCCTTGATGACTCGTTCTATGTAGCTTGAGCACCAAGAAGGTTTTGAGAAGTCACAGAAGCATAACCCCCATAGGTGGATGAAAATGACCCAAAATGACTCATCATGAAATTCGCGCAAAAATCTAAGAAAAGCTGGTGGTGCTGGTTTGCTATGGTAGAATCAGATAGGAGCTTCAAAAATAGGGGTTAGGGTTCAAATAGAGAAGAAGATGAGACTAATATAAGTCAGACACGAGGGGCCAAATTGGCCTAAGATGGGTCCCTTAAAAGTTAAAATTTGATTCACGAAGATGGCATGTTGACACTTAAACGAAAAAATTTGAACGAAAACTTACTGATGGACTAACGAGTCCCTTCTTTAAAAATGTCAAGGATTTGTTTTGATATTAATTATTCCGGGGACCAACTTGGACAACAAATTTTTTGTCAAGGAGGAAATTGAGTATTTACTCTTGAGTAAATATATACCCTTCAACACATGGTGTAAGGGGAAAAAAATTAACAAAACCACTACACATCACAAAGAAAATCGTAATGAGAAAGGATTCTATCGGGTGAAAAATGCCTCCAATGAAATATTAGTCATCATTCAAGGGTTGGAAATAGACAAAATTGCCTCCAATGAAATATTAGTCATCATTTAAGATACCAAGTTAGTCCTTTAAGCTTCTTTTTTCTTCTCATTTAGGCCCTCTAACTCTTAATTAAAACGTCTACATAATCGACCCTTTTTTACCATTTCTATTTCAAAAATCCTTATGTGACTGTTCTAGATATGTTGTGGACTAAACGGTGGCGTGGCTTTCCATTTTATATTTTTTCCATTTATTTTTTTCCACATAATCTTTTTCCAATCAACAAAATTAGTGTTCATCTTTTTCCCCAATTTCATCTTCTTCCTCTTCTCATAAACCTTAAAGTTCATCTTTTTTCTAAATCTCCATACTAATACCCAATTTTTTTTCTAAATCAAACTCAATGTAATGCAAGAAATTTTTCTCCCAAATTACGACTTGCAAACCATGATTTGCCAGAAAATAAATCGAAAACCTCATCTCTCTCACGCTAATGATTATCCATCTCACGCTCCCTCAGCGCAAATTGGGGAAAGAAGATGGGCCAAACAAGGGAAATAAGTTCTAAGGGTGAAGGTATTTTGTGGTAATTTGTGGTTGAATTTAGCCATTGATGCAAATATGAATTTCGATAAAACATCAAATATTTCATTTTGGTCCTATAAGTTTTTGTTTAGATATTCACTTTGATCCTATAATTTAATAAGTACAAAGTTTTATAGTTTTTCATATTATTTTATATTAAAATTGTTTTTCACATCTCTTATATCAAATGTCATGAATAAAATGTTGATAATTTTTAAAAATAATTTCAACATTTCAAAATTAAAATTAATTTCATCTGAATATTTACCTTTTTAAAAATAACTTTTACTTATTGTGAAATCAAAATTATTTTCTTAGGCATTTGGTTTTGTTTATAAATAATATTTTTTAATTTCATCTGAATATTTTTTAATTTTAAAATATAAAAGTAGAAACAAAACAAAAAAAAACTGAAATCAAAATGGAAGTAGGGAAAAAATGAAGAAAAAAAGTAAAACTTTAAATATAAAAGAAGAAAAAGGAAAATGAGAAAAAAAGGAAAAAGAGGAAAGAAAAAAAAAAGAGGCTTGGCGCCAATTTGAAGTGGCATGACAAGCCACATATATATAAGAGATAAAATTTAAAAAGAATATTGACAAAAAACTTTAAAATAAACATCCATAGATAATGGGAAGAAAATGTCTAAAGCTTTTAATAACATAATCCATATTTATCAAATGTAAATATAAAAACTTAGCCCATGATAAGAAAGAAAAGAAGACAACACAATTAAAAACTAAAACACGTGGGTATCATGCATGGTTGTATGAAAACTCATGATAAAATAGGAGCAGTTATACAAAGTTGAAAGAAGATGGTGGATGTTGTATTATAAATGTGGCTGAAGTTCCCGTTGAAAGAAGATAAAAATTTAAACACCAGTTAAAGTAAATTTTTAATACGGTTTGATGCGAAATGACAAAAATAAAGAAGACAACACAAATAGAAAGTGAAACAAGTGGGTATCGTGCATGGTTAGATGAAAACCACAAATAAAATAGAATCACCTATAAAAAGTTGAAAGTAATGTTAGCTAGTAGCTTATACATAGTTGGTTGAAATATATGTGTATCACTCCCGTGCGATGCACGGGGTGAGCTAGTATCGATGAATGTAAATGTATTAAATCAACTCCTTTTTTTACCAAAAAAACATTAATATTGTGAGAAGATGACTATTAATTAGAAATAGTTTGGTAAATGTATTTATTTTTTCCATGAATCCAAGAAAATTAAATGCATAAAACTACTATTCTTAATATGTGTAAAGGTAATTGTTTTTGCTTATAATCAAGTCCGAAGGAAGTACATCAATACATCATGCAAGGTTAAATAAAAATCATCATTAAAATAAAAACACCTATACAAAATTGTAAGAAAATGTTGGGGAGTTCTATTGTAAATGAGACCGAAGTTCCCATGGAAAAAAGTTAACTTTTAAATATAAATTAAACAACAATATTATAAAATTAAAAATAAACTTTAACAAAGACATTGGAATTGAAAATTCACAAATAATAAGAAGAAGAAAAAATATAAAAAGTTTTAATAATGTTATCTATATTTATCAGAAATATAAAAACTTAAACCCATAATGAAAAAGAAAATAAGACAACACAAATAGAGAGTGAAACATGTATGTAGGTATCATAAAGAGTCTGATTTAAAACTAAACACCAATTTAAGTATGCTTCTAATACTCGCTGGTGCGAAATTATCAAAATAAAGAAGAAAACACCAATTTGAACATGTAAACATTTTTCCGGAACCTATTTTGTCACGAATGTTTTTTTGCTTTTTCATCAAACATGTTATTGAGGAACGAATTTCGCGTATTTGAACATCTAAAAAAATTTTGGGACCCTATAGTATCCCAAAATACATCGTCAGCATCACACTTTACGTATTTTATCACAAACTTATTATTATTTTTTACTAAACCGGTTATTTACAAAGATACTTCTGGTATTTGAAGACTTAAAAAGTTTTTATGAATCCTAAAGTACCCCAAAACATACTATTTAAGCATTTTGGTACAAAATGATTTTTTTTCACAATCAACTACACTAAAGCACACTGTTTAGCATCTCACTTTACGTATTTTGTCACAAACTTATTATTATTTTTAACCAAACAGTTTACTTACGAAGAAACTTCTGGTATTTGAAGAATTTTTTTTTTATGAATTCTAAAGTACCGCAAAACATACTGCTTAACATTTCACACGTATTTTGGTACAAAATATTTTTTTACACCATAAGTACACCAAAGCATGTTGTTTAGCATCTCACTTTACGTATTTTGTCACAAACTTATTATTATTTTTTACCAATCCGTTTACTTTCGAAGAAATTTTTGGTATTTGAAGAGTTAAATTTTTTTATGAATCCTAAAGTACCCTAAAACATACTGCTTAACATTTCATTTTACGCATTTTTGTACAAAATAATTTTTTTGCCCAAGTACACCAAAACACACTGTTTAGCATCTCGTTACATATTTTGTAATGAAATTAAATCTTTTTTTCACAAAATGGATTATTGAAGTTTTTTTTTTGCATATTTAAACATCTAAAATTTTTCGAGATTGTAAAATACCCCTTAAAAGATAAAAAAGAAAAAATACAAAATCTTAAAATATAAAAGTAGAAACAAAACAAAAAAAAAACTGAAACCAAAAGGGAAGTAGGGAAAAAATGAAGAAAAAAAGTAAAACTTTAAATATAAAAGAAGAAAAATGAAAAAGAGAAAAAAAGGAAAAAGAGGCTTGGCGCCAATTTGAAGTGGCTTGACAAGCCACATATATATAAGAGATAAAATTTAAAAAGAATATTGACAAAAAACGTTGAAATTAAACATCCATAGATAATGGGAAGAAAATGTCTAAAGCTTTTAATAACATAATCCATATTTATCAAATGTAAATATAAAAACTTAGCCCATGATAAGAAAGAAAAGAAAACAACACAATTAAAAACTAAAACACGTGGGTATCATGATGGTTGTATGAAAACTCATGATAAAATAGGAGCAGTTATACAAAGTTGAAAGAAGATGGTGGATGTTGTATTATAAATGCGGCTGAAGTTCCCGTTGAAAGAAGATAAAAATTTAAACACCAGTTAAAGTAAATTTTTAATACGGTTTGATGCGAAATGACAAAAATAAAGAAGACAACACAAATAGAAAGTGAAACAAGTGGGTATCGTGCATGGTTAGATGAAAACCACAAATAAAATAGAATCACCTATAAAAAGTTGAAAGTAATGTTAGCTAGTAGCTTATACATAGTTGGTTGAAATATATGTGTATCACTCCCGTGCGATGCACGGGGTGAGCTAGTATCGATGAATGTAAATGTATTAAATCAACTCCTTTTTTTACCAAAAAAACATTAATATTGTGAGAAGATGACTATTAATTAGAAATAGTTTGGTAAATGTATTTATTTTTTCCATGAATCCAAGAAAATTAAATGCATAAAACTACTATTCTTAATATGTGTAAAGGTAATTGTTTTTGCTTATAATCAAGTCCGAAGGAAGTACATCAATACATCATGCAAGGTTAAATAAAAATCATCATTAAAATAAAAACACCTATACAAAATTGTAAGAAAATGTTGGGGAGTTCTATTGTAAATGAGACCGAAGTTCCCATGGAAAAAAGTTAACTTTTAAATATAAATTAAACAACAATATTATAAAATTAAAAATAAACTTTAACAAAGACATTGGAATTGAAAATTCACAAATAATAAGAAGAAGAAAAAATATAAAAAGTTTTAATAATGTTATCTATATTTATCAGAAATATAAAAACTTAAACCCATAATGAAAAAGAAAATAAGACAACACAAATAGAGAGTGAAACATGTATGTAGGTATCATAAAGAGTCTGATTTAAAACTAAACACCAATTTAAGTATGCTTCTAATACTCGCTGGTGCGAAATTATCAAAATAAAGAAGAAAACACCAATTTGAACATGTAAACATTTTTCCGGAACCTATTTTGTCACGAATGTTTTTTTGCTTTTTCATCAAACATGTTATTGAGGAACGAATTTCGCGTATTTGAACATCTAAAAAAATTTTGGGACCCTATAGTATCCCAAAATACATCGTCAGCATCACACTTTACGTATTTTATCACAAACTTATTATTATTTTTTACTAAACCGGTTATTTACAAAGATACTTCTGGTATTTGAAGACTTAAAAAGTTTTTATGAATCCTAAAGTACCCCAAAACATACTATTTAAGCATTTTGGTACAAAATGATTTTTTTTCACAATCAACTACACTAAAGCACACTGTTTAGCATCTCACTTTACGTATTTTGTCACAAACTTATTATTATTTTTAACCAAACAGTTTACTTACGAAGAAACTTCTGGTATTTGAAGAATTTTTTTTTTATGAATTCTAAAGTACCGCAAAACATACTGCTTAACATTTCACACGTATTTTGGTACAAAATATTTTTTTACACCATAAGTACACCAAAGCATGTTGTTTAGCATCTCACTTTACGTATTTTGTCACAAACTTATTATTATTTTTTACCAATCCGTTTACTTTCGAAGAAATTTTTGGTATTTGAAGAGTTAAATTTTTTTATGAATCCTAAAGTACCCTAAAACATACTGCTTAACATTTCACTTTACGCATTTTTGTACAAAATAATTTTTTTGCCCAAGTACACAAAAACACACTGTTTAACATCTCGTTACATATTTTGTAATGAAATTAAATCTTTTTTTCACAAAATGGATTATTGAAGATTTTTTTTTGCATATTTAAATATCTAAAATTTTTCGAGACTGTAAAATACCCCTTACAATATAAAAAAGAAAAAATACAAAATTTTAAAATATAAAAGTAGAAACAAAACAAAAAAAACTGAAACCAAAATGGAAGTAGGGAAAAAAATGAAGAAAAAAAGTAAAACTTTAAATATAAAAGAAGAAAAAGGAAAAAGAAAAAAAAAAGGAAAAGGAGGAAAGAAAAAAAAAGAGGCTTGGCGCCAATTTGAAGTGGCATGACAAGCCACATATATATAAAAGATATATCATATAGGGATAATTACACTAGAGGTCTTTTAAGTTATTTAATTGTAACAAGTTGGTTATTTAACTTTTTTCGTAACACTTAGGTCATTTAAGTTATTTAATTGTAACAAGTTTGTCCTTTATGTTTTTTCGTACCACTTTGGTCCTTTAAGTTATTCAGTTGTAACAAATTGGTCATTTAAGTTATTTAATTGTAACTTTTAAAGACCAAATAACTTACATTTTTCAGCCCCAAGTTGTTACAACTAAATAACTTAGAGGACCTAAATGGTACAAAAAAACTTAAAGGACCAACTTGTTACAATAACATAACTTAAAGGACCTAAGTGGTTCAAAAAAACTTAAAGGACCAACTTGTCACAATTAAATAACTTAAAAGACCTCTAATATAATTTAGCCTATTATATATAGCTTCCTTTATAGCCACTGGCTTTCTCGGCCAACTAAGGGGATGGTGGGACCACTACCTAAATGATAGTCAAAAAAGGGAAATCTTATCCCATAAGAAAGAAACCAAGCTAGAAACTAGCGGCAGTGCCATCACTACAACCACTGGCGAAGAGGACGCCGTCTATACCCTATGCCTATCCATCCTACAACATTTTGTTGGAACCAACATATCGATAGGAGAGAAATTACAAACCCTCCTCCAGAACCTAAGATGTCCTTCCTTAGCCCACTTTAGGTGGTATAAGGACACCTTCTTGTCCAGGGTTTTCCAACTGAAAAACCCTGACTCTATCCACTGGAAATCCAAGTTCGTAGATGGGTTACCATATCTATTTGCTGAAAAGATTCGGCAATCCCTAAGAAATAGGAATGATGGCATAAACATAAATTATGCTGACCTAACTTATGGCCAGATAATTAGTAATTGCATTAATGAAGGATTAGCCTTGTGCAACAACATAAAGCTAAAAAACCAACTCAAAAAACAAAAGCTTTCTGAGAAACACCAATTAGGTGAATTCTGCGAACAATTTGCTTTTGACCTAGAAAAACCCCCAGGAACTAATAAGCAGAAGCAAAAGCTAGGGAAAAATAAACCCTATAAGAACTATAAGGACAGGACCAAGAATCCTTACAGAAATCCCTACAAAACTCCTAATAGGAAGAAGTATAGAAAAAGGTTCTACAATAGACCCAAGAAAAAACCCTTCGTCCCAAAGGGGAAAAGAAAGGCCAAAAGCCTTGATATAACCTGCCACAAGTGTGGCAAGGTTGGACACTACGCCAACCAGTGTTGGACCAAGAAAGCCCTTAACGAAATTAAGGACGAGCAGTTAAAAACCCAACTAGGAAAAGTCTTGTTAGCTAGTTCTGAATCAGAGAGAGAGTCCTCAGATGAGGATATAGGAATCATATACGAATCCTCAACCGATTCGTCTTCCACAGACAATGACTGTCAATGTAATGAATTAAATTACTGGAAATCCATTGTCGATATGAACGGCTTAAATGTTCTCACCGCAGAACAAGATGAAGCCTTAAAAGCCTTAGAAACCATCTCAGATAACAATCTGAAAAGAAAAATGATCAATTTTCTGATAAAAGAAAATGACAGAAAGGAGTCTCCCCTAATCATAGAGGCACCCTACCAGATCAGTGAGGTAATGTCTAGGTTTACACAGTCCAATATAAAAGAGACACCTGTCTCCATTATGGACTTAAAAAGAGAAATAAATCTCTTAAAATCTGAGATTGCTCAGATCAAAAGGAACAATAGTGTCCTACATCAAAGAATCACCATTTTAGAAGGTCCAGAAAAAATAGAGGAAATCCCCCCTAGCGATGGCAAATATTTATCTCTCTTAGACAGGGTAACATCGCAAAAATGGTTTGTCAAAATTACTTTAATGGTTAGTAAAAATTTTATTTTGGAAAATGAAATTGCTTTCATAGATAGTGGAGCAGACTTAAATTGCATTCAGGAAGGGATCATCCCTACCAAATACTTTTCAAAAACATCTCAAGCCCTCACACAAGCTGGAGGCGACAAATTGCAAGTTAAATATAAACTTTCAAATGCCCATATTTGTAACCAAAGTATTTGCTTACCAACGTCTTTTATCCTAGTCAAAAATTTGACTCACAGAATTATATTAGGCACCCCCTTTCTACATAATATTATGCCTATTATAAACATTGACCAGAGTGGAATCACCACTATTATAGATAACAAAAAAATCATTTTCAAATTCATTACTGATCCTCATGTCAAGATGTTGAACGAGGTAAGAGATATTCTCCTCAATAAAGAGAAGCAAATGTGCTTCCTTAAGGAAGAAGTGAGCTTACTCAATATAAGTGAGCAGCTCAACAAAGATAACATTAAGAGCCAAATTAAGGCCATCGAACAACAATTTGTTGCAGAAGTTTGCAATGATCTTCCTAATGCTTTCTGGAATAGAAAGCAGCATGTTATATCCTTGCCCTATGAGGACGGTTTCATTGAAAACCAGATCCCTACTAAGGCCAGACCAGCCCAAATGAACAAGGAATACCTTGACCTATGCAAAAGAGAAATTGATTCTCTCTTACAAAAAGGGCTGATTAGAAATTCTAAGTCTCCCTGGAGCTGTACAGCGTTCTATGTAAACAAGAATGCTGAGCAGTAACGAGGAGTTCCTAGGCTAGTTATTAATTACAAGCCCCTTAATAAGGTGTTGAAATGGATCAGGTATCCTATCCCTAATAAAAAGGATCTTTTAGACAGATTAAGCGATGCTCTAATCTTTTCAAAATTCGATATGAAGTCGGGTTACTGGCAAATCCAGATAAGTGAAGCTGATAAATATAAAACAGCCTTCACTGTGCCCTTTGGACACTTCGAGTGGAATGTCCTTCCCTTTGGTCTAAAAAATGCCCCTTCAGAGTTTCAAAATATTATGAATGACATTTTTAATGCCTACTCTGATTTCATAATTGTCTACATAGATGATGTTTTGGTCTTTTCCAAAAGTATTGACCAACACACAAAGCATTTGAAAATTTTCAAAGGTTTGGTCAAGCATAATGGCTTAGTTATTTCTGCCCCAAAAATGAAGCTTTTCCAAATAAAGGTTAGGTTTCTAGGCCATGAGATAGACCAAGGAACGATAGTTCCTATTAGTAGGAGCATAGACTTTGCTTCCAAATTTCCCAATGTTATTTCTGAAAAGAAACAACTTCAGAGGTTCTTAGGGAGTCTCAATTATATCTCAGATTACTATGAGGACCTATCACAGGACACAGCCATTTTATACAATAGGCTCAGAAAGAACCCAGGGCCTTGGACAGAAAGACATTCCCAAGCTGTCCAAAGAATTAAAGCCAAAGTAAAATGTTTACCTTGCTTAAATTTAGCAAATCCTAAATTCTTTAAAATAGTTGAAACAGATGCTTCAGACTTAGGATATGGTGGTATCCTAAAACAGGCAAATCCCAATAATTCCAAAGAGGAACTGGTAAGATTTACTTCAGGAAAATGGAATCCGACCCAGTCGAAGTACTCGACCATTAAAAAAGAAATGCTTTCCATTATAAAATGCATTTCAAAATTCCAAGATGATTTGCTAAATGAAAAGTTTTTACTCAGAATTGACTGCAGCTCTGCCAAGTCAATAATTGAGAAAGATGTGAAAAATTTAGTGGCAAAACAAATCTTTGCCAACTGGCAAGCACAATTATCTGCTTTCGAATTTGAGATACAATACATTAAAGGAGAAAATAATTCTCTTGCTGACTATTTGACCCGTGAATTTTTGCAGGGCGAATGACTACCCCCAATAGGGGAAGAGGTCGTGGCTATGGCCGTGGCCGAGGACGTGGGAGCAACAATATGTTGCCCTACCAAGAATCAAACATTCCTCTAATAGGGGATTGGACTACAGTCCATAGGACGAGAAACTTGCAGCAATTGCCTGCACCTCCAAGGAAAGAAGATATACCTTCTTCCTCATCAAGTAAGATTACGTCTTACAAAGAAGCAATGGTCAATGAACCAACAGAAGTAACAGAATACCTTGAAAATCCTGTTACAGAGGACATCATGTATGTCGAAAAAGAAGATGTAGACTTGGCCCCTAATGATGGGTGGTCAATCAAAACAAGATATCTCGAATCTAGAGGATATCCTGGACTTTATGGTAAGTCTAGACCTCACCTGGAGGTACTATTATTAGTCACTGAATCAGTAACAATTACTCACCATCACCAGAATAATAACCCAGAAAGTTTTATAAACTTCAGCAAATGCCATATCAATAAGGTACTATCACCCAGAGAATGGGGACTGAACCCCAATGGGGAAAAGGCAATAAAAATTGCCGAAGGTAAATATGTTTATTTCAATTACTGGGATTATATCCAGGCTTTCTCATTGGCATTTTATTATCAAAATCCCAAGAACAAACATTCTTGGTTCTTCAGTATCAACCCAGAAGTGGTTGATAGGCCCATACCAAATTGGTTTTTTAACTGGTGGATCAAATTTGGTCCTTCCTTGGAAATTTTACCAGTAGATCTACTCCGCTTATATGATGACTGGTGTCACCACAGTCCCTTAATTCTGAAAAATACTTTTAAGATGATTACAGGACAAGGCCCATGCCTATATTTTATTAAATTCCAAATCCCATGGATATGGAGATGGACTATTACCATAACACAAGACAGGCACGGTATTCCTGTGCTTAGGAGAAATTTCTTCTATAAATGGTGGGCTAAAATGGCCACCGAGGACCTCCAAAATATCAAAGCCAAGGTTGAGACAGCCATAGCTGATGACCAGTGCAAAACAAAGTTCCAAGATTTCCAAGAGCTCTCAGTAGCCAACTTAAAGAATTACTTTAAAAAACTACACCCTAATGAAACAGAGGAACAAATCATGGTCAGGACCCTTGATTATATGAAAGAACAATTCTTTAAAAACTTTCAATTCAATAATGAAGCAGTGTCAATGAAGACCAGTTCGTCGCAAGCATCAATAGACTCAGATGCCCTTGATTGCTTAGCCGGGGAATCCCAAGCTGAGGAGGACCCTACTCCCGAAGACTTCTGGGACGCCATGATCCAATCAATGGCCCAGAATGGAAGAGGACAAAACTCCAATCGTCAGCCATGACGTCACAAGGCCAATAATACATGCCCGGCCAAAATACTTTGTAATCTGTCGACCACTTTGTCGGCCACCTAGGCAATTATAATGCCCTTTACTGTTTACTTTTTAAGTTTTTGTCGTCTGTCATTATAAATGCGCCTATGGGGCTCACAAAAGCGTACCCGGCATTAATAATGATTTTTTGTCGTTTTTTCCACAGGCTACCGAATGTAACAGTAGCTTTTTACCAGCTTAAATAGTAAGCCTTTTTCTTTTCTTTATAAGGCGAATCCGCCTCAGTTGTAAAACAAGCTTTATAATATAAGTCTTTTAAGTTTTTCAAGTTTCTATACAATTTCCTTCCGCAATCAATCGCACACTCTGCTTTCCTTTCCTTAAGGTAACTATAATTTCTTCCTTTAATTTCAATTTTATTTCAATTGTTCTTATGATAAATCGTAGCTAAGTACCTAGTTGTGGCATATATATATATATATATCTATTATCTAATGCAGCTTGTCACTTGCGCGCGCAAGTGACAAGTTTTTTTGTTTTTTATTTCATTTTTTTTTTTGACAAATTTATTTCAGTTTTTTTATTTTGCTTTTTGTTTCTTTTTTTTTCTCTTCTTCTTTTTTTCAGTTTTTTTGTTACTTTTTGTTTTTTCTTCAGTTTTTTTTCTTTATTTTGTATTTTTATAAGTACTTTGCTGTGTTGAAAAATTTTAAATGTTTAAATATATAAATTTTGTTCTTCAATAATCAATTAGATGGAAAAAATTAATTTCATAAAAAAAATACGTAAAGTGATATGCTAAAAAGCATGCTTTGGTGTACTTGATGGTGAAAAAAATTATTTTGTAACAAAATACGTAAAGTGGAATGTTAAGCAATGTGTTTTGAGGTACTTTGGGAATCGAAAAAAAATTAACTTTTCAAATATCAAAAGCTTTTTCGTATATAACCGGTTTGGTAAAAAACAATAAGTTTGTGAAAAAATACATTAAGTGCGATGCTGATAGTGTATTTTAGGGTACTTTAGGGTCCCAAAAAAAATTTTAGATGTTCAAATACACGAAGTTCGTTTCTCAATAACCTTTTCTTTTTAATTTTATAATATTCTTATTTAATTTATAGTTTTAATTTAATTTTTATTTACAGAAGCTTCAGTCACATTTACAATAGATCCCTTAGTCGCACACTTTCAACTTTCTATAAATACTTCTATTTTATTGGTAATTTCCATCCAACCCAACACAATACCACGTGTTTCATTTTCTATTTGTGTTTTCTTTTTTATATTGCTCATTTTGCCCCAACGGGTATTAAAACCATTCTTTAATTTGTGTTTATATTTTATCTTTCTTTAATATTCGAGTACAGCGTTGCTGCATTGACTCCCGTGAGAATTTCAGCCACATTTACAATACAACCTTCATGATCTTCTTTCAACGAGAACTTCAGTCACATTTACAATAAAACCTTCATAATCTTTTTCAACTTTGTATAATTACTCCTATTTTATCATGGGTTTTCCTTCAACCATGCATGATACCCAGCATGTTTCACTTTTTAATTGTGTTGTCTTCTTTTTCTATTTATGGGTTAATTTTTTATATTTGCATTTGATGAATGTGGATTATGCTATTAAAATTCTTTAGATTTTTTCTTCTTATTTATCTATAGAGGATGTGCGTCTTTGTTAATGTTCCTTTTAAAATTGATAATCTTTTTATTTATTTTATATTTATATTTAATTTTTATTCACTGTTATTAGATTTTATATTTTGCTAACTAACACCAATTGCCCAATGGGATAGGCTATCCTGGGGTACGTGAGTCGATTCCGTGCTCCTGAGTTTGATTCTCACCGTTGACAAACTCGGTGTTGGCCAGTGCGAAATTTGTTTTCAAGCACAATGGGATATTAGTCTTTCGAAAAGATTTAATTATACGATAGAATTTAGCCAGACTTCAGCCTTTTTTTTCTTTCTATTCTTCCTTTTTTTTCTTTTATATTACTTCACTTTTTTTATCTTCTTCCTTTTTTCCTTTACTTTTTTTTCCTTTTTTGTTTTTGAGTGCTTTTAGGGTGAGGGAACAAATCAAATGCCTCAGAACCATTAAATATGACTGTAGGATGTAGTATAAAAATTCATCAACGGTTGAGATTTAATACAAGTTGATTCAATCTTAACCACTAATAGCATTTTACACAATATCCTACGATCAATTTTAGTGGTTATCGATGACGGATTTAATTTGCTCCCTCAACCTAAAAGCACCCTTTGGTTTTTACTTCAGTTTTTTCTTCTTTTTTTTTTTTATATTTTAAGAGCTGCTTTACGGTCTCAAAAATTTTAAATGTTTAAATATGCAAATTTTTACGTAAATAAATATTTACGTAAGTCTCAAAAATATTTATTTACGTAAACTTTAGTCACATTTACAATAGGTCCCTCAATCGTACTCTTTCAACTTTCTATAAGTGCTTCTATTTTATTTGGAATTTCCATCCAACACTACACGATACCACGTGTTTCACTTTCTATTTGTGTTTTCTTCTATGTTTTGGTCATTTCGTACCAACGGGTATTTAAACCATTCTTTAGTTGGTGTTTATATTTTTATCTTTCTTTAAAATTCGAGTACAACATTGCTGCATTGACTCCTGTGGGAACTTCAGCCACATTCACAATACAACCTTCATGATCTTCTTTCAACGGGAACTTCAGTCACATTTACAATAAAATCTCCAAAATCTTTTTCAATTTTGTATAACTACACCTATTTTATCATGGACTTCCTTCAACCATGCTTGAAATTCAACGTGTTTCACTTTTTAATTATGTTGTCTTTTTTTCTTTCTAATTATGGGTTAATTTTTTTTATTTACATTTGATGAATGTGGATTATGTTATTAAATTTTTTTAGACTTTTTCTTCTTATTTTATCAAAGGTTAATGTTCTATTTAAAATTTATAATCTTTTGATTAAAATTTATATTTATAATTTAATTTTTATTCACAGTTATTAGATTTTATATTTTGCAGACTAACACCATTTGCCCAATGGCACAGGTTACCCTGGGGCCCAGTAGTCGATCCCGTGCTTCTGATTTTGATTCTCACAGTTGACAAACTCAGTGTTGACCAGTGCAAAATTTGTATTCAAGCATAATGAGATATTAGTACGATAGAATTTAGCCAACCCCGTGCGGGAATTGCCGCACTTTTTTTTTTAACTTTAGTTTTTTTTTTCTTTTTGTTTTTTTGTTTTGTCCTCTTTTTTATTTTAATGTTTTCCATTTTTTCCTTTTTAATATTTTAACGAGTACTCTAGGGTCTCGAAAAATTTTAGATGTTTAAATATGCGAATTTTGTTTTTCAATTATCGATTTGGTGAAAAAAAGATTTAATTTCATGACAAAATACATAAAATGATATGCTAAACAGTGTGCTTTGGTATACTCGATGGTGAAAAAAATATTTTTTTAACAAAATACGTAAAGTACGATGTTAACCTGTGTGTGTTGAGGCACTTAGGATTCAAAAAAAACTAGCTGTTCAAACACCCGAAGTTTTTTCCTCAATAACTGGTTTGGTCAAAAAAAATAATAGCTTTGTGATAAAATAGGTAAAGTGTGATGCCAACATTGAATTTTGGGGTATTTTAGGGTCCAGAACAAATTTTATATGTTCAGATACGTGAAGTTTGTTCCTCAACAACCTGTTTGACGAAAAACAAAAAAAATACGTGACAAAATATGTAAAATGTGATGCCAAACAATTTGTTGAGTTACTTTAGGATTCAAATTTTTTTACATGTTCGGATACACAAAGCTCATTCCTCAAAAACCCGTTTGGTGGAAAAAATTTGTGACAAAATATTTAGTGCGATACTAAATAGTGTTTCTATGTGCTTCTATTTTATTCAAATATGCGAACTTTTTTCTTCAAAAATAGTTTCAACTTTGTATATGTGCTTCTATTTTATTGGTGGTTTTAAATCAAACTCTGCATGATACCTATACGTACGGGTTTCACTTTCTAATTATGTTGTCTTATTTTCTCTTTAATTATGTGTTAAGTTTTTATATTTACATTTGATAAATATAGATAACGTTATTAAAGTTTTTTAAACTTTTTCTTCTAATTGTCTATGGATGTTCAATTTCAATGTATTTGTTGGTATTAATATTCTTTACGTTTTTTTTCTTATTATCTATGGATGTTAAATTTCAATGTCTTTGTTAATGTTTCTTTTTAATTTTATAATATTTTTATTTAATTTATAGTTTTTTAATTTAATTTTTATTTACTGGAGTTTCGGCCACGTTTACAATAGATCCCTCATCGCCCTCTTTCAACTTTCTATAGGTGATTCTATTTTATTTGTGGTTTTCATCTAACCCTGCACGATACCCGCGTGTTTCACTTTCTATTTGTGTTTGTCTTCTTTATTTTTGTCTTTTTGCATCAAACGGTATTAAAAACATATTTTAACTGGTGTTTAAATTTTATCTTCTTTCAACGGGAACTTCAGCCACATTTATAATACAACCTCCACCATCTTCTTTCAACTTTGTATAATTGCTCCTATTTTATCATGAGTTTTCATACAACCATGCATGATACCCACGTGTTTTAGTTTTTAATTGTGTTGTCTTCTTTTCTTTCTTATTATGGGCTAAGTTTTTATATTTACATTTGATAAATATGGATTATGTTATTAAAAGTTTTAGACATTTTCTTCCCATTATCTATGGATGTTTAATTTCAACGTTTTTTGTCAATATTCTTTTTAAATTTTATAATCTTCTTATTTAATTTATAGCTATAATTTAATTTCAATCCACAATTATTTAACTATATATTTTACAAACCAACATCATTGGTCCACTGGCATAAGCTACCTTGGGACACGGAGTCGACTTAGTGCTCCCGAGTTTGATTCCTGCAGTGGACAGAAAACTGTTGTCTTGAATGATTAGTTTATTAAAGAGGTTTTTTCTTTCGGTTTTACTTTAATTTTGCTAACTTAAAATTAGTCAACCCCGTGCGTAGCACGGGTCAGGCGGCTAGTATATATATATATAGGAACAATCTTCTCCAATCCATGCACGTAGGGACATGGCGCGCACTGCACGAGTATCGACAAAGAATGAGAAAAAAAGTACTAGCACTACTATAAGATTAACTTTGTTCGTTTCTTTATCCAATTTAATGGTCCCTTGTGTTTATTATTTATGAATGAAATTCCACAGTATAAAATAACATTAAAGCATTTTATTTTGATAGATATTTATAAAAAGATATATACAATAAATTGCCCTAAAAGTCTTCTCCCAGATCAGCTTAATCAATTCTTTTAAATCCATCGTTCATTCTTAATAGTATGAGCAAGTTCATAACATTTTTAAATGATAATAAGATAAGAAAAGTATTCTAACTCAATTTATTTTTCAAGTTATTTCAAAGTCATTCGTATACCTACCATCCCATGCACACAATAATGCTATGATATATCTAACAAAAAGCGAAAAGGTTAAAAAAACGAAAAAAGTGAAGGATTTGTAGAGCTGGCAAAACGGGCTACCCGGCCCACATTGGGCTCCGGCTTTTACGGTCCGGGCCAAAAAGCCCGGATTACAATTCGGGCTCAACTTTTTTGGCCCAAGCCCAGCCCTATGCGGGCTGTGGGCTTTTCGGGCTAGCCCGCATTGTGCGCCAATTTTTTTCTATTTGCTTTTAACGGACTGAATTGTAAAGAAAAAATTGCATAGAATTAATTTATCACTTTTCAGTTTTCAAACTTTTAATTAACACCACATCAATGTAAGGCTTATATATATATACTGAGAAAACCAGCATGTTGAATAAAGAAAGAGTTTGACTATGAGTGTAGTTGTGTTTTATGTAAAGTGATTCTATTTTTTATTCTATTTATATTATTTTTTTGGTTACTATTCTTTTTATATTATAATACTAAGAAGAAGATCAAAAAGAAAATGAAGGCTAAGAGTGTGAAAAACGTGAACGTGAACTGCCTTTGGGTTATTCTATTTATAATACTAAGATCAAAAAGAAAATGAAGAGGTGTTGAGAGTGAGAAACGTGAACACTTGGGAGTTGGGTCTTTTTGAATTGAAACTGGGTTATTGATTTTGGGTTGGACAGCAATAATATATACCTTTTTTAAAAAATCACGGGCTTGCGGGCTACCCATGGCCCGATCGGGCTAGCCCGACACGGGCTCGGGCTTTTGTGGACCGGGCTAAAAAGCCCGAGTGTAAAAATGGACTCATTTTCTTCAGCCCAAGCCCTCCCATATTTCGGGCTAGCCCGGCCCATTTTGCCAGCTCTAAGGATTTGTACATTTATTGTATATAAAGAGGAATATAAAGTTATTTATTTTGGAATCTCATCTCATTGCAATGATAAAGGGACTCTCTCCGTCAAAAAAATAAAGGGACGACGCCCTTAGAAAAAAATAAAGATGCTTTATTCTTCAAGAATAAATAACTATAATTATAAAGAGGTTATGAATAGAGGACAAGGACAAGGACAAGGACAAGGACAATTATTAAAATAAAGGTACTTTATTGAATGAGGTTTTGTTTTTGACTGCATGGTTAAAAGATGCTATAATATTGAATAATTGGAGAAAAAGGACAACAATTATTAGTTTTGGTCGTAGAATGTGGGTGGTGAATTTGGGGGATGAAAGTGACTGAATAATGACACATGACTAAAATATGTCTGTTTTTGTTATACGAGGATAAAAATTTATTTTAATAAAATATAGTCTAATATTGATTTTAGTTAAAAGTGAGTCTATGTATTGTGATTCTTATTTTGAGGATAAAAACACCTTTTTCAAAAGTACTTTGAAAGTGGCGTTTGTTGGAAGTTGTCGGTGGCGTTATGGCGAGTCTCTGTAGCAATGGTTGTTGAAGTTTATATAGTATAGAGTTTCACAGAATTAATATTTAATCATAGTGAACAAATGCCAAAAGATGATAATTAACATGATTTACTTCTACATTTAGACGGTAATATATAGCCCATACTATGAAAAAACTTTTTTAAAGAAGATTACCAAAAATCACTGAGAAAATGATTTTCACTTAAAATAATATAGTAAATATATATATATATATATATATATATATATATATATATATTTCGAGATTCTTATAACAAAGGCTAATTTATTCAATAAAAAAAATTTTGAACATTTTCTCTCATCTACCACACTTATTGTAATTATATTATTTTTCATTATAATATAACTGATATTTTTTTTACATATTCAGATTATTTTTTAAAACTGAAATAAATAGTTGAGAATCTAAATATAAACATTTTTTTACATTACATAAAATAATCTGAAACAATAGTTAAAAATTAAAAAATGTAAACATTTGTTTTACATCACGTGTGTCTATATATATATATTTATATAAAATAATCTGAAAGAAAGCCAGCTCTAAAGTCTATATAGAGGAGATACAATATACGGAATAATTTTTAATCTTTAATTATTAAGTATTATTTTAATGTGAAGATAATAGACTACTGTAATAAGCAAATATTATATAACAGAAAAGTTGACGTACGGCCAACCCATGAATCCAGTGAAAATATTAATAGATTGTATTTTTTTAAAGAAACAGAGGTGTATTAAAAGAAGCACTTGGGTGCTTCACCCCAATATGCTTATGTTAGGCAATGTTAACCGCTAGCTTATAGCGGATTCGCTAGTTGTAAGTCTTTGGTACAACTAGTTTTTAACGCTTTTCCACTAATTTATAGCATTTTTTGAAACGTTACTTGAAGTAGCGTTTAAACTTATATAGCTTATAGCGTTTCATTTTTTCTTCCAACTTTACCCTCATTACTTTAATCAAATTCTTCACTTATCCCCCATTAAATAAATTTCTCTCTCATTTATAAGCATTAATTACAAATGTCTATTTACGTAATTTTATTTTTATAAGCTACTTCAACCGCTACTTTTACCAAACACTTTAAATTCAATCCGCTACCTCATCCGCTATAAGCTAGCTTATCTGTTATCCGCTAGTTTATCTGCTATCCCCTACTTTTTGTCAAACAGAGCCTATATAAAGGTTAATTATATAGCCTGCTGAGTATATTATTTGGTTTAAGCTACAAATCTTTATTTGTGTCTTTTAGTGATCTGCCTAAATTGCTTGTAAACCACTGTTAGAAAATACTCTTAATTTTACATAATGTCGTTGTTGTAAGACTTATTACTACACTTGTAAACAATGTGCTATTTCTCTCCCCCCAAATACAACATATAAGTTTTTTTGATAAGTGTATATTTATTAGAATAGCCTAGCTTGGGCATCACCGTGAAATCACTCTATCCACCTTTTATGAAGGGTTGTAGAGGACACACCATCATTTGTTACAAAAGCTAGATAGATAATACACCAAAAGTTTTAAATACTCTCCACAATGAAGAGAGAAAACACTACATAATTGAATTTCGCAACGCAAACACTAGAGACAAGGAAAAGAAGGAAATAAAAAAAATGATGTCAACCAAATTAAATAAATCACCTTCTTAACTCGAGGGTCCTGAATTAGACTTCTGAGATGTTGAAACTGCTCAACCCAATCTCCAGAAGTGCACTATGAGAGTCCTAATCATGAAGAAAGTGTTTATTATTGCAGCAGGTTCCTAATCTGTTGGTGCTATCGTTGTATATACTGGCTTTTTTTTTCCAGCGAAGTACTGTTTTTTCTGGCGGGGTCTTTTTCTAATGAGTTTTGGCTCCAAGAGATTCTAATGAGGGTTTTACTCTGATTGTAAATATTCGGGTTTGAGTATCTCGTATACTTCCTTTAATAAAATTATTTATGCTAAAATTATTCTAAAGCAAAAGGTATGTGAAGCACTTTGCACAGACCAATTGAGAAGAGACATTAGTCATGCAACGAGAAAAACTCTATAAATGTTGGGTACTAACTCGCTAGTTTACACATTCCAAACAAGGAACACTTGAATTGAAAGGAATGGGCAGCTCCATTTTTTCTATCCTTTCAATTACATTGCTTTTCCTTTTCTTGTTCTTGCTGGAAGCTGTCCATGGCAGCAAAAAGGTACGACATAGACTCTCGTTTTGCTTATTGTTTTTCATGTGATGGTTAGTTTAGTTAGTTCTCAACTTCTCATCATTTGCTCTATGATTTTGCATAGGTTTACATTGTATACTTGGGAGCACATTCTCATGGTCCTAGCCCCACCTCTCTTGACCTTGAAATTGCTACGCATTCTCATTATCATATACTAGCTTCCACCTTGGGAAGGTATATATACATACACATACTCCCTCTCAACATAAGGGTCACCTCCTCGGAAATATGATTAAATGACATAAATTTTATCTTCGATTATATAGTAAAATCCAAATTAATATAAATAAAAAAGTAAACTAGTTTTAAATTTTTTTCTCTCTCTTATGAACCAAATATATGTATGTAATTAAAATGCTTCTCTTTTTTTGAACTAAACATATATATATCTTAATAAAGGGGATTCTAAAAAAAACTGTCATTTTGGTGTCAGATTTTTCTGACCAAAATGTCTTTATTGTAATGATAACTACCCACTAACACCCAACACATTTCTATTTCTAATTCTAATAATAATAATAACCACCCACTAACACATCAATACACCAACACATGAAATACTGGCCCGGAGGGACCGTCTTTCCCCCTTAGTGTAATTAAAATTTCTTCCATTTCCTCTCTTTCATTAAAATTCATTGTTTTTCCTCTCTTGATTGAACAAACTAGACCCTAAGGAAAAAATATTCTCAAATTTTCTGTCTAAAATTTAAACAAATTTTCTAATCTTATTTAATAAATTATTCTAAAGTACCGTCTAATTTACTTAAATATATTTACCAATTTCTCATTTTATATTCAAGAAACAATTTTCAATATCATTAAAGATAGTCAAGAATACACTTCTTTTTTTTTAAACGAGATTAAAAAATTAATGATAAATTAAACTAAAATTCTTAATAAGTGGAAGTTTAAGTACTTTTGTTTATAATCAAATTTGAGGAGTATAAATTTAATTTTGATTCATTGTTAGTATAAGCTGCTACATATATTACATTACATCCCAGCATGACAGTGCCACATATAAGCTGCTACATATAAAAATAAATTTATTTAATTTTTTAAATAAACTCATTTTCCTTAGATATTCTACTCATTTTTATTTTAGTATGATTGTATTTTTCAAAAAAAAGAAAGTACGATTGTAAATTAATAGTGAAGGAAAACAATATTTTGTCTCAAACTTGTGACGGAAGCAAATATTTTGTCCCAAACTTATGGCGGGAGGCTTCCCGCGACCCAAATTTGGAGTAGGTTGGGACGGAATATAAATTTAGTCCCAAAACTGAGACTGAAACACCGGTTCTGTCCCCAATTTCAGACAGAATTTATAATCCGTCGCACAATGGTAAATAAATTTAACAAAAAAGGTTTGTGACGCATATTTGTCGCAAAACCCGTCGCAAATGAATAATTTTGAGATGGAAAAAATTTTCATCACAAATTTCCGTCCCAGATTCTTTCTTGTAGTGCCAGTGGCGACTCTCTAGCCTTGTAACTCAAGAGATCGTGTTCAAATCCTCTCGAGAAAATTTTGTATGATCTAAGTATCTCATTCCTACCCTATTTATTAAAAAATCTTCACCACCCCTCAAAAATAATACTACCATTACAGTATCATCTAATTTGATTTATATAATCATATTATCTTTTTTTAAATCAATGAAATTTGGATTTTTTTTGGCTGCAATGGCACTATAGGGTATCATCGCCACTTCAATCTGAGCAATGCGGATCCTCTACTGTATGCATCATGTGTTACGCTAGCGTGGACCGTTCGATCTGGATCTCTCTAGATTGAGCGGTCCATCCTGGCGCAACACGTGTTGCGCGTAGCAGATGATTTAGATCCTAAGTCTCAGTTATGAGTTTTTTTTTTTGGGTGGGGCTTAAAGTATAACATGTAAATAATTTTTAACATGACAAGTTATATGTGTGGATATATTCTTTCACAGCCAGGAGAAAGCGAAAGAAGCAATTATTTACTCATATAATAGACACATCAATGGCTTTGCTGCACTACTTGAAGAGGAAGAAGCAGCAGAAATTGCAAGTGAGTCATTAATTAGCATGTTCCAATTAGTGTACTTAAATGTCAACTCAACTTTCCATGCTTCAAATTATAGTAGTTGACACAATAATGTTTTCTTTATTGGGGCAGAAAAACCAAATGTAGTGTCAGTATTCTTGAGCAAAGAACATAAACTGCACACTACAAGATCATGGGAATTTCTTGGACTACACAGAAATGCTAAGAACTCTGCATGGCAAAAGGGGAGATTTGGTGAAAATACAATAATCGCAAACATTGACACTGGTAAGCTTCATAATTTGGTGAAGTTTTTTTTGGTACAAGTCATGGAAAAAAAAAGAAAAAAAATAGAGCAGAAGGCTAGGAAAACCTAGCATCAATTACGAGCAAACTCTCAACTTCATAATTTGGTGAAGTTGACACGGCTAATTACAGAACCTGCTGTTTTTTTTATATTATAATTATTCAGAGAGTTTTTTCTGTTAGTTCAGATGAAATAACAAATAAACAACTCACACAAATATACTATCTAAAGAACACGCTTGAACACAAAACCGACAGCCGCTTGTCGCTGAAAATTGTCAATACAACTGGTAATGAAAGACTTTTAGAGAATATTCTGTTACAATGATGATCACACTCACATGTTTTTATTATCGATAATTAGAACTTATTAATACGTGTCCAACTATGACATCAAAGTGGAGCACTTTACCAACAAAAGTTGATCCGAATGGTACTTGGGCTCGAATCCCACTTAAGGTCTCGAGTTCGAAGTTTGAGTGTGGCAAAAAGTATGTTAGAAGGAAAGAATCAAACAGGCTGACAAAGTTGGGTGGATATACACGTGGCCAATCAAATTGCCCAGTGTATATAATGACAACCAGTGAATAATGCACACCGAAAACACAGTAAAAGAAAAGTGGAGCTCTTTAGCCACGTGCTGGTATAAAAAGTTGCAAAAGATCCACGTTACCATGTGTTGGAAAAGAGGGAAAAGCACATTACAAATATTTAATTGAGGAACAGATTTTTATTTTTTTTGAAAAAGTATCACTATATGATTTATTTTTTGGAAAAATCACGTATCCTATTACAAAGCAAAGCATAATACTGAAATATTTTGTCTACAAAAATAAAAATAATAATTGTTGCGGTATTTTACATAAGGGTTAGTCTAGTAGAATTTTTTTTTGCCCGGACCATCGTTGGCTACCCACGGAGTATCCCAACGCTTTCAACGAAAGACTAATTTCCGTTCGTACTTAGGATCAAATTTCGCACTAGCCAACGCCGTGTTTGTCCACTGCGGGAATTGAACCCGGGAGCACCGGGTCGACCCCCCGTGTCCCAGTGTAGTTAGTAGTAGAACTTGACATAACGTGTATATGATATTGTACGTAATTCAATAGGATGAAGTGAATGTAATTTCATTCATAAATCAAAGAACTTAAAGATTTATCATGTTTTGGACTATGATGTCATCTTTCCACCCTTAATTTGTTTCTTATAAAAAAAATAATCATGTATTTAATCAGAAAACCGATGAAAAAAAACTAGTAAATTTCTTGTTAATACGTAAAAGAGGCCCATATGCCCACCAAGGTTCAAAATCCATTTCAATCTAAAATCTAAAATAGTAACATATGATGTTACGTATTTTGAATCTTGACCAAAAAAATGTACATATTTTGAATTCTGTTTTCTCCCTTGAGTAGGTGTTTGGCCAGAATCAAAGAGCTTCAGTGACAGAGGATTTGGTCCCATCCCATCAAAATGGCGCGGCGGAAACATCTGTCAAATTAACAAACTCCGCCGATCCAACAACCTTCCATGCAACAGGTTTTTTTCCTTTCTATTTTTCTAAATTAAATATATTTTTGGTCCCTATAAAATTTGAAAATATTATTTTTACCGACTATTATTACTAACTTTAGGGCCTGCAGAGGATCATAATCCATTTTTATCATCCAATAAAGATTCCTTACATTTATATAACAGGAAGTTAATTGCAGCAAGATACTTCAGCAATGCATATGAAGCATATTATGGCAAACTTCATCCATCACAACACACAGCACGTGATTTTGTAGGCCATGGTACACATACATTATCAACAGCTGGTGGAAACTTTGTTGAAGGTGCAAATGTATTTGGTGTTGGAAATGGTACTGCAAAAGGTGGATCACCAAGAGCTAGAGTTGCAGCATATAAAGTGTGTTGGTCACCAACAGATCCTGCTAGTTGTTTTGGTGCTGATGTTTTAGCTGCTATTGATCAAGCTATAAGTGATGGTGTTGATATCATTACTCTTTCAGCTGGTGGTCAATATCTTGTTAATCCTGAAGATATATTTTCTGATGAGGTTTCTATTGGTGCATTTCATGCACTTGCTAGAAATATTTTGTTAGTTGCTTCTGCAGGTAATGATGGACCAACACCTGGTACTGTTGTTAATGTTGCTCCTTGGGTTTTCACAATTGCTGCTAGCACTTTAGATAGAGACTTCAGTAGTACTATCACCTTTGGTAACAATCAAAAAGTCACTGTAAGTGCCATCCTAATTCTTCTTTTTTCTTCTTGTTGTTGTTGTTGTTGTTGTTTTGTTGTGTTGTTGGTGTGCAATATCTATCAGTTTTGTTCGGTGACTAATATAGGCTGAGGAACCTGGCTGGTTAGGTTTTTACTTAGCTTTACCGGTTCGTTCGGTTCTCTCTTTTTAATAGAGTTTTTGCCATATCCATGACTTAAATTTGAGACCTTGGAATGAGATACGTGTTAAGAGTCCCCCATCAGATGTGATATGGCCCAACCAAATTTTTAAGATAGTATCAAAGTCAATCCAAGATCCATTGGACCACCCGCTATCGAGCAAGTCGGGTCACGCTCAAGTCCAGTCTTGGGCGTAAAGGGTGTGTTAAGAGTCTCACATCGGATGTAGGGTTGAGTTAAGCCCAATCCAAATTCTAAGTATTCGAACTCATTTACCGCTAGGACAATGCTTATTGGTTCTTATTGTTGTTCTTATTGAGTTATTATTTATTGAAGTTATAATAATTGTTTCATATTTTCCATTATTAGGGAGCGAGTCTTTTTACAACCTTGCCACCTAACAGAGCATTCTCTCTTATCCTTTCCACTGATGCCAAACTTGCTAATGCGACAACTCGAAATGCGTATGTACAAATTTCATGTCTGATGTCGATATTTCAATTACTTTTATTTTCTCAAATTATTATCGGTGTCTAAGTGTCTGTACATTGCTGCAGTCGACTTTGTAGGCCAGGGACACTTGATCCTGCAAAAGTAAATGGGAAAATAGTGGCATGTCTTAGAGAAGGGAAAATAAAATCAGTTGCTGAAGGTCTAGAAGCTTCATCAGCAGGTGCAAAGGGAATGATTTTGGGTAATCAACCACAAAATGGGAAAACAACTCTTTCTGAACCTCATGTTCTGTCTTGTGTCAATTATCCACCATCACCTCCAGGACCAAAGTCTCATGGTTATGACATAACTGCCACGTAATTTATTTATTTATTTCTCTTCTCGTATATTCCCTTTGGTCCCATATATAAGAGATACTGCAGTTTTAGGTTCATTGAATTCAACTATCCTAAAACTGTTGCATTTTTAAATGACCTAAAAAATGAAAGGCTATAACTATACATATACACTATTTATATTACAGGGACTCTACAATAAAGTCTGGTAATACAATAAGTATGTCTCAAGCAAAAACGTTCTATGGAAGAAAACCAGCTCCAGTTATGGCTTCATTCTCATCAAGAGGACCAAATAAGATTCAGCCATCAATACTCAAGGTATACACTTTGACCTATTATCAAATAATTAGCTATTTAGTACACAAATTATTTTGATTTTTTTTTAATGAGATTGCTTTTGTTATATATTTCAGCCAGATGTAACTGCACCAGGTGTAAACATCCTTGCTGCCTATTCACTAATTGCAAGTGCATCTAACTTACTATCAGATACCCGCAAAGGTTTTCCATTCAATGTTTTGCAAGGAACTTCTATGTCTTGTCCTCATGTCGCTGGCATTGCCGGACTTCTCAAAACACTCCACCCTAATTGGAGTCCAGCCGCTATCAAATCAGCAATCATGACCACAGGTACATGCGTTTACCTATGTAGCATCGACACTTCAGATACTAGACGTGTTCGGTGTCTGTGTCTGGGTAAGTGATTCACGATATCTAACATTTTAATTATATATATTTTTGCAGCTACCACGCGAGATAACACCAACAAACAAATTCAAGATGCATTTGACAAAACATTGGCAACTCCATTCGCTTATGGTTCAGGACATGTTCAACCTAACCTTGCAATAGATCCTGGACTTGTTTATGATCTAAGGCTCACAGATTACTTGAACTTCCTATGTGCTTCAGGATACGACAAACAACTCATATCTGCCCTTAATTTCAACAACAAATTTATATGTTCAGGAACTCACAGTATATCAGACTTAAACTACCCTTCAATAACATTACCAAATCTCAGACTAAATGCTGTTAATGTCACTCGTACAGTCACCAATGTTGGACCACCAAGCACATATTCTGCAACAGCACAATTACCTGGACACAAAATTGTTGTTATACCAAATTCCTTGACGTTCAAGAAAATTGGTGAAAAGAAGACGTATCGAGTTATAGTGCAGGCAACGAGTGCGACTCCACGGAGAAAATACCTATTTGGGGAACTGAGATGGACGGATGGAAAACATATTGTGAGGAGTCCTATCACAGTTAAGCGCATATAAATAATCTCTTTGATATTGGCTTGTTGTTATTTTATCCTTCTTTGGATGTCTATGTATTGTAATGTCAGTGTTTTTGTAATAATGAATATCAATAAGTGGCAGTGCAACTTTGTGTCTAGTCTTCTTTATCTCTTCATATGTGAATGCAATGGCTTTAATACTTATACTATACAGTATATAATAATTAGATACCTTTAACTATAGCTTCTATAAAAGTGAGTGGTTGTATATCAGGCTTCTATTTACATCCAATACTTTACAGAATATAAAAAAGGAGTTCATATTGTTCATGATGCTCAAAAATCATATCAGTATCCTAGATAATTGAAGGTTACAAAAGTCCTAATCTGACAATGGGAAGTTGGTCCTCCAAAGGTGATTTTCCTAATGCAGGCATGTTAGATACTTGTTCCATTGTTGGGCGATAATTTTGATTTTTACTGACGCAAGCAAATGCCAACCTTCATGGTTAATGCACTTCATTTAAAGGGGCGGACTCGGCTAGTATCCGGGTTCGATCCTTAGCAATAGGACAAATTGGAGTCAGACTTTACTTACTTCTCAGGCGAACTCCATAATAAAGAAATCAGATCTCCAGGATGCTTTCCCACCATGATTTTCAAAGGAAGTACTCCAAAACCGTAAACATCACATTTCTCATTCACTTCCATTGTGTGTGCCAACTCTACAAATAAATATATTTTTGAGTTATATGTTACATAAATCAATATTGGTTGCAAATCAAGTGGTCTATCTTATATCTTTCATTTGACCTATGTATTTGAGCAAATTGTTAAAAACATAGTGTTGAAATGTTTAAAATTTATCAAATTACTGTTAATTCTCTCAGGACCTTTTCATTTCCTGATTGGACTATGTTTTAATCTCAGAGAATTAACATGTCTATCTTATATCTTTCATACTAACTAAGGAAAAAAACATGTTTTAATCTCTCAGGAAATGGAAAGGTCCTGTAGATTTAGGATTAGATTTAGATTTTGAGTTATTAGCCAATTTGATCTCTGAAATTTCATAAAAATACAATTTAGTCATTGACATTTACAATATATCAAGATAGTCCCTGACTTTTGTAAAAGTGCTTCAATTTAGTCCTTCTATTGTATCAATTTAGTCCCTCTATTTTGCAAAAAGTGACTAAATTGAAACAATTTTGTAAAAGTCGGGGGTTAAATTGATATATTGTAAATGTCATGGAATAAATTCAATTTTGTGAAATTTCAAGGACTAAATTGGCTAATAACTCTTTAGATTTCAGCTCACATATTTTAATGGTTAGACAAATTAGTTTCAGCTTATGTTCACTTCCTTTAACAACAACAGTGAAAAAACTATTATCAATTTTTAGAATTCACTTCCATTATTAATTATTTGCAACTATGAAACTACATGAATGAAGTAGAGTATTATTAAGTTCATTATTAGATTGTTAGTGATATGCTTTTTTAGATTCACTGCTGTAATAAGTGTATAAATATTTTGATTTGATATGCAGGATTATGTGTACTTTGGTAGCTCGTATGCGTTAGTATCTTGCATGCTCGCTTGATTTCTTTGGCTCATTTTTACCTCTTGTAAGCTCTCTTATAACCTCTTGATCCCAAATAGCTCTTGCAAGCTTCTTTTCATCTTATTTAAATAAGTAGCTTGATGCTACTTCATTTTTCTTAGACTAGTATTTTACCCCTGCATACGCACGTGTGATACTATACGGGATTATAATTTGCTATGAAATTACAAATACGTTGAACCCTGTAAAAAGTTTTAAAAAAAAAAGTCGGCATCTTATATTATTAATAATAGGGTAAAAATGAGGAAAAATGAAAATAAGATTTAATAATAGCTCCAACAATTTCCTATCAGGCTTCTATTTACATCCAATACTAACAGAATATAAAAAAGGAGCAAAGAAAATCAAGTTCATATTGTTCACTGATGCTCAAAGAAGTTGTCCTAATCTGATCATAGGAAGTTGGTCCTCCAAAGGTGATTTTCCTATTGCAAGCATGTTACATACTTGTTCCATTGTTGGACGAGAATGTTGATTTCTACTCAAGCAAGCAAATGCCAACCTTGCAATCAAGATCACTTCCCTATCAATTGCTTTCATAGGTTGAGAAAGCCTTTGGTCTAAGACATCAATCAGCAGCATATCTTTAGCTATTGGTTCTGTAGATGGTGACCAAAATAAAGAAATCAGATCTCCAGGATGTTTTCCCACCATGATTTCCAAAGCAAGTACTCCAAAGCTATAAACATCACATTTCTCATTCACTTCCATTGTGTGTGCCAACTCTGCAAATAAATATATTGTTGAGTTATATATTACATAAATCAATAATTTCCATTGCTATATAAGAAGGGAAAGGGATCTAACCTGGAGCTGCATAGCCAAAAGTGCCCGCAAAAGCAGTCCAACTATGTGCATCAGGCTTTAGAAATTTAGCTGTCCCAAAGTCAGAGACATGAGCTTCATAGTCATGATCAAGAAGAACATTTTTGCTTGATATGTCGCGATGAATTATGGGAGGTGAGCAATCATGATGCATGTAGGACAAAGCATTGGCAACACCTTTAACAACATTCACCCTTTGTTCCCAATCAAATGCAATGGCTTTTGTCTCATTGTGTAGTATTAGATCCAAGCTTCCCCCTTCCAAGAACTTGTAGACCAAGAATGAGAACTTTGAATGTGTGCAAAATCCATGAAGCTTTATAATGTTCCTGTGTTTGATTTCTGTCAAGATTTCAATCTCACTCATAAAAGCCTTTGAACTGATATATGACATTGCATCATCATCTGTTACTATATGAAGCTTTTTCACAGCAACAACCAAACCATCAGGCAACTTTGCCTTGTAAACATTTCCTTGACTTCCTACACCAATCAAATATTTGTCATCAAAATTCTCTGTTGCTTCAATGATATTTTCAAACATCATTTTCCCATCATAACTCCAAATTGAAAATACTACTCCTCCCCCTTGTGTTTCTTCACTTTGATTTTCTTCTTTTCGTTTGCTTCGACAGAAAATATACACTGAAAATCCCACCCCACACAACACAATTATTAGAGCTCCCAAACTAATTAATACAGATCTCATGACATTATTGCTATGGTTGGTTGCACAAGGAACCAAGCCAATGACATTTCCACACAAGTGTTTGTTATTTTTTAATGATTCAGCATGAAGAAAAGCTGGAATGTTTGGAACTGGCCCTTCTAACTGGTTGTCTGATATGTTAACAAAATCCAAACTCCTACTAAATGTGGGAGGAATGGTGCCTGAAAGTTTATTATGTGACAGATTCAACATTGACAAACCCAGCAGCTTCCCAAGATCTGTTGGTATTTTACCATTCAAAAAATTACCACTAAGATCAAGAGACTCCAGAGCTGGGCCAAATTTAAAGGGAATGCTTCCCTCAAATTTGTTTTTGCTCAAATTCAAGTTTCTTAACCTTTTTAGCATGACAACTTCACTTGGTATTGAGCCACTCAACTCATTCCCTCCCAGGTCCAATTGTTCAAGACTACGCAGCGATCCAATTTCTGTTGGAAGGTTTCCTGAAAAATGATTGTTACTGATCTTGAGTTCAAGTAAGAATTTCATGTCTCCTAGTTCCTTTGGAAGCTTCCCAGTCAAGTGGTTTGAAGAAAGGTGAAGCTTACCCATCACAGTTCCCCCAACAAGGTCTACTGGTATACCACCAGAAATATTATTGTTAGATATAATGAAGGTATTGAGATTAGGACACTTCCCCCAATTTGAAGAAATGTTGCCATGAAATTTATTGTCACTCAGGTTAATGTGTTCCAAATTGGGATATACACCAAAATCTTGTGTTATATCTCCTTCTATTTGATTTGCCTCAAGCCTAAGTCTTTTAAGACTGGAACATTTTTTCAAACTAGTTGGTACTGGACCAGTGAAATGGTTGTGATCAGCACTCAAGAACTCTAGTATTCCACCAGAGCATATTTGAGGTGGCAACTGGCCAATGAGATCATTCTCAGCTACTAAAAAGGAATACCAGTTAGTAATGTTATATAGCCCAGGTGGAATTCTACCATCAAGTTTATTGTTTGATAATTCCAAGGTATCAAGCATCATCAAATTTCCTATGGTGGTAGGAATAGATCCAGTGAGATTGTTTGCTGTAAGACTGAGGGTTGTCAAATTGATCAGATTTCCTATAGAAGCAGGAATTGTTCCAGTAAGCTGATTATGGCCTATGTATAATGTGCTGAGCTGTGCCAAGTTTCCAATGGTGGAAGGAATGGATCCAGAAAGTTGGTTGTAATCAATTGCAAGATCAACCAAATTGGTCAAGTTTTCTATAGAAGCAGGAATTGATCCAGAAAAATTATTCTTATCAAGGTAGAGCAAGGTTAAGGTAGATATGTTCCACAAGGAGGGTGGAATTGGTCCAGACAGTAAAGTGTTATTTGAAAGGTAAAGTTCATTTAAATTGCTCAAATTACCAATTGAATTTGGTATAGGACCTGATAGAGAGTTTTTTGAGAAATCAATAATATGAAGTTTAGTCAATAGTCCAATTTCTTGTGGAATGGAACCAATAAGTTTACTTTCTTCAATTACTAGAAACTCCAAGTTTTTCAGTTTTCCAATCTCAGAAGGAATGGAGCTGCCAGAAAAATTATTGGCTCCTAAATCTAGATATGTTAGTTTGGACAAATTTCCTATGCAATTAGGAATTGGTCCATTTAGATGACATGAGAAAACATCAAACCTATGTAAACTCTTTAGTGTGCATATTTCTTGAGGAATGGGACCATGAAATGAATTATAAGAAAAGTTCAAAACATTTAGTTTAGACATGTTACCAATTTGTGGGGGAATGGTTCCATAAAAGGAGTTGTTGTAAATGTCTATGGTGAGGAGGTTGGGAAATGAGGAGAAAGTGAGAGTGTTAAGTGTACCTTTGAGTCCAGAATTTCTAAGACTTATGTTAATGATTGAATTGGAATTGTCACACTGAATTCCTTTCCATTTGCATGGACTAGTAGTGTTTTCTCTCCAACTTGTCAACAGAACTTGGCTTTGATTTTCAAGACTGTGTTTCCACTTTAATAGAGCTTTTGCTTCTTCACTTTCTTCAGCTGAAGCTTGGAGCCATGAAATTGTGGGAAAAATACAAAGAATTAAGAACAGAATTCGCCAGCTTGCTAGAATCATTGTGAATATGTGGGGGGAGAAAAATAGCAGATTAAATTAATATTAGGATTTTTAGCTGTACTATGAATAAGTTGAAGTTAAGAGATGCTTTTATTTCAAACAACTAACCACGGTGACTCTTTATCAACTCAAAGGTAATAAACAATTATCAGTGGAAACATAAGACACGCTCTTCAATGATTATTATTGTTGTAGTGGTCAATAAAATTTGGCTGAATCATGTTTCTCACGTGGCACATTTAAATTAAATATTCGTTGTCCTTTTCTGGTAACAATATTGTCAATGGACTTTTATGGTTAGTGGACGGAAATTGCATCTCTAGTGAAAGCAGAATTTTGGCACAAAAGTACCGGTAAAGGTTGACCCGAGTGGTAACTGAACTTGGATCTCATCTCAAATTCAAATTTTGGGTGTGACAAAAATTTGGTTGAAATAAGAGAATCATATGGGTAGACAAAGTCGGGTGTTTGTGACTAATAGATTAGTGATGTGGAAACTCCGCAAATAAAAAATGTAGACACAAAAGTAAATTTTAAAATTGGAAAATAATTTCGGCTCATGGGTCATCAACTACTTTGGTTTGTTTCTATTTGTTTGTCTTCCTCCCATATTGACGTATATTCAACAACCATTTAATAGTACAATAATAGTGTTAGTATTAATTATATTTGTTTGTTGGAAAACATGTCACAAAAAAAATTACTTCTATATTCTTTGTAATTGATAGAATGATTATAGTACGGGGTCATGCAAGACTCACCTTTTTTTTTTATAAGCAATGTTAGTAGGGGTGGGGAAATGTTAGTTTCCGGGGATTGAACCCAGGACCTCATTCTTGCACTCTTTTGGTGCACTCCTTCAGTATCTCTTAGCTCGCCAACTGAGCTACCTACTTGGGATCAAGACTCACCTTTTTAATTGTTAGGCTTAAATATGTTTTAGACCCCTGTAAATATAGCGTGTTTTGATTTAAACCCATGCAAAAAAAAATTAGTAAAAAGTCCTTGCAAAATACACTGTTTTGATATTAGCCCGTCTATTAGAGCTCAGTTACAAAAATTGCATACGTGGCTAACAGAGTTGTGAGCTGTAATTTTTGTTTTGTTTTATAATTATTTATTTTATGACTTGGGTTGCCACCTAGGAAATGAGTCACTCAAATCCCTAAATTCCCAAATCTCCTTATTTTTCATCTAGGACCTCCATGGATGCTCATAGCCAATGCAAGAAAGCCTTGCGCCTGAACATAGCTTGCCCTCTAACTCTCCTGAATATCTCCTGAATTGATGATAAATGTACAGAACAAATACTCTTCTTACTTTGTTGAGTGCATTCCCAATAAGCGTGTGTGATATACCACCAAAAGGTCTTAAGATGGCATCTACTTTTATTGGGAATTCAACATCAATTCAGGAGAGTTAGAGGGCAAGCTATGTTCAGGCGCAAGGCTTTCTTGCATTGGCTATGAGCATCCATGGAGGTCCTAGATGAAAAAGAAGGAGATTTGAGAATTTAGGGATTTGAGTGAATCATTTCTTAGGTGGTAACCCAAGTCATAAAATAAATAATTATAAAATAAAACAAAATTACAGCTCACAACTCTATTAGCCATGTATGCATTTTTTGTAACTGAGCTCTAACAGAAGGGCTAATATCAAAACAGTGTGTTTTGCAAGGACTTTTTACTAAAAAAAATTTTGCCGGGACTTAAACCAAAACACGTTATATTTGCAGGGGCCTAAAATATATTTAAGCCTAATTGTTATATTCCTCACACTTTATCGCATAATATTTAGAGACGACCAACTTAATATTGAGGCAAAATTAGTCTTCATATCTCTTCACTTAATTTTAAGTTTTGATTCGGCTCTTTATGTTATTTTACTCCAAACCAATCTTTTATGTTTTAAGAAGATAGTGTCATTCACAATTTATGAAACTCGGACCAGTCATCAGCCCACACTGATCGGACCGAATAGTCATTAATTGAACTGTGTGACTTAGTATGAATAAAACATACTAAAATAATAAGAGAATTTGAAAAAATGTATGATACTAGTATACCTGCCCGTGCGATGCACGGAAAATATTTCGAGTACATTGGTCATCAAAAAAAATATAATTTATTAGCATACTATTATAAATTCTTAATGTCCCCTATTTATGTTTGTCAAATAGATTAAAGACGTTTTTTTTAGCCAGAATGTGTGAGGAGTCATGATTATAGCGCTTTAAAGTATCAATATTTTAAACAAATTTATGTTTTTATCTTTTGACGTTAGTACGATACATTGTTTCATATTTTACGATTATTAATATTGTCATTTGTGTCTTATTGGTTAATAATAGTAATTATGTATTTGTAGTATGTAATATATTTTTTTGGTATAAACTGGGTATCCTCTGCGCGCAACTAATCCCTCGAGTCGGGTAGGATATATATTTGTTTGAATATATATTACATAATGATTATTCAAGATATTATGAAGTAGTCAGGAAAAAATATCTTAATTTTTTTAATGGCGTGCCTAAATAAAGGGTGTCAAAAATAAGCCACTGACAATATAAAATATGTCAAGGGGTATGAATAATAATTGATTTGTTGCTAAAAAAATTAAATTAGGTTGAACCCATTGATATTTGTGATTCGAAATCAATAAGATTCGGATGTGTATAGCCTTTTTCTTGTCAAAGAATGTGTATGACTATTTTTTGGGAAACAAATGTGTATGGCTTGATTCCTGTATTTTTTGACAAAAAGAATATGTATAGTATCCAAAAAAAATAGGTCAAAATTGTAGACTAAGTAACCAACGGCGTCGATTTGTTGCATATTCTATTTTCATAATAACATGTGTCTTTATTTGGGTATATTTTTTTGCAAAAATTCTATGGTGGAAATTGATAATACGTTAAATTTTTTTGAGCATATCCAACGGTGAGCTCATTGCTGGTTCTTAAAGTAAACTTCACAATGTCACCTATATTTTAAGCAATCATACGAATTTTTATTCCATTTGTGAACCCACAAAAACATAAATTGGGTCTAATAATTTATCCCACTTAATTATTTTTTTCATTTATTTTTATTTTTCTATGAACTTAATTTATTGATGCATTTTTTTAAATTATATTTATTTACATTTTTCTGTTTTAACCAAAACAAAATATATTATATTAAAACCATAAAACATGATGACTTTGGATATATTTTACTAAAACTTTGATGATGGGGGTGTAGATGATAATATTATTATTATTATTATTATTGTAATAATTATAGCAAATTGCTTAATTGTTATTATAATTATAGCAATTCACAAAAGTTATAAAAATGCAATCTTGTTGAAAATTTATATTGAGTAATATATTATTAAAATAAATTGTATGTTAAAAATTGTTAAGTGAGTTTTAGTAACTTAAAATAAAATTGGTTATGGTTGATAAATAATTAAATCGAATTATATGATATTGTAATATATTATAACATAAAATGACTTATGGTTCAATTAGATGAATTGAAACACATTGATAAGCTTTATAATACAATAAATTACAGTACTAAAATACTCTTTTACACATAAGAATCTATTAATTTGAGTGAAGATTTTACTACACAATTTGTAAATGAATTTACTACATTGGAAAATTCTATTTATAAAAATAAGAAAAACAAAAAAATCATTTAATATGTAGGCCTGTGCTACGCACGGTATATAGTAAAAAACTATAAATTTTATGTTTTTTGAAAATATCAATTTTTATATTATTAAGTTATGTTAATAATATGGATAGTTATTTAATAGAAAATAATAATAATAACAACAACAACAACAACAACAACAACAACAACAACAACAACAAACATATAAAGAAAATTTAACAAACTCGATGAAATGAAAAAGTGTAGCCCTCAACCAAGACCCGTGAAATGAAAGAAAAAAATGATAAAATGATAGAACTATTTTTTTGGGGGATTTTATTTAGAGCTTAGGGAAATAGTAAAATTAATTATTAAACTTAAAAAATGTAAATTATATTTCTATAATCAAATAGCTCTAATAGTAACCTTAATAATTAATCAAAAAATAATGATTTGCCAAAAATATTAATAGTTAAATTATTATTTTTGAATTTGCATTAAAAGACAAAAACAATAGAAAATAATTTAATATTGACTATAATTAAATTTATTTAAGTAAATACAATTTTAATGTTTTTCAATATAAAGATTCTTAACTTTACATCGTAGCATTTCAAAATGATTCACATGAACCAAACCTGAATTTTTGTTAATTATTTCTTGGGATGGGCAATGGGGGCGGAGCAGTGGTGAGGAGTACTCCCCTGCTCCCTGGTCCCGCCTGCCAAATTGTCTCCCATTCGCGCCCCCGATTCCCATTTTGAGGATTTTTCCTCCTCAAATCCCCTTCCATACGGATCCCCGCGATCCTGCGGGGATTCCTGAGATTTATTAAAAGTTAGCAAAAATATGAACTAAAATATATGAAAGTAAGACTGAAAGTTAAAAAGTTTAACATTTTAATATAAAAAGTATAAAAGTTAGCCTTACTTTGATATTTGAATATTTAAAAAGTATAAAAGTAAGAATAAAAATATAAAATTAGCATAATTTAATATTTTGTTGATGTTTTTAATTAAAACACATAAAAAAAACTAAAAAAATTAATTACTTATAATAATATATATCTCTACCTATAATAAGAATATTTATGTAATATATTCAGGGCGGAGGATCTGGTCTTTGTCCCCATCCCCAAGTTGACCATGCGAAGATTTTCTCCCCCGTCCCTGTTCCCACATTGAAAAATTCTCTGCCTTCACGGCCCCTAAGTCCGCGCAAGGATTCTTATTCTTATATTTTCTTCATTATTCAAGTGGATTTCCTTGTTTCATTGAAAAGAAAGATGGATAATATCAGATGAAAGTGAAACAACAACTCGAAAATGAATAGAAAATCATCGAAACGTACTCACCAACATTCCTAGTTTATTCAAACTAAAATAATAATGTTGATGGTAGATATTTTGGGGGCACCATGTTAGTGTTATGGGTTGCACTTATTTTAGAGAAAAATAAATAGAACATCGTAATTGAAGGTATATATGGTCTTAAAAGAGAGGATTCATCGGTGGGTAGATCAATGAGCTGCAAAATAAAGTTCATATTAATAGCTAAGAAAGAGGGTTAATGTGCAAATTTATTTATATTAAAGTTGAGGAATATAAAAAGTTTCAAAATATATATTATGTTCTAGAGATTAATTTTTTGTTTTTTCATCCCAAATGATTCTCTAGTAAACTTATTAGGCAATCGTTGCGCTTAAGATACAGAGAAATTAGGAAAAGTGCCATCCCATTAAGACATGCATTTTTATATCATGTCATTTAGTGAAAATTGGGCAAGAAATTTGTTACCAAAATTAACCCAACCACTTTAATAACAAAATATATAAAAAAAAGGTTGGTATTTTAAATGTTATGACATTAACCGAAACACATAGTCCTAAATTTTACGTATTGGAACGAAAATATGAACTTCTCTATCGATAAGAACAATTCTTGCACAGTAAAAGAGGAGTCTGCTATTGTTCAAATCAAGGACTTCTGCTATTGTTCAAATCAAGGACTTCCCACCATATTGCGATGCCCACAATTAGATTCTGTTTGCCATGTCTAGCATTAATGTCAGATATCATGTCATATTTGGGAGACATTTTACAAATAGGAGTGAAAATAAAACTTTTGGATAGAAAACACAAATTTGTCTGGTTCTGCTGGTATAGTCTTATTTATAGCTGGGTGAGAACATTTCAGGGGCAGATATTGGTATGATAGTTCACATTTAATAAAAAAAATGTTTTATTGCAATAATTTCATATGAGTAAATATATCGGTTTTTTTACAATGATATCGATTTCAATAAAACCCGAAACAATTTATACATCAAAATCATTTAGGAATCATTGCACTTAAGATATATTATAGGGTGTTACATTATCCAGTTTCATTGTCACGACCTTTGTCCTTTTTCTAACTATTAAAAAACCCTACAAATAATATCGCAAGAGTTAATATTTTATTACACGATTTTTAAATAAACTTACTACATTGGAAAATTCTATTCAGAAAAAATAATTAAAAACAAAAAATCATTTAATATGTAGGCCCATGCTACGCACGGTATATAGTAAAAAAAATATAAATTTTATGTTTTTTGAAAATGTCAATTTTTATATTATTAAGTAATTTTAATTATATAGATACTACTACTACTAATAATAATAATAATAATAATAATAATAATAATAATAACAAAAATATAAAGAAAATTGAACAAACTCGATGAAATGAAAAAGAGTAGTCCGCAACCAAGACCCGTGAAATGAAATAAAAAATGATAAATTGATAGAACTATTTTTTTGTTGATTTTCTTTAGAGCTTAGGGAAATAGTAAAAATAAATTATTAGATTTAAATAAATGTAAATTATATTTTTATAATCAAATAGTTCTAATAGTAACCTTAGTAATTAATCAACAAAATAATGATTTGCCTAAAATTATTAATAAAAATACGTAACTTTTTTTTAAATGAAACAAATACAATGGAATGCATAATACAATGTAAATTATATTTTTATAATCAAATAGTTCTAATAGTAAATTATTAATCAAATAGTTCTAATAGTAAATTATTAATAAAAATACGTAAATTTTTTTTTTAAATGAAACAAATACAATGTAAATTAGTTGCAAATAAGCTGGTTTTCAACAAATCAAAAATTAAACAATTAGGGTTTTCAATCAAACAATCACTTCAATAGATTAGACTATAAAAGCGAAGAAATCTAACCTGTTTTAGTGTTTTTGAGAGTTCATTGGAAAAGAGAAAGTTGTTGCTGTGAGAGAAGAACAGAGAAGCCGTGAGACTGAGTGAGAGAGAGAACAGATAAGCCAGGTCCGTGAGAGAGAGAGAGAGAGAGAGAGAAGCCACCACCCACCGTGAGAAGAGAGTTGAGTGAGAGAGCTCGTAGAGAACGTGAGAGTCTGAGAGAGAGTTGTGCGTGAAACAGTGACTGTGTTGTATTTTGGGTAAATTAAATTTGGGTCTTTGGTGCAAATGGGAGCAAAATTTAGGCTATTGGTGGAATTTAAAATATTCAGGTGTGTCAAAAAAATATTTCTATAGGGTGGTAAGCCAAAAAAAAAATTGGGGGGTTCAACTGAACCCCCTCAAATGTATGTGGTTCCGCCACTGGTGGAAGGAGATGATTCAAGTCCGTAGTTGCATGGTTAAAGTGTGGGAGTTTATTTTGAATCCCTAGGTGTGCATTTTTTATGAGTGAACTTTGCAAAATAAAATTCGGTCAATAACAGGTTTGACTCATTGTCAAGACGGGTTTGATGGAGTCAAAGTCGGGTTTACCCGATCACGTCATCTCGGTTCAAGTGAAAAACGAATCTAACAAGCCAACCTAACTAGTTAGTGTCCTGAGTCCCGGTCCGATCGGTCGGTTCCGAGTCGAGTTTTAAGTTAAACTCCATTATAAAAAAAAACAACCTATGTGGCCTGTTACACTAATGAATGATGTGGAGAATATGGTATGTTATAGAGATTGACGTGGCTTGTTAGGGTTCTATTAGGGTGTATTTGGTATAAGACAAAGAGGGAAGAGAGAGGAAGGAAAGAGAGAAGAGTGAGTGACTTTCTATTATATGGTTTATGAGAGAAGTAGGATAGAGAGGAAGAAAGATGATTAGTTTAGTACTTTTTGATTTCTCTCCAAGTGTGGGAAGAAAGAAAGAGAAAATGGGTTCTAAGTTGTCACATTTCCAATTTAACCTTTAATTAGTTTACTCTAACTTTTATCTAATTAAAAAACTAAAATAAATATTTAACAAATTAAATTAAATGATTAAAATTTTAATGAAAGAGTAAAAAATTGTGTCTATTATTATGTTATATTAACTGATCAGGAATCAATCGACCCAAAATCAGTGGATATGGATTTATTTGACCTTTAGTTTAGATGATAAAGACTTAGTTGGTCAGCAACTAAGCACTCTTTAACCGATTAGATTCGACCAATGTAGACATAAATATCAATGATTGATATATTTATCACCACTCAAGCTTAAGGAACTAAATTCATAAATTTTCCTGTACTAAATTTAAACACTTCAATCATATAATTAAGATGCATGACGTCGCTGCTTACGTGAAAGTGAATTGGAATTTGTTTGAATGTCATTATCAACAATATGCATGTTGCTATGGTTTAAAATAACAAGTTTGAATCAAGTTTGTATCACATTAGGAACGTGTGTTTATATAATCATATTATCTCATTCCTACCATTATAGTATCATCTAATTTGATTTAATATCACCCATACCAAAAGGAGTAAAAATTTTGTATGATCTAAGTCCACATTGTGGACTGAGATTTATCAAATGAGAATGTTTAAAAAAGAAATTACTCAAAAACCTATGAACAAATAATTTTGATAATTAACTTTTTGGATCTTGAGTCTGCCTCTACTTACATCACATTTGATAGGATCATTTATTAACAAAACGCAGAACATTATAATAAAAAAAGAAAAAGACAGAAGACACAAATATCTTTTCATTTTAAAAAAAGAAGACCCAAATAAAGATAGATCTTTGACGATCCACAAAATAATATTTATTGACCAAAATTTGAGAGATTTGGATTATAGTTGTTGAGAAGACTTAGATCCCCTTCGCTCACACTATTTAGTTAAGGTATAACAAAATTTTGTGGGGTTAAAACAATACATAGTTGTTGAATGATAAGAAGACCATGAACACTGGAGTCACTATACGAACAGTAACAATAGTCATGTGGAATTTTTTTACCGTTGATAAGCAAATGTTAGTGAGAGTAGGAAAATGTTAGTTTTTAGGGTCTTAAATCTGGACATCCCTTTTGCAACTCCTTCATGTCCCACAAGGATAATGATATATTTGAGTATGAATAAATACCCCATTTCGTCTCTGACAAAAATTTTGTCGTCCAATTAGGTCTTCAAGAAAAATTGATATTAAAAATAAGTTCACGATAATTAAAAACAGGGGACATGTTAGTCTCTCTGTTAGTCCTCTATCACGGTTAGTCATCAACACGATTCAAAGATGTTGAACAAGATAAGACCACTCCATTTTATACGATTTCTCCTTGATGACTCGTTCTATGTAGCTTGAGCACCAAGAAGGTTTTGAGAAGTCACAGAAGCATAACCCCCATAGGTGGATGAAAATGACCCAAAATGACTCATCATGAAATTCGCGCAAAAATCTAAGAAAAGCTGGTGGTGCTAGTTTGCTATGGTAGAATCGGATAGGAGCTTCAAAAATAGGGGTTAGGGTTCAAATAGAGAAGAAGATGAGACTAATATAAGTCAGACACGAGGGACCAAATTGGCCTAAGATGGGTCCCTTAAAAGTTAAAATTTGATTCACGAAGATGGCATGTTGACACTTAAACGAAAAAATTTGAACGAAAACTTACTGATGGACTAACGAGTCCCTTCTTTAAAAATGTCAAGGATTTATTTTGATATTAATTATTCCGGGGACCAGCTTGGACAACAAAATTTTTGTCAAGGAGGAAATTGAGTATTTACTCTTGAGTAAATATATACCCTTCAACACATGGTGTAAGGGGAAAAAAATTAACAAAACCACTACACATCACAAAGAAAATCGTAATAAGAAAGGATTCTATCGGGTGAAAAATGCCTCCAATGAAATATTAGTCATCATTCAAGGGTTGGAAATAGACAAAATTGCCTCCAATGAAATATTAGTCATCATTTAAGATACCAAGTTAGTCCTTTAAGCTTCTTTTTTTCTTCTCATTTAGGCCCTCTAACTCTTAATTAAAACGTCTACATAATCGACCCTTTTTTACCATTTCTATTTCAAAAATCCTTATGTGACTGTTCCAGATATGTTGTGGACTAAACGGTGGCGTGGCTTTCCATTTTATATTTTTTCCATTTATTTTTTTCCACATAATCTTTTTCCAATCAACAAAAATAGTATTCATCTTTTTCTCCAATTTCATCTTCTTCCTCTTCTCGTAAACCTTAAAGTTCATCTTTTTTCTAAATCTCCATACTAATATCCAATTTTTTTTTTCTAAATCAAACTCAATGTAATGCAAGAAATTTGTCTCCCAAATTACGACTTGCAAACCATGATTTGCCAGAAAATAAATCGTAAACCTCATCTCTCTCACGCTAATGATTATCCATCTCACGCTCCCTCGGCGCAAATTGGGGAAAGAAGATGGGCCAAACAAGGGAAATAAGTTCTAAGGGTGTAGGTATTTTGTGGTAATTTGTGGTTGAATTTAGCCATTGATGCAAATATGAATTTCGATAAAACATCAAATATTTCATTTTGGTCCTATAAGTTTTTGTTTAGATATTCACTTTGATCCTATAATTTAATAAGTACAAAGTTTTATATTTTTTCATATTATTTTATATTAAAATTGTTTTTCACATCTCTTATATCAAATGTCATGAATAAAATGTTGATAATTTTTAAAAATAATTTCAACATTTCAAAATTAAAATTAATTTCATCTGAATATTTACCTTTTTAAAAATAACTTTGACTTATTGTGAAATCAAAATTATTTTCTTAGGCATTTGGTTTTGTTTATAAATAATATTTTTTAATTTATATTTAGTTATTTTATTGGTAATAATTTCACTATTAAATATATTACTTATTTATTTTGCTCCTTCAATAGGTTTTCTCAAACTTTACCACTAAGAAGATGAGAGAGAAAAATAGAGTATTATGAATTCAAACTCGCATTCTCAATATACAAACATCATATTTTTGTTTTTTTACCACTAGACAGACTATAGTACTCTCAAAGGCAGCCACTTTCCTTTAACTTTTTTTCGTAACACTTAGGTCATTTAAGTTATTTAATTGTAACAAGTTTGTCCTTTATGTTTTTTTCGTACCACTTAGGTCCTTTAAGTTATTCAGTTGTAACAAATTGGTCATTTAAGTTATTTAATTGAAACTTTTAAAGACCAAATAACTTACATTATAGAATGAGAAAAAAAGTACTAGCACTACTATAAGATTAACTTTGTTCGTTTCTTTATCCAATTTAATGGTCCCTTGTGTTTATTATTTATGAATGAAATTCCACAGTATAAAATAACATTAAAGCATTTTATTTTGATAGATATTTATAAAAAGATATATACAATAAATTGCCCTAAAAGTCTTCTCCCAGATCAGCTTAATCAATTCTTTTAAATCCATCGTTCATTCTTAATAGTATGAGCAAGTTCATAACATTTTTAAATGATAATAAGATAAGAAAAGTATTCTAACTCAATTTATTTTTCAAGTTATTTCAAAGTCATTCGTATACCTACCATCCCATGCACACAATAATGCTATGATATATCTAACAAAAAGCGAAAAGGTAAAAAACGAAAAAAGTGAAGGATTTGTACATTTATTGTATATAAATAGGAATATAAAATTACTAGCCCCTGACCCGTGCTACGCACGGGGTTGATTTATTTTTAGTTAGCAAAATTAAAGTAAAATCGGAAGGGGAAAACCTCTTTAATAAACCAATCATTCAAGACAACAGTTTTTTGTCTACTGCAGGAATCAAACTCGGGAGCACTAAGTCGACCCCGTGTCCCAAGGTAGCTTATGCCAGTGGACCAATGATGTTGGTTTGTAAAATATATAGTCAAATAATTGTGGATTGAAATTAAATTATAGCTATAAATTAATAAGAAGATTATAAAATTTAAAAAGAATATTGACAAAAAACGTTGAAATTAAACATCCATAGATAATGGGAAGAAAATGTCTAAAATTTTTAATAACATAATCCATATTTATCATATGTAAATATAAAAAAATTAGCCCATAATAAGAAAGAAAAGAAGACAACACAATTAAAAACTAAAACACGTGGGTATCATGCATGGTTGTATGAAAACTCATGATAAAATAGGAGCAGTTATACAAAGTTGAAAGAAGATGCTGGAGGTTGTATTATAAATGTGACTGAAGTTCACGTTGAAATAAGATAAAAATTTAAACACCAGTTAAAGTATGTTTTTAATACCGTTTGATGCGAAATGACAAAAATATAGAAGACAACACAAATAGAAAGTGAAACACGTGGGTATCGTGTAGGGTTAGATGAAAACAACCAATAAAATAGAATCACCTATAGAAAGTTGAAATAACGGCGATGAGGGGGACCTATTGTAAACGTGGCCGAAATTCCCGTAAAAAAAATTAAATTAAAAAACTATAATTAAATAAAAATATTATAAAATTAAAAAGAAACATTAACAAAGACATTGAAATTCAACATCCATAGATAATAAGAAAAAAAAAAGTAAAGAATATTAATAACAACAAATACATTGAAATGGAACATCCATAGACAATTAGAAGAAAAGTTTAAAAAACTTTAATAACGTTATCTATATTTATCAAATGTAAATATAAAAACATAACACATAATTAAAGAGAAAATAAGACAACATAATTAGAAAGTGAAACACGTACGTATAGGTATCATGCAGAGTTTGATTTAAAACCACCAATAAAATAGACGCACATATACAAAGTTGAAACTATTTTTGAAGAAAGAAGTTCGCATATTTGAATAAAATAGAAGCACATAGAAACACTATTTAGTATCGCACTACATATTTTGTCACAAATTTTTTCCACCAAACGGGTTTTTGAGGAATGAGCTTTGTGTATCCGAACATGTAAAAAAATTTGAATCCTAAAATACCTCAACAAATTGTTTGGCATCACATTTTACGTATTTTGTCACGTATTTTTTTTTTTCGTCAAACAGGTTGTTGAGGAACAAACTTCACGTATCTGAACATATAAAATTTGTTCTGGACCCTAAAGTACCCAAAAATTCAATGTTGGCATCACACTTTACCTATTTTGTCACAAAGCTATTATTTATTTATTTTGACCAAACAGTTATTGAGGAAAAAACTTCGGGTGTTTGAACAGCTAATTTTTTTTTTCTAAATCCTAAAGTGCCTCAACACACACTGGTTAACATAGTACTTTATGTATTTTGTTAAAAAAAAAAATTTACCATCAAGTATACCAAAGCACACTGTTTAAACATCGTACTTTATGTATTTTGTCATGAAATTAATTTTTTTTTTCACCAAATCGATAATTGAAAAACAAAATTCGCATATTTAAACATCTAAATTTTTTTGAGACCGTAGAGTACTCGTTAAAATATTAAAAAGGAAAAAATGGAAAACATTAAAATGAAAAAGAGGACAAAACAAAAAAAAGAAAAAGAAAATAAAACTAAAGTTAAAAACAAAAAAGAAATTATCCTCGAATTGCTTATAATTAAGTCCGGAGAGAGTACACCAATACATCATGCAGGGGAGTACTAAGTATACTCCAACCCTATACAAATAAAATCAAAAAGAATGCTTTGAAAGCTGTAAACAAATAAACAATTTTAGGGAATTGTGCTTCACATAGAATTGATTACACACTTGTCAGTAAGAATTCTATGTTGTTATTAATATTCTATGTTGAGCACAATTACTCAAATTAGTTCATATTCTATGTTGTATATATATAATATAAACATGCAAATTGTAATAATAGTAATAATTTGAAGCCTATGGTGTATTTGATGTAAATGCATTAAACCAACCCCTTTTTTTGTGCCAATTTTTTTTATTACTATGTCATTGGTGCGTAGTTTCCACCGGCTTAATTTTTCGGTGACTAATCTATGTCGGGGAACCTGTGACTAATCTACGTCGGCTTACTATGTCATAGTGTTATCTATATTTGTTAGAAATATAAAAACTTAACCCATAATTAAAAAGAAAATAAGACAACACAAATAGAAAGTGAAAACATGTACGAAGGTATCATGAAGAGTCTGCTTTAAAACTAAAAACCATTTTAAGTATGCTTTTAATACTCGTTGGTGCGAAATTATCAAAATAAAGAAGAAAACACCAATTTGTGTAAAAAAATTTCTGGACCATAAAGTACCCCAAAAAGCATCACACTTTACGTATTTTGTCATAAACTTATTATTATCTTTTACCAAACCGTTTACTTATGAAGAAACTTCTGGTATTTGAAGAGTTAAATTTTTTTATGAATCCTAAAGTACCCAAAAATATACTGCTTAACATTTCACTTTACGCATTTTTGTAAAAAATAATTTTTTTCACCATCAAATACACCAAAACACACTGTTTAGCATCTCATTACATATTTTGTAATCAAATTAAATCTTTTTTTTCACCAAATGAATTATTGAAGAACAAATTTATATTTTTAGATATCTAAATTTTTTCGAGACCGTAAAATATCACTTAAAATATAAAAAAGAAAATATACAAAATCTTAAAATATAAAAGAAGAAAAAAACAAAACAAAAAACATAAGAAAAAAAACTGAAACCAAAAAAAGGAAGAAGAGAAAAAAAAGTGAAGACAAAAAGCAAAACATTAATATATAAAAGAAGAAAAAATGGAAAGATAAAAAAGGAAAAGAATGAAAGAAACCAAAAAAAAAAATTAAAGGTTGGCGCCAATTTGGAAGGTAGTGTGACAAGCGGCATACATGATAGAGATTTATTTTGGAATCTCATCTCATTGCAATGATAAAGGGACTCTCCCGTCAAAAAAAATAAAGGGACGCCCTTAGAAAAAAATAAAGATGCTTTATTCTTCAAGAATAAATAACTAATTATAAAGAGGTTATGAATAGAGGACAAGGACAAGGACAATTAGAAAAATAAAGTTGCTTTATTGAATGAGGTTTTTTTTTTGACTGCATGGTTAAAAGATGTTATAATATTGAATAATTGGAAGAAAAGGACAACAATTATTAGTTTTGGTCGTAGAATGTGGGTGGTGAATTTGGGGCTGAAAGTGACTGAATAATGACACATGACTAAAATATGTCTGTTTTTGTTATACGAGGATAAAAATTTATTTTAATAAAATATATTGTCTAAAATTGATTTTAGTTAAAAGTGAGTCTATGTATTGTGATTCTTATTTTGAGGATAAAAACACATTTTTCAAAAGTACTTTGAAAGTGGCGTTTGTTGGAAGTTGTCGGTGGCGTTATGGCGAGTCTCTGTAGCAATGGTTGTTGAAGTTTATATAGTATAGAGTTTCACAGAATTAATATTTAATCATAGTGAACAAATGCCAAAAGATGATAATTAATATGATTTACTTCTACATTTAGACGGTAATATATAGCTCATACTATGAAAAAACTTTTTTAAAGAAGATTACCAAAAATCACTGAGAAAATGATTTTCACTTAAAATAATATAGTAAATATATATATATATATATATATATATATATATATATATTTCGAGATTCTTATAACAAAGGCTAATTTATTCAATAAAAAAAAATTTGAACATTTTCTCTCATCTACCACACTTATTGTAATTATATTATTTTTCATTATAATATAACTGATATTTTTTTTACATATTCAGATTATTTTTAAAAACTGAAATAAATAGTTGAGAATCTAAATATAAACATTTTTTTACATTACATAAAATAATCTGAAACAATAGTTAAAAATTAAAAAATGTAAACATTTGTTTTACATTACGTGTGTCTATATATATATTTATATAAAATAATCTGAAAGAAAGCCAGCTCTAAAGTCTATATAGAGGAGATACAATATACGGAATAATTTTTAATCTTTAATTATTAAGTATTATTTTAATGTGAAGATAATAGACTACTGTAATAAGCAAATATTATATAACAGAAAAGTTGACGTACGGCCAACCCATGAATCCAGTGAAAATATTAATAGATTGTATTTTTTTAAAGAAACAGAAGTGTATTAAAAGAAGCACTAGGGTGCTTCAGCCCAATATGCTTATGTTTGGCAATGTTAACCGCTAGCTTATAGCGGATCTGCTAGTTGTAAGTCTTTGGTACAACTAGCTTTTAACGCTTTTCCACTGGTTTATAGCATTTTTTGAAACGTTACTTGAAGTAGCGTTTAAACTTATATAGCTTATAGCGTTTCATTTTTTCTCCCAACTTTACCCTCATTACTTTAATCAAATTCTTCACTTATCCCCCATTAATCCCATTGTCAGGACATTCCACTCATATCTGCCTTGGGGTGTGTTGCACCCCGAAAAATCCTTTGGAGGGATTTCTCTTCGCACAACATGAATTGGAGTCGCCACCAATATTTTTTTAGAGGTAAAACATTGAAAAAAACCTTTCTTGAAAGACAATGGTCCTTGGAACCACGAGATTTGAGTTCGGGGGTCGGTTATGCATGGGGAAGGTACGAGCACCCCACACATCCTTTCTACTGAAAGGGAACCTCGATTTGACGTGTGATTTAAAAGGTTGATTTAAGAAATGCTTTGTTTTTATCTCTCTTTATCTCTCCTTACTTTATGGAAAAACTTAAGGAAAATTTAATCTTTTGCGCTTGACGGGAGGGCACCGTGCCTACGTATCCTGGGGAGGGAATCAAAGCAACGTAGTTCTTGTTTTCGAAAATGGTTTTGTTTTTAGAAATTGCCTTGTTTTGGAAAAGGGTTTGTTTTCTTGAAAAGAAAATGGTTTTCATTTGTCGTGCTTGACGGGAATGTGACCCGCTCCTACGTATCTCCCAGTGCGATGGAGAATTCAAAGCTTACGTAGTTCTCGGTTGTCGAGAAAAGGTTTTTATTTTTTAGTTGTTTAATTGTGAAAATTGAATGTTCACAGTGATCAAACAACAAAGGTTTCGAGTGATCACCACTAGCATCCCATTATTGACGATCGTGCAAGCAAAGGCTTCGCATTGTCCTCAACAAAGTTTTTTAATTTGTGAAATGAGAGTTCTTTTGAAAAATGAGTGTTCATGATAATCAATTGAGCAAAGACTCCAAGTGATCACCACTAGCACCCCATTGTTGACAATCGTGCAAGCAAAGGCTTCGCATTATCCTCAACAAAGTTTTTAATTTGTGAAATGAGAGTTCTTTTGAAAAATGAGTGTTCATGATAATCAATTGAGCAAAGACTCCAAGTGATCACCACTAGCACCCCATTGTTGACAATCGTGCAAGCAAAGGCTTCGCATTATCCTCAACAAAGTTTGATTTGTGAAAAATAGTTTGAAATTGTTTTGAGAAGAAGTGAAATTGTTTATCAATGATTATGTAAATGCAAAAAAATGTTTTGAAGTTGGAACGTTACTAACGAGTAACAAGTTGTTCTTTGTATGCAACATGGTTTTGAAGTTTTGGAGAGTTACTAACGAGTAACAATTGGTGGAAATCAAAACAAGCAAATTGTGAACACCAATTCAACATTTTAATGCACCACAAGCACATAAACAAGTATATCAAGCATGGAGTACCAAGCTTCAATTCAAGAATGCATGAGTAGGCAAGGATGCAAGAATAGGTAAGAATGCATGAATATGCAAAATGCATGTGCATCAAGGTTAAATGAACCTATCCTTTGCCGAAACTTCACAAGCTTCAAACAATAATTTACAATAAACTCAAAGAGCAAAGAAAGCATGATTAAACTTGAGGATGCATCAAGGTCATTGGAGACCAATCATGTGCGCAAATTCAATTGTTTATAGACCCCTTTTTGCTCACATTTCACAAGCACATCAAATGGGAATTGAATTTTTAAATGCTTACAAGCATAGGCATCAAGGTTGAAGTAACCTATCTCTTGCCAACTTAGCATAACCCAAGATCATTTGTGGATCATAAATGAACCAAAACCCAAATTCATTTTTCTCAAATCACAAATTTCACAATTAACAACATAGGTTTGAATATTTGCAAGTTTAATGGCCAATCACCAATTTATTCTAACAAGTCAACCAAATCAAGCAAGCGAGTGACATAACCAAAACATAGATGCATTTATTCACAAGATTCAACCATGATAACCAACAAAAATCATAAAACACATATTTATTTGAAACATGCGAAATCATTATCAAAGCAAATAACATTTTATTTCACTTAAAACAACAAAATCATGCATATAACCCCAAAATCAAAGCATCAAAACAAAGATTCATGAGATTAACATATGTACAAGCATAAAAATGAAGTTAAAAGAGAGGATCTACATTTTTGGAAGTGGAAATCTCACAAATATGCAAGAAATGATGACTTTATGCAAGGATTTACAAGAGAAGGGGTCTAGGAATCACATACCTTAAGATGAGCTCCAAATAAACACAATAGATGAAGAAATAATCAACCAAATCAACTTATCTTCAAGCTTGGTCTCCAATCTCCAAAAAATGACCCTTGATCTTGAACTTTTGTGTGATTTTATGAAGGATTGATGGTTGAAAATTAGTGTTTAGGCTTGGAAGATGGATTGAATGTGTGTGGGTAGATGAGAAATGAAGAAGTGAGTTAGAGAGAAGGGAGAGGGGGTGGCGCATAAAAATGGAGAGAAGGTGAGGAGGGAGTTGTGTGCTAGGGTTTATGAGTGAATGGTGAGGCCAAAAGCTTTCCCCTCTTGTGAGGTGAGGTTAATAGGGTATATATAGAAAACAATTAGGTTTAAGGGTAGTTAGGTCAATATGCACTAGTTGTGCTCTAGGATTTGATTTTAATTTTGAATCAAAGGCTAGGATTGAGGCTCACATGGATTGAGGACATTGAGAAAACACAAAATGAGAGAATAGAGAGGGTGAAATTCGTGGTGAAGAGGTAGTGGGAGTGGTCACCAAGTTTTGCTAGTTGTCATCTTGTACTATTGTACTATTATATGACCATTCCATTATCCCTTCATTTTTGATTATTCTTTTCAAGATAATTGTACAAAAATACACCACTTTGAGCCACATACAAGGTATCTTGGAAATATGCCATTTTATGTGATCACCATGACCAAAAATGTCATAAAAATCACATCTTGGAACTTTTTGTAGAATATTCCCTTTTGATCCTTTTTTGAAATTTTGTGCACAATGTATGCATGCATGCGCATACATACATACATGACCAAAAATGTTTTGCCTCAAATAAATTTCTCTAAAATTGCACAATGATTCTTGATGAGAAATTATCTTATTTTTGACAATGACCAAAATACCCTTTTGCCCTAAAAACCTTGTTTTTTAACAACAAATGCATTTCCACTCTAACAATGAATTTAAAAGCCCTAGAATGACTTTTAAAACCCAAAAATGCATGCACAATGCTCTTCACTCTTCAAAATAAAACCACACTTCTCAATTTATTTATTTTTGCGGAAAATTAGGGTTTTAAACCTAGGTGGACAAAATTAGGGTAAGACAGCTGCCCTCTTTATTTGGATTTTACCAAGGAATATGAATTGGCCGAAACATATTCCGAGGCAAAATAGAAATAAAGAATTCAGAAATAATACTAATTTTGTCTACTTAGAGAAACCCGAATTTTCCTTTTCTTTTTTCTCTTTTTTTTTTATCTCTCTTCTTTTGAGAGAGAGAGAGAGTCAACACTTGTCGCGTCGACGAGAAAGCAGTAAATTGCGTAAAGCAGTAAATGAAAGCAGTAAATGGGAAGTGTCGTAAATTGGGGAATTCGGAGGTTGCCTAAAACCTTTTAACCGACTCTCGTCGAGTCCGAGCTCTGGGGGTGGCCTTTTCGAGCGGCCGATCAATATCAGGTCCGGAACTGATATGATCAATGGATCTACGCTATGCCTTAGGTTGACACAATTAATCCGATGGACTTAACGAAGTCTGTAGGATCTGCCGCGCGCTCGTACGCGACGTTGTGATCTGTGGAAGGAGTTCACTAACTCTGTGGGAGTTTACTAACTCTGTGCTGATGGAGTTCACTAACTCGGTGTCATGATGATTTTCTGACAATGAGATTTCGGGGACCCATGGGTCCAAAGTAACTGACTTTTTTGAAAATTTTGGGGACTAACGAGTCCAAAGCAACTGAGTTTCTTTTTGAAAATTGGGAAGCTTTGAATGATGCATGGAATGCAGGCTTTTGATGCTGGGATGCACATGGATGCAATGATATGTTTTTAATTTTCTTTTAGCATAGGGACTTTAGGATTCTTGAGTGATCAATTCAAGCGTCCTATCGTGACGACTATGACTATTTATTAAGAATGCCTCTTTTTGTTTTGAAAACTGATTTGATGTTTGATGTGATGATGATAAATGCTATGGAATGTCTGTGTTCTTTTGCTTTTATTGTGATGAATGTGGATGATGCGAATGTAATGCTTTGAATAACATGAAATGCCTACATGCATGAGGAGGATGAATGATTGGAGTATTTAAACATTTTTGTAAACATTTTTATGATGATGAGACGCGAGACTTTGAATGCAAGGAATTGAGATGGCTATGGACCATTCTTTGGAAAAACTAGATTTGATTCAAACTCTGGTGTTCTCAAGGTTTTTATTAACAATCTCATTTATTTTCCTTTCCATTTCCATGATGACTGAACTTTAAACACCACATGATCAATTTGTATTCTCTCTCTCTGAAGCATTGACTAGTAAGTATGCATAAGAGTGCAGATGTGGACGAGTGAGTCAGTTAACTTGGGATTGGTTTAGGACAGTGAGTTGAGAGACTGCCCCGACAAGAATTTATGGATGTGAATGACTTTAGGGAGAACTCTGCTCATTTGAGCGGGAGTGAACAGTTATGGAAATGCCCCACTTTAGAATGACAATTTCAAATGGGTTCTTTGAGTGGGTTTGTGAAAGGGGATGAAGTTATGGTACTGGTTATGAACTGAGGGTGGTATATGAATGGGATGGACAATGAACAAACTTTCCCAAGACCAGGGTGGGTGGGTGGTGAAGAGAATGCCCCAACTTTTGGATCTGAGTGGTGTTCTCAGTGCAAATCTTTGGTTCTCCATGAATGTCTTGACTTTTGGCATGAAAGAAGCCTCACTTGGTGATCACTAAACCTTGTTTTAATCTTTGGTGCAAATCTTTTCCTTTGGGCCTGAGACATGAGGACCATCTAGGGTAATAGCAATGCCAGAGCCGCGCATAAGTTTGCTTGCCATTTGAAGTGATTGTGCCCGCGTTTGTTTTTTGCCAATTCATTTATTTGAGGGATCCCCTCTTTTCTGTGATTTTCAGAAATTTCGCAATAATTGTAATGCTTTTTGACTCATGCACAGGTTTCACAATTCAGTATCATCAATCATAAAAACATTTATTTTAAAACAAAGAGACAGAATAAGTGAAGATAAAAGACACGAAAAGCAAACACATGGAAGAAAAAGTTGAATTCTTATTGTTATGGAAACTGGACGTGCAGAAGGTCACGCCAATTGAAAGTACATTGCAAAATTTTTAAACTGGAAAAATACAAGAAAAAGGGGAAGCAGATCTTGTGTTTTTTCTTTTGAAGTAACGATGCCAATCGTCCATACTCATGACCTTGATCACCCCTTTATCCAAACTTTTGGGAGTGCTGATTGCCTTTTTCATTTCAAGTCCAAGTTTTCTGACCCTAATTTTTGCCTGGATCGCCCTTTGCAGGTTTTCAATCCACCGGGTCGCTCTGGTTTTGCCTAGGCCGCCCTTTGCGGGTTTTCAACCTAGCGAGCTGATTCTTACTTGGCTCATCTTTCTCTTTTTTCATTTATTTCTTTAGGCATACTCCTTTCTGACTGTATCTGAATTTACTGGAAACTGGGGTTTTCTTTTCTTGCATCCCATTTTGCGAGAATTAAAGGCCCCTCCGGAGAATAAGTTCTTCGTCTTCATGATACTGGGTTCATCTCCATGGGAATCCCTTTGGAGGTTCATGATCTTTTTGAGAATTGAGTCTTCTTTGAAATTGTTGAAGATGAGCTTTCTTCGGTTTGAGCTTTCTCTTAATCTTCTTCTGACATAAGACAAATGTACTTTGGTTTGATAAGGCTCAATGAAAGTATTACTTCCATCATATGGGGTTTGCCCCTGTCAGAGTGTAAAACGAAGCCTGATTTCCATGAAGGTCATCATCGTCCTTGATATCCTTTGTTGATTGTCTCTAACTGCCCCATTTTTAGGGTGGCGTAGGGAGGGATCATGATGCTTGACCTGGAGTCTTCATACTGTCATTTGTGACTACCTTAGCTTGGAAAGCTGTTGATTCATTGCTCTTTATCATGGCGTCAATCCTCTCCTTTGCTCAAATTGATCATGTCACTTGATTCCTCATGAGGACGGACCACTTTGTTCTCTTATTCTTGCACAACAGCTTGATTGCAAATCTGATGGTGGAGTCTGAGGAATGACTGAGGGTTTGTGGAGGGCGGGATGACGAGGTCGAGGTAGTGTTTGCGGTTTTATGAAAGGAGGGATGTATAGGAATGATGAAGTGTTTGAAGGTTTATGGAAGAAAGGGTGGTCATACACAACAAGGTGTAGGAAGGTTCATTGAGACAAGGATCTCTTACGCTTTATGGCCAAATGTATCAGCTCACAACTTATATTTCTTTCGTCTCTTTTTCCCTTGTTTTTTCATTTTTGGGATTTTCATTTTTTTGAATCTGTTCTTTTTTGTTTCATTTTTTCTGATTTTTTCCTTTTTTGCTTTTGAGTTGAGTGAGCTGATAAAAGTGATACACTATTTTTGGATATTTGAAGTGATCCTTGTCTGGGGTGATTGGAGAGATAATGGCAATGAAACCCCTGCAGCGGTTGGAGGATGCTTGATTGGGTTCTGGTATTAACTGGGGTGACAGGAGGTTCAGAGGGAGGAGCAAATGAGATGGGTTGATTTTGTAGAAGGGCCACTGGTAGTGAGGAAGGTGGCGATGGCAGGCATTTGGTTATGAATTTTTTTTTTGTGATGGGGTACTTGTAATGGGAAATGGGAAAGTTGGTTGATCTGAGGAGGGGAAAGGGTTTGGTCGCGAAAGAGGTTCGCTTGTAACATTTGTTTGGTTTCCTCAGCATTGCTCCACTTTGCTTGAACTTGTGCTTTGACTTCATTGCCCAACCTAGTTGTGGCATCATGAATTTCTACAGCCTTAGCCAATTCTTCACTTATTAACTCCGAAGAAACATCCCAGTTGTCTTCAGCCTCTCTCTCAGTTTGGTTAATCGGGTAATCAGAGTCACAATATGAACCATTGGCGTCGTTGTTTTCAAATATTATTTTCATTTATTATTATTTTTGATCCGCGTTGGGAGGAATTGAAAAGCAAATAACAGACACATGACAAAATGAAAGAAAGAAATTTTATTGAGGAATTCAAAATAACATTTTATTGATGATGATACTAAAAGGAAACATGTGTGCCCTTATTGAAATATCCTAAGGCCTTGGGCAGAGCCAAAGGATTGCATTACAGAAAATTGTTTTGAACTGAAAAACTACATGAAAATCAACAATCACTCATAAATGCTATGAAATGCATGACAAAGACACAAATGTTTTGATGATGCCGCTTTCACCACTTCAACCCTCTTCAACAACTGCTATCCTTGGTTAATAGTCCACAGACCCTGAGAACTTGATCCTTCCCCCCTTCTCAAAAGTTAACTGCATGGAATCAATGAAGCCCTGAACCAAACTTTTCAAAAGATAGCAATTTTCAGCAGAATGCCCAATTGCCCCAGCATGGAGCTCGCAAGTGGCTTCTGGATTGTACCCGCTTGGGAATGGAGGTTGAACTGATCTCATCTTGCGAGGAGTGATCCATCCATGACTGATTGGATAGCTGCATAGGTCGGCGTATGACACGGGGATGGGGTTGGATCAAACTTGGATGGAGAATGATGATAAGGGAAGGAAACTGACAGACTCAAACAAGAGAAACTGCACATGGCATGCACGCCCACTAGAAGAATGCTTCGTAGAGAGTTAACATTGGTTAAAACATGATGGAAATTTTTTTTTTGATGAACTGTTTCAGTCTTTTATCATGGAATGGATGAGATGCAATGCCTTTTTTGAAGAAAATGCAAATGAACTGTTGATTTGAAAAACTGAGTGCCTTGGAACATCTTGAGTTTGCAAATAAGTAAGGGTAAACTTTTTCAACAGATTATTTTGCAAAAGCGTCTCGTCTCTCATCACAACTTTTTTTATTTGGTTTATGCAATGTATGAATGAACAAATCATGATAAGCAAATGCATGAAAAATGACCACTTGAAAAGTGTAATTATTCTAAAGGAGATTTTTGTTTGTTTTTGATGCAAGATGAAATACGAAACTCCAATGCATTTTTGGATGATGCAAGATGCAAGAATGATATTTTTTCAAAATGATTTTTATTCTTTAGAGGCACGGCAAGATCTGAAATACCAATGCCCCTTTTTGCGAAAATGATGACGTGAGGCAACCAATTGTCGTTACTCTGAGTAACTTGCATGAAACATTGAGTGGATCCTGACTCAATACTTCACGCAATATACTGAAATGCTTCGACATTTGGTTGACTCCACTTATTCACTTTATTTGAAAACAAACTGCGCCTGATTGGGTCAAAGTGCCCCGATATCGTAGAGTATCATCTCAAATTTGTAGTGCACAAACAAATTTGAGATATTACCCTTCATCATTCAAAGATGCACTTCTACCCATGGAACGATTGCATAAGGAATTTCTCTTATTTCATTTCATTTCATTTTTTTTGGAAAATGATTTAGAAAATAATTTTAAAAATGATTTGAAGATGCAAGTGATTTATTGAAATTTTTTTTTTTTTTAGAAAAAGGTGCTTTATTTGGGGAAAAAGGTTTTTAGAAAAAGGTGCTTTTTGAATTGAAAACGGTTTTGCCTTTTGATTCCATTCCGTTTCTTACACACCTATGACAAGACTTTGTGTTACGTTGCGATCTCTGGCAAACAACTTTAATGCATGGAGGATGCAAAGAATGGAGGGTTTTTTTTCAAAATTTTTGTTAGATGCGAATGCAATGATGATGATGCAAAATGACGCAGATGTGATGATTATGACCTTTTATTTACATAGAAAAGAGAGAAGAAAATGATGTTTATTGGTGGCGGTTCAAAACATTTTTGAAAATTCCCACTATATGCCACCTCATATAGGTGTTTATGAGGGAAAAAGGAAATTACTTTCTACATTTTTGGTAAAAGAGTTTCGAAAGAGGATGCCTAAGCTAATGCAACACACAATTTGCGTGCCCCCGTGTCCTACAAATGGGTAAGGATCGTAGGCTCTAAAGTCAACGACAAGGGTAATCCTCCCATGTGGGTTCTGGTCACTGCCTCACAATGGCAACCAAGAGCTAAAGTCTCTCTCATGAATACACCCACAATCGTAGAGAGCTACCGATTGTGAGGTATCATGAAGAAAGCACACTCTTGGGCGAAACTTTCATGAGAGCCAGACAGACAACGGTCTACGAATGGCAGTCACTACTCATTTCCACTCTCCTAGGGTTCTTTGCAGACCTTGGGTTTTAGGCCCCACTCAATGCTCACAAATATAAGGTGTGCAGTGTGTGATGAGGGCACAACACCTAAAAATCTACCCAAACCCCACCTGCAAAGGGAAACCAAAACAGTCCAGACAATATCAAGCAACAGCATGTCGTCTACCCTAGGGTTCAATATCATTTCAACATAAGTATACTAACCTAGGGTTCCAACAACAATCGCAAGCATTGCTTACCTTAAGAAAGGGAGCCTAGAGGAGGGGACATAATAGGATTAGGGGAAATGCATGAGCTTACCTCAAGAAAGGGAGCAAAGAAGAGGGGAACATGCTAGGATTGGGGAAATGTATGAGAAAAGCATATAAACGACGAAAGTAAGAGGAGAAGAAGAAGAAACTACTCTTATTTTACTCAAGAAGCAAATATAGAAGAGGAAGAAGGCTAACACACAATGCACGCAAGCACAACATCACAAGAATGCACACGACAATTCTAAGAATAATGCAAGCATGTTTTTAAAGGCAAGGGAAAGAAAGAAGAAAGGGAAAGGAGGAGAGATATAACAAAGCATTCAAATCAACGAAATAAATCACATGTCGAATCGATTGGCTCGACCCACTAAAGAAAGGTCCCCAGCGGAGTCGCCAGCTGTTGCACCCCGAAAAATCCTTTGGAGGGATTTCTCTTCGCACAACATGAATTGGAGTCGCCACCAATATTTTTTTAGAGGTAAAACATTGAAAAAAACCTTTCTTGAAAGACAATGGTCCTTGGAACCACGAGATTTGAGTTCGGGGGTCGGTTATGCATGGGGAAGGTACGAGCACCCCACACATCCTTTCTACTGAAAGGGAACCTCGATTTGACGTGTGATTTAAAAGGTTGATTTAAGAAATGCTTTGTTTTTATCTCTCTTTATCTCTCCTTACTTTATGGAAAAACTTAAGGAAAATTTAATCTTTTGCGCTTGACGGGAGGGCACCGTGCCTACGTATCCTGGGGAGGGAATCAAAGCAACGTAGTTCTTGTTTTCGAAAATGGTTTTGTTTTTAGAAATTGCCTTGTTTTGGAAAAGAGTTTGTTTTCTTGAAAAGAAAATGGTTTTCATTTGTCGTGCTTGACGGGAATGTGACCCGCTCCTACGTATCTCCCAGTGCGATGGAGAATTCAAAGCTTACGTAGTTCTCGGTTGTCGAGAAAAGGTTTTTATTTTTTAGTTGTTTAATTGTGAAAATTGAATGTTCACAGTGATCAAACAACAAAGGTTTCGAGTGATCACCACTAGCATCCCATTATTGACGATCGTGCAAGCAAAGGCTTCGCATTGTCCTCAACAAAGTTTTTTAATTTGTGAAATGAGAGTTCTTTTGAAAAATGAGTGTTCATGATAATCAATTGAGCAAAGACTCCAAGTGATCACCACTAGCACCCCATTGTTGACAATCGTGCAAGCAAAGGCTTCGCATTATCCTCAACAAAGTTTTTAATTTGTGAAATGAGAGTTCTTTTGAAAAATGAGTGTTCATGATAATCAATTGAGCAAAGACTCCAAGTGATCACCACTAGCACCCCATTGTTGACAATCGTGCAAGCAAAGGCTTCGCATTATCCTCAACAAAGTTTGATTTGTGAAAAATAGTTTGAAATTGTTTTGAGAAGAAGTGAAATTGTTTATCAATGATTATGTAAATGCAAAAAAATGTTTTGAAGTTGGAACGTTACTAACGAGTAACAAGTTGTTCTTTGTATGCAACATGGTTTTGAAGTTTTGGAGAGTTACTAACGAGTAACAATTGGTGGAAATCAAAACAAGCAAATTGTGAACACTAATTCAACATTTTAATGCACCACAAGCACATAAACAAGTATATCAAGCATGGAGTACCAAGCTTCAATTCAAGAATGCATGAGTAGGCAAGGATGCAAGAATAGGTAAGAATGCATGAATATGCAAAATGCATGTGCATCAAGGTTAAATGAACCTATCCTTTGCCGAAACTTCACAAGCTTCAAACAACAATTTACAATAAACTCAAAGAGCAAAGAAAGCATGATTAAACTTGAGGATGCATCAAGGTCATTGGAGACCAATCATGTGCGCAAATTCAATTGTTTATAGACCCCTTTTTGCTCACATTTCACAAGCACATCAAATGGGAATTGAATTTTTAAATGCTTACAAGCATAGGCATCAAGGTTGAAGTAACCTATCTCTTGCCAACTTAGCATAACCCAAGATCATTTGTGGATCATAAATGAACCAAAACCCAAATTCATTTTTCTCAAATCACAAATTTCACAATTAACAACATAGGTTTGAATATTTGCAAGTTTAATGGCCAATCACCAATTTATTCTAACAAGTCAACCAAATCAAGCAAGCGAGTGACATAACCAAAACATAGATGCATTTATTCACAAGATTCAACCATGATAACCAACAAAAATCATAAAACACATATTTATTTGAAACATGCGAAATCATTATCAAAGCAAATAACATTTTATTTCACTTAAAACAACAAAATCATGCATATAACCCCAAAATCAAAGCATCAAAACAAAGATTCATGAGATTAACATATGTACAAGCATAAAAATGAAGTTAAAAGAGAGGATCTACATTTTTGGAAGTGGAAATCTCACAAATATGCAAGAAATGATGACTTTATGCAAGGATTTACAAGAGAAGGGGTCTAGGAATCACATACCTTAAGATGAGCTCCAAATAAACACAATAGATGAAGAAATAATCAACCAAATCAACTTATCTTCAAGCTTGGTCTCCAATCTCCAAAAAATGACCCTTGATCTTGAACTTTTGTGTGATTTTATGAAGGATTGATGGTTGAAAATTAGTGTTTAGGCTTGGAAGATGGATTGAATGTGTGTGGGTAGATGAGAAATGAAGAAGTGAGTTAGAGAGAAGGGAGAGGGGGTGGCGCATAAAAATGGAGAGAAGGTGAGGAGGGAGTTGTGTGCTAGGGTTTATGAGTGAATGGTGAGGCCAAAAGCTTTCCCCTCTTGTGAGGTGAGGTTAATAGGGTATATATAGAAAACAATTAGGTTTAAGGGTAGTTAGGTCAATATGCACTAGTTGTGCTCTAGGATTTGATTTTAATTTTGAATCAAAGGCTAGGATTGAGGCTCACATGGATTGAGGACATTGAGAAAACACAAAATGAGAGAATAGAGAGGGTGAAATTCGTGGTGAAGAGGTAGTGGGAGTGGTCACCAAGTTTTGCTAGTTGTCATCTTGTACTATTGTACTATTATATGACCATTCCATTATCCCTTCATTTTTGATTATTCTTTTCAAGATAATTGTACAAAAATACACCACTTTGAGCCACATACAAGGTATCTTGGAAATATGCCATTTTATGTGATCACCATGACCAAAAATGTCATAAAAATCACATCTTGGAACTTTTTGTAGAATATTCCCTTTTGATCCTTTTTTGAAATTTTGTGCACAATGTATGCATGCATGCGCATACATACATACATGACCAAAAATTTTTTGCCTCAAATAAATTTCTCTAAAATTGCACAATGATTCTTGATGAGAAATTATCTTATTTTTGACAATGACCAAAATACCCTTTTGCCCTAAAAACCTTGTTTTTTAACAACAAATGCATTTCCACTCTAACAATGAATTTAAAAGCCCTAGAATGACTTTTAAAACCCAAAAATGCATGCACAATGCTCTTCACTCTTCAAAATAAAACCACACTTCTCAATTTATTTATTTTTGCGGAAAATTAGGGTTTTAAACCTAGGTGGACAAAATTAGGGTATGACAGGTGTACTGAAAGCTGTACAAGCTTTACTTTCTTCTTCTAAGAGTATTTGATAAAAGCCTGACTTTAAGTTAGTATTGTACCATAGTACTTAAGTTAGTATTGTACCATAGTTAAGTTCTAAATGGGATTATAAAAACCCATCTCCTGCTATGTAATAGGTACGAGCAACAAAAAAATAACTCCTACCATCTGTGTAAAACCATGATATATTAAATAAATTCCAGAGTTTCTGAAATCCGTTTCGTCTATGTTCCTTCATGTTTCCCTAGTTAAACAGGAGTGTGTATATCACTCGAAGAAGTTACAGGCCAGAGCGTTTCACCAGAAGTGACGGAGAGCCCGAGATCCCCAATCCACCGATCAGAAGCCGGTTAGGCGTATTAAGGTGTTGAAGAGGAAGGCAAGGTCGTATCACTGAGAAGCGTGGTAAGGCCCATTAACTTCCTCTAAATATACTCTCTGCTGTTTTAGGTAGGAACCTCTGTAAACGGAATCATAGTAACTTAAAAACGGAGAGTAAGAAACCTTTAGCTAAAATGACATCACCAACACAATCAGAAATTGAAGAATATGTAGAAAAATATGATGCAAGTGGAATAAGTTTAGACCAACAAGAGTATGAAGACTACATAGAACAGTACGATAGAGAAAATCATGGTAATCTAGAAGACTTAGGAAATAAATTCACTAGGAGGTTCGAAGGGTATGATGAGATTATAGAGATGATCACCTATATGATTGAAGATACGAAATTTATTGAAGAACGGAAAAGAGATACAAGTGCGAAATTTGCTTCTAAGCACGATGAAATATTAGTCTTTTGTTCAAACCAATAGAACTACCTTCTCTAATAGTTAAATAAATTGCTATATATTCCCGCAGTTGGAATTTCACTTTCAAATGCATCATGTACTGGATTCCTTCTTCCATTTGTTCATGTGGTAGGACCCTTCTTATAGTTGCAAACCATTATTTTATACACAACTTGCAAATTTTTATTATTTCTATTCAATTTCTTATATTGTTGAGCTACATGCAATCATATGGTGATGTCATGTGACTTTCTCTACTTGCGATATTATTGTGTTAAAAAAATATTAAGTTTGATTTTAATTTGTCTACAAACCAAATATTGAACTTATATTTTTTCTTTTTCATATTTTATAAGCGGTATGTTTTGAAGTACTTTAAAGCCCGAAAAAAGATTTAGATATACAAATACAACATTTTCAATTATCAGACAACCAAAAACATAAATGAGAGACTTAAATGCAAGATCTACATTGTTATTCTCTTCACCTTTCATGGTTTACTTTTACTAGAGAGATTGTGAAAGATAGAGAGAGAACTATATGCAAATGATAACAATAATAGGTTGTTTACAAACACACTAAGAAACTATAACTAAACTCTAACTGACTCCCCCAACACTCCAAATTCCCAAACAAACCTTAAGAAATTCTTCCAACTTGTACACCAATGTAACTGCTCTAAAACTAATTCATAACCACTCAATTGAACTCTAACTAACCAAACCAAAATATAATGGGGCAAAAGGTATCCAATGTAAATATAGGATATTGATGGTAATATAGAGAAGGTAGTTCTTTTTTTGACCAAATAGAGAAGGTAGTTTCTATTGGTTACAATTGAAATAAGGATAAAAAGCTTACCTCATACATTGTATCGTGTACCAATATAATATAACAATAATAATAGTATAATAAATTTGGTAATAATAATAATAATAATAATAATATTCCTGTTTTTTAAGAGCTGATGGAAATTAAAAAAGGCCTTATAACAAACTCGAGTACGGTACTAACCCAGGGGTGTGGTTGAGCGGTTGGGGCTCATCCTCCATTAACCAAGTGTCGAAGGTTCGATATTTGCCTTGAGTACGGAGCAACTTTAAATCCCTAGGCCAGCTGTCACACCCTTCGAGGTGCCTCCAATCCAGCGAGAGAAATAGTCACTGCGTTCGGAGGTGGATACTCTGCTCTCGACCCAAAAAACTCGAGTACCATCCTGAAGTTGGATTTTCTGTTGTTCTGCATTCGTTTGTAGCGTATAACATTGCTATATATTAGTATAATATTACCTCACGTGCACCTCTCTTTGCTATTGAAGAGACATGTCTTACTGTCAGTCCCATAGTGTCTCTTTCCTGCTTTCTTTTTGCTTTTTTAGTATTGTTTTTTGTTATTAGCATATTAATTATATTCCTATTACTTCATGTGCTTTGCAATGGACTGGGTATGTCTGGATGGAAGACCTGAATAGAGTTGTTGTTCAATTCTACCCCTCTTCATCAGAAGGAATGAATGTCTGCGGGGTTCAATCAATATTTACAAATTAAAGTTGGTGTACCTGTAATGCAATTAAGGGGCTTATGTAAATGTAAGGGGACCTATTGTAAATATTAAGGGGCTCTAATGACTTGCATGTAATTTTTGATAATGTTCCGGACTTTTTAGTCCATGTAATCTCTAAAGACTCTATTGGGCTTGCTAGCCCCTCAATGAATTGATCTCTTTCTGGGCCTGAAGGCCCTTTTTCGAACCAAAAAAATATTAAGGGGCTCTACAGTTGATTCAGGTGTTCCAAAGCATGTTTTGCAACTTAAAGTTGGTGTACCTGTAATGCTATTAAGGAATATTGACCAATCGATAGGATTGTGCAATGGAACCAAGTTGATCATTACTAGATTAGGTAAGTATATTAATGAATGTTCAAGGATATCAGCAGTCATGTTGGGCATACAATTTATATTCGAATAACGTCATTAACACCACTAGCCGCCTGACCCGTGCTACGCACGGGGTTGACTAATTTTTAGTTAGCAAAATTAAAGTAAAACCGGAAGGGGAAAACCTCTTTAATAAACCAATCATTCAAGACAATAGTTTTCTGTCCACTGCAGGAATCAAACTCGGGAGCACTAAGTCGACCCCGTGTCCCAGGGTAGCTTATGCCAGTGGACCAATGATGTTGGTTTGTAAAATATATAGTCAAATAATTGTGGATTGAAATTAAATTATAGCTATAAATTAAATAAGGAGATTATAAAATTTAAAAAGAATATTGACAAAAAACGTTGAAATTAAATATCCATAGATAATGGGAAGAAAATGTCTAAAACTTTTAATAACATAATCCATATTTATCAAATGTAAATATAAAAACTTAGCCCATAATAAGAAAGAAAAGAAGAAAACACAATTAAAAACTAAAACACGTGGGTATCATGCATGGTTGTATGAAAACTCATGATAAAATAGGAGCAATTATACAAAGTTGAAAGAAGATGGTGGAGGTTGTATTATAAATGTGGCTGAAGTTCCCGTTGAAAGAAGATAAAAATTTAAACACCAGTTAAAATATGTTTTTAATACCGTTTGATGCGAAAAGACAAAAATAAAGAAGACAACACAAATAGAAAGTGAAACATGCGGGTATCGTGCAGGGTTAGATGAAAACCACAAATAAAATAGAATCACCTATAGAAAGTTGAAAGAGGGCGATGAGGGGATCTATTGTAAACGTGGCCGAAATTCCAGTAAATAAAAATTAAATTAAAAAACTATAAATAAAATAAAAATATTATAAAATTAAAAAGAAACATTAGCAAAGACATTGAAATTCAACATCCACAGATAATAAGAAAAAAAAACGTAAAGAATATTAATAACAACAAATACATTGAAATTGAACATCCATAGACAATTAGAAGAAAAAGTTTAAAAAAGTTTAATAACGTTATCTATATTTATCAAATGTAAATATAAAAACTTAACATATAATTAAAGAGAAAATAAGATAACATAATTAGAAAGTGAAACACGTACGTATAGGTATCGTGCAAAGTTTGATTTAAAACCACCAATAAAATAGAAGCACATATACAAGGTTGAAACTATTTTTGAAGAAAGAAGTTCGCATATTTGAATAAAATAGAAGCACATAGAAACACTATTTAGTATCGCACTACATATTTTGTCACAAAATTTTTCCACCAAACGGGTTTTTGAGGAATGAGCTTTGTGTATCCGAACATGTAAAAAAATTTGAATCCAAAAGTACCTCAACAAATTGTTTGACATCACATTTTACGTATTTTGTCACGTATTTTTTTATTTTTCGTCAAACAGGTTGTTGAGGAACAAACTTCACGTATCTGAACATATAAAATTTGTTCTGGACCCTAAAGTACCCCAAAATTCAATGTTGGCATCACACTTTACCTATTTTGTCACAAAGCTATTTTTTTTCCAAACCAGTTATTGAGGAAAAAACTTCGGGTGTTTGAACAGCTAATTTTTTTCTGAATCCTAAAGTGCCTCAACACACACGGGTTAACATCGTACTTTACGTATTTTGTTAAAAAAATATTTTTTTCACCATCGAGTATACCAAAGCACACTGTTTAGCATATCATTTTATGTATTTTGTCATGAAATTAAATCTTTTTTTCACCAAATCGATAATTGAAAAAAAAAATTCGCATATTTAAACATCTAAATTTTTTCGAGACCCTTGAGTACTCGTTAAAATATTAAAAAGGAAAAAATGGAAAACATTAAAATAAAAAAGAGGACAAAACAAAAAAAGAAAAAGAAAAAAAACTAAACTTAAAAAAAAAGTGCGGCAATTCCCGCACGGGGTTGGCTAAATTCTATCATACTAATATCTGATTGTGCTTGAATACAAATTTTGCACTGGTCAACACTGAGTTTGTCAACTGTGAGAATCAAAATCTGGAGCACGGGATCGACTACCAGGCCCCAGGGTAACCTGTGCCATTGGGCATATGGTGTTAGTCTGCAAAATATAAAACTAATAACTGTGAATAAAAATTAAATTATAAATATAAATTTTAATCAAAAGATTATAAATTTTAAAAAGAACATTAACCTTTGATAAAATAAGAAGAAAAAGTCTAAAAAAATTTAATAACATAATCCACATTCATCAAATGTAAATAAAAAAAATTAACCCGTAATTAGAAAGAAAAAAAAAGACAATACAATTAAAAAGTGAAACACGCTGGATATCAAGCATGGTTGAAGGAAACTCATGATAAAATAGGTGTATTTATACAAAATTGAAAAAGATTTTGGAGATTTTATTGTAAATGCGACTGAAGTTCCCGTTGAAAGAAGATCATGAAGATTGTATTGTAAATGTGGCTGAAGTTCCCACAGGAGTCAATGCAGCAATGTTGTACTCGAATTTTAAATAAAGATAAAAATATAAACACCAACTAACGAATGGTTTAGATACCCGTTGGTACGAAATGACCAAAACATAGAAGAAAACACAAATAGAAAGTGAATTATGTGGTATCGTGTAGTGTTGGATGGAAATTACAAATAAAATAGAAGCACCTATAGAAAGTTGAAAGAGTACGATTGAGGGACCTATTGTAAATGTGACTAAAGTTTATGTAAATAAATATTTTTGAGACTTAAATATTTACGTAAATATTTACGTAAATAAATATTTACGTAGATATTTATTTACGTAAAAATTTGCATATTTAAACATTTAAAATTTTCGAGACCGTAAAGCAGCTCTTAAAATATAAAAAAAGAAAAGAGGAAGAAAAAATTGAAGTAAAATCCAAAGTAAAAACCAAAGGGTGCTTTTAGGTTGAGGGAGCAAATTAAATCTGTCATCGATAACCACTAAAATTGATCGTAGGATATTGTGTAAAATGCTATGAGCGGTTAAGATTGAATCAATTTGTATTAAATCTCAACCGTTAATGAATTTTTATACTACATCCTACAGTCATATTTAATGGTTCTGAGGAATTTGATTTGTTCCCTCACTCTAAAAGCACTCAAAAACGAAAAAGGAAAAAAAGTAAATGAAAAAAGGCAGAAGATAAAAAAAGTGAGGTAATATAAAAGAAGAAAAAAACAAAAAGGAAAACAAAAAAAGGAAGAATAAAAAAAAACTGAAGTTTGGCGGGCTTTTGTGACAAGCCGCATAAGATATAAGATCTAACCCCAGAATCCCATTTAAATTAACAACAATTGTGCACCAATGCTTCGTCCCACAGAACCTTCAATCACTTTTACATAGTTCCTTCAGCAATATTTACAATAGAGCCCCTTACATTTACATAAGCTACTCTTGGACACGAGAGTCGACCTGGTGCTCTCTGGTTTGTTGTAGACTCCTTTTATGGTTTCTTTGTTGTATTTGTAATTTTAACATATGAATGCTTATCGTAAGAACATTTTAAGGCAAAATACAATTAAGTTGTCGGAGAACGTCGGGGACCAATATATAAACCCAAAATCCCCAAAACAATTGCTAAATCATCAAAATTAACGTAGCATAAAATTCAGGAAAAATATTAATATATACTAACACCATTTTTCAAAGAAGGGTTTTTTCTTTTGTACCCCCACCCCTTTGATCCTATACCCCCACGCACCCTCGAAAAGACCAAAATACCCTTCACAAAATTTAAAAACCCCAACATATCCCAACAAAAAAAAAATTGGAAATCGGATTTAGGTAAATTCGATTTTCCCCTAAAAAATTTTAAAAATTAAAATCGGATTTATCTAACCCATAGGTAAATCCGATTTGGAAATCGGATGTACCCCACCCATAGGCAAATCCGATTTTTTATCCAAATAATAAATAAATAAATCATTTAAAAAAAGAAAATTATATTTTTTTTTAGAAAAATAAATTAGATATGAATAAAATGAATATCGGGCGTTTTTTGGTTCTGTTTAGGGTGTAGTTCGTTAACACGTGACGATGTTATACGTTGAGCGAATAATTTAGGCTAAAAAATCAGTTTTCGGCCAATCTACTCCGATTGTAATGAAACCATAGCCATTAAATCCGAAAAAAATCAAGGATCAATACTCCTCAAGAAGGAACTTCTTTCAGGACACAGGGGCTCAAATTCCCAAATTCTATCGTCTACTATTTTTTATTAACTTTTTTAATTTTTCACAGTCTCCTAAAAATCTAAAAAAAATTGCATAGCCTTATTTTGGTTATATTAGATTTTTAGTGGTGTTTTTATAATTTTTGGATGAGTTTTGACTCTTTAACGGATTTTTAGAAGAGTTTTTATGACTTTTTTTAAAAATTTAAATAAAAAAAATTAATAACAAAATCAGATTTACCTTGGGGGGAGGTAAATCCGATTTTCTTTTTTTAGGGAAATCGGATTTACCTCCCCCGAAGGTAAATCCGACTTTGAAAATTAACAAATCGGATTTATCTCCCCCTAGGTAAATCCGATTTGTTATTTTTAAAGTCGTATGTATCTACCCTTCTACCCCTACTAGATACATCCGACAGTTAAAAATTAACAAATCGTATTTATCCCCTAAAAAGGTAAATCCGAGCGAGTTTATTTTAGGCAGAGATATTTTCGTCTAAAAAATTCTTGTGGGGATATTGAGGGAAAAGGTGGGGATAAAAAAAAAATCCCTTCAAAGAAATATAAAATACAATACTGAGACCACTCAATTCATACAACAAATGTGTTAAATAGAATTCATACATCGAAAGATCTAAAAAAAATACAAATCTACATAATAGAAGAAAAATGACGAAAAAATGATGGAGAGAATGAATCTGAAGTTTGCAACTTTGTATTCAATACAAGTACATGTTTCAATATATATTAATTTTTTAAGTTTTCAGTGTAGTCCCATAATGATGGAATGCATTTTTTACAAATCATGGAAACTAATTAATTGATACTATATTTGAATTGGTTAACTAATTAATGGATACTTCTGTATTACTCCCTCCGTCCCATATTATAAGTCATTTAAGGTTGTGGCATAAGAATTAATAAAAGTAGTTAATTTTGTATAGAAAAGAGAGATTATGAGTTAGTTTACCAAATTGTCCTTCATTAATGACATTGGAAACATAAAAAGTAGAATTGTAAGAAGAGATATATTAAATAATGAAGGGTATGACTGGAAAAAAAATGTTGCATTGGTATTTTAAAAAATCATGTATTATGGGACAAATTTTTTTGGCTAGAAAGTCATATAATATGGGACGGAAGGAGCACCATGTTTCCATGTATTTTGTTTCAATTATTTTTCAACTTTTGTTAATTTTTTAAGTTTATTTTTATTAAATTAATACAAGTGCATCTTACATCTTACTACTGTTTTACAAAGTAGTATTGATTTAGTAAAACTCTTTTTTACAACTTCTGTTTTATTTTTTTGCAAAATCAATGCAAGCATTTTTTTCCATTTTAAATCTTCTTTAATATTGTTAGTTATCTAATTTAAAAATTGTTTGTTAGAATCCTACAAATTTGTTATTTATTTTGGATACTTACTTTATTCACTTTCTATAAAGAATAAAGTTGTTTAGTACCAGACGAATGTGTACATTTCCAAATTTCGCATCACGTGACTATCGTGTAGTATTCTATTTGTATTGTATCTTTCTTTCATATTCAATCATCGTATTGCAAAATTTACTCCCGTAAGAATTTCAGCCAAATTTTAAAATAAAAACTCCATCATATTCTTTCAACTTTATATAGGTAATTTTATTTATTAGTGTTGTTAATTTCTATAAGTTTAATGAATGTGTTGTTTATTTCATATTTGCATAAGTTATTATTGATGTGTTCAAAAAAAAAAGTTATTATTGATGCGATAAAGTAAGAAGATTCCCGTCTTTTTTTAGAAGAATCAGTATTGTCCTCTAGTGCTAATAAAATGTGCAGTTATGGCAGCGGATTTTTGACAATAATTATGGCAGCAGTGAAATGTAATTGTCATGTCACGTATAAAACCTTGGTGGTACTTCTGTAACAACGTGAAGAAGACTGAGAAGATGGCCTATAGGGAGTCCAAAGTGGATACTTTTTTACGAATAATAACTGAGTATCGTGACATACTTTTACGAATAATAACTGAGTGTCGTGATAATGAATAATATAGTACTATAGTTCACATGTCTTTATATATCTGACTGTACCTAAGTATTTTTAATATGGTTGGTTGTATGTGTTTTTTTATAGAAAAATATGAGTAAATATATTAGTTGTTATTATAGTATTTTCTCTTTTATTAAGATATAATAAATTATAAGACCAAGAGCACCTTAGATGAGATGGAAGGGGTTTCTTTGAGTCAGGGCCGGCCCAAGCATAAGACAGCCCAAGCCCTTGCTTGGGGCCTCAAAAAAAATTCATTTTTGTATGGTAAAAAGGGCCTCAAATTTTAGTAATATATACTTTAAAAGGCCCCCAAATCAATAATAATTATGCAGCGCAACTGGCTGCAGCGTGTTCTAGTTTTGTTATGGTCACGCGTTCGAATCCCTTGGTAGTCGTTTTGTCATTTTTAACTTTTTTTGTTCATATTAAAAAAATAAAAAACAGAAATCAATTTAATTATTTGTGGGATTTTGTTCATATTAAAAAAATAAAAAACAGAAACCGATTTAATTATTTGTGGGATTCGAACCTGGCGCAAAGAGTAAGTTAGCGTGAAGCTTACCACTGGAACGCCTTGGAACAAACAGTTTGCAGACACTAATAAAATATATAAACTATAACTTACTTATTGGAATTATATTCTATATTATAGTTTAAATTTAGTTTTTTTTAAATATTATCCATAACAAGTTCTATTTCTTTTTTAACTTTTTACAAGGCTTGTAATTTCTTTAGTACTCTCTCACTTTAAACAGTTACACTTTGATTTAATTTCTTTCAATAATGAGTAATGCTTATTGTTACTAATGCAAACTATTTTGTTCGAAAATGAACGAACATAGACAATAGCAGAGCTCATTGGTGTGATGGTTTCTTTATATGATTCAATGTACTGGTCATGGTACTATGAATTTCTAGTCTTGTCCAAGTTGTGTTGTATTTCTTATGGGTCTTTCCAATCAATGAATTTTTTTTACCAATTATCGAAAAAAAATATAAAGGTTGACCAAAAAAAATAATATAAAGGGCCTCATTTCAGAGCTCGCTTGGGGCCTCACTTACGGTTAGGCCGGCCCTGCTTTCAACTTAACCAAAGTCACGAGTTTGAATGTAACTTTGGGCATGCAGCAGTGTTAAATCTCTTGAGGGACAGTTTTGCCACCCATTGTGGTCAGCACGAGAAGCAGCAGACAACTTGTGCTGCTTTTTGGCGCTCTCGTTAGCAGTGACGTTGCTGCTCCCATGCAGCTCACGAAAAAAAAGCGAAAAAGATTTAATTATTTATTTTTTGAGAAAAAATAGTTTTGGAATTTGTGCAACGGCATCGCTTTTTTTGATAATTGGTAGTGGTTAAATTAATTGAGTTTCTAATTTGAGTAGATTATAGTAAATAGTAAATTTTATATAATTTAATATTAATTTAATTAATTTTATGTAATTACTGTTTTTTTACAAAAAATTAAATTAAAACAAAAATTTGGTAGTGGGTTGTTTGATTATGTTGATAGTAGAGAGAAGTGGAGAGAGAGAGAGAGAGGTAAGAGAAAAGTAGGTTTTAAAGTGAAATAAAAAATTAAAAGATGATGTGAGAGTGAGACCCACTAATAATAAAAGTGAGTGAGAGAAGAAAGTGAGAGGAAATAATTTGAAATGACATTTTTATCCTTAGGATTGAGATTAAAGTAGAGGATAATTTAGAATTTTTGTGTTACGGTCGGTTTCTCTTGTTGAGAAAGGACGTATTTGTGTGTGATAAGAATTGTATGGAAAGAATAAAATCTGGATCCTTTTATTAGCCTCAAGGACGCCTATTTATATTACAGGGTGAATAAATGCTACAATCAGATGGATATTTCCCTCTGATTGTGCCTCATTCCTTTCTAGGGAGAAGGAAGCGATATATTTGGGAGACGATCGGTCGCTCTCCGGGATAAGCCCTTCAAGAGCCGAGTGTATGTTAGAGTCGGCTGGTCCGGATGGGAATATTTTGGTAGTGGGTTATTTGTATATATTGATAGTAGATATATTGATAGTTGATAGTGGAAAACTTTAATTCTTCAACTCTTTGAATATTTAGCCCAAAGAGGGTGACTCAATGGTGTATCTACCTTGAAAAGGAGAAGGCTTTAAATGATCTTTGATAACAATTAGGAAAACATTTTTAGTCCCTAAAAATGAAAAGTACACATTTATTCTTAAAAGTTTAAAATATTGGTCAAATTAGTTCTTGATGAGACTAAAACTCCCAAAAAATTCATCTCAAAAAGGACTAATTTAACAGATGGTCAAATTCGTTCTTGATATTTTTCATTTATCCGAACAAAACATGTCAAATTATTGTTTCTCAAGCACCAATTTGGTTCTAATCAATACTTTTTTGTAGGGGTCAACAAAATTTATTAACCGACCGATAAACCAGTTATTCGAAGGATTATAAGGTGCAGCGGTCAGATTCATATGGGATCGGTTGCCTACAATTGAATCCATTGATAATCGAACTCGTCCACTTGTCACAACACTGTTGTAATACTTAGTACTTTTTTTACTCAAACTAGAACTTACCCCGTGCGATGCACATGTATTCTCATGAAAAATAAATAGTATGTGCATATTTCGATTTGTTACGTACTTGAACTATTTGATAGGCAGTATAATATGGAGAATTTTATATAAAAAAAGCAAATTTAAGTCATAGATAAAATTGTGTGATGAAACAAATTAGTGACATATATCGATGTTAAATTTTAAAATGAAAAAAATGCTCACTTAAGTAATTTCAATTAAAAATTAAAACAAAAATAAATTTTTATTTTCAAGGGAAAAATTAAAATGATTATTTAGAATCTCTCAACTATTTCCGTATTGGTTTAACAACTTTTTTGTTGAGAAATGAGAACTTGTAATGGTTTTCTGAAGCATGTGGAGGTTTGCTGAAGAAGAATGAATTTGTGATGGGTACTTAAATTTTTTCCAAATCCTAAAGTACCAAAAACACACTAGTAGGTGTCACGCTTTACATGTTCTGTCATGAAATTAATTTTTCTTCGCGTAAGCCGATTATTGAGAAACAAATTTGGCGTATTTGAACAGTTTAAAAAATTTCCGAGCCCTAAAATACCCCAAAACACATTGCTTAGCTTCACACTTTACATATTTTGTCACAAAACTATTTTTTACCAAACCGGTTATCAAGGAACAAACTTTGTGTAGTTAAACAGTTAGAAGTTTTTTTTTCTTCGAACCTTAAAACCCCAAAACACATTGCTTATGGTCGCACTTTAGTATTTTGTCAAGAAATTGATTTTTCCCCAAACTTCGTGTATTTAAACATACAAAATTTTTCTGGACCCTAAAGTATCTCATAACACAATGCTCAACGTTTCACTTTACTTATTTTCTCACGAAATTATTTTTTTCACCAACTCGGTTAGTGAGGAACATTTAAAATTAATTTTTCCGGACCTTAAACCTCAAAACATACTGCTTAGCGCTGCAGTTATCATATTTTATCACGAAATTAATTTTATTTTTCACAAAACTTATTATCTAGGAAAGAACTTTGCGTATTTGAACGGTTAAAGTTTTAACCGTAAAGTACCCAAAACACATTGTTTAGCAACACACTTTACGTATTTTGTCCCAAAACTAATTTTATTTTTCACCAATTTTACTTTATGATTAAAAGGTGATAACAATAAAAATTTATTTTACCATTGTGGGACCCACCCAATGCACATGTATTTTTTATTGTAAATTGAATATTTCCCTCTTTCTTACTCACACATTATTTGTGGGACCTACTAAAATGATTGTGAAACCCCACCTAAAAATTGGCTCCAAAACACCACCACTAAACTTACTTACATTCAACTTAGCCTTAAGAGTGTATAGTTGAGATGAAAGACAACATACAAAATATAAATCACCAAAACTAGATAAATAGTTGTGATGCTACTAAAAAGACAAAAGCATGAGCCTTACATAAAGCAAGTCCAGACACGTGAGTTACCAAACTACATCACATGTCAAAGTTATTAAGTCGATGTGTACATGTAGGATCTATTTAAAAACTCAAAAATGAGAGTTTCTCGATTATAGATACTCTGAGTCCATTATTTATGGCTGTGATTATTTATGGCTGTGATTACAACAAGTCCTCTATACTATAAATGCTAAGCTAAAAAGCACTTTACAAAGAGGGAGAAGAATGGATCGCTTAATTTCATATTTCTCCTCTGTTGTTATTTTCACTTTCTTGCTCAGTTCTGTTCATGCCAGCAAAAAGGTTCACCAGTTTTGCTTCTTAACTTCTTAATTGCATATATTGATTGATATGAAGCTAATTATCACTTTGAAATTAATTGTCTGTGTTTATAGTGCTACATTGTATACTTGGGAGCACATTCTCATGGTCCAACCCCTTCCTCTGTTGATCTTGATACTGCCACATCTTCTCATCATGATTTTCTTGCCTCATTCTTAGGAAGGTAAATATATATAAGATGAGAAAATCACTAATTAATCTCATTTTTCCTAATCTCTGGTTGATTAAATTTAACTGTACTTATATATTGATTATTTCACAGCAAGGAGAAGGCTAAAGAAGCAATTATTTATTCATATAATAAACACATCAATGGATTTGCAGCTTTACTTGAAGATACAGAAGCTGCAAATATTGCAAGTGAGTGATAAATTAATAAGTACTATAAACACATCAATGTTTAAAAACATTAATGTTTCAATTTTAATTTCCATTGTTATGCAGAGAACCCAGATGTAGTGTCAGTGTTCTTGAGCAAAGAGCATAAACTGCACACAACTCGCTCATGGGAATTTCTTGGATTGCGTGGAAACGATGTGAACTCAGCTTGGCAAAGGGGAAGATTTGGTGAAAACACCATCATTGCTAACATTGATACAGGTAAACTTTATAATTTCACACCCTTTGTCTATTTAACAAAATGAGTCTTTTGAATCGGTTTATTTGAACTTATTTACCGGCATAAATACTTTTGAGATTGTTTGGAGAGCTTTATGGAAACAACTTATGACACATTCATAAGTTGTTTTCAGCTAATTAGTATGACTTATGAAAATAACTTATGACTTATAAAAAAAGAGTCTAACATTATTTTATCATTTATTATATAAAAAGCTTATAGATAGGCACTCGTATGAAAACGCTTAATTAAACTGTTAATCCAAATTAGCCCATAGTTTGTTTTATAATTGCCGCAATCTATTTTATCATGGATTGATGGAATGTCGCTATTATAATGATAGGGTTCGTTTGATTTGCAAAGTAAGTCTTGGATTGCTGCTCTGAATTTCAGAAAAAAATAACACTATTGGATGCTTTACTTTTTTTTTTAATTAAACTAATTAACCTACTTGAAGACAAACACTACAGGCTTTCTTGAGTTGGCAACTTGCTTTGTTTTTTCGTTTTTTGAAAAGGGTAACATGCTTTCTTGAGTTAATTAATACCAAGCACAAAAGCCTGGAAAATTTAGTCGTTGAAGTATCATATTTTATTTTAGGCTAAATACCTGTTTTAGTCCTTTATGTTTGGGCAAAGTTTCACTTTCGTCCTTTATCTTTTTTTTGTTCCGTTTTAGTCCTTTATGTTTCATTTTGTTTCGGTTTCGTCCCTACCGTTAGCACTATTTGTTTCATTTTCGTCCTCTGCTTTTTTGTTTGGTTTAATTTTGGTCCCTCTCAGTTTTTAATTTGTTTCGTTTTGGTCCCTCACTTTCTTGCACAATGAAACATAAATGACTAAAACGGAACAAAAAAAGATAAAGGACGAAAGTGAAACTTCGCCTAAACATAAATGACCAAAACAGATATTTAGCCTTTATTTTATTTTTTATATGAATTTCACTAATGGGGGAAGGATAATTGCGTTTTGTAATAATCAAGTCAAGTAGCTTACAAGTTTTCAAATTTTATCATCTTTATCATAGATTATTAATTATTTTATTAAAAGGTGAAGATCAGATTGACAGATCTAATCTATCTGACAGTACTGTTAAAATCTAATGTGAAAGATGTGTTTCATATTTTATATTCCTAGTAACCAATAACCAAGATGTGTGAACTAAATAATTCAAAATATTCCTTGTGCTAAATTTGACTATGTGCATTAATTAATTAATCAATGTGGATAGGTGTTTGGCCCGAATCAGAAAGTTTTAATGACAAAGGAATAGGGCCAGTACCAGCAAAATGGCGTGGGGGTAACATCTGTCAAATTAACAAACTACGTGGTTCAAGTAAAGTCCCATGTAACAGGTTCACTTCTCTTTCTACTCCCTCTTTCCTATATTAGTTTTAAACATGTGTGAATTGAGCTCACAAACGCTCAGTTATAAGTTTTGAACGTATAAATTCTTGGTCAAAATTTGTTTGTGTGATGAATTCAATTCACACAAGTTAGTAACTATGTGAACCAATTTTACACACCTATGTGCGAACTGAGTTCACATACACTAAGTAATAAGTTTTGAATTTGTGTGAACTCAGTTTACATATGTTTGTGTAAACCAAGTTCACACACATTTAAAACTAATTTTTGAACGTATGTGAACTCAACTTACATAAGTTTGTGTAAAATGAGTTCACATACGCTAAGTAATATGCTTGTGTAAATCGAGTTCATACACGTTTACAACTAATTTTTGAACGTATGTGAACACAACTTACACAAGTTTGTGTAAAATAAGTTCGCATATGCCCAATAATAAGTTTTGAACATATATGGGAATCAAATTCACATACATTTATGCGAACTCAGTTTACACATGTTTATGTAAAGCGCGTTCACATATGCTCAAAAGTAAGTTTTAGATGTATGTGAATTTAGTTCCATAACTAATTTTCATACGTATGTGAATTCAATTCAATACATCTGTGTGAATAGAGTTCACATAAAGGGTATGTACTGAAATTAGAGGTATTTTTTTCTTTGAAAATTATTTATTTTAGTTACGGGGGGTGTGTGGCTAGCCTTAATGGGGGGTGGGGATAGACTCACCAATTGGGGGACCAAGTGACTACTAATAAAAGATACTTGTAGGGATTATTTTTAATTTGACTTAAATTTAATTAATTTTTTTGACAAATTAATTTTACTTTTGGTCTCTTATGTTTGTTTAATATTTTACTAAAAATAAAAAAGGCGTAATTATAGTTTTGGTCTCCTATTATAACCAACTAATTATTTTAGTCCTCAATTTTTTTTCCACGAATTTAATCTCCCTATTTTCTCATTTTCTAAAATCAATGCCCCTTCCTAATTTGGTCAAACATTTTGCTGACTTATCACTCATTAATCCTACATGGAATAACACGTAGGACTGCCGGGTTGGAATAACATGAAATTGGTATTCCTAATTTAAAAATAATAATATTTTTTAAAAAAATCCAACCTGTCAGTCCTCCATATCGTTCCACGTAGGATTAGGGAGTGACAAGTCAGAAAAAGAATTGACTGAATCAGGGAGGGACAGTAATTTTAAAAATTTGAAAAATAAGGGGGATAAATTTGTGGAAAAAAAATTAAGGACTAAAATTACGAGTTGATCATAATAGATGGACCAAAACAGTAATTAAGCCAAATAAAAAACATTCAAATTTTGATGAACATCTTCATCTTTTAAGAACCAAATTCAGGAACCCGCACCTCTCTCTTCTTCTTCCTCCTTCTTACTGGTTGTAATTTTTCAATTGAAATCCCAAAGAGGAAGAAGAAAAAAGGGATGATGTTTCTCGATTCCTAGATTTGGTTCTTGAAAGATGAAGATGTCATCTAAATTTGGGATTTTTTATTATTTTTAGTAAAATATTAAATAAAAACTATGAGTCAGATTTAAAATACATGTTGGACCTGTTAAATAAACACTTTGATGCCTATGTCAGCTTAATAACCGTCATATAGGCTTTTTTTTAAGGAAGTTTGATGGGAAATTTAAAAATGGCTAACTCTGTAAATGTTATGCAACTTAAGGGACATAAGTGGTAAAAAAAACTTTTCGTTACAATTAAATAATTTAAAGTGCATTTTTGCCTAAAAATTATACAATGTGGTACCTTTTTCTCCATATTTTGCAAAACAGAAAAGAGAAACACATTATATTTTTGCCTATATATATATAAACTCCAACAGTATATTTTTTGTTCATTAATTACATAAATAAACCAGGAAGCTAATTGGAGCAAGATTCTTCAACAAACAGTATGAAGCATCTAATGGCAAACTTGCTGCTTCACAACAAACAGCACGTGACTTTGTAGGCCATGGTACTCATACACTATCAACAGCTGGTGGAAACTTTGTTCAAAATGCAAGTATATTTGGTATTGGCAATGGCACTATAAAAGGTGGATCCCCAAAAGCTAGAGTTGCAACCTACAAAGTGTGTTGGTCTCTAACTGATGCTGCTAGCTGCTATGGTGCTGACGTGTTAGCTGCTATTGACCAAGCCATAAGTGATGGTGTTGATGTTATTTCTGTTTCAGCTGGAGGCAGAAGTAGTATAAGTACTGAAGAAATTTTCACAGATGAGGTTTCTATTGGTGCATTTCATGCACTTGCTAGAAATATATTACTAATTGCTTCTGCAGGAAATGATGGACCAACACCTGGTACTGTTCTTAATGTTGCCCCATGGGTTTTCACAATTGCTGCTAGTACAATAGATAGGGATTTCAGCAGTACTATAACTTTTGGTAACAATCAACAAGTCACGGTATGTACACTTAATATACTTATTTTCTTCTTGTTATTGTTTTTTTAGTGACAACAACCGCCACCTGAAATTCACACACACAACTGCAAAGTCTCGATTTCAAATCCGGGTGACAATAGGCAGCCTAACAATTATAGGATGATCCTAGAAATTAATGAAATTTAATTCTATATACATCAGTACTAACTGTTTCTAAATTTCTATTATATATATCAGGGAGCTAGTCTTTTTGTAAACTTGCCACCTAACCAGACTTTTTCGCTGATCGTTTCTACTGATGGAAAACTTGCCAATGCAACAAATCGAGATGCGTAAGTGAAAATTTCAACAGCTTTACTTTAAAATTGAATGATTATTTTTTGGATTTGGATCCTCTGCTACGTGTAGCATCTACCGTGCCAATATGGACCGTCCAATTTAGAGAGAGAACACACTTCTCTCCCTAGATCGGACGATCCACGCTGACGCAGCAGGGAATCCATGTCTTTGTTTCTTACACTCATTTATTATATCTACGCACATTGTTGCAGTCGACTTTGTAGGCCAGGAACACTTGATCCTGCTAAAGTGAATGGGAAAATAGTAGCTTGCCGGAGAGAAGGGAAGATAAAATCAGTTGCTGAGGGTCAGGAAGCTCTTTCTGCCGGCGCAAAGGGAGTGATTATGAGCAATCAACCACAAAATGGCAGAACACTTCTCTCCGAGCCTCATGTTTTGTCTACTATCAGCACGCGCGATAAACATGTTAGAACAAATCCTTCTCGTTTAAACATAACCGCCACGTATGTAATCTTTCCCGTGACAACCTTTTTTTCGTCTAGATATCGAGTGGCAAGCACCACTCCTAAATTCACACAAACAAACTAGAGATCCCAATTTCAAACTTGAGTAATCACGAAAAATATCTACTATCTAGCCTTACGGACCCTCATGACAAACTGTTAAAACAATGACATTATTAAGTTACATATTTTATATGTGTGTGTGTGTGTGAAGGACACCATTTGAAGGTACAATCACACTTTATGTTTATATTGCAGGGATTCTACTATAAAGACAGGTGATACAATAAGGATGTCCCAAGCAAAAGTATTATTTGGAAGAAAACCAGCTCCAGTTATGGCTTCATTCTCATCTAGGGGACCTAATCTGATTCAACCATCAATACTCAAGGTATATATAATACATTTGATTTGTTAGTTATCTGTCAAGTATATATCTTGATTTTCAATAAGACTGCTTTATGTTTCAGCCGGATGTAACTGCGCCAGGTGTGAACATACTGTCTTCCTATTCAGTATTTGCAAGTGCATCAAATTTGCTATCAGACAATCGTCGAGGTTTTCAATTTAATGTAATGCAAGGAACGTCCATGTCTTGTCCTCATGTCGCTGGAATTGCTGGACTTATCAAAACACTTCATCCTAATTGGAGTCCAGCAGCTATTAAATCAGCAATCATGACCACAGGTACATATACACACAAAGTGTGCATACACACGGGTATTGTAAGTGGCAGAGTGACGTTGCTGCCACGATCCACTTTTTTCCGTCATCATTCATTCATTTTTTTAACATATAATTTTACATTTTTCCAGCAAGTACAAGAGATAACACCAAAAAGCCGATTCGCGATGCATTTGATAAAAAACTAGCAAATCCATTTGCTTATGGTTCGGGACATGTTCAACCAAACAGTGCAATAGATCCCGGACTTGTTTATGATCTAGGGCTCAGAGATTACTTGAACTTCTTATGTGCTTCTGGATACAACCAACAACTCATATCTGCACTTAATTTCAACAACACATTTATATGTTCAGGAACTCACAGTATATCAGACTTAAACTACCCTTCAATAACATTACCAAATCTTGGATTGAATGCTGTTACTGTCACTCGTACAGTCACCAATGTTGGGCCACCAAGCACATATTTTGCTAAAGTCAATTTGCCTAAACACAAAATTGTTGTTGTGCCCAATTCCTTGACTTTCACAAAAATTGGTGAAAAGAAGACGTTTCGAGTTATAGTGCAGGCAACGAGTGCAACTCCACGGAGAAAATACCTATTTGGAGAACTGCAATGGAGTAATGGAAAACACATTGTGAGGAGTCCAATTACAGTTAAGCGCAAGTGAATAATATAGATTGTCTTAGGATATTACAATGCGGATGCATATGTATGTTTGATTACTTGTTGTGTTTAATGTTATCTTGGTAGACTATGTACTTTTGTAATTCTATGGATGTACTTGTGTAAATGTGTGCGCACGCGTGTATTTTTTTAATGATTCTTTGTTTAGCATTTGCTTGTCTGGCCTTCTTTTATGTTTAAGGGTTCGTTTGATTTGCAAATAAAACACAAACCCAGAAATTTAAAATCAAATTAAACCATGTTGTTGATTTGGGAATTTAGGGTTTATGATTAGGGAATTTTATGGGGCACATTATTTTCCATCTTTTACCGGATTTATTATATATCATTGTCGCCAAGGAGGTGGCTTGTTACGAATTTTCCGATAAGGGTGAGGAAAGGTTTTGGGGCTTTTGGATTTGTGGTGGAAGATGAAGGTTGGTGTTGAAGATGAAGATTTTGGGTTTTAGAAGATGAAGAGGGTGGTGTTGAAGATGAATATTCTGCGTTTTGAAAGATGAAGACGGTGGTGTTGAAGATAAAGAGGTTGAACGCAGTGAGGAAGAAGATTAAATACAGTTTTGGTCCTCAAGTTTCACCAACTCACGATTTTGATCCCCTAAGTTTTAATTTAACGAATTTGATCCCCAAGTTTCCCAATCTGTAAAATCAGGGTCCCTCACTAATCTGGTCAAAATTGATGCTGACAGTTTTGGTACCCAAGTTTCACCAAATCACGAATTTGATCCCAAGTTTCCCAATTTGTAAAATCAGAGATAGTTTAAGTGTTTTTTTTAATTTTTAATTTCTTAAATATAATATAAGTATATATATAAACAACATATTAAAATAAAAATAACAATTTTTAATATAAATAAGTCACTTTGGCATGCCAGCGTGGCTGCCACGTAGTTTAAGCAATCCAGATCCTCGGCCGCAAGTTGTCTACGGCATTTTTCTACTGCAACATTAACAACCGTTTGATTAAACAAACGGCTTAGATATGAATATTAGTAATTTATTTAATAATTAATTTATAAAAATAAAAGCAGGCTATATGCGGTAAAAAGTGATAAAGCACCGGTACCGCCGACGACGCTACAATGGCAAGCTGCAACTACTCATGTGGTAAATCTGATAAGCAACCATACCTCAACTTTTCCCACACTTTTTCACACAAAATTCAATTTTTCCTAAACTCACCCAACTTTAGAACGTTAGAACGTTATAAGTTGGAAACAATTTCAATTGAAGTTGTAGAGAACCTGGTAAGAAATTTGATTATTAGATTCATCTCTCTAAGTTTGGGGGTTGTGTTACTTGTTTATGGCAGAAGCTACAGAGAGAGATTGCTTTATCCAAAAAGAAATCAAGTATATTTTCTATTTTGTGCCTGGTTTTTTAGCATCAAATACCATGAATTTTTTTGTTGACAAATTCATCCCCTTAAGAAAGAACAGCAAGGTTGAGTGCATAATTGCAAGGAAAAATAAAGGGGATTATTGTCGGACTTACAGGCACGGGATGTTGAGAGTTGGAGAAGATAGCTTTTTGTTTGTGTTGTGCTTCATCATTCTCTCACGCTTTGTTTTTTTATTATTGAAATCATCTCAGCCGCTTGTTTAATCAAATGGTTTTTAATGCTGCAGTAGGAAAACGCGGCAGACAACTTGCAGCCGAGGATCCAGACGCTAGTTTAAATGGCGGACAGGTCAACATCAATTTTGACCAGATTAGTGGGGGACCCTGATTTTACAAATTGGAAAACTTGGGGGATCAAATTCGTTAAATTAAAAGTTGGGGATCAAAATCGGGAGTTGGTGAAACTTGGGGGACCAAAACTGTATTTAAGCCTTCTTTTTTTTAATACTAGCGGTATACCCGTGCATACGCACGGGTACCGTCGTGTTCTTTATATTTCTAACAAAGTTGGAAATTAATTAGTCCAAATATATTAAAAACAAATAAATATAAAAAATATAAAAAGTATCATTTTTAAATAATAATCAGTCCGGTTATCCCGTGTTTTTTAGATACCAGTGTCGTTATCCCGTGCTTTCTTATATATTAGTGCAGTTATTCTTTTTTTTAATACATCAGTGCAGTTATCTCGTTTTTTTAATAATAATATATTAGTGCAGTTATCCATTTTTTTAATACATCAGTGCAGTTATCCCATTTTTTTTAATAATAATCAGTAGTTTAAATAGTCTTTAAATATTTTTCTTTTTTAGATAGTAAATTTAAAGTAGTTTTCAAAAATTATAATCAGCAGTTTAAATAGTCATTAAATATTTTTCTTTTTTAGATAGTAAATTTAAAGTAGTTTTCAAAAATTATAAGTATTAATAACAAATATTACTTTGAAGTAACAAAAAAGAGAGCAAATATTTTTCACGTGTTGTTTTGGAAATTTTTCTACTGGTGAAGTTGCGTAGTTTTGTAGATTAGTAGATTATAGTAGATAGTAGAAGATAGATGGTAAAGTTATATTTTATCCCGTGTTGAAGTTGCGCGTAATTATCAATGGCAAAAATTAATTTATCCCGTGTTTATTTTATATCAGTGACAGTTATCTGTCCCTCTTTAAGTATCAGTGTCAGTAGTGTTAGTATTTGGTTCCAACTTTTTTCCCAATTCTATCTCCTCTAACTTTAACTTTTTGTTACTTTTTATGACACCAACATATTTGTGTAGTTTTGTAGATTAGTAGATGATAGTAGAAGATAGATATTAAATTTACAGTAGTATTATTTTATCCTGTGTTGAAGTTGCGCGTAATTATCAATGACAAATATTAATTTATCCCGTGTTTATTTTATAACAGTGACAGTCTTTAAGTATCAGTGACAGTGGTGTTAGTATTTGGTTCCAATTTTTCCCCTTTTCTCTCTCCTCTAACTTTTACTTTTTGTTACTTTTTATGACACTAATTCTCTCTCTCTCTCTCTCTCTCTCTCTCTCTCTCTCTCTCTAGACATTTAAAAAAAGATTGGTAAATATTATTTTTTTTGAATAACCAAATTACCCTAAAAAGCTGATATTGTTCTATTGTTTTTAGTTATGGGCATTTTAGTAAAATAGGTGGAGGTTGTTTATCCTATAGTAGAGTAGATAGATTTTATTTTAAGGACCAAATTGTTACATGACATTAGTTTTAAAGACCAAATCGTTACAAAAGAAAAGACATGTAGGCTCTTTCACGGGCGCATCGGTATCGTTAATGGCATCTAGGATTGTTTGGAACTGAAAATGAAAAAAAAATGTAACAGTGTACATGTTAACCAACTTAAAAGACTTAACTGGTTCGGAAAAAACATAAAGGTCCACTCGTTACAAAATAATAACTTAAAGGACCTCGGTGTAATTTTCTTTTCATTTTTTATTATTATTATAAAATTCATTTTTTAGTAAACATAGTAAAAATCCACCGGTGAAGCTTTTTTGAGAGTTCATATTAGATTCTCTCATTAACATCAAAGTAAAGAAAAAATCAAGCCTCAAATCAGCATTCATCAGATTAAAAGGAAAAGAGAACTAAATGGAGTTACAAAATGAATAAATTCAAGTGATTCATATTATGTATATGGTTACAAGAATTAGCCAATTAAAGGCAACATTATTTGACAAATTGATTTATTCACTATAAAAAAAATTAACAACTTAAAAGTGGATAAACGGAAGTCATGTTTGGATAAAAGAGTCCCCAATTTTGCTCCACTCCAACTTGCTTTTCATCTTCATTAAACATTGCAAAAATAAATGTATTCAAAGCTTGACCTGGTCTTCTTGGTGTGCCATTTTGCACATGTGCGATTAGATTTTTGTTATATGTCTCAGCATTTTGCAAACTTGTATAAGGTTCATTCCCTGCAGTAGGCCAACCTGTTTCTCCAATGATTAGAGGAACATTTGTTGCTCCTATCCTCTCCAATGATGCATAAATTGAATCAACCATAGCATCAAATAGGTTAGAATATTTCAAGTTGCCGTCTATTACAGGATCTGTGGGTTGAAATGTTGCGTAATCCAACTTAATATCGGTTGGATTCGATGAATACGCAAAATAAGGGTACACATTGGCCATAAGCGGCGCTCCATTTTGGTCTAGAAAAGCTACAACTTCCTTCATAACAGCGACAACACCATCGGCGAATGTCCCTGCTGATGGAGGGTAAGTGTTTGCAAATGCAGCCATATAGATCGACGTAGTTACTTTAGTATCACTTAAGCCGATGGAATTTATCGCGATTTTAATGTTGTTCATAGCTTGAGCGACATAAGTGGCTTGATCACTTGGAATAATCTCATTTCCTAATGTGATCCATTGGAAATTGACATCATTTTTATAAGGTGCAACATTAGTAGTGACCCATTGGTTAGCTGCTTCTTGACTTGATGCTAAGCTTTGTACATCTCCATTTCTCACTCCAAGACTCACTTGCAAGTTTGAACCCCTTAATGCTTCTAATACATTAGGGTTTGGTTCAAAAAGTCTTACCATGTTAATGGCACAACGCTTGTAAAGGCTTACAACAGTTTGGGGTGGTGGAAGATTGTCACCATTCCTCCCATAATTAACACCAATGCCTTGTTTTGTAAAAAAAAAAAAAAACACAATAGAAAATGATTAGTGCACCATATAAGAAAGGGTACATAATAATTTGCAACAATACAATTGATCATGAGAAACCAAAAGAAAAAATATGTGTTGAATGAAAAAAAGCATTTAAGTGACAATAATATATGAAAATTAGAATAAAACTATGCTAGCTAGCTTGAATAAATAAGTTTGTGTGATGTATGACTACTAGAAAAAGTTGAAATACAGACAGAACGGAAAAAATTAAATTGGTCTTCAAATTTTGCATCGCTAACACTTAGAGACAGAATTATAGACAAGTTTTGTCTTTTTCCGTTTCTAAATTTCCGTCACTATTTCATTTTTTTTTTAAGTAGTGGTGCAAGCATATCATCGGATAAAGTGCCTATGAAAATAGTGAGTTCAAGGATTGTAAACTCAGCGTAAATACTTTTCTTTGAACAAAAAAAGTGTAAATACTTTTTTACACGATTATCTAATCAAATTTTACTATATAGATGTTTGTTGAGATAGTTTAAGAAGTAATATAACAAAGTGAATTAAAGAACAATCAGATTAGATGATTGTGTAAAAAAGAAGTTTACATTGTCAATGCATATATTCGATCTAGATCAAACAAATAAGTGTTTGCAGTACAAACATATCATTGATAAAGAGCTTATTATGCAAGTGATATTAGAGCTTACCAACTGAAAGAGGCAGTTGAATTGCTAGGATTGAAACTAAAATCATGAAAAAAGACCAAATCCTCAATGAAGCCATGAATCTGATTATTGTAACAACAATAACACAAACTCTATAAGTATTAATTTTAGTGTGTGATTTATGATCTATCCAACCCTGTTTATATAGAGGTTGTTAAGTTTCAGCATTACAATTTTTTTTTTAAAGGAAAGTAAACCCTCCTTAGGGATAAATCATCATAAGAAAAAAGAGCACATCAGCATTACAATCAAACTAGAAAGAATCCAAAAATTAATTGTTGTTGGTGATAGTGTTTATCCTACAAGTTTAATTTGATGGTAAAATTATTAATTTAAAACTTGTGATAAGATTTGTCAAAAAAAAACTTGTGATAAGATAAGCACCAAAATCTCACGCATAAGTATAGTGTGTGTTTCGGAGGAAAAAAGATTAAGAACCTAATAATGTGTATTGCTTTAAAAAAATTATTACTACATTTTTATTAAAGTTCATTTATTTTGTATTGTAAATAAAGTAATGCTTTAACAATATAGAGAAACTTTCCTACAAAATAATATTTTTTTCACTCACTGAAAATACAATATAGAGTAATGAATTCTATTTATATAATTTAATTATAATGATTATGCAAAGAATTCGAGATTGTACAATTAAAAAATCTTTTGAGATATATATATATATATATATATATATATATAGGGTTCAAATTAAGTGAATGTGTTGTTGCCTTAAAATTTAATTTTTTATAAAATTTTTGCTTTCCATAGTAATTTTAATAATTTAAACATTGAAATATTTTTTATCAAATTTGGAAAGCCAGGCTTTTATACGTTGTACATTGTACAATTTTACATTGTACATTGTACATTGTACATTTTCTAGAAGCCAAACATGAATATAATCTAAAATTTAAATTTCTAGAAGCCAAACATGAATAAGCAATGAAGTCACACATTTCAAATTTCTAGATTATAATGTACATTTTCTAGATTTAAATTTCTAAATCTAGCTAGCTAAACATTTTCTAGAAGCCAAACATGAATATAATCTAAAATTTAAATTTTGTACATTTTCTGGATTTAAATTTCTAAATCTAGCCAAACATGAATCAGCAATGAAGTCACAGAACACATAAAACTCAGAACCTTTAAAAACTCAGGTTCGGGAGTTTGGTTCCGAACCGGTTCGGTTCCAAAACTTCCGAACCTTTAAAAATCCAGAAATTGGGGGGTGTTTGTAAATACTAAGACTAGGTGCTAAAGATTCGAACTGGTTTGGAACTCTGAAATCATTGATGTCTCTAACCAAACCCACGGCAAGCTTCCACTAGGGATAAGTTATCTGATTCTAGAATCACTTGTTGCAGATGTAGGGAGTTAGCTAGCGACGCGGCTTCACGAAGACCAAATGCTTCAGCCGTCAAAGGAGAGTTCGCAAAGACGACGCTGTAAGAACACTTCCCCTGTGATCTCTGCAAATAATTCACGTGTAACCATCCTCTACTGTCACCGATGACCATCCCTTCTCTGCTCTCTCTTTCTCCGCAGCCTCCGCTCACTCTCGCACTCTCCCACTCTCCCTTCCGTCTTCTCTCTTCTCTCATGCAAGTGGTTATAATGCATGAAATGATACATCTTCCCTTTATGGTTTTCAAATGTTAGTTCACCAGCCATTACTTTTAAGTATGTCGTTGATTTGGTGAAATGTGTAGACAGGTTCAGCAATTGGTGATTGCTTTGTGAATATGGCTATATTCGTTTATACACACGATTTCGGTTAAAGCTCATCACAAGTAAATGGGTCTTCAATCTTCTTCATTCTTCCAATAGGGTTTATGTAGGTAAAAGCTCATCACTATTTTATGTGATTGGGTCAGTCAACAATCACTTTTAATTTGATACATGGTTTGTTTCTATTTAATCAATATATCTAACATTCTGATTGCTTAAAAAAACCATTCTGATAGGAGTGTGGCGATCCCAGAAGGTTCCATATGCGTGCTTTGAGGGATCTACCGTTTGCGCCGAAAGGCTTCGGTGGTTCGTTGGCTGGATGAGCAGCAACAACCTTGCAGCAGGGTGGTCACTGGTGGTTATTCATCCCGAAAATCATAGTCTTGAGAGTAAGATGTTGCATGTTCTGTTATTTGCCTGTTGGGCCTGGCTTTATTTTATTTTTTCTTCCATTATTTTGGATTTCATTGTATAGATTTGTTTCTTTCTAGCCTAATTCCCAGATGTTTCTATACCCTTTTGGTCTCTAATTGATGTTCTTAAATTGTCTTTTTTTATTAGGTTGTCACATGGTTTGTGATTAGCTAGAGAAATTGCTATATCTATTGCAAGCTAGGCTGAGTATGTATATGTCAAAAATTTCTATTTATGATTACTTGATATGAGCTTAAGTTGGAATTATGTTAAAAAATTTCATTTATGATGAACAGGAAGAAATATTGGTTCATAGAGCTTCTTTTGCTTGCTCCATTTTGAAAATATATAAATATGGATGGTATTCAACTCTGTAATTTATACATTTCTCCTATGAGATACTTTGTTTCCAAATCTATGCTACTTGACTTCCATATTATTACTATCTAAGAGCAAATATGTTTTAGGTAAGTTTTATTCGCAACGATGTACTTTTCCATTTCGGATTTAACCATCCCGTGCAGCGCACGAGTGTGAGTCTAGTTGATTTTATACATAAAGAGACCAATTCAAAACTTTTAATACATAAGAACCAAATCAAAATTAAACCTAAAGTACATTTAATGGACCAAAATGTATGATTTGGCCATTTATACTTTACTCTACAAAGACCCCTGTATTTTATTCTTGGGGATGGTTTATTTATAAAATTGGGCGGTTGTCTAATTTCTCGATTGCGGGTTGGTGGTCTAATCCCACTACGTGTCTTTACTCTAGGTTTCACTTTGGTCCTTTATCTTTTTTTAGTCTGTTTTGGTTTTTTATCTTTCATTTTCGTTTTATTTTGGTCCCTGTCGCCAATTTAAGCTAGCGGATGTCACGCTGGCAGTTAACTGCTGACGTGGCGTCCATCTTCATTAAATGACGTGGCCTGTAAAAGAAACTGTGAGGGACCAAAGTGAAACAAAATAAAAGCTGAGAGGGACCAAAATGAAAACAAACAAAAACATAGAGGACTAAAAAGAAAAAAAGCGTGCTTTAGCAGAAAACCCAGATCTGTAACTCATATCTGCAAAAGTGGCGAAATAGAGGGTCCAACAACCATTAATCTTACCATTAAATACCTACATCCTCAAAACTTCCTTCCCTTGTTTACAGTTTTATACTTCACAGTTCAAACAATACATTTTTCCCCACACAAACACTCGGGTGAAGGTTTGGAAAATAGACCAAATGATGGGTAGTTGTTCGAATTGGAAGATGCCATTGATTAAATGAAGGTGAAGGTTTACGGTTTACCTTACTCAAATGGGGGTGGATTAGTGGAGAAGATGAAGATGGGTTTTTGAGATTTGGGGATTTAGGGTTCTTCTTCTTCCCTGTTCTTCATTTAATCAGATTTTTCTTTTCTTTTCTAACTTCTGTTATTGATGTTATTGTTTTTAGTTATTTGTTAAATTATGTTTTGTGTTTTGAAATTTAAAAAACGTAAAAGATAATGTGAAAATTATTTTAGAATTAAATAAAACGTTTACATGCCACATCATTTAATGAAGATGGACGTCACGTCAGCAGTTCAACGTGGCGTCCACTAGCTTAAAGTGACGGCAAAGACTAAAATGAAACGAAAATGAAAGATAAAAGACCAAAGCAGACAAAAAAAAGATAAACGATCAAAGTAAAACCTAGAACAAATATAAAGGATCAAACATACTATTTAGTCTTTTTTTTTTCCATTGAGAAAGGCATCTATCTTTCTCTCAAAGAGAGAAAAGTACCTTTCTTAAGCAAATTAGGGAAGAGGACTCTACAATTTTCGGACCCAAAACTTTTCATAAAAGCATATACCCTACTTTCATCAATTCAGGTGGCACACGCACCCAACTAAAATGTGAGAGAAAAAAAGTTGTGGATAACTCTTAGCATATATTCTTTTCTTAAGCCAAGTCTTTTTCAACATCCTTTTCTGTACCTAAATTTCGCATTAAATTTTTAAACAATAATGACATCACATTGTCTAGCATATTCTTTTTTGTAAACATCTATATACATTTTTGATCATTTTTTGTAAACATCTATACTACATTTTTAGTACATGAAACACGTCCTATAAATTTTAAGTGTTCTCTAAACTAAGAGTATAATTGAAAAACGTATGAATTAAATATGGCTAATCATATGTAGTATCTTGAGAAATGATAAATTAGCTAGATTTTATTCTTTTGAAAACGTCTCCGTTGACACACGAACATTTCAATTTAATTACGACAAGTGAGCTTTTGGAAGATGGCATGTCTCATAATTAACGTTTAGAATTTCTTTTTTAACTATATGGGGGATGGGGCCATTATGTGCAGCCGAAAGGTTTATATATTTATATATATTATCATATTATATTTTATCATTCGGGTTCCTATCTTTGATGTTTTGAAATTATAGTGGTTTTTTTTTTGTACAATTGAAATTATAGTGGTTATGTTAGAGAAGTCATTTAAAAAAAAAAAGAAAAAAGGAATTATAGCTGTGCAGGCCCAGTCTTTTGAGAAAAATTTTTAGTACTATTGAATTTTTTAACCACAAGCGAATTATATAAAAGTGGTAACTGGACTTAGATCTCACTCTAAGGACTAGGGTTCGAATCTTAGATGTGACAAAACTCTATTGAGAGAGGAGAACAACATGGGTCAAATTTAGCCAAAGTTACTGAAAAAATTTCCAAGGACTAAAACCAAAATTTGGGTATTTTGATTCTATTAGGGACCACAAACATATTTAGCCATAACAAATTTGTAAGCAGAAATCAACGTCTCCATGTTGTTGAAGTTGCTAAGGCAACCAACAATGAGGGGCGTAAGTAGAATTTATTTAGTAAATAGCCATGTATTGATATATAAATAGATATCGGATAGATAATTATTTACTCTAAACCATATTCTGAAATCTTATATATATATATATATATATATATATATATATATATTGGATATACCAATATTATGAAGTCCCGATACTCCAAAATAGGACACGTACCCGTGTCAGATACGTATCCGATATCGATACCTGTCGGATACTTTCGGATATGTATCTTGGGAGTATCCTGGAATTTATATTTATTTTTAAATTAAAAAAGACAAGATACTTATCGGATACTTGAGGGACACTTTGGAGATACGTATCTTGGGAGTATCCTGATATGTCTCTTGATGAACCAGAGTTGGAAGCTATGTTATTTTTTGACGATGGAAATGGAGGAGAGGAGAATGACACAATTAGTGTTAAGTAGTGAATAGTAGACAATTCTATAAAGCCTAAACTTCTTTTGGGCATGACTTATGATGTTTTTTCCTATATTCTAACTTGGGTAGTAGACCGTATATCTTTTGTGACATGTTCGTAGGAGAATGAATATATTTTAAAATGGGCGGGGAAAATACATTTAACTATGCTTACTTATTTTGATCAGAAGTATATTTTTTGTAAATGTGATCATATATCTATTGAATATTATGAGCAATTGTCAATTAGTAAAGTGAAGTATATTTAGTTATGTTTTATATTTTTAAATTTTGATTTAATTTTTATTGAAGTATCCCTGCCGTATCGTATATTGATTTTCAAAATTTTATCGTATCGTATCGTATCCCGTATTCGGGCTTCATAGCCAATATATATTGTTATATTCTTTTTAAAAAAATTATACTCCTACCAAAAAGAAACCAAATTAAACAAAAATGATAGAGAGAATGTAATGTAGCTAGCTGCCTAGCTGGTTAGTCTTGGAAAAGCAAAGCAGCCAAAAAAGTTGAGTAACCTAACCTGCATGTTAAATTCGCTCCCACGTAAAGTGATTACAACTTTGTTGGAAGCTTAGACATCCATGCGCGTGGACCATGCTCTATAAAGTAGTTAAATACTCTCTAAGTCACTTTAAATTTTATATATACTCCCTAAACTTTTGATAATCTAGAAAGCAGGAATTATTATTTTAAAGTAAAAAATATATTAATAAACTCAAATAACTCAAATCTATATACTTGAGGTCAACCGTTATCTAATATCTATGAATTGAAAAGGGGAGATATTGAGTAAATTGATACTAATTTGGAGATATATAGAGTGATAATAAAGAATCACAATAAGGAAAGACGTATGTCTTTTTTCTTATTTAATTAATTTTAAGATTAATTAGAATATAACAACTTATTCACTTTATTTCAGTTTAATTAGCACTAGCTTGTAACTTACTTTTCAAGATACAAATTATACGATCAAGAAAAGGGTGAAATAAAAAGTTGAAATTCTTTAAGTATAATATTGGTGGTGGAGCTGAGAGCTTTCTACACAAACTTTTCTAAAGGAACTCTCTGCATGCATCATGGCTGGGCCATGCTTGGTAACATCCCATGTGAATGTGAATGTGATTTCTATTTTCAAAAACTTAGATAGTAGTAATATGGTCCAGCCCAGCTTACACACAGACACATGATACTGTCTAATGTTTACAATGTTTTAGTTCTGGAGAAATGGATAGTGAAAACTTGATAGTGGTTCAAGGTTTAGAAATCAGTGTCCTACTATGGCTAATTTAAAAGTACTTAAGGTGTTATGTTTTTGATATTTTTGTATCAGAAGGTTTTAACGAGACTTTCCTTCCTTTTCTTTGCCTAAAAAATTAGGTTAAAAAATTGAAAACATGTGCAATTTCAACGACATGGGCCCAATTCCCGAGTTCAAACTCGAGTGTGACCGTGTGATAATGTGTAGTGTTTATTTTATCATTTTCTCTAAGCTGACAAAAACATGACTTGAATTACACTACGTATACTCATATTATATATACTTTAACTCCAAGCTTGGGTGTAAGTGGTTAATGCACTCCATCTAAAGGGTCAGACTCGACTAGTACCTGGGTTCGATCTCAACGATTTAGCAAATTGGAGTCAGACTTTACTTACATCTCGGCTGAACTCCGGATTATTCAATGCCCATTTTTCTTGGACACCGAAGCGTGTCAAGGACCTCTAAAACAAAAATACTATACTTTAAGCCTTTAAAATATATAATTAATATTTGACTTTTTATTTATCGTTTTTCTATCACAGAAACTTAAAACTCATAATACAAATTAAATCCTTCTTTAGATGAGTCTTTACGTTTGACAAAATGATAATAAATAGATTTTTTCTTGTAAAGCGTGGTTTCTTTTTTGGTGTTTCTTCTAAACCGTATTATTTTTTTTATAAAGGGTAAAGCATTCAATACCTTTCAAGTGTTTCTTATAACTGGGGTGTGCTTGATAAGAAAGTTGGATGGATGATATGATGCAATACAATATGAAATATATAATTAGGGAAATTTAGAGATTAAAAATGTCAAAATTTATTTTTAATTCTTTCTCTAAGTGTTAGGTAGTAGTTATATTTTTAATTCTTTCTCTAAGTGTTAGGTAGTAGTTAGCCCAAAAAAATTTATAAGCAAAATGATTTATTAAAGGGAGTACAAAGTATGTTCCAACTATATATTTACAAACAATTTTAAGAGAGCTTGTTAAAACCTCTTAGAATCGAAACTCAATGGAAAAAGACCCAAACAGGAAAAAAAGTACCTGCACACCTAACTTAATGTAAAAATTATTTTCACAAAATTCCCTTAAAAACGTAAGGAAATAAATTGAAAACGGTTCAAAAATATGTCATAAATTGTGCACATAAGCTCTCCCAAACAATTTTATGAGTGTTTACGTCGATATATAAGTTAAAATAAGCCTATCTAAGTTCTTGTCACTTGGTTTACCAAAAAATTATGATTATTAATATAATTATATGTTTTTCTTGTTCAAGATATAATTATATGTTATCTGAATTAATTTGGTCAAAAAAATGTTATATGAACTAATTTGTTTTTTTTTGACAAAATGAATTAATTTGTTTTAAAATAAACCAATGGTGGTTTGTGAGAAAGAATATAGTCTGTCATCCAAATCTAAAAACTAAAACGCCGTAACGGAGAGAGACAGAGAGAGAGAGAGCGAAGGATGATGCGTTGAGCAAGCGAGCGTTTTAATTAACACAAACATTCCATTCTTCTTTCTTCTCTCTCTCTTTCTCTCTCTATATTGTAACTAACTGACTTCTTTCTCTTCTCTCAGATCTTGCATAAACCCTATATACTCATTTTAACCATATCTCATTTTCTTCAACATTCTTTCTCTTTCTCACCTTACTTTCCTTCATTTTCCATTTAATTCTTTTTTTCTCCTTTTCTTTTCCCGGGAAAATCTGCTATACCAACCTGTTCTTTCGGTTTCAGATCTTTCTGTTGCCGTCTAACCGTTTCTTGTTACTATTTTGTTCACGTTCGGTAATTCTCCTTCCTGCATTCGATTCGATTGGCATTTTTGATTGATGACAGTGCGGTTTTCCGGAAAAGTAGTTGATTCTCAGTTGGTGGTTGTGATGATGACGATGATGATGGTGCAGTGGTTGTTTTTTTCGTAGTAGTAATAGAAGGAAGAATAGGAGGAAATAAAATGGATGATAGAGGTGGTTCGTTCGTCGCTGTTAGGAGAATTTCGCAGGGTCTTGACCGAGGCAATTGCCAATCAACCTCTGGTATTTTTTTGTCCTCTTAATCTTCTCCTGATTTTCTCTTTTCATTCCTTAATTTTCTCGTGCCACTTTTACGATACTTATGAGTCCTCAATCGAGAATGAGCTCGATTATTTAACTTACTTGATGTTTGCGATATTCAAAATTGCGTTGGTAGGTGAATTTGAATTCACATAGCACGTTTTTTTATATATATTTGATTGTGTTGAATTTGCTTGAGATCCATGTCGAGCTCAGTTTACTTTGGAAGATGTTAATCTTAGCGTTAAAAGGTGTTTGCGATGCTTAATTTATAAGTGTGATGAGGTTATCGCTTAGATCTAGCATTAATGAAAGATGCGGATACTGTTATCTATCTTTTTTCCTTTTTGAGTGAAGCAGTGCTTTACTGATTGAGTAATGAACTAGTGGAAAAATTGTAAATCAATCAAGTCAGTGAATGAAGCCAGTGGCTAGCATTATGATTGAAGCAAAGCCACTCGCTGGCATAATGATTAAAGCAAACCTCACTCTGCCTTGTGGTCAATATGGAAAGAATATGAATAATAGACCTCAAAATGTTTATCAAGTGAAGTGATACATCATTTAGAAAATGATTGAGAAGGAAACAGCTGATAAACAATGGGTCTTATTGTGGTTCATATAATTATAAGCTGAGTGCTTTTTGGAAACTGAGCTGAACTAAATCTATGATGTGTTGAGGATGATTAATTACTAATAATACACATGGCTCCTGTTAATCAACTTACTATAAGTTTGTATCACAAAACTTGGAAACTCAATCTTCATTTATGGGAAGCTTTATTTTGTTACAGCTGAGTTTGTGACAGGATCAACAGCGTGGATTGGCAGAGGTTTGTCGTGTGTTTGTGCACAGAGAAGAGAGAGCGATGCTAGACCCTCTTTTGATTTAACTCCAGTCCAGGTATATGTTTTACGATTTGATTACTGAAGCAGTAATTCAATACTCTTTAATTCATTCTTTAAATTTTTGTCTTTGCATATCTTCTTACTAACAAACAATGAAATTGTATGCGGTATGATGCTTTTTTGCTATGACTTATGACATGAGCATCTTTAAACTATATGCAATAGACCTGTATTGAACTATACATTTGTGTTGAATAATCTACCTTCTCCCCACATGACAATAAGTGTCTTTCAATGGCATTTCTGGCTATGTGCTCTTTATCTTGTTTCTTGGAATGTGTCAAACTTTTTGGAAATTTGTGGTTATATTCTCCTATGGCTTGATCTGATTATTTAATAGCTTCCGTGAAACCAATATGGCTGGGCTTTCTGTTTGTTTTTTTATCTGTGCTCACGTTGCATTGCATACCTTCTGAGATCAAAATAATATGTCACTCTCTGCTTATTCATTCTCTAAAATATTAGTATATATGGCACAATAAATTCACAATACTGAATTTCCAATTCTCAGGAAGAATGCTTGCAGAGGCTACAGAGTCGAATAGATATTCCATATGATAGTTCTATCCCCGAGCACCAGGTATCCTTTTGACTAAATATTTTCAAGTCTAAGTAATGTGACAACAAAATATGAAGTCCGTAAAAGACTTCAAGTCATGCACCCATAACTTTATCTACTACCATGGCTTCTTATCGTATGTGGGAACTTCTATCTTGTAAGGATGTAATTTACATTTGATTTTGATGCATTATCTTAGGAATCCCTAAGGGCTTTATGGAATGTCGCGTTTCCGGAAGAAGAACTCACTGGCTTGATTTCTGAGCAATGGAAAGACATGGGCTGGCAAGGCAAGGATCCATCAACAGATTTTAGGTAGATATTATTATGGTTGGTTTCAACCCTATGCCATATGCTGTCATCATTTTAACTTCTTGTCACTAATTATTTCTATTTGTAAAAATCATTGGTAGGGGTGGTGGTTACATATCATTGGAGAATTTGCTGTTTTTTGCCAGGAATTTCCCGGTATGACCTGTATCTATTTTTGTTCACTCTTTTGGGTGTTGTAATCAATATTTTGGAGCCTTAGTTTTGACTTGAGTTGAGCAAGATCAGTGCTTACATTTTGATTGCTATGAATAAATCTCATGAGAGATTAACAAAGCATTCATATTACTACTTTATCCAACAGAAAGGGCCATTTTTGATTCTACAGTAAAAGGACTAGGGTAGATATATATTTTGTGGTTAGATATGTCTCTCTTTGTAGAATGAGTGTGTCCTTGTTTTCAATGTTATCTATTTGAAATTGAGGGATTGTCATCTATTTCTTCCAAGAGGTACTTCTTGTTTATTGCATGCATGCTTCATTAGATGGTTGATGTAGGAGAAAAGGGTAATAGGCAACAATTTAGTTGAATTCCTCGTTGAACTGAATAAAATTCCTGTGTTTGGGTTTTGGATTTCCTCCGTGATAGAACAATTTTGGCCATATTAACTTGTTTTATTGCTTTATCTTGAGACAGTCTATAACTTTAGGCTTAATTATAAATGAGAAATAAGAGTGATATTGATATTGGTTGGTCTTGTTTTTCTTCCTCAATGGCCTTCTGTGAAATTACATCAGCTTCATGAGTATCGTGTAAAATACACAGTATGGAACTTTGCAGTAAAATTTTCTCCGCAATTCCACTGGTTGGATGTTGAAATTCCAAGCATGTTTAGGCAATACATACCTAGGCAATGTCGACTCAATACATATCATGAATAATGATAATATATGCCTTAAATGCTGAGATTCCTCAGAAGAAAATTTTCTAAAATTTGGTGTATCCTCTTGTTTGTGCTCATAACCCATGTTTTGTTGTATATTTCTTTTTTTCTTTTTTTGTGTTGAAGGCCTGGAGCATATGCTGCATGATGCATTTGTTGTCGATAATTGTCTCTTTTGTCTCTTCCAATAGTTATGCATCATTCAACATGGCTGTGATCTTTCAGCTTTTTCTAGACACATTTTGCATTCTTGTGTTCTCAGGCTTTATCTTTGTCAATCTGGTTTTGGTTGAATGACTTGAATCCCTCATGAACTGTCTGGTCTACCATAAACCGATTCAGTTTGATACTCATGTCTCTTTATTGTAAAACTAAACTTTTCGTTTTTGTAGAAATCTTTTCAGCATCTTTTACGGAAGCAGGAAGGAGATCGGTCAGTGTGGGAATACCCATTTGCTGTTGCTGGTGTTAACATCACATTCATGCTTATTCAAATGCTAGATCTTGAAGCAGGTTTATTAGTCTCCTGTTTTAATATTGCAACCGTTACCACTTTTGCATACTTCAGTATTGCAACATTTACAACTGGTCATTATCTAAATGACAAGGGATTACACGTGCATGCCTATGTTCCTTTTCCCAAGAATGAGATGTTTTTTATTTATTTGAAAGAGTAGAAGCTGGTCGTTCCAACCAAATGACAGGCACCTTTAATGATTTTTAACATATATAGTATATATTTTACTTGTTATTGTTTTTTCCTGCAAAAATTTTGCCAGGTCCTTGTGTGTTTATTTTGTTTTCTCTTGGTTTACGTAACATCACCATCCAAAATTTGATTTTCACCAACCTTATAATGTTTTCAATCATATTTTCTGATGTGAGATATATCATGAATGCATGATTTGTAATGCTGTCTGTTGAAAGGTAGATGTCTTTCCCAAGCAATGAATTGAATATTATTATAATGTTATCGATTGATAATGTTGTTTTCCTTACAGTCAAGCCACGGACACTGGTTGGAGCAACTTTCCTAAAATTTCTTGCAGGTAGCATTCATTGTTTTCCTTGTTTATCTATTGATTTCAATTGCTTTCTTCCTTCAATTAAAAAAGGAAGCATGAGGTTGGAACTTAACAAATGGGAATTGCTAAATGTAACAAAAAAAGTACTCCATATACATTTGTTGTGATTTTATAAGTCTTCTGTAAAGAGCATTTTTTTCACTCACCGTTTTCTCTCACCTGATTGGTGGCACATCTATTGTAATAGATTTGAGAAAAGTAACCTTATGTAGCAAATGGCGTTGCTCTAGCCTCTAATAAAAAAAATACTAAAATTACAACATTATACCTTTTGTGGCAGTCTGCATTGTAGGTAAGCTTGCTGTTTCAAGTTACTAAATTCATTTATGTGCTTTTGACAGAAAACGAATCAGCTTTTGATCTTCTCTACTGCATAACATTCAAGATGATGGATCATCAATGGCTTTCCATGCGCGCCTCATACATGGATTTTAATGTATGTATTCTTGTTCAAGAATTTATTACATATTTAAGGGAAAAATTATGTACTAGGAAATTTAATTGAAGTGTAAAAGTTTCTTAAGATTGCTTGTGATTATATTTGCTCATATCTATATATATGTTAATGTTGTAACAGACAGTGATGAAATCTACGCGCCGTCAGCTGGAGAAAGAGCTTCTACTTGAAGACATTGCGAGGCTAGAAGATGTACCCTCATACAAACTTCTCACTCGATAGATATCAGTGCATATTCTATCAGTCAGGTCTACTAGTTTTAACTTGAAGGTTGTTGTTACTTGATGTGATGCTACTCTTATAATTTCCATTCCTCCCAATTCAACATTTAACCTTCTAACATTTGAGTAAGACGGGGTGAGCCAAGTATGATGTCATCAAGGTTCTAGAGGCAGCAATTAAGCTTTGAGGTTTGCTTGGTCCCAAAAAGATTAGATTGTAATGATTGTGGTTTGGCTATGTATTTCCTTGATGTCCGTTAATGGGAAAATAGAGCTTGCAGTATTGTAATTCAGGCAGGTGTACTAAGTTGGTATCAACTGCCTGGCCTTGTTTGTGAAGGTATTCGTATACTGCATTTTTCTTTGAGTAAAAGATACTGTTTGAGATTGAGTAGTATTTTAACTACTGTTTTTTCCCCCTTAAAGTATAAGGATACTAGTTTATTTGAGCGTAACTCAAGTTAGAGAAAACCTATATAAGTCAATGATGTGATCAAAACTCAACCATTTTACATTGTTCTTCTCTTACTATTACTAAAAGCAGTACCCGCCATATTTACGCTCGTGCACGTGTTTGGTTCTCTTTCTTTCTCTCTGGCAAACGCAAATGTGATTCAATGTTGGTTGAGAATAAGGGATTTAACGATACTCGTGGAGGCCGTCATGAAGGTGGCATCGATACTAGTTAGGGTGTGAAAGTATTATGGTTAATTAATAATAGAACAATGGTCACACATCAAGTATTATGTAGTTCTTCCTTTTGCCACTTATGTCTCATAAAAGCATACAACATATTCTCTTATATGCACAACCATATTTACCTTATATGTTCTCTCGTACTACGTTTCTAACTTGTGTTAAATGAAGAAAAAGAAGAATTAATAGTCAATAATACAATAGCATATGGATGGATGATGGTAGTTGGCAATGGCAGTTGCTACCACAATTCACTTCCACTTGGCGTAGAACTTGTCATCACCCCACATCAACATTCTATTCAATGGAATCCTAACACCTCTTTCCTTCAAATGCAAATGCCTCGGCACAATTCTCTTCTCCAAACTAAACCCAAAATACTGAGGAAACCTCTTCAGCTCATCTAACTCCCTCTCCATCTCCTTCACCAAATAAACAAATTTCGGCCACAAATTATTCTCCACGTCATACCCCAAAATCGCCGGCAACCTCGCGCACGCGTTAGTCGCTTCCTCGTATGAGAATCCCACCTCTTCTAGAAACCTCACCCTCACGCGCAGCTTCTGCACGTGCGTGTTCAACAGGTGCGCGTTCCTATTCGTGGGCCGGTTCAGACCGTTGACTCCAACCTCCCGGAGGAACTGGAGTGTTGGCCGGAGGAAATGGTCGGCATCGGAGAAGAGGAGTTTTGGGCAGCGGAGGATGAGGCCACGGGACTCATCGGCGGTGGCGAGGAGGTCGTCAGAGAGGAAACGGAAGACGGGAGCGATATCGGTGGGGTCGACGGCGGTGGAGAAGAGGTGGAGACAGTGGTGCGCTAAGCGAGGAATGTCGGCGTCAGAGAAGGATTGAGATTTGAGGAAAGTGACGGTGGCGAGAATGTGGTCGACGGCGTCGGGGAGTGGGAGGTTGTTGGGTTTAGTTTTTGGGTCAATTATGGTTAAGGTTTTGAGATAACGGAGGTTGTCGCGGTAAGTAGTTCGGAACTTGATGTAACCGTTTGTGTTGGGGTAACGGTTAGGGATAATACTGTTACGGCTTGGAGTTGGAGAGTAAGAGTAAGAAGAAGAAGAAGATGGGTGATGTAGTGATAGAAAGAGCATTTCTGTTTCAGTTTTTCGTTCCTGTTATTTGCTTCAGATATGTGATGTGAAGTAATGATGATAAGGTAGAAGGATCGCATGGTCCATATGAGTTGGAAAACTATTTGAAACATGGAGATGGAATAGAGAGGAGATTGTTGGCAAATCAGGTAACAACGAGCTATCCAATGATTAAGACCAATAAGAGACTTTGACGTCACATATCCGCCCAAAAGCTTAAGACAATGGGTAGAGATGTGTCATCCAAGTCTATTGTTGATCTTTGTCATTGGATAGCTCATTGTTGCTCCCGGTGCTCCTTCGAACTCCTCAACAAATGGTATATGAGCCATGATTCGACTTGGTGGGAGAGCGGTGAGTGGATTCTGGTTTGGATCAAGACTAGCAATGTGGGTGACTCACACTTGAGGGGGAGAATGTTAGAAATTCAAGTGTGAATAGTTAATTCCACATCGACTAGGAATGAGTTGTATGAATGATATATAAGAGATGAGCCTCATATATTTGATGTTTTAAGGTTTTGGGTGGAGATGTGGCGTCCAAGTCGTTGAGTAATTTGATTCATCGGCAAACTTGTTGTTACTCCCGGTGCTCCCCAGACCCCCAAGAGAGATGGTCATTGGTCCACCCAAGACTTGACCTATTGAATCAACGACTCAATGACTCATCACTTTAACAAAATCAATCAATCAATGACTAAGTCCAATTTAATTCATTTAATCAATAACACCTTTTTTTATTAATTTGACTAAATCAAAATATTAGAGAAAGCATATTTCATCAGTTACAATGACAATATGACTCGAACTCAACTATATGATTGTATTTGTAGGAGAAACGTCTTATCAACTGAGAGGTCCAATGACACTTAAAATCACATGGATAAAATAAAAAACCAACACTTGTCCAAGATAATCATGGACATACTTGATACATATATCCATGTTCTTACAAAATATTACATGTATACATTTGCATAATATATAGCAAACTATAAAGGGTCAACAAAATCAAACAGCATCTGAGTTCTGAGCAAGAGGAACCAATTCATCATTAGTACCGGAAGCTTCCTCAATCTCACAAGATTCATAACAACTAGCCCATAAAACAGCATGGAGCAAAACAATAGGAACACTAGAACTTAAAACCACTGCAAGATGAATACCTGCTTTGGTAAAAATCAGTTGCAAAGCAGTTGCAATTGCTATCAAAGTAAATACAAACCTTTTATCTATAATTCTGTGAAGCACAACAGAATTAGGAAATGCCCTTAAAAGTAAACAATAAAGGGTTGTCACATAAGTCATAATAACCAACAAAATCAAAGACACCTTACGTTGAGGAATCAGAGTTATGAAGAGTATAATCCATATAAAGAGTGTGTAATATAACCCTAAATTCGCGATGTTTCGGATGATTCGAGTTGCTGCAGCTTCTGAAGTTAATGGAATGTTAATGGGACAATATAATTTGAAATCGGTGTACATCTTTTCATGTGGTGATTTTGGTTCATGAGTGTTAGTAGCAGGAGATGAAGGTGTTGAGGAGGTTGGTATTCTTTGTGTAGTTCCATAATTAGCCATGTGAAAATTGGAAGAGAAAAAGGAATATATTGAGTTGAGAAGGGTACTTGTATTTACTTTTTAGTGAGATTTTAATTGGATATATTTAATTGTGGTGGTGTGTATATATAGAAAGAATTGAAGAGAAAGTGAGATCATGAAGATGAATTTCTATAGGGGAGGTGAATTGAATTTGCAAAGAGAGACTGAGTCAAGTTGATATTTCAAAAGATATGCTTGGTTGACCGACTGACCCATTCAAGAGTCTACAGAAGAGTTGACTAATATCATAGAAAATTCAAGTGTTTCAAATATTGCTTTCAGTCTATTTCTTGGCACCAGGCTACTAATGAGTAATGCCAAACTTTCTTAACAATAATTTTTTAATATTAATAGTAATACCTCCTCACTCAGTTAACCATTTATCTGACCAGAAATAAATGTTTTTAATATTATTCTCAAGTTTCTAAGAAGAATTCTCATGTATAGTTGATAGCATGGATTTTAAGCAAAGGCCAAAGCAAAGGTTTGGTGTAACAATTAATTGGAGAATTACCCGGAAGGACACAAGCTCGCAAAATAACTATCTAATGAGATGAAGCAAAATCCCAATAAAACTTAAGCATAGTTGCCCTAAACAATAATGATTGATTTATAATTTTTAGCCCAACACAACTTCAACCCTTCTAAAATACCCCAAAGCTCCGCCTCCAAAGCAGAACATAAGCCAAGGAATTTGGCAAATCCACCAATCCACTCCCGCAAATTGTTCCGAATAATTCCCCCACAACCAGCAACTTGAGCTCCATGTTCAGCGGCACCATTAGTATTATTGAGACTAGGGGTGTTCGCGGTGCGGTTTTGTTCGGTTTTGAGACAAAAAGTGAACCGAACCGCAAGGTAAAATTACATGCGGTTTGGTTTGGTTCGGTTGGCTTCCTAAAACCAAACCAAACCAAAGCGGTTTGGATTGGTTCGGTTGGTTCGGTTTTTCCAATACAAAACGTAATTCAAAACGAAGTTAAAATTAAGTAATGTAAAAAATGGCTAACATAAATCTTTAAGAAAAAATCTACTCAAATATATGTAGTATATAAATTACTCTCTTTTAATTCTTTTAAGATAGCTAAGACAATGTTTAAAAGAATTTGAATTAAATATTTTATTGTAATTTTTAAATATAACATAACAATATGGATTGTTTGTAAGTGAGTCAAAGAATTAATTGGATTTGAGCTAGTGAGTGAGTGAGAGTTGGGTTTTAGTTGCATTTGGGCTAGTAAGTTAGTAAGGAAGGTTGTAATTCAACAAGCCTTAGTGTTACTTGCGGTTTGGTTTGGTTTGGTTTGGTTTCTGAAATCAAAACCGCGAACCGAACCGAACCGCGCGGTGCAATGAAAAAAAGAACCGAACAAAACCGATTATAAGCGGTTTTTTTTCGGTTTTCGGTTTGGTTTGGTTTTGAACACCCCTAATTGAGACACCACCAACCAACATGAGGATGCTCCCAACAAACATCAATCCATCTTTTGTCACAAACTAATCCCACACCACTTGAAGAAACAGTAGAGGAGTACTCCCGAACTAACCTATAAATGAAATTCCAAGGGTGTGTTGTTCTATTCAAGTTCACTTTATGAATCTCTTATTCCTCCAACTCTCTATAGAGAATGACATGTTGTAGCCCAAATGGATTGTCACTTGTGGTCTAGCACATTCTCATTATGTTTTAGCCCAACTTCGTATTGATTTTGTCACCTAAAAATTGTGGTTAATCACGTTTGAATTGATAGTTAATTCAGTTCAATTTATGGCTAATGTGTTATCCACTTATTAATCATTATCACCAAAAAAACCACCTATCAATCATTTACTAAACTGAATTAACCACACTTTTAACCTGCTATAATAAGATATCATATATAGGTGTCAAAAATTTTAAGCCTCCAAATGACACAAATCAATAATGATATCCAAAATCTACAATAGCAAGCTATCACTTTTTACCTACAACTTGTTTTGTGTACCGCCAGCAAACAAAAAGCAGCAGCATGACCAAAACAAAAAGCAGCAAAACAAAACTAAGAACCCCTAAAGATGCAAATAAGATACCATTGATTCTAAATGTGCTGCACATGACATTAAACTCTGAAGCTGCAGCAACCAATACAGACAAACAATATAAAAGAGAAAGACACAACATTGAGATAATAGGAACTCGAAAATCCAAAGACCAAACAACTATCACTGTGTAGAAAAAGCTCATTGTAAACATTCCAGTCCATATGATTGCTGGTAAGAATCCAGTAGAGGCTTGTCTCATGCTTAGAACAAGTGCATGTGAGTTGTTGTTTCTTGAATTCATGGATTGTGATAGATTCTCTAAAGGATTTCCTAAACCAGATAATAAAGCTGCTTGAACTCCATATAATTTAACTGCTAATGCAGCACGTTCTTCTTGTGGACAAATTAGCTCTCGTGAACAGAATTGTATGAATGTTTTGCAATTGGAAGCACTTGTTTGAAGTTTTTGTTTGTGGCTATCTCTAGTTTCAATAATGTCTTGCACGTATATCATGTGGGAGGAGGAACGAGCTACATAACATTCCTTGTTTTCCTGTCCATTTAAAACGATCCAAGCATATATAAGTTCTCACGTATAAACTACTACTCTGGTCTCTTTCGTAAGCAAAAGTTGTTCAACGAAAGTTGATGTATTTTATCTAAATTTATACCAAATACATCAACTTTCGTTGAATAACTTCTACTTATAAGAGAGACTTGAGGGAGTATGTCTATATAAAGTCACGTATAAGTTGTTTTCATAAGCTATGTATATAATGAAGAGCTTACCATATCAACGCGGCTGTTTTTATTGTTCCTTATATGGGTGGAGTAGTTTTTGCTAGATTTCTGAATTGACATTTCAAGTTCCTGTTTTCCCTTTTCACCATGGAGCACTGAGAGATGCTCCTCGTCACTCTGTGTGATCCAATCTTCCTCATCATCATTCACATAGGTCTTATTGTAAGCCAATACTTTGTCATGCTACAAATACAATTTGGAGACAAAAGAAATGAACTAATAATAGTCACAAATGAATGGCCAAAATGTCAACAACAACAACAACAACAACAACAACAACAACAAAAACAGCATCATAAAATACCGATGTAGTGTTTGTCAAGAAGGCCTTAGTTCTCAGTAACTCCTTGTTTATAGAACGCTGTTAATACAAACATAAAAATACATGTAGTATATTATAGAAAGTAAAAAAAAAAAAAAACACAGATTAAACAGATCTTGAATTTAACGCAATCTTGCCTCAGTTTGTTTCCCAGGATTTCTTCCCCCACCTGATCCTCGTTTCAATTTTCGATATATAGCATTTGGTTGTCTTGCCTTTATTGTTTCATGATTTGCAGAAAAAGAAAAATAAGAAAGCAAATAATAAAATGTGAAATTATGCATATGTAACCAAGGTGCAGCACTTACAGGCTTTGAGAGAAAGCAAGGTGCAGCACTTACAGGCTTTGGTGGAAGCAACAGCCTATTGTTTAAGTTGTTGTCTATGGACCGTTCTGAAACAGAATCCATGATCAAAAAACAAGAGTACCACCACAAGTGCTACAATTTGGTGAAGTAAAACATATTACTCATGTTTTAAGTTTTAACTGATCAGTTCTGTGATGAAATTGCATAGAAAGTTCAGTTGAATATATGTTATCACTATACAGTCAGTTCAGTTGGTGTCCACTGAAACCAATGTTTGAAACAACTCAGAAGATTCCTGACTACAATATTTTTGACTTTTATTTAGTGAATTTCTTTGATCATTTTTAATTAGCATTGCCACGCTTAGGCTGCAAATGTTGAGCTAGAATTTCACCGTAGGCTTTTTAACCTAACCCATAAAAGCCCAAACCCAATGTGGACTGGATAGCCCATTTTGCCAAGTCTAGTTAGAGTTGTGTTAGTTGTCTTTCAGTAACTTACATCGCGGTGCTAAGAACTTTTGTGCAGCTCCTACTGCTGGCAGTAGTTGCACAACTGTTTCTGTTATATTAATATGTATGTCTGTTATTTTTGTTAGTTAGGTTCATTTGTGTGTAAAACTAGAATCCATGAATCGTGAGTTATGTAGAAGTGACACAAGTGTACATTCATTATACATTCAATAACAAGGGAGTATTATTGAGTGAGTTTTCTGTGTTAAAAAGAACTTCACAGACAGGGTAAGATATTTCTAATGACACAAACAGAATATTATAGCCCACTTTGCAAATCTTACAGCACTCAATGCCATTACAATCCAAATTTAAAACTAGGTAGCAGAGACGATGTATGCCCAAAATCAAACATTTTCTAGGCCATAGTGACTAATGCATGCACCAAAACTAAAAGCATAGCACAAGCTAAAATCACTGCAAGGAGAATCCCTGTTTCAATCAAAATCAGCTGCGCTACTGTTGTAATTTAAGTAAACTTGCTTGACAATTAAAAATAATGGGAAGAAATAACTATTAAAATGTGATTCCTATGACAAGTACAAGATAAAATTACACAATGATTTGTGGAGTATTTCCTCAATTTTCAATTAAAGCTTTTTAAGTAATTCTTCAAACTCTTTACTCTGGAATTTGACAAGGAGCAACCCCGCAGTAATGATATTGATCCTCAGTATCGAATGAATGAGTTTTTACCTATCTGAAGTAGTTTGGTAGGTAAAAACTCATATTCATTCAATATTGAGGATCATTGCCACAGGGTTGCTCCTTGTTAAATTCTAGAGTAAAGAATTTGAAGATTTACTTAAAGCTTTAATTCAAAATGAGGAAATACTTCACAAATCGCCGCCATTTGTGATTTGTGAATTATCCCCACAAAAGTAATTGTTTGTTATCAACTTTGACGAAACTTAGGCCACACTGTGATTACACCTGGTCTCATCTCCTCAAAACGGTATCTGCAAAAAATACAACAAATGGAACAAATAATAAGAACCAAGGTAAACCCTTTTATCTTCTTTTACAATGTTTCTATAGACACATAGAGCAGGTCTCATGCACTAGGCCACCCTTTTTTCTTCTCTTTCAATGTGTATTAAAAAATATAAGGATGAATATGTTCCATCTTACCTGTTCTCAAAGAGGAAACTTCTCACAGCTGTAGGAAGAGCAGCTTGTCCTCGGCTATGATTGCCAATGCCTGTGGAAATCAAAAGAGCAATTAAGCTATATAAGTATAAACATATAATTTACATGTTATGCATGATCGAAAAGAAACAAAAATACCTGTAATGACATGTAAAGTTAATGATCTAAGCCTTATTGGTGCTTGCTTATCCAAATTTTCCCTGTCCATTAGATTAACAGATCCAAGAGTTAAAGGTGCGTGCCCATTCTCCTTCACGCCATTTGACGGGGCTGAGCTCTTTGAGAAGCCTTGACTTTCAATTCTATGGAGATGTTCTTGCAACGCTTGTACGGCTTCTGCTGCATGAAGACCATGCAAATCCAGCCTCCAGATATCATTTTCATCGTTCCTGATACTTAAAATTTTTGTGGCTGCCTCAGAATTAAGTTTGTTGGCAGTTTGCCATTCCTCCTGAGCTTTCATTGCATGTTGTTGGGCAGAATAATGATCACCTTTTAGAAAAGCATTAGCAGCTGCCTTAGAATGTCGTGATGCTGACCTGTATAATTAATATGGTATAAGTCTTGATGCTTAATGAAATCTGAAAAGTGTAACAATGGAATGCAATCCTTTCAATAAAACAACACAGTTAAGTTCAAAAAGTTTCAGCTCTAGTTATGGGCAAGGAATAGTCTCTATCATTCGATAGGCCCATTATGCAAGGTTATAGGGGAGGGAAAAGAGGGCATATGGGATGGTTAGTGGCTTGCACGTGTATAAAAGGGGAGGGTAAAGCGACTAACAAGGAATTGGTTTAGGAGAGAGAAAGAAAGGAATAGGAATAACAAAAAAATAACATGTGGAAAAGAGGGAGACGGGGAAAAGATTCTAGAATCGAAGGAGGAGAGAGGGAGAATTATAAAGAGGTGAGGGGCATCCGAATGGGGAGATTAAGAATTAAGTTTTTTACGTAAAAAATGCAAAGTTGCAAAGGGGTATATATTATGAAGCGTGGATCAATTTGACTCTTTAAATCTAAGATAATCTCTAAAAGAATATGCAAACCTGGAAAATTCTATCACTTAAAGTCAGAATGGGTTACACTTTCTTTAAAGTAATTTTAAATCCAATACTAAACCATTGCCATCAAATAAAATAAAAAGCAATGCATTGGAAATAAATTCAGTGATTATTGTTTTCTTTTTCTTGATTAAAGTTCAGGCAAACACTTATCTAAGCACTACAAGGAGTTCACAGACAGAGACCTATGGCATTACAGGCATAACAGATAACAATATGGAGAATTATTTTCTTCTTTTTTTCCTACAGGAGATCATTAGTGGTTCTCCACTTTCCCCCGATATGGTAAGTTGTTCGCGTCATAAATTAAATTACAATCAGTTTGATTTGGAGTATTCATGATAAAGCCAAATTAAGTCACGTTATCACAATTACCTTAAATTGAAGAAAACTAAACATATGAAAAATGCATGACAAAAAGTAGTATAATCTAATGAAGTCTATATTGAGCACATTTAAGATACATGTAAATCAGAAGTTAACAACTGGCAAGTGTTCTCAATGGTAGCAGCAATGATTAACATTATGTTTTAGTGCAAGCAGATTTCATTCCTCAAAATATATGTTCCCACACATAATCTAATATAAAAGTTGACAACGGAAGAAGAAAAATATATATAACATAATAAAAAATGCTGATAAGTAATAACTGTACAAAACAAACACAAAAGCAAGTCACAACCAATTAATATCATCTAATAAGATTACATGAGTTGGCATCCATACCTCATTGTCTTCAATGCATCCTTTCGATGGCTAATGTAAATATCATCGTCCTCCCATTCAGGCTCGACAGGAACAAAATTCAAGAGATTCATTTTGCATTTCAGGTCGCCATCATCAGAAATTTTTTGACCTGGGGAAGCATTTCTGTCCTCGGACTCTTTTTCGTAATCTTGGAGGTGACCAACAAGATTAGAATAGAAGGAAATGTCACTTTTTAATGTTTCTAGAGTAAGACTTTCACCAGTTTGCACCCCATGTGTACTATCATCTGAAGTAGTTGGTCCCAAATTGCGTGATACTTTGCATTCTTCGAAATTGACTGCAGGGGCCATTGTTTGCAATAAAGCTGAAGCCTTATCAACATTATTATCAACAGCAGCCAGGATATCCTCTATCAAGCTATTCTCAGCCCATAGATGCTGCTCTTTGAGCTTTTTGACAGTTAAATTAACATCTTCCAGAGCAGTAGTTCCACGAGATTTTCCATCGGAATCAGAACCCAACACTGCTTTCTGGCCATTCCCAACCTCTTTCAAAGGTGGGAAACTTTCATTAGGTTGAAGTATGGAAGAGAAAGGCTTCTGAGGAACATTTTTCTTCTTGACTAACATACCACCATGTCGCGTAGAATCAGATGTGCCTATGGGTGGGAAAGGATCTTTGTCGACTTCAGATTCAAAATTGTTCTTATTTCTCTGCTTGAGATCAAAAGCTGTCCAACCAGAAGATTGACCCCTGCCCCGCGACATCTTGTTAAGGGAACATCCAGCTGAAACAGTCATCTTTGTCCATTCACCATAATTTCAGCACATATCACTTTGCTATCTCTCTTCTCCAAAGACTTGTGCATATGCAGATGAATTCGGGAAGCCACAATCTGGAGACCTGGCTTGCAAAAGTCCAAGTCAACAACTATAATCGGCAGTAAGCATCATGTCACGTGCCAGCTAGTTAACCACTTATAATATATAGAGATAAACTATGATCAAACATTTGATATTACAAGACATAGATAGGTTGATAAACAGCTTAATTAAGTGTTCATCAGATAAGTTCTTATGTTAAGCTATTTCTATAATATAAAATAAACTAAAGCTAAACTGTTTTCATATAAGTTAAAAGCTGTTTTGGTCAGCTATCAAGAGCTCATAAAATTAAGCTAAAAACAACTTATGGACATGTATCCTTCTACAAGCTCTCTTAAATAGTCTCACAAGTACTTATACTAGTGTAGAAAAGCTCGAATAAGTCGATCCAAATAGGCCCATAATGTAAATAGCTCAAATTTCAAATCAAACCATGTAAAACCTCTTACCAATTGAAGACAAATAGATATCACAAAAAGTATGCTTAATAATCTCAAAGTCAAAACAACTTTTACATGATCATATATCATTACCAGCAAAACCCGGAAACAAAATTGGGAAAATTAATTAAAAAGAGGGTAAATTGAGCTAAAAGAAGAAAACCCAGATGAAAAAAACTAACCTTTATAACAGGAGAAAATGACTTGAATGCTATTTGAGAAGGCCAAAACACAGAAACCGTAACCGAGGAATGGATCTATCTAAGGGCTGAAAAAGCGATGGAACGACAAATCCAAAGAGTGGTTGTTGTTGCTTGAAGAATTTTGAGACGAAAGATAGTTGTAGTGAAGCAAAGTTATCCATAAATCTGCTCTGTGAGAATTGCGGAAGAGAAGAAGAAAAGATTTTGGGTTTTTCTTTCTCCTTGTTCTTCTTCTTCTTCCTCCCAAAGGGTCTCTCAGGAGCCACAAATTGAGTCTAGAAAGAGAAAAACTGTCTGAGAGAGAGAGAGAGAGAGAGAGAGAGAGATTTTGGTAGCTGCCGACGCTGTTACGACGAACGAAAATATATGCGAAGTTGCAACAATAATTTTGAATTTTTATTTATTTATAAACAATCATAAATTTAGTCCCCAAACTATTATTTCTCAAATTTAGTTTTTTTTTAACTATACAGATTTTATTAGTTAATCCCTGGCCAGCTGTCTCACCCTTCGAGGTGTCATCAATCCAGTGAGAGGATTAGTCACTGCGTTTGGCGGTGGATATTCTGGTCTCGACAAAAAAAAACAGTTTTTATTAGTTAAACAAATCATTTTTATAATTTATTTATGTCCATTATTTAGTCTCTAAGCAGTCAATTATTTTATGAACCAAATTGATAAACACAAATAGATTTTAAAGACTATTTAATAGATTTCAATAATTTAAGCACTAAATAGGATACATGTTATTGGGACTTTAAAAACTAAATTTGATGATTTTGTAGCTGCTTGAATATCGGTCTAAAAATAGTTTTCTGTTTTTAAACAATTTGAAATTTTTTGTAGCTGCTAGTCCTCAAGATTACTATGACATTCCTGTATGTATTACCGCTTTGATTATGAATGAAATGCACCAAGTGCCTATTGTCAAAAAAAAAATTGAAGTTTTCTGTTTTTAAAAAATAGGATACATATTATATACTCTTTGCTAATTTTGTTAGTTTCTAAATTATTTTAAAAATAATAGAAATCAAATATTATTTTTCATAATGGATTCTAAGTATATAATAGTTAACTTCAAATTTTCAAAGATAAGATATAATTTACTAACAAACAAATAAAATATAACCCAATAGCACTTGGATGAGATGATAGAAGTCTCTTCCAGCTTAACCAAGGTATTGGGTTCGAATCCAGACTTGGGCATCCAACAGTGTTAAATCTCTTGAGGGAGAGTTTTGCCGCATATCGTGGCCCTACCTGGCTTGAGGGATTAGTCTTTGCAGTTGCGCGTAAAGGATACCCGCTTGAAGAGAAGCCCTTTGAAGATCGCCACTCTGCTTGAAGAATTTGAGATTCCCAAATTTCTGGCGAAACCGATGATCCAAGAGTCGTCTCTTCGCCTGAGTAAACTACCAAACCCCGATCTACCCGAATTTCCTATAGAGTTGTCGTCGACGTTAAGCATAGTGACGTATTCCTTAGAAGAATGCCAAGAGATCACTCGTGGAGGAGTAACATCACCCGGAGGACCTCTTGAAACAGAAATAATGTTAGCCAGGTTAGTTACTTCCATCTTGAATTTAAAAAAACGATTGATCGATGAAGAATAGTTGGAACATTTATGGTCACCCAAACCGTTATGTTAAAAAATGACCTTTCCTTCTATCCCCCGAATGGCTTCCTTACCCTTAACTGTGATGCTTCTGGCCCCATGCTCTTCGTCTTCACCCATAAGCTAGATTCTACTTCTCTGGAAGCCGAACTGTGGTCGACATGGTCTTTTTTTTTTGGTGAGCTGGTCTTTGTTAATCTTGGGGCGGAAGCTTCAGAATCTCATTGTGGAATCTGATAGTGAAGAAGCTATTGAGCTTCTCCAAATCAATACTCCTTCCACGCTTGCTGTTGACCAAATGATTTGTAGCATCAGAGATGTTCTCTCAAAGCCTTGTGATATCATTTGGAAGCACTCATTTCGTGAAGCTAATGTTTCAGCTCACATTCTAGCAAAGAAAAGTAGTAGATTAACTGAGACTTGTGTAAACTTTTGACACCCTCCCCTGTTTTGTTGCCCTTTGTTGGCACTTGGCAGCAGATTTGTTGGGTCTTGCCCTTGATGTTCGATCTTGTTGTTTTTGGGTTGTAGTCCTTTTCAGTCACCCAAAAAAAATTGCAGGTTTAAATCCCCACAAGTATTTTGGGGTGAGATAAATATAGTTTCTTTCATAAGTTAAAATTTGTTATAAAAAATAACAAAACACGCAGCTAATGAGTTGCGAAAAAGGTATAGTTAGTTAATTTAAAATGATATTATTATTATTATTATTCAGTTACTCTATCTCTTTTTTGGGTTTGTCGATGATGACTAATCTACGCTAAGGAAATTGGTTGGGCTCGAGTACCAGATTTTGCTAGCCCATGAGGTTCCAGTAACAAAAATTTTGTCACACTCAATATTCAAATTCGAAACCATGGAGTGACCACGAGTACCCGACTTTGCTGGTGACCGATGTGTTTCTCCCCCTCTCAACAGAGTTTTTGCCAAACCAATATTCGAACATGAGACTTTAGATGGGATCCGAGTCCAGTTATATCTAAACAAAAACAATAATTTTTTCTTAAAAAAAAGTATATATATATTTTTTAAAAAAAGGAATTTGAATTGAAGTGGTTTGATATTCTAAAACGATAAATTTCTTTTTTTTTTTGACAAAAAAAGGATAAATTTCTTAAAACTTTGATTTTCTTATATGAAACATACGCTTAAACTTGATTTAAAAATGTTCGTCGCTTTTCACCCCGAGCTATATACATTGGATAGTCACAGACACATAAGGAGAGAGAGAGAGAGAGAGAGAGAGTTACAGAGCAAGCAAGTCTCATAGCTGAATTAGGGATCGGAATTCTGCAATCGCTCATCATCATCATCATCATCATCATCATCATCTCACACGAAACCTTATCCTAGTACGTTACGATTCCCTTTCTTTAATTTCTTGTTTTCTTCCAATTCCCATGTGAAAACTAAACAATTAAAATTCTATTTTTTTATCCCAATAATCGTCGTTTTCTTCGCAAGAAAGCTTTACTTTTTTCCATCGACGTTTGATAATATAATATAATATGCCTTGAAAACTAATTCAATCTGGTTCCTCTTTGCAAGATTCCTTTTTTGGGTTTTGTTTATCTCTCACTTTTCTGCTTTGAAATTTCGACCTTGCTGGTGCATACTTTCTTGCTGCTTCTTCATAATCTTTGAAACTCTGATGAAATTTTAACATGTGTGATTATATCTTTGATTCTTGGCATCGATTTAGTGTCTGTGTAATGCCTTTTTATTTATTTATTTATTTATTTATTTATTTATTTATTTATTATTGTTTATGATGATCATGTAGGTTTTAGAGTTCTTGAGTTCTTGACTTTGCATATTTATACAAAAGTTTGATTTGGAAATTGGAGTTTAGGTCATGGCTATAGGGAGTAAAACTTTGAAAGGCACTATGCCTTTAAGGTGGGAAAGACACTATGTCTCTCATCTTATCTAATTTATCCATCATCTTTCTCTCTCTTAAAAACCTTAACTCACCGAAGGTATAGACTACTTAAAGCACTTAATCCAAATAGAGGAAAAAGATGAGAAAGAAAATAAAAGATAGCGAGATATAGAGAAAGTTAGGTGATTTTTGCCGCATTAAGGATAATCACCACTTTTCTAGTCAACGAGGGAGTCAATTCTGTGGGAAAAAGATTCAGTGCATTTAGTATTAGGTGCCTTTGATACCTTTAGGCTTATTTTGGCGGGAAATGGATGAGAGAGACAATTGTATAAGATGAGAAAGAAAAAAAGATAGACACAAAATGCTAAAGGTACTCCCTCCGTCTCATATTAAGTGTCCTGTTTGCCATTTTTCTCTGTCTCAAATTATCTGTCACTTTATAATTCCAATACAACATTTATTATCTTTTTCCAATAATACCCTCATTGACTTTGCTTTTTCCAATATTTACTTTATGCTGTCAAAAAGCATCCTCGGTACTTTTACTTAAGTTTCCAAAGTTTTCTATGATTAGTTTTTCTGCAAAAAAGAAGATTTCTATTATTCCTAAAGAAGATTTCTATGATTAGTTTTCCAATATTTACTTTATTCCCATATTGTAAAAAGAAATCATGAAAAAAAGAAGTTGCACGTCAAGTTGAACTTCTTTTTTGACAAAGCACATCAGTACTTTTTTTGTGACAAGAAGCATCAGTTGTACCATCCCACGGTAATCATACAGAGGAAAAAAAATTCAATAAAAAAAGTGGGTTTGCTTTGTTTTAACCAAGAAACAATGTAATCATGCTTAGGGGTATTTTTGTCTAAATATATCTTTTCCCCATAAAATTTAGCATATCCAATCATTTTGTTAATACCCGCGCATAACCTTAAACGTCACTTATTGTGAGACGGAGGGAGTATGAGTGCCTTTCCTGCCCCAAATCTGTGCATGTACAGAATAAAAGTCTCATTTGGATCCCTCTAAACAGTTGAACCAACCTGTGTTGGAAGTTTCCCCACTTTTCATCATCTATTGTGTGCATTTGTAGAAGTTGAAAATGCTGATTATCATATCATTTTAGGGTAGCTGAAGATTGTGTTAGCTTAAGAATGCTGCTTGTATTTTGTTCTCAGATGTACATTTCAACTATTTGTTTGCTAATAAATAATAACGAGCTTGTATCTTTGGAGGATTTTAAGTTTTTATTTCATTGTTCGCCTATTCACTGACAGATATTGGCACATACTTGGTTTGCTTCTATGAGCCTAATCTTGTGGTTTCCGTGGCTTCATAATGGTATTGAAGGACATCTGTGAGAGGATTGTTGCTGCCAAATGTTCTTCTAAAAGCTCAACCGAGACTGTAGATAATACTCAGGTGCCTGCTTCTTCAAAAGCGGGATCTAGTGATAGTAAGTTTCCCAAGGCTAGTTTGTGGTCAACCTTCTTTACATCTGGTTTTTCAGTGGATGAAACATATAGTGAATCATCAGCTTCTGAAAAGAAAACAGTTCATTCTCGAAATAGTGGGTGGGCAGCTGCTGTGAGGAAAGTTGTTACTGGTGGCTCAATGAGGAGATTTCAGGAACGTGTACTAGGGTCAAACAGGACTGACGTTTCGAGCTCTGATGGTGATATATGGCTTCTAGGTGTTTGCCATAAATTTTCACAGAACGAATCTGGTGATGTAGATACTAGTAATGTGCTTGCAGCATTTGAGCAAGATTTCTACTCAAAAATCTTAGTAACTTATCGGAAAGGTCTGTTAAACAGTTTTTTATGGAACACATTTAGATGATAGATAGTAGACAAACGATATTTTAACATACATACTTTACAGGCTTTGATGCGATTGGAGATTCAAAGTATACCAGTGATGTTAATTGGGGTTGTATGCTTCGAAGCAGTCAGATGCTTGTTGCTCAGGTATTATACTTTCTATTTAATGATTGGTTTTTGACAGAAGTATTTTCACATTATACCTTCACAAAATCCATGGTTTCTAGTTTTTGTTTTCTTTCAAAGTAAAGCTTCTAATGCAGCTTCCTCATATACAGGCATTGCTTTTTCATAAATTAGGTAGATCGTGGAGAAAATCTCTTGACAAGGTCAGGTGATTAATATGCAATGTGTCAGTAATTAGACTGTTAATTTTTTACCCTCCTTTTGTTTTTCTTTCTGTATTGACATCTTTATATGTTTTAACTTTTTATTTATTTTGAGATATAATGTCATCAGTTTACTCATTGTTGTATGCTTATAATTTACAGCCACTGGATAAAGAATATATTGACATCTTGCAACTATTTGGTGATTCAGAGGCTTCTGCTTTTTCTATCCACAATCTTCTTCAAGCTGGTAAAGGTTATGGCGTTGCTGTTGGGTCGTGGATGGGACCATATGCTATGTGTCGCACATGGGAAGTTCTAGCTCGTAAGCAGAGGGAGACAACTGACATTGGAGAACAGCCACTTCCGATGGCTATTTATGTCGTTTCTGGAGATGAAGATGGGGAGCGAGGTGGAGCACCAGTTGTCTGCATTGACGATGCCTCCAAACGCTGTTCTGAGTTTTCAAGCGGCCTAGCTACTTGGACACCTCTACTTTTATTGGTTCCTTTGGTTCTTGGACTTGATAAAGTCAATCTAAGGTGTGTAACATTTGCAAGGTTCTATTATATTATGTTTGTTTTAATAAGTGTTCCTCGACTATTTCGATTCTTTTATGTTTAACAGGAGCGGTGATCCATCAATAAAATTTTCTTTATCTTAATTCTTTTGTCAAATAAGCCAATACAAAGAAGCAAATTTTCCATTCCATTTTATTCTTGATTGTTGTAAATGTCTGGAGCTACAATATTTCCTTCCACTCTTTTCTTATACTTTTAAATTACACGGACGCTGAAGTACATAGAGAGACTCCCCAATTTGTAAAACTTGTATGTTGTAGTTAATTTCTCAAAAACCATCTGCCTTACAGAAAAACATCTGTTGGGTTCAAACTTGAGAGTATATCTCCTTTATGATGTAACATGGTGATTGGTTTCTCTATCTTTGTCTAGCAAATTAATATCCCTATGTGCCTATATGCAAAGTGATTAGCAAGTGAAGTTTTTAAATATAATTTGGAAGTTGATAGAGCTAGAGAATTTCTTCTAAAAAGTTGATAGAAAGAACCAATTCTGTTATTATTTCCGCCAAGGGCTTAACCCCTTACATCAAGGGCTTAACCCCTCACAACTGCCAAGCAGTTATACTAAGAAAGTAATACAATGAATACCCTCATAGAACACTACACACTTCTATTTATACAAGGTATTCCTCTAACCACCAATTAGCTAATAACCACCCTAATTAATTAACTAACTAACTAACTAACTAACTGTTATAACACCTGTTAACTACTCTAATTACCCTTTATTCTACATCCTAACAGAAGTTGTTCAATTTTCATTAGTGCAGTCACTGATTAGTTGCATTTATGAACTTTTATCAGGTACATTCCATTATTGCAGTCAACTTTTAAATTTCCCCAGAGCCTTGGTATCTTGGGTGGAAAACCAGGTGCTTCAACATACATTGTCGGTGTTCAGAATGAAAAGGCTTTCTACCTTGATCCACATGATGTTCAGCTGGTATGGCAGTGTAACAAAACTATTATTACCTGCTCACCTTATATTCTATCGAGATTGTGAAACTTGTACTCATATGGATTACATATTAATCAACATATTGAATGTTTAATCTATAAGCATGCTAAGAAGCCCCATCTTGTTTTTTCTGATTTTTTTGAAGTTATACATCTCAAGTCTTCAACTGGCATGTAAATGTAAGAAAAGAGTATTTGAGTAAATAGCTTAACTAAGTGCCTATTCAGAGTTTAAAATTTTATGTGTAGGCTATTCTTTTGATCAAAAAGAAAATGAGAGTAACCTCTATATAAGCTGTTTCTATAAGCTAAGCTTATGAAAATAAGCTAATAACAACTTGTGGCTTTATCATAAGTTACCTAAACTCTCCCAAATACTTTTCGGAGCTCTTATATCATAAAATAAGTCTAAATGAACTTTTCCAAATTTCCCTTATTAATAATTGGAAGGTTAAGATTATTGACTAGAATTCTGTTAATGATGTTGGTACATACATATTTGGGGATCTTGAGTGCTTGAATGTTTGGTGTACGGGAATTTTTTTCAATATATGGCTATATCATATGTATACACCAATATTGAGCACCATTATAAAAATTGCCATCACTAATAGGAATAGAAACGGGTGCATAAATTAAGAGCAGAAAAGATGACCCAGTGATAACCTAGTAGTTGGGAGGAATGAAATCCCAATTGGTTTCCTTGCTGTTTTTGCATAACTTCAATCATACAGTGTTTGGGCTGGTCTTTAATTGATGAAGATTCATAGCTCACTAAGTACGACTTAAATGGTTTTCAGGTTGTTAATATTAATGGGGATACTCAAGAGCCTAATACATCTTCATACCACAGCAAGTAAGCTTTCTACTACTATTGATTTTCTTATATTGTCAGCTACAATTTGTTCATTCGTCTTTATATCTGACTTTTTAAAACTCCAACCAGTATTATCAGACACATGCCCCTAGATTCAATCGACCCATCCTTGGCTATTGGATTCTACTGCCGAGATAAAGGTTTGCCGGTTACTGAACCTTAATTTCGCAAGTTCTGTAGTCGTGGTTAATATATAACCTTTTTGTAAACCTTCATCACCTTGTCAATGTTGTTTGCCAGATGATTTTGACGATTTCTGTTCTCGGGCATCTAAGCTTGCCAAAGAATCAAATGGTGCACCATTATTCACTGTAGCTCAATCTAGGAGTTTGCGAATGCAAGTCACCAGTAATGATGTGTCGGGCGACAATACTAGATTTCAAGGGGATGACTCCCATGGTTCGAACCTTGTCGATGATGCAGGAACCAATGATGATGACTGGCAGTTCCTATAATTGGCAGACTATATGACATGGATTAAAATACAGGGTAAAGAAATTGTTCTTTGATTCTCATGACTCTAATCACCCGTACCGAGTTTGGTTGATACCTGACTTGGGACTTGCACTCTTCAGAAGTTGTTTAATAGGCTTGTAGAAATTAATTTGAAAGTCATTGTGATTCTTTAGCTGGCTTAAATGATTTACTCATTTGTTAATATAGCTAACCACGTGTTTGTTGTACATTACAACAATAGTTGGCTCATATTTGTTGCCGGTACCCTTTTACTGGGGATAATACTTTGGCACTGTCAAATAAGTGATAGAAAGTAGTTCTTATTGAGATGAAATGTTTTCTTAAATAAAATATGGTAAAACACGGTTCATTTAATGTATAAATATGGGTAAAATTTCGATACACTGTAATGCTGTTGTATCAGAAACTCTGAAATGGATGGATATCATGCCAATGCTGCTACTTTTTTCAAACGGGAGATAATTTCACTGCTAGTTAACTCATTGTTGGATTGATTCTAGTACTGTTATAGACGGCTCTTGAAGAACTAACAAACTATTCAGATAATTGGCTGGTCTGATCAAATCTTTCAGATCATCAAGCTAAAAACCGGCCTAGAACCATTAAATCAGTGAACTGTTCGATCCGTTTACTTACTAGATTAGATTAATTTAATTTTTTTTGTTTGCAGACAGAGTGCTAAGCGTCATCACCCGTATAGTCACACATAGTAGAGATTCTGGGTTCGAAACTGTGTCACCACAAAAAGTATCTAGATTAACAATGTCGATTTTGTTGTACTATACTTTACAGATAGATTAATTCGAGTTTTTCACTGTGTTGTGTAGTTGTACAAATTACAAATGTCTTCAATAGACGCAAGCAATGAATCAAAACTATGGACACCAGTTAGATTTGTTTTTCTCTCAATGAACTCTACCTAAAGTTGGTTTATAAAGACAAATGTCCCTACTACTTTACTGAGTTTACAAGCGCTACAAGAAAGTAGGAAAAAATCCAAACACCATTAATATCGAAATAGTTTACTTCCCTATGTAATAGATCAACAATGAGACATATTTTGATTAATTTGTTCAACTTTGGATGAAGATTTCACCGATAGGGACACTTGTGAGAGACAAATATGATTCGACACAAGTGGTAGATACTTGGTCCCTTAATCATTTGGTCATGGATTTGATCATTAGCCGGTGCGTATGGAAAAACATTTTGAGAGAGATCAACCCCTTAAATAGATTTTCGATACCTCGAAGAATTAGTCTCCATAGTCGTCATAGAGGATATATTGGTTTACCAAATGGTGTTCAACGACAATGTATCAGGTTTAAAATGGTGTTCAACGACAATGTGTATTTTATCTTTAAATTTGTTTTTTAAAAATTCGGGGATGTGGATAGAATCACCCTTGGTTTTATTTCTTGGGGCAGCTGCATTACTATTAGAGCGGTACTTACATACAACATTTGTATGTCTTGTAAACAGACGTAATAGTTGCTAATAAAAATACACCCCCAAATAGTTTATAGCAGTTACCTAAATTATTATGTGAAAAACGACATCATCTGTACCTAAAGTACTATATCTAAGTTTTTCCATACTATTTTTGATTTTTTAGTTCCTTTGTTATCCTAGTATTTCCTTCATCCCCAAATATAAGTGAAAGTGATCACCACATCAATCAATTTTCTTCATTAAATGGTTACAAATTTACAGAAAAATTATTGTATTTCTAAGATTTAACCTTCCACAACTTCACTAAAAGTAAAAACAATTTTTAGAAACAAACTTAATAAATAAGAGTATCTTTAGAGCACACGTGGCTGAATCTGGACCCTCCAATTGATCAGATGGACAAAAGTTATTGAACGGTATGGTGCTGTTGGCGCGCTAACCTCATAGAATCCATTCCCATTATAATCCGGATCCAACATGACAGACACATTATTATTGTTGTTGATCACAAAAACTTCGTACTTTTTTCTTTTTTTCTTTTCCTTTTCACAGTAGTAAGGCCAACGTTGTTGCTGAAACTATCATCATCCATTTTCAAGGTACGCTACATCAAGCTCATTCCATGTCGTTTTGAAATCACTAGTTTTTCTTACCTTTCTCTATAATTCTCATTCTCCTGTAGATTCCTTTTCTGAAAAAAGCATGGATCCATCGGCATTGTTGTATAGTCAACTCAAGGTTAGTGATTTCTCGCATATTATCAGTTTCTGGACTGTGAAATTTTATGGGTCATAGGCAAAATTCAATTTTTTTTGTTTAACTTCTAATGGGTTGTGCTTTGTTTGAATCCTCTAGTCTTCAGAGCCGTTCTTCCTGTTAGCGGGTCCTAATGTGATTGAATCTGAAGAGCACATTATGCGGATGGCTAAGCACATAAAGACTATTTCATCTAAGTATGTTATCTCTCTCATAAAAAAAGTAATTTTTTTTGTTCATAATAAATAGGAAAATGAAGGTCATCAATTGGAGATCCTTTAGTTAATAATCATGAATATCGTAGGCAGGTTGAGTTGTCAAACAATTGTTAGTTCTTGATTTCGCAACAAACTTATGGAAACATGTTAAGATATAATCAACATTAAATATGTTTCACAACTCATCCTAGGTAGTGGGTACTTGTGGAAAATGAAATGTAGACTGGTATCTGCTTTGTAGTTCTTTAAGTGAAATTAGTTTCCTTTTTCCTTCCTAATATTTGTAGTAAAATATATAGTGTGTTTGGGATTGTTGTGGCCTCACCGCCTATGAAGTATCGACACAGACACCAGACACGACACAAACACAGACACCGGACATGACACAAACACAGACATTGGTTGTAATTTGAAAAATACAAGTAATTGACGTGTTGGACACCTGACACATCTTCATCTAGAAGTGTTCATGCTACAGCGCTCACTGCCATCACATGTTCAGTACCATTTTATCGTGATATTCAGAAGCCACAACGTCTAGCTTTTAGATTGACGTGGGTTATCATCGAGAGTAGTCTAAACACATGCTTAGTTTTGATCCATTGTCTGTGTAAAGATTTCCTACACTATCATCATTAAAAAAAGTATATGATAACAATAACAATTGCTAGAGAAGTCGTACACTTAAACAGAAAGAGCACAAGATTGCAGGGTAACGTGAAAACTCTTACACAAGGATCTAAGTTTAACTTGTAAAATAAAATGACATATAGACATGTTATTTGCTTTTATCTTTTATATGATATGATGGCTAACATGATCTTGAATGTATATATGTCTTTCAGAGTTGGAATACCATTGGTATTCAAGTCAAGCTTTGACAAAGCTAATCGAACATCGTCAAAATCATTTCGTGGCCCCGGGATGGTTGAGGGATTGAAGGTTCATATTTCTAATACTTAATTTTCATAACTTAACTTTGCAATTTGCATCTTGAGGATTCTAGTTGTTATATAAAATTTTCATGACTTCTAGTGTGCATTTAAAATCTAAAATTGTATGATACTAAACAATCTCAAAAGCTAGCTCGAAGGGATAGGACCGACCAAGTCATTTTAAGGTTACTTTGGCCATATACCTCTGATATGGGATCTTAACATTGTTCGTGATATTGTTTCTAGCTCCATGTATCCCTAGAGATTAAGGAGTCAAATTTAATCAGAGGTAGCATCTATACACGGTACACCTTATGGACGGACCTTGAGAAATTTCATGGGGTTCCCTTGTAAGTTGTAAGGATTTTCCAAAGTTATGCAATAGCAGTCCTTCTATAGGTCTAATATCACCTCTTGTAGTCTTGTCTAGTTTTCAAGTCAAAGGAAAAAAATACTATACTAATACTAGTCAAATTTCATGCCATGTTGTAGTACTAGTATATGAGGAACAAGGAACGATGGCAATAGCCATTAGCACATTTAATGTGTTTGTTTAACTTGTAAATTGCTCCACAACAATGTTTGATATGTCTAAATCATACTATTTTGCACTAGATAAAATAATTTTGTCTTGAATGAACTTGTTTGTTTAATTTTACTGTTTTTCCCTCAGATACTTGAGAAGGTTAAAATAGCCTACGACATCCCTATAGTGACAGATGTGCATGAGGCCGTCCAGGTAAAAGGTTTTTACTATTCCTAAATACGAGCTTGTTGGTTTCATATTTATTTTTGTCTGTCTTGATTCTTGATCTGCCTTTGACACATTTATCTTTTCTTTTTGACAGTGTGAACCAGTTGGCAGAGTTGCAGATATCATTCAGATTCCAGCTTTCTTATGTCGCCAAGTTAATATTTGTTACATTCAATTTCAATATCCATCATAGTTGGATGACTATTAAATTTAATAACTGTGCCAATATCAACTGTTTAATTTATTTTGCTTCTAATGACAGACAGATCTTCTAGTTGCAGCAGCCAAAACTGGGAAAATTATCAACATCAAGAAGGGCCAGTTCTGCGCTCCTTCTGTTAGTATTTCCAATTTTTCGACTTTACTAATTATCAACAGTGACTTAAGCTTCGGCATGAGTGTCCTCTGTTTTAGCATTTTTCATATAATTCTTAATTTTCATGTATATAGGTCATGGCAAATTCAGCTGAAAAGGTTAGGTTAGCTGGAAATCCTAATGTGATGGTTTGTGAGAGAGGAACTATGTTTGGCTACAGTGAGTTGAGAACATTTATTTTGAGGTCTTCTGTATGTTTTTGAATGATGCTAATCTTGCAAGCATTGAAAATTATCGCCTTTGTTTTTCTGATCTATAAAATTATTTTTATTTTCTGTGTAGATGATTTGATTGTTGATCCACGTAACCTGGAGTGGATGAGAGAGGCAAATTGTCCTGTTGTAAGTAAATACTTCTTTTATAGCATGCTTCTCATTGGATAAACTGTTTGAATCTTTCTATCCCTTCGAATTAATCAAACCATATTCATAATTCAATGTCTTTATTCTTTCTCTTCCCTCTATATCTAAAACCCTATAACTTCCACATTCCTATTTATAAGTATGAGATTGAACATCATTCTTCACTATTCCCTTATTATAGAGAGCTATTCTTAAGCAGCCTTTTCGATGTTTCTTGCCACTATTTCTCTCTGCTGTATATTTTCTGGAAAACTCAAAATTATGGTGTTTTGTCTCAGGTAGCGGATATAACACACTCATTACAACAACCTGCTGGGAAGAAGGTATGTTTAATATTGTTAATTCCAATGTTTATTTGATACTAACATGGTTTCACGAATCATGTTGTGCTTATTATCTTAACCTGTGATGCTTCTGAAAATCACAAGAGTGGTATAAACTTTGCTTTTATCTATAGTTGGATGGAGGAGGTGTTGCAAGTGGAGGTCTTCGAGAACTAATACCTTGCATTGCAAGAACGGCAGTTGCCGTCGGAGTCGATGGGATCTTCATGGAGGTAACACAGAATAGCCGTGCCTGTTATAATTTTCTAGTATTGCTATAATCAAAAGCAATTCATGGTAAAATTCTAGAATATACTACCTTCGGTTCGTTATAAAAGACAATGTAATTTTAGGTTCATTGAATAACTGATGTATCTTGTCTAGACCATAGACATTAGTTATTCAATAAACCAAAAACTGCACTGTCACTTATAAACTGGACCGGAGGTAGTATTTACCATGCTTGTATTTCCATTTAAAAAGTATATTTATCTAATTTGTTTCTCTATCAGTGAGCTTCTAAAAGGTTTTTTTGGATTTTCAGGTGCACGATGATCCACTGAACGCACCAGTCGATGGTCCAACACAGTGGGTGAGTTGTTGCTTATTGCAGCTCAGATTTATAAATACCATATCCTCATTTGTTTTCCTTTTGGTGCTTTGTATATTCATTTTTTTTTTCTAATAGAGAGTTAATGAACTATAAATAAAATCCCCTTATTTGACAGCCTTTACGCCACTTGGAGGAGCTACTTGAAGAGCTTGTAGCTATTTCTGTAAGTTGTTGCTTGAATGTTCTGTTTTGCTTTGTAGTTTTGAACTTATATATTTGATTAACTCCAGTTTCATATAATGTAGAGGGTAACCAAAGGGAAGCAACAATTCAACATTGATCTCACGCCTTTTCGTGAATAAGAAGAATGGTAAGAAATGCTACTCTTTTTCTTTGTTGATAATTGATTAAGTATAATTTCATGCACAAAATTTTAATTTAATTTTATTCTGCAGATGATGGTTGGTTATTTAGAATATAATTCTTTGAGCATTGGTCTTTTAAGATTGTTCAAGGTTGTATGCAAAACTGTCTTCATTTCCTGGCACAGGATCAAGTGCCTCATAAGAGGGTTTATCCTATATTATGTTTAATGATTCTTGCTTGTTTCTCCATGTAGTGACTAAACTTGAGGAAATTAAATATAGGTAGCTTATTGATTATTATGTATCTTGTTAGTTAAGTCAATTTAGTACTTTGATTGATCAAAATACGAACAAACCAAAGTTTATTGTATCATTTTTCCAACGTATTTTTCTACTACATTTTTGAGTTTCAAGCCTTTTGTAATCCAAAACATATTCGTAGCTTCGTTTACGGACAAATTGTTAAACTATTAGATATATAGTTAGTTATTAGTTAGGGAGATAATTGTTAGTTGTAAATGAGTTTGTTATTAGTTGGTATATGCCTATAAATAAGCTTCATGTAATCATTTTAGAAATACTCTTATCATTTTGTATCAATTCCCTTTGATGAATATTAGAGTCTTTTAATCCTTTCTCTCTTATCTTCAATGGATGCCATATTATTCAATATAAACATCAGAGCAAACATGGTATCCACATTGAATCTGAATTCCGCTGCAGGTTCTTTTTCGTTTTATTAGTTTTCTTTTCATTCATTCCCTTTTCCAATGTATTCTTTCTTCCATTTGCATCCCTTTTTTGCTTCCTTTTCTTGATTTGTTCATCCATGAGAAACAATTTCTTTACATTCTTTCCCTCTTTGTTCATGGCTTTTGCGACCAATATTTCGCAATTCACCATTCAGTTTGCGTTTTTTGTTCTGTGATTCAATTTCTGATTTTTCATTTTACGATTTGCCTTTGATTCCTCATTTGCGACTTTCATTTCTTGATATTGCAATTTTCCTTGATCGCTCTTTTGCGTTTTGCAATTTCAGAGTTTGCGATTCTCCATTGCGTTTGCATTTTCGATTTCGCATTTTGTGCTCTTAGCTGCATTTCGCTTTTCTGATCTTGTTGATCGTTCTTGATTCCGATTTCATCATTCTTAGTTATTCTTGGGTTTTCCCCAATTTGATTTCGGAAATTCATTTTTGTTAGGGTTTTCACTTTCTTTTCCCCAATTCTTGATTGTTCGTTTTCGGAAATTTGGGAATTTGTGATCTCTGACTTTCGATGCGTGTTGCGTTCTTTCTTCATTACATTTGCGTGTTCCGCATTTCCGCACATCCTATTTTGGTGTTCTTTCACATCGTCGTATTGCATTTCGCTTCACTGTCCTCCTTTCATTTTGATTTCCAATGATTGTGTCTGAAGCGGAGTTCTGATTTCATTTCGGATCGTGATATTCCTTTTCTCTTTGCGATTTCGATTTTCCGAAATTGATGTCTCTTCTTAGATCGATTCTTGATCCAGTTTCTGTTTTGTTTCCGCAACGGAAATTTTCTGCTGCACTCATGGGTTCACATGGCTTAACAAAGGGATCTTTATCATGTTCAAATCCACAAAGGTTCTGCCAGTGATGATAATGGGTGACTTTATCCTTGGTTTGAGAAGGAAGTATATGCATGAATATATATCTGTTATACTTTTGGTGGTTGGCTTTATCCTAATTTCAGTGTTGTTTGTGTTGTTATGATTTCTGGTGTCATGTTACTAGTGTACTATTTTGGAGAATTTGGCATGAAGAAGCAGGCTATGATAATTTTTGCTGCTAGAGATTCACCAACACAATTAATTGGGATTATATTTGAACCATTTCAAGAAGCCAAGAAAGATTTTCTTGCGGTTCCTATTGCACCCAATGCTTCTTTGCTCATAAGAATAATCAAGATGAATCTAAAACTAACTTCCTAATATGAATCATTGTAATTTTCTTTTGGTTTGATGTATCTCTCTATTGTTCATGTCAAGCTAAAAGTGTTGTGAATAACTTCTAGCTTGTGGGGGACTATTAGATATATAGTTAGTTATTAGTTAGGGAGATAGTTGTTAGTTGTAAGTGAGTTTGTTATTAGTTGGTATATGCCTATAAATAAGCTTCATGTAATCATTTTAGAAATACTCTTATCATTTTGTATCAATTCCCTTTGATGAATATTAGAGTCTTTTAATCCTTTCTCTCTTATCTTTAATGGATGCCATATTATTCAATATAAACATGCTCGAATGTTTATCTCTGGAAGGTACTTTGGAAGGTAAAATTAGGTGGGTACTAAATAATATATAGAAGTTAACTATCTGAACAATCTCAAAACATTCGGATTATAATGAAAACTAACTTCTGAAGGTTTATAGAAAATGTGCCACTATAACTCAAATGTAGGTATCAGACACCCAAGCTTCAAGAACACTTGCTAATAAGACATGATTTAACAAACTCAATCAACCATGGCACTTAACATAATGAACTAATTATAAATATATGTCAATACTGAATAACAACACATGGCAGTATTGTCAATAAAAAAGTCAACCATGCACTGCATAAGCATAACCCCACACACACATCATTCGTGTGGCGGTTTCACGAATTCTCACCGTGATAAACAACATTTTCCTATAAATATATTGGGTCATGGTTTACTTGTACAAAATGGTAATTTGTCACAAATTTGATGTAAATGATGTGAAGATTGGCAGTGGATGACCTCTAAAAGAAAAAAACACCACACACTCTTGAAGCGATAAAACTAGGGCTTGACATTAGTCGGTTACAAGCGGAAAATCATCACTCTAAATGAAGTTGAATTAAAAATTATCAAATTCATCGTCGTTCGCCTAAGACGTCAGATAGAGCGGGTGACAGGTTGATCAGTTGTTTGGATTAGCAGTTCAGTTGTTTAGTTTTATGAATTAAGAACTTAAATTTAGTAGAGAACATACAAGGAGGTGAGAATGAGAAAAGAAGGGAACAAACACGTAATGAAGCAATCTGGGAATGAACAAGAGAATGAGGGAACACAAACAAAACGAAAGGTGACGAACAATTACAAACAGCGACTTACCGAACAAAAGCTTGAGAATGAGAGAAGGAAGGAAAGAACGAGACTAATGAAGGAATCAAGAAACAGACAAGAGAATGAGGGAGGAGGGAGTGTTGTAGACAAAGAGTTGTTAGACAAAAGAAACAGAAAATTGTGTAATCTTAACCATCAATAAATCATGATCTTTGTCATTTTCAATCCAACAGTAGTCAATAAAAGCAAAAAATATTAAAGCACCTATCCACCTAACCGGTTCTCTTTTCACGTGTGCACTAGTCAAATCAAATCAAATACAATGAATTAAAAATTAAAAATAACAATTTCCAAAGCAAATGGGTTAATTAAAAGCAATAAAGTATTAGAATCTCTCTTCTAATAATTTGTCTAGACACTAAATACCTGTAGCGTAATAATAAATAAACGATCGGTTTCGATCTTCGGTGGTTCACTTTGAGAGGGTTGTATGGCTGACCTTACACGTCAGCATACTTGCTACGGCAAGAAGGTTGTTCGAAATTTGGTCGACGAAAAAAGTTTTGTCCAGGCCTCGATAAAGCCACCATGAATCCACTTTGCTAGAGGTACGTTACAAAGCTCGTGCATGACAAAACTTCCATGATTTAGACATCCACTTCAAAGGCCCAAGCAGTTGATCCTAGTTAGACTTATAGGTATTAAACTCTCTCATCAAATCACAACGAGATTTTAGGCTATGATTATTCATAAATACCAATTAACGTAATCATTATATAATCACAATTTGCTTCCTTGGACATCAACAAAAAAAAACTGTTCCTCGATTTCATGGGTGATACCCGAATTCGTGGCTCGTGGATAAGATTGTTACCCAAATTCACAATATCTAGGGTTAACACTACTCCTCTAAACCTAATATCAATTTTTTTATCCTTAGTACAAATGGTGGAGAGTGGAGATGCCGAGTGAGAAAGTGGAGTGTTACGAGTTCAAATTGACGTTCCCAATATTCATACAACACTTGTGTTTTATCACTAGATTGTGCTTTCGAGACCCGATACTTTGAAGGAAAAAAAAAGACTAAAAGTTTCGTATTTAATTTTGTGGATCAAGAGCTTTAAAAATTAAAAATAAAAGGACATAGAAAAAAGGCCCATTGAATTGGATGCTTAAAACAGAATAGGAATATTTTAATTTCTTCCTTCCTTCCCAAGGGTTTTGCGCTCTCAATGGTTCCTATTTGATTCAGACGCTCTCTCTGTTTTGTTGTCTATATAATATAAAGACTCGATTTTTATTTCCATTCTTCTGCAAATTTTGATTTTAATTTTGGATTTTCTGATCCAAATAATAAAGACTCGGTCTTTTTTTTCCCATTCTTCTTGGAATCTCGCTTCTTCGATTAGGGTTAAGAAATTCGTGAACAATGCCTCCGAAATCGGTAAAAAGAGGTGCTGCAGCGAAGAGAGCGAGAGTTTCTTCAAAAGCTGCTATTGAAAATCAACAACAGCAGCAGCAGCACCAACAAGAACCTGAAGCTGTTGAAGTGGTTGTGAAAAATCATGAGGAAAATCCAGTTGCTGACATTACGTTGGAGGAGATTCATGAGGAAAATCCAGTGGCTAATGGGTTAGCTGTGGTTGCAAGTAAGTATTTTTTCCTCTCTTCGATTTTTGTTATTTTTTAAAATAAATTTTGTGGATTTTTTTTATTGTCTTTCTGATATTAGGAGGCTGAGATATTTGCAGTGGTTCTAATTACATTTGGTGCATCAATCAAAACTTGGCTTATGTTAGACTTAAATAATGGTTATTATTACTTGTTGGGTTTAACTTGGGTTATGCACTTCTCTACTGGTATGGAAGTGCTTTGTTGTTTCTGTTATCTTGTTAATATAGCGATGGAAATTTGTAAGTTGACATATTCCAGTAGCTCCTTGTTCACTTTGGAACTTATGGAATTGTCTGTAGAGAGAATTTCTTTGATAAATTTTGGCCCTTCATCACTTTTGTACTTTTGCCCTTTGGCAACTTGACCCGCAACGACCTGCGATTGCTCCGCTCCTCCCGCAACCCTAAACTGTACTGCAACTGTGTATTGTGTGGTACCGGACCATCGGGACGCAAGACTCCGCTGTGATTGTGGCCGCTACTGTCGCTATTAACTACATAGCTTGAGATGGATGACTATTGATTAGGAAGGATGGGTTGTGAAGTTTTTATTTTTGTTTTTAATTTTTTCTAGTTTTTTCTCTATTTAGTATTAGTGTTTGACATCACACACAATGCTCAATTGGTTATGGAATATGGAACTGCCCTAATTTAATAAATAATATGATGCTGGAAAAAATGACAGTGTTTTCACTGGGATGGTTTTAAATATTTATTTTATGGCAGAGGATGGAGAGGAGGTTAAGGAGTCCATAGATGAATTTGAAAAAGACGAACACTTAGATTTAGGGGATAATTATCCTGAGTATGAACCCGAGGAGGATGGTGGAGTCGAGTATGATGATAGGGAAATTGAACAAGATGAAGGTCAGGAGGTGGGAGATGAAGTGGAGGAAGAGCTTGAAGACAACGCAGGTGAAGAAGAGGATGATACAGATGATGAAGAAGTTGAATATGTTTATGAAGAAGTTGAAGGTGATGATGATGACAATGTTGGCGATGGTGACAATGCTAGCGATGATGAAGATCCTGGTGAGGAGTACGAGCATGAAGATCCGGCTGATGTGGAGGAAGAGGAAGACCATGAACGTAAAGTATTAAAGGAGAAGAAGCAATGTCAATTTGAAGTATTTGTTGGGGGACTAGCCAAGGATGCCACAGAGCATGATCTGAGGAAAGTTTTCAGTAAAGTTGGGGTGATTACTGATGTCAGGCTGACAATGAATCCTCAGACTAAAAGAAACACAGGATTTGCATTATTACGTTTTGAAACTGCCGAACAAGCGAAAAAAGCATTGGCAGAACTAAAAAATCCAGTGGTAATCTTTGATCTTCCCATGGCTTCAGCAGGTTTAAAATTTATAGTGTATTAAAGCGTATTTTAATGACTGCAATTTCAGATTAATGGCAAACACTGTGGTGTTACTCAATGTCAGGACAGAGATACTCTCTACTTAGGTAACATATGCGAGAAATGGGAAAAGGAAGCTGTAAGTTTCTTTTTTGGGTCTTATTCTTGCCACATTCAGGGCCTGAGTTATGCCTATGAGCATTACTTCTTGCCACCTTCAAGGCCCTACTTTCTAACTATTTATGCAACTTCTAATGCCAGTTAAAGGAGAAGCTGAAACTTTACGGAGTTGATAATTTTGAGGATTTGACTTTAGTAGAAGATGGTAACAATGAGGGAATGAACTGTGGATTTGCATTTTTGGAGTTTTCATCTCATTCAGATGCTAAAGAAGCTTATGGGAGACTGCAGAAAAGAGACATTATTTTTGGAGTTGATAAACCTGCGATGGTTTCCTTTACAGACTCCTTTATTGACATGGATGAAGAAATTATGGCGCAGGTATTTTTCTGCATCGCATTTCCTTGCTTTTGTCAAGGGTTGTTTTGTAGAACCTGCAAATCGTGGTTCTTCGATCTTATTGAAGCATTTGGGAGGGCTATTTGTAAACATCATATTGGCTTCAAACCTCAATAGCGGTTCATTTTTTTTGGTAGACTGTAATTTGGGTGTTACATTATGACTTTATTTTTCTACTGATTACACAAAGAATGATGTCGGTTTACTTTTATGATTAATTAATAAATTACTACAAATTTAACCTAGTTTACTCTGGAGGGTGGAAACTATGGAACATAAGTAGTTTTAACAAGGACAAGCTTGCATTACATCCTTGACATTGTCATTGGTTTTTAGATTTTAATACTTACTGTAATTTGTATTTGTTGGTCAAGTTTTATTCTGTTTTTGGTGTTGCTGATCACGTGTATATGAATTGCAGGTTAAAACTGTATTTATTGATTTACTGCCTCCTTCATGGGATGAAGATTATGTCCGGGGTCTTCTTAAGAAATATGGGGATATTAAAAAAGTTGAGCTTGCTAGGAACATGCCGTCCGCTCGTAGGAAGAATTATGGATTTGTTTCGTTCGCTACACATGCTGCTGCTGTGGAATGTGCTGACAGCATTACCAGTGCAGGTTTAGGTGAAGGCAGCAAAAAGGTCTGTGTTGCTTTTAAATACAATGTTTTTGTACAACAGCTAAACGTGAGATTTTATAATGCTTCCATATTTTTTCAGGCAAAAGTTAGGGCTAGATTGTCAAGACCTAAGAGAAGCCGTGGAAAACGTAGTGCTCAAAGGGACTCCTATTCTGGCCGCAACGTTGGAAGATTGGCAAGGCCTTCACGGAGTAGACCTGTGCCACAGAGTAGACCTGCACCACGGAGTCGACCTACTCGTGCGTTGAGGAGAATTGGAAACCGCATTTCACCAGTTAGACCTTCTAGGGTGAGAGATAAACGTCCTGCTCCACCAGCTAGACCTTCTAGGGTGAGAGATAAACGCCCTGTTCCACCAGTTAGGCCCTCTAGGGTGAGAGATAAACGTCCTGTCACATCGATGCCGGTTAGAGCTATGCCAGCCACACCTTCAGCCAGATCCTATGACAGGAGATTGACCGGTATGAATTATATTTTTTTTTCCCCAGCAGAGTTCTTATTATTAATCTTTCTTAATTATAATATACTAATGATACTGTCTTGTTATCAGCTGCATATCCAAAAAGTAGCATGAGGAGAGATTATGGCCGATCTATGGATTTGCCACCTCCAAGAAGTAGAGTTTCTGAAGATTATGGCTCTCAAGTAACCTCTCAAAGGCGTCCATCTTATAGAGATTATCCAGCCCGTGTATCTGGCTACCCTGATCTGCATAGGAGTACACCTCGTGTTGTGCCAAGGAGGGATTCTCTGGATGATGGCTATGGTCAAAGACTTGTGAGGTCCCCTCCACCACCACCACCACATCTAAGTCATCGTGAAGGACGCCCCCATGATTATGACACACTATCTGGCTCAAAGCGTCCTTATACTGCCATAGTAAATACTATTATTTTCAACATGGATTTTTTTACAATCATTTATTTTGGTTCTGATTTTAGTAAATGAAATTGTTTTTAATTTATTTATTATCAGGATGATATTTCTCCACGGTATGCTGTTGCTGGTGCTCGCCAATCAAGACCTCGTTTGGTGGACTATGATTATGTAGGTGGTGCTTCACAATATAGAGAGGCTTATGGTGATAGGTTGGTTTTCTCCAAATAGAGTTCTTACATTCCCCCACCCCAATCCTTTTGTTCTTTGGTAGCTTATTCCCTTATTTTTGATTGATAGGCTTGGAAGGTCTAGTTTGGGATATAGTGGCAGTAGAAGTTCTATATCTATTCAAAACTCACATGGGACATATAGCAGTCGACAGGACACAAGTTATGGAAGAGGTGGATATTGTTGCAGATAGTCTAATCTAGTATGTTATTTTGTACATCAAGTTTTGTTGCTTAGCCTTTAAATCTCTATTGCATGTTGTGTGTCAGGTTCTTTTGGTGGTAGTGATGGGGGTATCTACTCATCAAGTTATGCTGGCGATTACATACCTCGTGGAAGTGTTGTAATATTACTGGCCTTTCTCAATTGGAATTTGGAAGTAGTGTTATAGATGGTCATCTATTTTTGACATTCATATGTTTTATTCTGCTGGTGCTGTAGGTTGGTGGCAGCTCCTATTCATCCACGTATTCTAGCAGGGGTGTGAATGGTAGTAGCAGTTATATGGGTGGTAGTGGCGGATCTAGGTCTTATTATTGAGGTAACTCATCTAATAACTCCTTATTTTCGTATTTTCGTATTTTGTGAATTAGGCGGGCATGAATATCTATATTTGTCCATATGGGTTGACTGACGAAGATTGCAAACTTAGTCACTCGTGAATTTGTCTATGAACAGATTTAAATATTATAGAGCTGCTGTTGGATGTGCTTGCTTATACAAGATTATACAATATGATGGCCACCATTTTTGGAGACAAAGGAACATTGCTGAGGAATAGGCTAATTGGGAATTCGTCACTAATCAAAGATTCTTTCATTCAATCCAAGATATATTGGGTCTTCTTTGGATGGACATGTGAAGTTCTTGAATTTGTGATGTAAGTACTACAGTTAGAGATGGCAATAGAAGTGGCAAGCTTGTGATGTGTAATTAAATCTGGTTTAAGACTCCCATATGGGCGAGTAATATGAAAGGTAGCTCCAGGTTCTTTTCATTTGGAAAGAAAATTAGGCCACTGATGTTACTCTTTGGTTAAAAATAAAATTGGTTAGTTAAATGGGAAAAGAGAGATGTTTTGTTACTTTGGATTGATTGTTATTTTGCCAATTACATGATCACAAACAGGAGTGAGCCACGCAGCACTTTGTTGAGCTACAATGTTAGTTGTGGTGTGGTGTGAGCACTCTTCAGACATTAATAAAGCAAATGTCTAATTCTAATTGCGACGCACCGGTAATGTGCTGCTCGAGTGTTGACCAAAAAATTCTAATTCTAATTCTTATTTTGTTTCTATTTTTTTCTTTCTTTACACAAATATTCATATTATTTGTCCATTATTAAGTTAATTAAATAAACTCATAAAACTGTATTTTAAAAGATAAATATACAATATTATTTTTCATCTAACAAAAGTAGAAATTAAAACCTAGCGATAACTTGGTTTGGATCCCACTCAAGGTCTCGAGTTTGAGTTTTGGGTGTGGCAAAAAATTTGTTTGAGAGGAGAATCACACGACCGGCAAAGTTGGGTACACATTGTTAGCTTCTCTAACGAAGGTCGTGAGGTTTATGCTCCCCCTTAAATGAAAGCTTTTTCATTCACATATTCTTGCAACCACATAAGTGAGTTGGACACTGCATTTTAACCCAAAACTTTAAAACATAAGTGAGTTGGACACCACACTTTAACTCAAAGCGTTAAGATAGTAGGTTTATGAGTCTTCTCACTTATATATTGTCCAACATTCACTTTTCCATCCAACTAAAACACAAGCTTTTTCATCTGTATATACTTGCACCACTGTTGTCTCATTTTCATCAATATGACACACCACCTAGTCTCCAGATTGCTGCTAGGGAGACTTTCGATACAAGGTGTCGGACCTTAACCATCATCTTTGATATCACTGTTGGGTCATGAGGGGACTCCGGTGGATCATCCACATTGGGCCAAGAAGAACCAGACAAGTTATTTGGTTTACGGGTCCTCTCGCTTATATATTGTCCAACATTCACTTTTTCATTATGTGAGATTTCTATCTCACACTTGATGCACACAAGAAGTTTTGCTCGTTTTAGAATATCAAAGTAAATATGAAGCTCCAAATTAGGAATCGTTGTTTATGTCATTTTATTTTTATGGGTTTAACACAGTTGTTGTAAATAGTTTTACACCATCAACAAATAAAAATTCATGGCATGGGTGATTTTTAAGATAGTTGATATTAAGCCAAAATTTTTTTTTGACGTGTCATTTCGTGAGTGGTTGAAGTTGTAAAAAAATCTTGTACCACGACGATATATATAAATTAAATTTTATTTATAAATAGAAAAGGATAAAAAAGGAAAAAGAAGAAAGAAACCAAATTAAAGAAAAAAAAAGGAAAGATAGGTGTCGTAATGTGTTGGTAATGAACTAATGATGATGAAGCATTACCTTTTTTGTTTGTTGCATGTTCTTCATGAAGCTCACTACAGGGTCCTCTGTTCTGTCCTGTTCTGTTCTGTTCTGTTATGTTTTGTTATGTTCTCGAAAACCATAACATAACATGAGAATCAAATCAAATCAAATCCAAAAAAGCCACCCCATTTTTCTGTAATCTAAAAAATGGGTCGTCGTCAAAACGACTCAGATTTCAGCAAATTCACGCTTCTATTTCTCTTCTTGATGGCCACAATCTCATGTTCCACGGTCTACCTTTTCCTTACTATAATCTTCAGGGTAAGCACCGAATCTGTATCTTCAATGCAACAAGGTGTTGATGATTTGGGGAGTGGTGAAGAAGAGAAATGCTGTAAAGGGATTCAACATTTAGAACTCTGGGGTGATGCTGTTAATTGGGGTGCTGAATTTAGGGTCAATTCTTCTGAGGATTGTTGCAGGGCTTGTAAGAAAATGTGTGGTCATGGTGATAAAGGGTCTTGTTTGTGTAATTCTTGGGTTTTTTGTGGTGATAGAAATGCATGTGGAACAAGATTTGGTGAGGTATTGTTTTTGTTATTCTCTTATGCCACTTTACTTTATCATATATGAATTGTGGGTTTAGGATAGTGACTTTTGAATCTTCTTATTATGTTAGGAAAATGCAGTAAAGAAAGAACCAAACTTGTATGCTATATGAGTTTAATTGCTATGTACTGTTGAGTGTTGACGTATTTTTTTTATGAATAACAATTCATCGTATGAGTGACATATAAGATGATTATTTGTTGACTGGTTTGTTTTTAAATGGATGCTATATTATGTTGTGTTATGTTCCGCGTTTAGTTCTCATACACATTCACCAAACACTAACTAAGAGTAGCCTTGGTAGGAATGAAAAATGGCAGAAGGATGATTAGGATATATTATGTGGTCATACCATAGACTAGGCACCGTCAATGTCATGTCCACAAAAAAAGTTATGTGACACTTTCTACGTCGACTTCTGTTAGTCATGAATAAGGATAGTTAACGATAGGGACTAAACTTGAAAATGGAAAAATTTATAGGGACAAAAGTTAGGAGGAAGTCGTTCTATAGACAAAATATAAAATTCGTAAATTTTATAGAGACGAAAAAACATATTTAACTCGATATATTGTGTAGTCATATTATATGCTTTGTCTAAGCACGCCTGAACCTTTTGGTCTGATACCAGTGTGATCTCTTACTAGCTCATAAGTGGTTGACTTCTGTTGCTTGATTCACTTGATTGACTGACTAATTATGATAAAAGGAACATGGTGTTGTTTGTTGAAAATTGTTTTTATAACAGAAAGTTCAACTCCTTGATTAGGGAACCTTTGGCTGACAAGTGAGTAGTAACTGCTTCTTATAGTGCACTGATCTGTATATGAAGTAGTTTTATGTTGTTAAACTGTCATTTCCTTTACAGTTACTCCTAATTGGATTAGCAGTCATGTTTATGATAATCCAGCTTTAGAAATTTAATTGGACATACCTCCTAGTTCAATCAATCTGCTATTGATTCAGTTATCACCAAAAGCTTCATATTGTGTAAGATTCATTTATGTGATTTGGAATCATATAAATAACTTAACTTCCTTCAACATTTTTGAAAATTTTTCCCTCTGCAGAACTACATTTCTTATTAATACTGATGCATTCAATTTTCGCCTACTCGCTAGTCGGTTTTGTATTAGACTTGTTCTGTTTAATGAATACTTGACGCATAATGAACTGGTAGAAACTATCACACTGATCTTTTAGCTGAATTATAAGGCTTTGCTCTTTTAGCTGGTGCATTTTGTTATTGCTTCAAATGCACAACTGAGGGATGAAAAATTCCTGTCATTTAGGCATAGAATTTTATATGTACTTAATCCAAATACTTTTTATCTGCTCTCATTTCAGTGTTGGTTAAAAAGACAAAAAGATGCTTTACAACCTGATCGGCGAGAGTCAGGAAATCAAGTTATGTGGACTTCTGGGTTCGTCTTTGATGAGAGAGAGGTAGGAACATTATATTATTGTAATTAGTTGTTTCTTTGATATGTACTGCACATATCATGTTGAGACTTGAGATATGTATCTCTATCAAATTATTTATAAGTGCTCCAAATATATTTCCAATATACTTTTATTTTGTGTTCTTCTTTAGGCCATGTGATTTGTAGTATATGTATATGTCTTTTCGTTCCTCTCATTCTTTGAACTATATATTACCATTTGCATTATACATTTATACTGTTAGGGAACTGTTATATATGTATTTTTGTTTCTCATTCTTTGAACTATATATTTATCCTTCTCACTATACTTATACATTTTTATTTTTAGGGAACTGTTGGTTTGGAAACTGACTATGGAATTATTCGTATAAAAGTAAGTATTTATGTCCACTGTACTGTATGTCTATGACATTCATTGTACTCTTTTAACTTGTTATGTCTTAACCCTTTTATGAACTTTCATTGCTACAGCTTTTACCAGAGTGTGCTCCACATTCTGTCTCTTACATTCTTGAGCTGTTGGCTTTGCCTCATTGTGTTGGTTGCCAGATTTATCGTGCCGAAAGCCGAGGAAGTTTTTGGGATGCAGAGGGAAACCACATTGAAAAGGTAAGGTTCTTTATGTGAATAAAAGCGAAAACCGGTGCTATAAAGCTCATGTCATGGCAGAATCTAGGAAAGGCTCCCCTTAAAGTTTTATTTTCTGAATTATGATACAAAATCGAGATTCGGCTCCTCTAAAGTGAGCATAGCAACTCACTTTAGCGTATACTGTAAAGTAAGTAATCTCAATCATTGATGTGTTAATCAATGATAACAAACATGGGATGTGTTGGAATTAGCAGCCGTTGATTTTCTGATTAATGGTTAAGATTACTTACTGGAGTCAAATCGTCATAATTATGCATGCGTATTGTGTGGACATTCTTAAACAACTCAAGTCTGTTACTTAAAAATGTCTGGAAGATGCTCATATTTTATCGCGCTCCTTATTAGAGCCTGTATGGGTTGGCATATTTGGACTTAACTACTGGCATAAATACTTGTGAAACTGTTTAGGAGAGCTTATGAAAACGGCTTATGACATGTTCATAAGCTGTTTTTAGCTAATTTCCATAAGCTCTCTAGGGTAGCTTATGAAAACAACTTATAACTTATAGAAAAGCAGTTTAACATTATTTTATCTTTTATTCGTATATTTAACTTTTGTAACACATAAGTCCAATTTATTTTTCTGATTTATCTTCATAATATGTGTTTTGAATATGAATGTGTAGGCTCCATTTGGTCCTCCTTTTGCACTAGTACAAGGAACATTGGAATCCTATGGGACTATGTTCAAGGATATCCCAAAAGAAAACACTCCTACCATAAGAAGAGGATCTGTTGCATGGGTTGGTTCTGGTCCAGAATTCTTCATCAGCCTTGCTAATCACAATGAATGGACAAGTTCTTACACTGTGTTTGGCTATGTTCTATCTCAAGATATGGAAATTTTAGAGAAAATTGCTACTCTTCCAACTAAACCAGAGGTTTGGAGTGACATCAATGTCTCTATCTTGGATAAGCCGGTTTCATTACGGTTTCGGAGAATAAACACAATGTCTTAACTCCTCAAATTATGAAGAGGCATTCAAATAATGTAGGTATTCCAGAACTAAAATTATAGCTGATTGCAAATCAAATAGAGCTGTTTATACTTCTTCTAGTTTGATAGGTATGTTAATGTGACTTAGAGGATTTTTTTCTATCTTTCATTTTCCTTTGAAGAACTGATATAGATGTATAGAGATGGGATTAGGCACAAAGATACCAGTTGAGGACACACCAGTTTACAAGCATTATGAGCTTACAAAATTAGTGGATATTTCTTAATTTACTTGTTAAGATGTAGATAAGCTGGAGATGTAGAATAGAAATAACTGATTATGTGCTCAATGCAGAAATAGTCTGGTTTGTTGTTTAATCCTTATCATATACATATCCATGTCGTAAAACTAGAATTTATTCTCCAAGTTTTTACTAGTTTCTTATCGAAAGCTGCTATTTGGTACGAAATTTTTCAAAGAAATGTAAGAAATGCCTACGTGTTTTTATTTAAAAGTTCTTAACTCCGATTTTGATGGCAGCACAAGGATAGCTGAGTATGAATAAGGTCTTAGCGATTGTCATGTCATTTTTTTCACTTTCGTTTCATACCAGAAAGTATTTATCTCTTATTTTAAGTGCTTATTTCAAATTAGATTTTTTCTCCACACGTGATAGCTTTCAATCAAAATATGCAACTATAATGTTTAGAAACTTCTTAAAGTTATATATAAAGTGTAGTGAGTTTTTTTTGTCAAAAAAATTTATTCATTTCATTCATAACTAAAGTCTCAAGTCTAGAAAACCCAACCTAAAGGCAAAACACAACTATGTGTTTCATGGTCATATGATATGAGAGTTCAAACCTGCAACACTTCATTCACTCAAATTTCGTTGTGCCTCATCATCCAAAACTTGACCTTCCAATTGCTCATGTAAAGAGTATGTTATATAATACAATTTCGGTTTGGTTTTGAATGTATTGATTCCATGGGAGTCTAAAATCAATTCAATCTAATTTGAAATTTTGATTTTTTTGGCGGTTTTTGGTTTTCCTAGTTTGCTATTTAGTTTACGATTTTCATATTGATTAATACGGGAAAATGTCAGTTAAAACTCACATACACAACTATAAGTTTGCTCTTGAGTTTAAACCTAAAATATGATATCCAACCTAAAAGGCTTCACATAAATACCATTATTTTCTTGAAATTCTCAATGATGTGATGTATGATGCAGCATCTAAGCAGTACTCCCTCCGTTTTAATTTATAAGCAAATATACACATTTTTCTTGTTACTAAACATAAACAAGTCAGTTTTTTTCCAAGTAATATCTCAACTTTACCCCTACTTATTATACCACTTTTACTTTTACCAATGCAAAAAGCTTTTATTACACTATTCTTGCTTTTATCAATGCAAGAATAAATAGGGGCAATTTAGGAACAATACTCCCTCCGTCCCATTTTATAAATTGTTTTAGCAAAATTATTTTGCCCCAAATTAATTGTTATTTTACATTTTCAAGAAAGAATCTAATGATCTTTTTCAGTTTTGGCCTTCTTAATTATGACAACTTTTTACATTTAATAATTGATTCACTTTTACCTATGAAGAGAGATAAAAAGTTAAATTAGACAACATTTTTTATAAAATTTAGACTACTAATCATTTTTCTTAAGGGGTGTGACAGAACCTTAAACTACATAGTGTATGTTTGGTTCTACGATGACGAGAATTGATTTTAACAGAATTGATTTTCGTTAAAAGTGAGTTTAATGTAACGTGATTTTTGTTTGGATACCTTAATTAAAAAGTGATTCTTACGAATATGTGTTGTTTGGATAGTTTTGATCAAAATTGATTTTGGGTGTAAATTCAATTAGAATCAATATAGTGACCATGAGAATTTAACTAGAATTGATTCTAGCTAGAATGAAAAGCTATAAGGAGTTGCTTCTGCTAGAATCAATTCTAGTAGAAAGAATTGCTTTTGCATTTAGCAGCCAAACAACTATTTTTAGCCTGAAATCACGAAAGTGAATGTCAAAAGCACTTTTAGCACCTCCCACCGCCAAACCAAACATGCTCATATAAAATGGGACGGAGGAAGTATTTGTTTTTCTAGCTTTTTTTAAAACATGTGTCCAGCCGCCATTTGATTATATATGAAAATGGAGTTCTTCTAAATGTTATTAGGAACTCCCAGAAAAAAAAAACTCAAAATTCAATTTCTATGATTTATTGTGTATTTTTCAAGTTTTACGGTAAAAAATTCATAATAAATAGACGGTTTGTCGAAAAATTACAAAACTTGATACTTTTGTACCTCTCAATAGGGTCTACAACCCTCCAAAAGATCGACAATTATCCTTCTACAGGATCATCTACGAAAATTTTGTTACGACTTCTCCTTCCTCTAAATAATAAGATTCAGTGAATTTCTCAGAACGTCGCGGAGAGTGAGTATTGCGCAACTTAGAGATTGCCTAGCCACTAAAAATGTGATGTGTACCATACTTGCATTATTATTATGCGGAAAAAAGTTAAACCATCACCATGATTGGCCGTTGGGCTGTGATAACAGAAATGCAAAAGTGAAGTGACGTGACGTGACGACGTAAACCCAAATCCATCCCAAACGGCGCCCCTCTCTAAATCTAATCATCTATCCACCTCTCTCCCCGATAATAAATGCATGCATAGTAATCGTAACTTGCCAACCACAAAAATCACCCTTTAGCTTTAATCTCACAACGCAACCAAAGCTTGGATTCCAATAATTCCAATTCAAACCTTGACGGTACGGTGGGTGTGGTAACTTTTTTTTAAAATTTTTTTTAATTAAAACAACACTAACAGCTAATTTTGATGATGAAATTGATGATATTGGAATTGGAATAGTAGTAGGATGGATTATTATTTGGTGATGGGCTTAGTGAGAGATGTGGACGACCCCACCCCGCGGCGCACGTTAGCACCCTCACCTAAACGGTGGTGGCCTCCTCGTCCACCCACGTCACTTAACCTGCCGCAATTCCCACCATACCACACCACCCTCTTTAACCCCACCCACCTCTTTTTTTCCTCTCCACCACCGACTCCTTATTTTACGCCACCCACCTAAATTTCTAATCTCTTCCTCCCTCTCTCTCTCTCTCATCATGGCTTCCCCTTCTCCTTCTTCCCCCACAGATTCCAACCCTCCTTCCGCCGTACCTCTCCCTCTCCCTGTCCCTGCACCTCCACCTGTCGTCTCCTCCCGCCGTCTCCCTCCACCGTGTTGGACACCTGAGGAAACCTCCGCTCTCATCGACGCTTACCGCGACAAATGGTATTCTCTTGGCCGTACAAATCTAAAAGCAACTCACTGGCAAGAAGTTGCTGACGCCGTTACAGATCGTTGCCCTAACGCTTCCCCTACCGCTAAAACCGCCGTTCAATGCCGTCACAAGATGGAAAAACTCCGTAAACGTTATAGATCTGAGATCCAACGACTTCGATCTCTTCCTGTTCCCCGATCTCGTTCTTCTTCCTCTTGGGTTCACTTTAAATCCATGGATTCCATGGAAAAAGGTCCTTCTCCTCCTCCTAAACCTGATAACCCTAACCACCACCGTGAAATCCTCCATGACAACGATGAGGATTTCGACGATGACGATCTATACGAGGAACTCAGAAATGCCGCCTCATCCGCCGGTAACACAAGAAGCCTTGATAAACTCTACCGTAACGGAGTCTCCGGTGGTGGATTCAGGATCCGAATTCCAACCGGTGTTAGCGTCGCACAACCTGGATCTGGATCCAAGTTTTTCCCCAATATGAAAATGAACCCTAACCCTAACCTTAACCCTAATCCTTCAGATTCAGGTTCACGTGGTTTCACCAATGGTGGAAATGGAACAAAATTTGGTAAGGAACGAGTTATGTTGGGGAAGAGAGAAAGAGAAAGAGAAAGAGAAAGCGAAAGAGGAAGAGAAAGTGAGAGGGATGCAGTTGGTGAAATGGTGAATGCGATTAAGGTTTTACGAGACGGGTTTGTCAGAATGGAACAAATGAAGATGGAGATGGCTAGAGAAATTGAAACTATGAGAGTGGAAATGGAGATGAAGCGAACCGAGATGATTCTCGAATCGCAACAGAGGATTGTTGAAGCATTTGCTAAAGCTGTTTCTGATAAGAAGAAAAAGAAACAACAACAGCACAAGGAAAATTGTAACAGTATCAGTAACAACAATACCGTAGCATCACCTTCAGAATCTTAGTAGGTAAATAATTAATGATGATAATGATAATAAAGATTGGAGCTTTTCTTGATGATGCTGTGTTTGCTTGCAATTACACCCTCAAGAGATTAGATGAAATCTTGTTTTTAATTAGTTTCTAGGTTGGTTGATATTGCTTTATAGTATACTCATTTATCTATGTTTCCTATTTTTCTTCTTTTTTTCCATTCTAATGTTTTAGGATATTATGTTTGGTGGATGTAGGTTTTTAGTATTTGATTTTTCTATTTTAGTGGTAATTATGTTGGTGCCTTGTATTTAAATTAGATTGTAATTGTTTAACTCTTGGAAGATATTTTCATTGATCTTGTATGGATCTCATTTGACCAAATTATGATTTTGTGTATTGCTGAGACCATTGTTTTGTTGTGTGTTGGGGGTTAATGTAAAAGCGGTTCTGAACTCTCTTATGAGTTTACAATGCTAGAGTTTAAATAGGAATGGAGATTAAAAGAAGGATCTGAAGCTTGAACTAAATTCTTTCTTTGGTTTGAGTTTTAGCCATACTTACTTACTGCTACAGAGCTCCTTATGCCCCAAGTTTTGATTGTGGTTCGTGGGGATTGAACCTTAGTACTTGTCAATTTGTTGTTTGTAAAATTCTAGGATGTCTGTTTTTACATGCTGATTATTCGATCATAGCATGTTCTTTGGGTCAAAGTGGCTTTAAACAGTCATAGACCACATGATATAAGGTCAATTATTTTGGTCAAATGTATTTGATTATGTCAACATTTCATGTATTGAACAAGATTCATTGTACATCATATGCTACCCCACGTTTCTTGCATATATGCTGAGAAAGTTAGAATCCACAATCGTTCTTCTTTCATATTCGTGCTCAACATTAAAAATTGTAAGCAAAACATAGGAGGATATGTTAGTTGCATTATATTCTAGGAAGTAGAAAAACTTTCTTACCATGAGAAAGTGAGGTATATTAACCATGGATATAATGATTATTATAATTATTATAATTAATGGCTGATATGAAATATTGGCAATGGCAACTTGTCTCCGGTCAACAACTATGTTTACTTGATTTTAGTCTCTAAGAGGGCAGACTAAATTGCATTTTTCTTCTTTACTATCAACTACGTTACCTTAACCAGGTCAATGTGTAAAATTGTTAGCTTCTATTTCTTAGAGGCGCATGTCAATGAGTGGCATTTTCAATTGTGAGCTTCTACTTTAGAGTGTCCGTTCACGCTAGAACCCACATATTAACTAAGAACTATAATTCTACCAACAATTTATCTGGCTTGACAAGACTTGTTATAATCATTAATTAATTAGGTTTAGATGATACTTCAACCCCAAATCAAACCGAATTTATATGATTATTACTCCTTTCAGATTTGTTTATAAGCAACAAACAACTTTTTAGATATATTGAAGAAGTGGTGTATCTAGACTATACTAGTCTAGATACACCACTTCTTCAATGTATTTAAAAAGTTGTTTGTTTGCTTATAAACGAGTCCATAATAGTATGTATGTATGGAACCTCTAAATGTGGTTTCCTGTCAACCATGTCCAGTCTAATCTTATCCAATAATTATACTAAATTTATTATACTGATGTGGCTTGCTAAATTCGTTAAACAGGTTTGATAATACTTTAATGACAACTCATCTATAATTTTGAACAACGACAAATCAACTATAATTTTGAATAAACCCTTAATGAATTGAATTGAGTTGGTTGTTGTCAAAAAAAAATTAGAGGTGTTTAAATCTAAACCAACTCTAACAAAAAATTGCAAACCAATTGAAATCAAATCTAAAACCGAAAATTTGCTTTCCTTTTGATGTGTTTGGGTCATTTTTTCAATCAATCGATTGGTGTGGGTGATGGTTGTGATGATTTTTTTCTGCAACCGAACCAAATTAAATTTGCCCATATTATTATATGAGTTTAATTTATATACACATGGTGTATAGACTTTTACAACTACCACCAATCACAACTGATGGAGTGGTTAGTTACCAATTGACCAATTTCTTTTTAAAGATGTGTAAAACATGTATACATCTATTGTGTATTTAAATTAAATTATTATATTATATATAATATATATAAAAAATAAAAACTACTTTATCTAGTTAACACAAACATGCGCATTGCTTTTGGCTCACACGCTCACGACTTACCTAGTCACACACGAATACACATATAGTCACACAAACCAAAAAGTGAAATTACAAACTCATTGCGGTTCAAATTTGTTTTTAGTTCAATGTGGTTTAGTTCATATAATGTTGCAAGTTATTGTTTCTACAACTTTTGCCTATTAAGTTTTAATGTAACTTCTAATTTTAATGTCACTACATTTATATGTCAATAAATACTGTCAGGAATGCAAAAAAAAAATCACATTATTTTTATTTTTTAATATTTGAATTTAGGAAGATTAAATTAATTAATTTAATACTAGATCAAATTCTTTTCTTCAACTGGTAAATAGGTTTGGGTTGAATTGATTTTGTGTTTTTAAAGGAGCCAACTGAACCAACCAAACTAACCCACATGTTTACCTTGCAGTTTAGATGACTTTTTGGTTTAAAATTGTTCTAAATTGCACAAACACTATTCAATACTATCACTCGATTCTCTATTTGGTCTCTAAACTATATAATTAATAAATAGTTTCTAAACTATTCAATAATTAGAAGATATTTATTGTATTTCTATAGTTCAGAGATTAAATTAAACAGAGAATGATAATATAGGGACCAAATTGGAAATTTACATTGTAACTTTCTGTCCTAAGTAGATAGTTCAATGTCGAGGGATACTGAAGGAGTATTAATAGACGGTTTAGGATTAAAATTTTGGAAATATTTTTCAGGCCGCGTAACTTTCTTTTAGTTCGGGGCATCGCTGGTTATTCACAGACTGTTTTAACGCTTTCAAGCAAAGACTAATATTCGCTTATGCTTAGGAGCAAGTTTTGCACTAACTAATATGGAGTCCATTCGCGTAACTAATTATTCATCAACATTTACCTATAAAACAAATCTAATTTTGCTTTGTTTGATATTTTTTAATTAAAGAATCAATTTTGTCATTAAAGGGAAAAATCAAATCGAGATATTTGATACATTTATTTATTTTAACAAATCAAATAATTAAAATTGTTTTATTATTAGGGGTCTCGTTTCTAATTTTTAATTTTGGTTCTCCAATTTTTCAAAATTTTAAATGTTAACCAGTTTTAAAATTGAGTTAGCAAATTAATGATGTGACAAGGGACACGCTTATTTTGCACTATCTACTCGAAAAAATAATCCTCTAATCACGTTCGGCAGTGGATACCCTGACCTCGACAAAAATATATATCAATCAATGAGAGTACTTTTGTTTTGATCAAATCAATGATGTTCTTTCTGGGATTGGTTTTCTCACCAACACAAATATGTTATTGCTTATTGCTTATAGTTTTTATTAGAATGTGGATTGGACCTAACTCAACCCCACAAAACCGGCTTGTAAGATGAGGGATGCCTCACACTTATAAACTTTTATGAGATCATATCTCTAGTCAATGTGGGACTTGGGTTTTTCCCAATAGTTTTTTCAACAACTATTGCTAATAGTGATTAGTTCAAGTATTAGATTCGTGATTTAAATTATCTAGCTGTCAAATTAGTTACTGACTCAATGCAACTAAATAGTTACTAATTTAGCATATGAGTAGTAGATCTCCAAAATGATTAAAAGGATTTGATCTACAAAATATTAGATATGGATAGCTGTTACCCAAACCCAAAGCCATGCTTTGTCATGTTTGAACTAGTATTATAATTAATTATTTAATTACACTTTTAGTAAATATTCGGAACAACAACTTTGTCAGCAAGTTTAACAGAGTGCCAACTGATAAATGCTTGTACCAAATTTCTTAGCAACATGCATAACAATATTGGCCACGAATCTTATACTAATTAATTTTCCTTTTTTCTTAGAACGAGTATGCTCAACATGTAATTACAGAGACTAATTTCTTGAACTGAATAGAACTACGATAGATAGTAAAGCTCCCTCATGACTTTTGACGTTGTTGTATACTTAGGGCTAGATTCGAATCCAGACTTCTAATAAAACTCGAAGAGATCCGAACCATATAATCCAAATGCTTTTGGGTATTAATTTGCCTTTTATCCAGCACATTAGATACACATTGGTCATTCAAAAAGTTTATGTCTCCATTTTATATTTGCAATTACAGCCAACAGTTCCAACTTGATCATCTAGTTAATAAGCAAAATCCATCTCATTCTAGCTGTACTTTCATAGTACCCATTGTTTTTCCAAGTAACTGCATATTGACTCTCAAGTCTCAAGGAATGTAATATTGAGTTCTAAAGTATCAAACACTTACTCAAATAAACAATTTACATTGAATATTAGATGAAATTTTTTTGGCATTACCAAAGTTTGCTCCATGAATAATCAAGTTCAAGTCATGAAACAAAAAATTTCACTGTATATGAGAAGGTAGGATTTGACTCCTTTAAAAGCTATTAGTAAGTAATGTCAATCACTAATGAGAAAATAAGTGAATAACAAGACACAAATTAATGAACTCTCTGAGATGCCAAATCTTTAAAATCTAATCAAAGATTGATTCTTTCACATGAACCTTACAAATTAGTGACTATTGTCTATAATATTGTTAAAAACTTGAAATTGATTGGGGTAACATGAACCAATCTTAAATCAAAGCACCCCCTTTTTTGTGACAAAAGCAGCATATACTAATGCTACGGACCAACATAGCAAATCCATGTTATGTCACCCACTTGAAAAGAATCAAAACACATGCAAAGGTCCTCCAACACGTGGGACCCTTTATACTACCGTAACAAATTTCTCACATGTAATCACATGATGGGTATGGAATGCCATCTCTATTGTCACAAAATATACCACTATAAAACTACAATTTTTTCCTAACCTCCAATAATTAGGGTGTTGGATTCTTGTTAGGCATCCGAAGTTATCTCCACAATTTAAGTCATTTGGACCAGTGTTGTGAGAATCGGACCTGACATAACGATTCAATCGGTTAAACTTTGACTAGACTAGTCTGATGGTTGGGTCAACCTTAATTGGATTGCAGTCGGATTGAACCGCCAATAATTGAGTTAAATAGGATTGGACCGCTTTGATTCACCAGTTAAACCGTGTTGAATTGCTCAAAACGTTTTTTATTTAGTTTTCCTCCAAAATTTAATATTTTTATTGTTTGTTTATTTATTGGTCATCTAGGTCAACCATGGTTAAACCGAATATTTATTGGTCATCTAGGTCAACCATGGTTAAACCGAATGAAAAAATTCAGTCATGACTCAGAAGTCTCGCTAGTTCGATTTCCGGTCCGATTTTAAAAACATTGATTTGGACTTGCTATTAGAATAATCTTCAAAAATAGGTTGTGGCACGCCAAAATTTTCAAGCGAAATTGAATTGCCTCGGAATTGAGCACCTCCTAATTAAGATAGAACTCACATTTATTCATGTGAGAAACTCACTTTACCATTTCTCGCAAACCGTGACTCAGTTTTGTAAAAAGAAACAGATAATGGATACGTTGGCTCGTAGCAGATAAGTTAACATATTGAACTTAAAGTATTTGATAAAATTAACGGTTGAATTAGTTTTTAATATAAAATGAAACAAATGACCATTTGTAATAGTTAAAAAGTGAGAATATTCATTTAATGGATGGTAAAAGAGGTATTTAATTAAAATAGTAACAGTAAAAATGAAAGAAAAATGAAATGCTATAAGTTGTTTGAGTTATATGCTCAAACGCCATTTCAAATAACATCTAGAAAAACACTATAAATTATTGAAAAAGCATTATAAATTTGTAGTACCAAACACTTACTATGAGTTTATTCGCTATATACCGTGAAATTTGTAACCATAATTTCATAATATAAAATCATTATTCCCCCAACTCAAACTTTTTAAGCCGAAAAGGACACAAACCACCACAAATGCCACCTTACAAGTTACATGTCATAATATAAAATTCACAAAGGGGCATTTTTGCTAAAAAATTAAAAGTACCTACCCTTAAACAACCACCTTCACTAGTTTTACTTTTACATAAAACCTTATATATATATATATATATATATATATATATATATATATATATATATAAATAGCCACACTATCTAACACAAATTCTTATACCAAAAATAGCTTATTTTCAACACCAATGGCAGAACTTGAGAATCCTAATGAAATGCCAAAGCTTATTGCTTTTCTTTCTTCTCTTCTCAAAAGGGTATCTGAATCAAATGATATTAACCAACAACAACTCATACATCAAAAGATCTCAGTTTTCAATGGCTTAACTCGACCCACAATCTCAATTCAAAATTATCTTGAGAGAATTTTCAAGTATGCTAATTGCAGTGAATCTTGTTTCATTGTTGCTTATGTTTATCTTGATCGTTTCACTCATAGGCAACCATCTTTGCCTATCAATTCCTTTAATGTTCATCGTTTACTCATTACAAGTGTTATGGTTGCTGCTAAATTCATGGATGACATGTAAGTACTAATTTTCTTGTTCTTGATTTTCTTGGTATGAAATTAGAGAAAAGCAACAAAAAGTAATGATTTAATTTCTTAGTCTTTCATTTTGTTTTGAGATTCTTGTTTGTTTCTTGTTATTGATTTTAGAAGTATTTTACTTTTAGGTAAGGAAAGTTAACTCTGTTATGAAATTAGATCTTATTGCATTGCATGTTAATTTCACTGTTAAATTCCCTGGTTTTTTACATTCTACTATAATTATCTGAATTTTTTTTATATGTAAAATTGATAAGGACTAGTACTTGTTAAAAGAATATAACCTTGCTTGTGAATAATACTATGTCCAGGCTGGCTTTTTCATTAGATGGAGACAACCCACCTATGTTACCCCACCATTTTATTGCATAAATTTAGTAGCTCACTTTTAAACACATTCACAAAACTCTGAAATTGTGTCTATATAATTTCGAAATTTTCATAAAAACAATATAATTAGGAAATATCATCTTCTTTGTCAGCTTAGACAAAATGGGAAATAAACATTACACACTATCACAAAGTCACACCAAGGTTTGAATTCATGAGTCAACATCTTCATGTTGCTGAAGAAATGGGACGATTTAATATGGTCGCCTAGATGTACAGTAATTCAGTCGTTAGGTTTGTAGTCTTCCGATTAAAATGGGACGGTCCATATTTTAAGAGTAATTTTTGATTTTTTTTCTTAATAAAATTTCCGATTTTGAAATTTGGACCGTCTGATTAAGATCAGACAGTCCCGAGCTTGTTGATTATCCTACTACATGCAATTCCAACTGCACACTATCGGAATCCTTTTAGTTTAACATAAAATAATTTGCATATGCTATTCAACTAAATGTTTGCTTTTTTGTTAGGTACTATAACAATGCTTACTATGCAAAAGTTGGAGGAATCACAACAATAGAGATGAACTTTCTTGAGCTCGATTTCTTATTTGGTTTAGGTTTCAATTTAAATGTAACTCCTAACACCTTCCAAGCCTATTGTACACATCTCCAAAGAGAAATGGTGTTGATGCAACCTCTAAATTTTACAGATTCTTCCTTGAGTCTGGGAAAATCACTAAATGACTATTTTTGCTTCAATGAAGATGAATCTTCACATCAAAAGCAACAACAACAACAACAACTAGCCGTTTGATTATTTTCTTGCATTTTCTTGATGCTTGTAATCTAGTTGTAGAAGGTAATGAACCAATTACTTTGCTAATTAAATTATTTTGCTTTTGGTATCCTCTTATTCTTTTTGTCTCTCATTTTTTTTTCTTTTTCACTAATTTTATACTATATGGTTAAAATATCTGACATTGTACATATAATTGTCCCTTCTTTACAGTCTGGCTAGAGAAGTCTAGATTCTGACATTGTTTCTTTATATGTTTGGGAAATGGGACTAGTTCTTCTTGTCCACCATTGGCATTGGATACTCTCATATATATATTTTGCACTTTTATTGTGTTTATTAGGAACATTTGGTTTCTATTAATCAAACAAATATTTCAAATGGAAATGAAAAAACAACAGTAATGCTATCTTGACAAATTAATTGACAAAAATACTGACAAAAATACGGATCCGTATAGCATTTGGTATCTACCAATTTAAAATATGTTTTTATATATTAATATAATTAATTAGTTTTTATGTTTAAAAATTTGAAAACACAAAAATCCAAAAACCCTCAGCTCCCTATTTCACTTTCTCTCTCTCTGCTATTTCACTTTCTCTCTCTCTCTCTGCGAACAAGCAGCATCTCTCCCTCTGCTCTTCTCTCTCAACGCCCTTTTCTTCTCTTCACAGCAGCTTCCTTCTCTTCTCTCTCAACGCCCTTCTCTTCTCTCTCCACGCCCTTCTCTCTCGCCGGCAACCATCGTTAAAAACAAGTACGTTTCCGTCGCCGACAACCACCGTTTCTGTCTCTGCGACCAAAACTGTGAGCTGAGCTTCTTCTCCGTCAACGACGTTTCCGTCAGTTCAGTGTTCCGTCAGGTATTTCTTTGAGTTTCCTCTTCATTTTCTGCTTGTTAATCCGTTTTTAATTTCGTTTCTGTTAATAGCTTGGTTTGGGCCTAAAATGATTGATGTGGCCTTATAATTCCATCTCTGTAATTTGTGGCTTCCATTTTTTCTGCATGTTAGTTTGACCAGAGGAAGCATTTCTGTCTTAACAAAGTTGAATAATTGTCGAAAAGGTCAACATTGGTAACGTTTTGAAACTTAACCAAATTGAGAAAAAAAGATAGAGAACAAATCCGAAATTTGAATTTAAGTTAAAGGGCCTATGGAGGAATTTTGTCTAGACTGTTGGTTGAAGCATACTGGATGTTAATTGCCCCTAGCCACTCCTTAAATAAGTACCAGATGCTAAAGGAATAACCCAATATTATAAAAACTAGTGCAGCAATCCGAACACCATATGAGACTTATGGTGTGTCAAAGAAGGGGAAAAATCAGAGTAAATGACATAATTTTAGTCCTCATTGAAATGTGTTTTTATTAATTGTAAGTTATTTCAGGTACTGTATTTGTTTAATATGAAGTAGCCTACACAATATAGTTGTGTTTAGGGTCAGAAGCAAAGTATGACTCCATAGGACTCCATTCTCATATTGCTAATTAGGAAGTTGGAGATTGATTTCAATGTGTAGAACATGTCGTTTGGTGTTTTGTCATTCAGATTGCTAATTAGGAAGTTGGAGTTTGATTACAATGTGTATAACATGGCATAGTGCATTTGAGTTTGTGTAATGCGGAAGTTATAAGACTATTGCTATATCATTTCTATTTATCACTTATGTGAGTGCATGACTATCATTATTATTTTTACAAAAAGTGCATGACTATCATGATAACATAATAACAAGAGTAAACTTTGTAATTATTGATAGCAAGCAAGTTCAACTAAATTTCATCAGCACTGTGGTTCATTTTTGGGATAATTTTTCTTGATAATTTGGATCTTGCATGATGCATGTACAAGTTCTTTTTTATAGGAAATGGTAGATGTTAAATTGTTTGAACTTGTTATTTTCTAAATATATTCTTATGGTTTTTCCCTTCTACTTGCTGATGAAAGGTTTCTCAACATGTGGAAGGATATGCAAGAATGTTACAAATGCAAGTATCAAAAACTTGTTGAAGCCAAAACATTAGGTGTCTTTCTCAACAGAAACCCAAATGGCAATGCTGATATTGATGCAGCAATTAAACTAAAATCAGAGTTACAGAAATGGAATTTAAGCTTCTCAAATTGGATTCACATGCAGAAGTGCTATGTGAAAGCCTTGAATGGTTGGCTTGAAAGATGTCTAATATACGAGCCTGAAGAAGTACCTAAATGAGTTTAGTTTTAGATTTCAATGTTGCATTTATTTTGATGTTTGGCACACAAACTGATTAGTTTCTAGTTCTTAGATTTCAATAGTGTGCATAAGCTTGTCACACTAGTTGACTGTTAAAATGTAGCACCGATGACAATGCTAGCTTTTTAGTTTGTTAATTTTTTTACTATGATGGGTATTCTGGTTTTGTTGAAAGCATCTTTTTTTGGTGGAGTGGTTTGTCTCATTCCTTGTGATGAACTTTGTAATTTGATTTGAGTTTTCCTTAAATAGGTGTTTGTTGAATATAAAATTGGAGATGTGGGCAGACAAATGCAAGAGATTGGTGAGTTTTTTTTTTTTCTGTTTATTGAAATTTGCCACCATTGCTTTGTTCTGTGCAATGATTGTTATTTGACTGTTGACATCTTGTGTGTATTGGTGAAATGGCATTTAAATAAGTGCATTTGTGTGACTTCTTTTGTAGATAGATGATTAGCTTTCCCAAAGAAGGAGCACAAGTTCACAATTACCACTTTTTACTGTATTAGAAATTTGAAACTTTGAATTAGATTTAACCAGTTTATCCAAGTCCTACTTTCATGAATTTATCATAAAGAAAAAGAAGACAATCTTGAGGTCTATGCTCCTTAGTTCCATTCTGAATGGACATGGTATGCTGTAGTTTTGAATTTTGATGTCTTAAACAAAGTGTTTGGGTGGAGAACCCACATTCTGAGGTCTATTAAAGATTTTGATTCTGGTAAAAATGTTAATATAATTTTGATTTGGATTTGGATTTCTTGAGCAATAAAATTGTGAAGAAGCGTTTTAAGAATTCTAATTGAGTTTACCTGGTTGTGTTTTAGGATTGCATGATGAAGTATAATCGATCAAGAGCTTTAGAGTTGGGTTGAGGATTGACAAGATGAACTCAATGAAGAAGAAGCAAGGGATTAGAATGGTCTAAATTGTCAAATTGTCAACTTTATAGTACTTTTTGTTGTAACTAAACATCTATGTATCTTTTGATTGGTATTGGTGTAAATGGTGTAAATGCATCACAATTGATTGGTATTGGCTTGATATTGTATTTTATTCCACAATTTGATGTTTCAAATTGGCCATATGGAGTGAAGGTTTCACTTAATTTGTTGATTAGGGTTTTCTCAATGGTAGAGGTCATCAACATTCCTCATGAATTTTCCCTGTACCAAAAGCAACAATTAATACATATCCCTAGAGAAAGAAAGAGTGAACAGAATGTAGTTAACTTTATAATTATATAAGGTGTATTTCCAACCAGAATGTAGTGAATGCAACAAGCAAGTAGGTAAAGTTGACTCCACTACAGAAGAAACGTCTTCTAAGAACTCCCTTCAAGTACTTCAAGTACTTTTAGTATTGCAAGTGTTGGTTAAGTCCTCATAAAAAGTGGGTTATCGTTACTAGATTAGGTTTATATATATCATTTACAAGGGTTGGTTAAGTCCTCATAAAAAGTGGGTAATTTAGTTGCGAGGTTGGTTATCGTTACTAGATTACCAAATCATAGGTCAATATAGACACACATGTGAACAAATTCGATCCCACAATTTCCAATTCTGTTTTTAAATAACCAAATTAATTTTTAAAATTTATTTTAGAATTTAATTAGGATTATATATAATTTACAAGGGTTGGTTAGGTCCTCATAAAAACTGGGTAATTCAGTTGGGAGGTTGGTTATCGTTACTAGATTCCGAAATCATAGGTAAATATAGAGACACAGATGATCAAATCCGATCCAACAATTTAAAACTCTGTTTTTATTTATTATTATTATTTTTAAAAATTAATTTTCGAATTTAATTAGGTTTATATATATTATTTACAAGGGTTGGTTAAGTCCTCATAAAAAGTGGGTAATTTAGTTGCGAGGTTGGTTATCTTTACTAGATTACCAAATCATAGGTCAATATAGACACACATGTGAACAAATTCGATCCCACAATTTCCAATTCTATTTTTAAATAACCAAATTAATTTTTAAAATTTATTTTAGAATTTAATTAGGATTATATATAATTTACAAGGGTTGGTTAGGTCCTCATAAAAACTGGGTAATTCAGTTGGGAGGTTGGTTATCGTTACTAGATTCCGAAATCATAGGTAAATATAGAGACACAGATGATCAAATCCGATCCAACAATTTAAAACTCTGTTTTTATTTATTATTATTATTTTTAAAAATTAATTTTCGAATTTAATTAGGTTTATATATATTATTTACAAGGGTTGGTTAAGTCCTCATAAAAAGTGGGTAGTTTAGTTGCGAGGTTGGTTATCGTTACTAGATTACCAAATCATAGGTCAATATAGAGACACAGATGATCAAATTCGATCCCACAATTTCCAATTCTGTTTTTAAATAACAAAATTAATTTTTAAAATTTATTTTAGAATTTAATTAGGTTTATATATAATTTACAAGGATTGGTTAGGTCGTCATAAAAATTGGATAATTCAGTTGGGAGGTTGGTTATCGTTACTAGATTCCGAAATCGTAGGTCAATATAGAGACACGGATGATCAAATCTGATCCAACAATTTAATTAGCTGTTTTTATTTTTTATTATTATTTTATAAATAATAAAATTAATTTTAAAAATTAATTTTCGAATTTGATTAGGTGTATATATATTATTTACAGGGGTTGGTTAAGTCCTCATAAAAAGTGGGTAATTTAGTTGCGAGGTTGGTTATCTTTACTAGATTACCAAATCATAGGTCGATGTAGAGGCACATTTGATCAAATTCGATCCCACAATTTCAAATTCTGTTTTTAAATAACAAAATTAATTTTTAAAATTTATTTTAGAATTTAATTAGGATTATATATAATTTACAAGGGTTGGTTAGGTCTTCATAAAAACTGGGTAATTCAGTTAGGAGGTTGGTTATCGTTACTAGATTCCGAAATCGTAGGTCAACATAGAGACACGGATGATAAAATCCGATCCAACAATTTAATTAGCTGTTTTTATTTTTTATTATTACTTTATAAATAATAAAATTAATTTTAAAAATTAATTTTCGAATTTAATTAGATTTATATATATATTATTTACAATGGTTGGTTAAGTCATCATAAAAAGTGGGTAATTTAGTTGCGAGGTTGGTTTCGTTACTAGATTACCAAATCATAGGTCAATATAGAGACACAGATGATCAAATTCAATCCCACAATTTCCAATTCTGTTTTTAAAAAACAAAATTAATTTTTAAAATTAATTTTAAAATTTAATTAGGTTTATATATAATTTACAATGGTTGGTTAGGTCCTCATAAAAACTAGGTAATTCAGTTGGGAGGTTGGTTATCGTTACTAGATTTCGAAATCGTAGGTCAATATAGAGACACGGATGATCAAATCTGATCCAACAATTTAATTAGTTGTTTTTATTTTTATTTTATTTTATAAATAATAAAATTAATTTTCGAATTTGATTAGGTGTATATATATATATTATTTACCAGGGTTGGTTAAGTCCTCATAAAAAGTGGGTAATTTAGTTGCGAGGTTGGTTATCGTTACTAGATTACCAAATCATAGGTCAATATAGAGACACATGTGAATATTATTTATTGAATACAATAGTATCTTACATTCATTAACCTAAAGCTGGCAAGGAGTTGAATATCAAGTTAGAATTTTAGCTCATCAACTACGCACCGTAGATAACCACGAGTTCCTTAATTTCACAAGAGTCTAAACTTGAACAGATGAAGCATGCCAAAGTTATTGTTCAAAGTATGAGCCTGGACCAACATGAGCAATTCTAACATAAAAAATTTGTGACAGGAGCAGCAAGAACCCCTCAACAAGTCTTTCGGAAGATTTGCATTCTCCGTGACCTTTTCCCATTCAGTATTATCCAGAAATCGACAAAGTATACCTCGAGGAAATTTCAAATATTGTTCCTGCACGCAAACAAGTGTAGTATTATCTCCATGAAATTCCTAAGTCTGTTTAGGCAATTTGAAAGCGTGTCATAATGTCATTTTCATTTTACTCCACATATCTCAAAACTTTGCTCTTCATCTTTATGAACTACCAAGTTCAATATACAAATATATTTTCAATTATATTTCATCTCTTCAAATCATCATGGCACTGTTGTTCACATTTATGCTCTAGATAAGATTGTAGTTTGTAGGTGCTCAACTTAAACGTGTGTATGTTAATAATACACTAATTACCTATATTTAACAATAATCTTGAACCTGAGTATGTTAATATTTAAGAAGCATCCGAAAAATCAAAGCCACTATCACCATAGCAATAGGTGAAGTGGTTTCACCCCCTATCAAAGGCAACAGCATATAAAAGAACAGCAAATAATAATACCTAACAGTCGATTACGCACTAAAGCAACTTGTGTGTCTCCTGGCAGCGGCAACGAAAGTGCTCGGCGAAGATTCAGAGGTAACGCGGTGCAAATGCGGCGCAAAAAATGTATCTGATTCGGAGAAGTTACCTTGTGAGCAGGAAATCACCTGAAGAAGGAATCAATTATTAGGGACTGAATAGATGAATATATGATTAACAGCCTCAGTTTCAAACCCCCAAAGTGATATAAAATTTCAACACAAACATAATTTCTTACTGGGAAATCAATGATGTAATTATCTAACCATTATACAAATAATCACACAAGTTTTAAGTGAAATCATCAGCCCCCTAAAGCTCTAAATCCTCATCAGTGATCACTAAAGAATAAGGCAAAGGGAAGAAATACCTCCAACCTCACATTTCTGAGAAGTCAGGTGAAGGACAAACTTTATTGCAATAAATATGTGTTCCCCTAAAAGCCCGTACTGAATCGATTCATCCACCCATGAATTTAGGGTTTAGGGTTTAGGGGAGAGGAGAAAACTGCACATTAAAGGCAAATAAACAATGAAGTTATGCAAAGAAAATCATGGACAATAATCTAATTAAGATTATCACAACTTCAACACATAGAACTCTTGCAAATCAAGCCTAAGACACATCAAAACGCCTAACTTCTCTTCTTTTCTTATCCTTAATTAAACCTTCTAACTATAAGTTAAATGAATCTGCAGAAATTTCAAGATAAGTTTAATGATCATTTAGAGGAAAAAAGTGGGTCACATTGTGTATTAAAAACTCAGCAGACACACACGCGAACCTCAACAGATTTGCAAACAAAAATTATATCCAAATTGGTTCACAAGATTTTTCGAGCAACAATTTGGGACATTTAGGGTTTTTGCAATCAATCAAATTAGGGACAAACTAAGGAAAACAATATAAATTACCTGAGTTGAGGAACCTTGCGGTGGAGAACAGGTGCAGAAGCGCAGATATACGGCGGAGAACGGAGGAGATGAAATTGGAGAGCGAGCGACCTGAGAAGAGGTGCTCACCACAGCAAAGACACCAAATTTATGCAAAAAACTGTAAAATCCACTGTAAAATTCATACTTGTGTCCCTAGGTGTAGTTGGAATTCGAAAATCCACTGTAAAATCAACACCCAAAGAATTTAATTTGTTAAAACCCATGGACAATTAAAGTAGAAGGAAAATGAAAGATTGAATTTTTACTGTAAACACATGAAGAATTAAAGGAGAGGGATAGGGTGAAATACCTTACGGGAGGGTTAGGGTAAAATATGGAAACTGAGTTTCCTTGGTAGCAACGGTGGTTGCCAGCGACGGAAACGGAGTTGTTGAGATGGTTGCCGGAGACAGACGTGCAACGGAGAAGACTGGGGTTTGCGAGTGGAGAGGAGAGGCGCTGCGTTTTTTTGGTTTTCGGTATTGAGAGAGTGGAGAGGATAGAGAAACAATATTCTACTTTTTTGTGTTTTCAATCTTTTAAACATAAAACTAATTAATTATATTAATATATAAAAACATATTTTAAATTGGTGGATACGGAATGCTATACGCATCCGTATATTTGTCGGTATTTTGTCAAATTTCTTTGTAAGAATAGCATTTCTGAAAAACAAAGTGTCAAGAGTGACTCAAGGCTCTAAACTTTAAAGAAAAGAGTTTGAACATCATAGAGACCACTTGATAGAAGAAGAGAGTACATAAAATGTAAAAAAAAAAATCTTTAAACTAATTGAAAAATCATTTTAAGAAAGTTTTTAAAGAACGTGGGAAATAACTTATAAATGAAAGTAAAAAGGATATTATTTAAAATGTAAAAGAAAAGAATTTTTTTTGCAAAGGACAATGAGCAAAAGCGCTTCTGTTATACGTTTGGGCTCATGTATGTCAGATACTTCTATTTATCATGTGCCCAAGCACTTCTGTCATGCGCTTGGGGCACAAGCTGCTGAATCTATTTTCCATGTGCCCAAGCACTTCTGTCGTGCGTTTGGGCACATCAGCTCTGCTGTTTGGTTTTAAGTTGCGATTTTCATCCAACAGATGGATTATTTTGCCACTTTCTTGACCTAGCTTAAAGAGAGAGCAAGGGAGTTGACCAGGGGCTCACCACTCTTCGACACTACTGAAGATTCAAGGTTTGGGAACAAGATTTTGGAACTCCAAAATGGTCAATCTATTTATTAATATGAAATAGATTGGAAAGTTCATTTTATTTTTCGTTTTTCAAATTTTATTTTTTAATAAAATATATTGTAAATAATATTAAAAGTATGTGGGTAACGGGCACCCGCATAGAGACAATACCCGCTATGTGTGCAGGACATGTATCATTTGTATTAAACAGGGAAGGTATCACTTAACTACTACCCGTGCTCGCCCAAGCCTGTTCACATTCCTAGTACTAAACATATTAAAAATATATCGAAAAATAAGAATTATTGTTAATTGTTAATTTTTTTTATCAAAATTGTTAATTATTAATGAAATAGGATTTAGGGTATGATAGGGAATGGATCACTGTTATTAATAAGTTACCAATTTATTCGATGTTTAACTTTCACGTCAAATTAAAAAAAAACAAAACAATTATTCTTTCTCGCTAGACGGTGTATCTCTATTGTGTCTTCTTCACCATCACGACATTTCCACGCTTTTATGTCGTGGAATGTCTTCTCATAGAGTAACAGTTTTATTTTGTATTTTAGATTTCTAGCTCTTCTTCTTTCTTATGTTGTTTGTGCAACTCCTTCTCTCGCTGTATTTCATCTTTCATTGTCCTCACTCGTTTCTTTGTTTGTCTTATTTTGAAGGTACAATATTTGTTTAGGGTTTGATTTGGAGGAAATATGGTACCCCGGTCTATAGGAAAGGTTCATGCTTTCATGACTAAACAAAAGAAGAGGCAATAAGCCATCTCCAAGCTTATGGCCATGGATAGCGGTGGTGGAGTTTGGACCATGAATGTTGGTGGTGGATTTGGGATAGTTACCCCTGATGTTGGACTCGCCAGAGTTGATGATGTGATGGGGTCAATTTCTCTCTAGTTTTTGGTATAACAACCTCATTCATTCCATATGTCCTTCCCTGCACAAATGGAAATTCACCCTAGTTCTAGGTACCATCACATCATTACCATCACATTAGATTTGATGATGATGTAATGATACCTAGATTTTCTCACTCAATATCAATTCAATCCTTGTAATTGACAACTTAATATCAATTTGTCCCTCATAAAAATCATACCTAGATAATAGGATACAAAAAGCTCAAGACACGGAACACCAGAGTTGCAAAAATAGTAGTATGTGAATACGAAAAAAGGTTGTTAGCGAAGCTTTTGCTGCTAAGGTCTGTCGAGGTTGACAAAGAAACCAAACTAAATAACATTTAAAAATATCAAAAAGACTATTTAGTAGTATTATTACTAATGTCAAGTGACTATTTTAACAAAAAACATGTATTTTTTGCTTTAAAAGTTACGATCGCCAAGTGAGAACTACTAATGGCGATCAATACAATGTTTTTAAAACTAGATTAACCGTCGAATTAACGAGACCTACAAGTCATTATTCAATCATCTTAAATTGTTCAGATTGAGATGAAATCGAAGTCAACTAACTTAAATAACTAAACTGTAAATGGTGTCGATTCATAGTTTATCTCGTTGAATAATTTTTGAGGTTAGTTTTTAAAATTGAAGATGTAAAAGGAAGAGTCAATGCGCAATGTCGGAGTGCTCAACACGGCATACTAACGCTTTAGTCAGATAAACCCTAACTCAGAACTTCTACTCAGAACACTCCATTCCCGCCGCCGCCGCCGCCGCCGCCGTAGTTTCATCAAAACCTTCTCTTTTCATTCCCAGAAATCCCTCTTCCTTTACCCTTCAATATCACAAGCTCGAGTTCAAAATTCAAACAACGTATAAATAATACATACACAATGGTAGGTGGTCGATTCCGCGAGCTTATGAAAAAGTACGGCAAAGTAGCGCTAGGCGTTCACTTCAGCGTTTCCGCTGCTTCCGTCTCCGGAATCTACGTCGCAATCAGAAACAACGTCAACGTTGAAGCTATCCTCGAGAAATTTCACCTAGGCGCTGTTTCCTCTGAAGAAAACCCTAACCCTAATCCTAATTCTGATATTGACTCTTCTGCCGCACCGGTCAAGAATCGAACTGCGCAGATCGCTGCATCTGCTGGAGGAGCTTTCACCCTCGCGATTCTCTGCAACAAGGCTTTGTTCCCTGTTCGGGTTCCCATCACTCTCGCGCTTACACCCCCAATTGCGAGGTTCTTGGCTAGGAGGAACATCGTTAAGACTGGTGTATGAAGGAATTGGAATTTTGGTACGTGTTGTATTGTTCATTGTTACAAGGATTATTACAATAATGAGGATTGAGATTGGATAATTATTTTTTTGCTTCTTGTTAGCTTTTGTGATTATGATTATGACTTGAAAGTTGAATAACAAGGGGTTTTTTTAAGCTAGTAAAGTTATATGCTTTATGCTTAGTTGTTAATTTCTTTGTTGATTGTGGCAATTTAGCTTTTGAAAATTTGAATTTTATTGGTTTTCTAACTTCTATGAGGTTGGTTGCGACTTGCTGTGTCGTGGTGTTTCGTTCTAGTAAAAATTTAAAGGATTTTGTGTATGACTTGTGCTGCGTTTAGTAGCGTAGAAATGATAATGGAGTAACAAGAGAAGTTTGAATTAATTAAGATTGCAAGAAGTGGCTTCACAACTTATAGGATATAAGCTTCTAGATTATTTTGTATGGAGAGTTGGATGTTTCACAGCCATAGGTTGGCATACTGAGTTCTGGTATTCACAAATATTATGTGTTTTTTGCTAGCATACTTGATAGTTGATACTTTGATGGACATGATTGGGGACAGGGACCAAAGATATGTAATTTGATTCCTACTTGGTTAACCTCAAAATATGTACATGTAGTTTAGTTTGTTGGGTTCTATGTTGATTCTTGCTACTAATGGTAATTTCACTTCATATCTAATTTGGACTTGGATAATACAATAGGATTAGAAATGAGTGATTCTTAGGGGAGCTTGTTCTTCTCAATTAGTGCTGGAGCTTCTGGTTTGTTATCCTATTTCTATGATCAAAAGAAAAAGTAAATAAATGAGTGATTCTTAGAATGTCAATAAAAGTGAGTTGGAGAGATCGAGGAATGACAAGCTTCACCCACAGTTGCACTTTCTGTTGAAATGCTGAAGTAGTTTGAACAATTAGTTGTGCCTCTTGGCTTCACATGGTCGGGCACTAACATGCCCAGCAGACCAACTCAACTTCCAACTCTTGACTGAGTTGGAGGTTAGTGGTATATGGAAAAGGAATTTCAAGTGTGGCACCATTAAAATGGCTTTAATTCATGCAGGTCAGTTGGTGTACTTAAAGAATGGTCTCCTTGACTTGAATAGAGTTGCACAATCCTATCACAACCTGCTTTACTTTTAGGCTTAGCAAACACAGAATCTAGTTTCCATGATCCATAAGATGATCATTGTTTCTCGGAATCTCATCAGGTTTATTTGAAGGTCTTCAAAGTCTGGTTATTTCTTATTCAGAAAACATGTTTCATTAGAGATGATCTTGGTCATTGGCCTCATGGGTTTTCCAGGTATAGTAAAACGTGTTTTCACATCGCTTTGAATAATTTCTAAATGGCTGAAAATAAGCAATGGTTCCCCCTTTAAGTTGAATCACATTCAAAGTTGACAACTCGACTTGAAAGCACTCTTAAAACTCTTCATCTCATCAGTATGCTTCATGGTGATCCCTAAGAAAAAATGGCTTTAGTTTTCAGCAGAACCACCAGTTAAAGCTGTCAGGACAAAATTTGAGTTGATTTTATTATTTGATGAATAGCTTTATACGATCGTGTCTAGTTCAAGTTTGTTGTAACAATTAGCGTTGCACCAATATTGACTCAGTTCTTTTGAAGTTACAATACTATTTCAACAATTTCTTTGTTCCAAACTAGTATTAAAAACAGAAAATAAAAATTTGAAAACAAGGTTGATTAGCGGAAAAATCCACAATTGAAAGAGATTGGGCGTAACTTTCAGTTGGAAAATCAACTATGATAAGTATATTGTGTATGCTCTTGTCCTCAGTGTGTTTTTTACTTGTCGTTGTTTATGTATATAATTTGAGATTGAGTAGTCTCATATATGTTTGGTAAGTTTGTGAAAAAACAGTAAACTTGCTAAACGTAAACATACTTGCGTTTGGATGTATGTAATGTAAGTGCATTTACATTTGCTAAAATGTGCTTGGAGCTTCGCAAGCTTGAGTATACCTTCTAAGTTCTAACCCACAACAACAGTGACAAACTAAAAATGTAGATGTCTTTTACCATGCTCCACAAAGATGATAGAGCATGTAAGGAACAACTGTGAGATGAGAAAGGAAGAAATTGGAAACAAGAAGTGAGTTTTGATTTAGGGTGGGAAGGTTCAAATAAAATCTACGAACTTCTTTGATACGACGATAGCGTTGGAAATAAGTTGAGCTGAGAAAGGACGGATCTAGAATATTTAGGTACTGTTTGGATAACGTTTATTTTGAGTTTATGAAAAACTTATGAAAATAAACTTTTATATATTATTCATAAGCTTGTCAAAGTAGTTTATGGAAAAACAACTTATAGAGATATAACTTTTGTTAGTGAGAACTTACGAATTAGTAGAAAATCTTATTTATATCCATAAGTTGTTTTTCATAACCTAAAAAATAAGCTCATCCAAACGAGCCTTTGGTGGGCCCCAACTAATCTATAATTTTTGTGTTTTTGAGTTTTTACGAGATACACAATCTTTTGACAAAAAAATTAAAACCCCAAAATTTGATGTTTTTCTACACCGACTTAGGCGAAATGACAAATAAATACTTCATGCATACACTATTACATGTTCACACCCCAAAGTTGACAAATAAATATTCTTGATGTTTTTTTTTGTCATTGTGTGTATTTTGTAATAGAGGTGTGGTAAAATTAGAAAAATAAAAAGATAAAATTATTGAAAAAAAAGATAAAATTGGTGCAAATTTATTCTCACTTCTATATTTTATAACTTTGTACATCTATTTGTTAAAAAAAATTGTCTTCGTGGAGGCATCTCCAAATTTTGTAATGTGATGACTAAATAACTTTTTTTTTGACAATTATCGCTAAATAGCTTGTAATTATAACCACCAATGTATTTTAATATGGGCATGATTATAAAACTCTGCTCACTTGGTGTACACATTTGCCGTAAACTTTATTACATCATCAACCAATAAAAGTTCATGGTATAAATGACTTTTAAGGTAGTTGAGAGAAAACAAACAATTTTTGTGATTGGTTGATGTCGTTAAAAATCTTGTTATATATATATATATATATATATATATATATATAGATATATTGAACTGGTTCATAAAACAAACAAAACGAACTATACCTAGCTCAAGTTCAATTTATTTATTTAACGAGTTTAATTTTTAGCCCAAATTCAGCTTATTTGGTTTATGAACCAAATTCAGTGAGAGTTTTGAACTATGTTCGAGTTGATTCAGTTAGTTATTAGCCCTATATTTCGGTGACCACAACTAGTAGACGATGGTGTTATATTTGTGTATCATAAAATACACCATATACCTAAATTTAAGGGATACTAGAAAATTGTTAACAAACTATAAAAAAAGTTTGCTCATTAAAAAATTTGCTAATTAAAAAAAGTTTGCTAATTAAAAAAACTGATTTACTTTTTGAATTGTTTAATTATGTATTTTAATTACTATAAAATCTAAAATCTAAATTATAAATTTTTATATTAAAAATACATTAAGAATTTAGCTTATATGTAATGTTAATGTTAAAATAATGTTAAAAAAACTTACAAGGTCAGTTAACCACAAATTGCCATATATTAAAAATACGAGTCTTTCATTAACCACCTTAAAAGTTATAAATATCATGAATTGTGATAGTTATTTTTTTGGCCAATGAATTGTGATAGGTTGTAAGTAAAATCATACCGTCAGATAAATGATTTAATTTATATAAGTTGATGTACCAAAACTTTTACAACATTGACTCATTATAAAAGGACACATTATAAAAAGATTCCAATTTATCTCAATTACCTAAAAGTCCCCCATATCATCAATTTTTATTGGTTGATGGTGTAAATTTTTTACAATAATCTTGTATACCAATGAAATCCTTTGAGAAAACATGGACGTCTTTTAAAAATAATTTAACCAGTATACACCAACAGTATATAAATATTTTACAACGTGAATCAATCAAAAATGAAAACATAATAAAAATGTTTGACTCTTATTCAATTCTTGTTGAAAATTATACCAACAATAATCTCTCATTGGTTAGTGTAAAAAATATTTGCATTACAATTACTGTAAACTCCTTTTGGGTTGATGATCAGAAGAGTGTCTTGTGTCTACTTACCATTCTTCATCATTTTACAGGTAGACCGTGATCGCCTCGGCACTCCGACGAATAAAATGATCGTCTGCGTCGCCGTCGTCGGTCATCAGGTAAGCCTCCCTGACTTTCCCATTCTTCATTTCATCATTGCCGGAGAACATGGCAGTTTGCTTATCTCCGATCTGATTTCAATCTCTGAATTTTCGATTTCTTTTGGTTTATCTCATGACTGCAGAACAATCCGCTGTACATACAGAGCTTCACTGAAGCCGATGATGCTCTCAAGCTTCACCATATCGTTCATTGCTCTCTTGATGTTGTTGACGAGCGAGGTGCGTTTATTATGCGATCCTGCTAATTTCGATAACCTAGTTTCTTATTACAACTTTAGGATTTCGGAATTTTATATTTTAGCTACTAGATGTTGTCTTTGATGCAAATGTTTGACATTTTGTGACCTTTAAGTTTAGAGAACTTTTCATTTTTATGTTGGGGGGTTTTCTTTTTGGATTTGGGATTTTTTTTTGAGGGGATGGGTTAGATTGTTGGACCTTCTGATTTAGAGTAAAGTTTTAATTCTTTGCCATTTTTGGGATGCCTCTGAATCTCATGAAATGTGTTTGCTTGACAGTAAACAATCCTAAAAAATCTGGACCAATGCTGAATGAGACGTTTTTGGGATTGCTTTATCCTATTGAAAATTACAAAGTGTGAGTGCATTTGTTGTCTCCCTGAAACGTTTTATTTGATTTATAGTTAATCCAACAATGAAAAGGGGGTGGTTTTCATTTTTTGTTTCCTAATGCGATTTGCAGCTATGGATATCTGACTAATACAAAGGTGAAATTTATCTTGGTGACCACGGATCTGGATGTTAAAGATGCAGATGTAAGAAATGTGAGTATGGATAGGAGTTGGTGGGTTTCTTTCATTTCCCCAGTTTAATTACCTGGAAATGTTTTTTTTTCTTCCTCAGACCAGTTTTCTTGTCTTCTTTTATGGAAATGTTTGATTCCTGAAGTAATTCTTTTAGTATTGATGTTAAGTACATGTTTAAGTAAATCCTAATATGTGGTCGTGACTCGTGAGTACTAGTGTGTTAGCAGACCTCCAATGGAAAAGTGGGCCAATCTGTTAGTTTAGTTATGTATTTAGTTAGAGAGGGGGATCTATACTATTGGGTATAACTAGTAGGAAGTTATACCTAGGGCGTGGAAGAGAGAGTAGCCATGCGATAGTGAGGATCTATGATTTTGTGTGAAATTGGGAGAGACGCTCTATGTCTCTTAGAATACCTAGGGCGTAGAGAAGAGAGCCATTTCCATTGTACAGTACATTGGTCCTCTGAACTGTATCACACTGGTCAGAGGGCATTTTTTCTGTAAGAAAGATTTGTTGTTCCCCTCATCTGATCCAATTTTATCATAGTGCGACATCAATCCCATGATTTGTGGCTAGACGATTGATGCTTATCTCGATAAAATAGTATCTTCTGTGTTATGATTTAACTGCTGATACCAATTAATTTTTATGAAAGGAGCATCTGTACATCGCCCGTTGGAAGTGCTGATTTTTTTAAGCATGAGCAGTGGGTGGTGATAATTGACATGATGTGTAAATTGAGCTGCAGCTATTGCCATTGTACTTAATGTGTATATAATCTTGGTTCTTGTTAGGCATCTCAAAATTATGAAAGTGAATGTTAAGAAAAATATGATAGTGCCCCTAAGATAACTAAAGCCTATGTGAGGACAAAGAAGAGAGGGGGAGTAGAGGATTTCAACCAAGAGAAAGAAAGTAACTAACTGATGAACAGTTTGGCTGGAATTCTGTTAGTAAGGAGGGAAGACTCTAACCTTCTCTAAATTGCAGTCTGCAATGGTTTGTGTGGGAAAGTTTTGTGAGGGATAAATTAGAGAAGAGGGGGTGGGGTGGGGGGGAGGCAGACATGAATTGCCTGAGAAATTTTGGGTCAGAAAAAATGACATTGTTTATAGCAGAGGCTATAGGAAATTCTCGTGGTTGAATGGTTAACCTTACTAATAATTTTTTTTCTAAGAAGCTGACATACATAGTTAGTTGGTAAGACATATTGGAGATGTGTCTCAGAAGTATCATGGAAAATATTTAAAAAGAATAAAAAATTGTTGGATACTTTGAGTATGTATCGGGATGTATAATATGTGTATTGGTATTGGACACTGATATTTTTACAATTTTGTAGTATTACGGCTTCATACATTTTTTTATACTTTAGATATTGCATAATAGTGAAAATAATGAATTTTAAGTTACTATCAATCATATATTATAATGAAGATAATTTTAATTTTAATATTATCTGCACAAAGTTGTTAATAAATCACATTGCAGCAACTGCAATCCAAATATTCACTACACCAGTAATTGCAAAATCAGTAACATGATCACAGTTGTGACTTGTCGCAATTTTGTTTTTTTGGAATGACAAATGTAAGTGGGTGGGTGTTGAACTTGAACCCCCTTCTCGCTTCTCACTTCTTTGTTACTCCACTCCTTAAGTCTCCCACCCCAATTATCAAGCCGACCTTATATCCTTGTGACTTATCCCAATTTAGAACCTTATATGATTCAATATACTCTTTTTGGAGAGAAACTGGCATGCTTCTGGTTATTTTCATACCTTCCCTCTCATGCTTTATAGATCAGGGATTTGCTGCTTAGAAATGCAAAGGGATCTGTAAGCTCTTTTGTTAACGGTTTTCCTTGCTTTATTTTACTTTGTGCTCTTAAGGGAAGATATTTGATACCTTTTTGTCCGGTGGTGAGATAGTTTCTTTTGTTTCTCACATTATTGGCATACAATTGAGATCCCCCTATATGTTTTCTTTCGAAAAGTTGCTTGCAAAATACAATTTTGCATTAAGTACCACTATGTTATGTTACTCTTCTTGTTAACTGAATGTTGATGGGTATGTTTTACCTGGGTTATGAATATACGGATTTAGCTACTAATCTACTATTGTCTTCCTTTGTCACATAACTTCCTATGAAATATTGTACTGTTTGGTGTTATTTTATTCATAATAACTCCTGATGTATTGTACTGTACAGTTTTTCAGGAGGTTCCATGCTGCATATGTAGATGCAGTTTCAAACCCATTCCATGTGCCAGGTAAAAAGATAACGTCCAGAACTTTTGCAGAAAGAGTGAGCACAATTGTCAAGTCATTTGGTTTTAGTTCAGCTGGGTGAACATATAACGCTTGTGCTAGTCTGATGCTTTGTTAATATCTGGCACAAAACCTTTTTATTTGCCTTGTAATTTTAGTATTCCTTAGGAGTTGAATTTCGTTGTGGTACAATTATGCTTAGGAACATTATCCACAGAACTTTTATGTTCATTGTTCAATTGTATAACATTCAAAATGAATCCTCACATTCCTCTTGATGATAAATCAATGACGTTATGCCGAAAGTAGTGACTTCAACATTCCTCTTAATCAAATCAATGATAATTTTATTAGTAGCCTGGATCCGTTCATTTGCTTGAGGATAATAAGAAAGTGAATGAATCATGTTAATCCTAAAACTTTAGTAAAAAAACTATAACCTTATCCTCTATAAACAGTTTCTTGATTAGTAGTAATGGGCTAATGGCATGTATAACGAATGACACGTTTATGAATCATTTATTGTTGTTGAATGTAAGTTTAATCACATCCTCTCAAATAAGGTTGACTATCAATGGAGTCTTTTTATTTTTTTATCGTGAGTAGAATGGAGTTTCCATCTACTTGCACAGAAAATAAATAAAATAAATTTAAAAGGATAAAATTTAAATGATATTTACTAGGGTGTTTAATTCCAAATCAACTCAAACAAAAGCCGTAAACTAGTTTAAACCAAATTTAAAATCGCAAAACCTACTGTGATTTGAATCTAATTGGTTCACTTTTTAAATCAACTGATCAATTTGATTCAGATGATATTTTTTTCCTTACAATCAATCCAAGCCGCACATATTATTATAGATATTATCAACAAAAGAAATTACTTAGCATAGACACACTCACCCATAGGAGACCTCAATAACTCCACACACATACTTACGACTTACCTAGTCACACACGGTCACATGGACAATCACAAACAATCGAAATTGAAATTACAAACTAAAATTGTCGTCCAGTTCTGTTTTTAATTTGATATTACTACATATTGTTTACCATAAATCCGTGTGAAGAAATTTGTAGGAGTATTTTCGAATTATCAAAGTTTGTGGGGTATAAGGTGAAATGGTAGGGGTAAAAAAAATCCTATTTTTACTTCGTGGTTCAGACAACTTTTGAATTCAAAACGAAGCACCGCGAATACCCACCCAACCTTGTTGCGACGGTTCTGTCATCTCTCTCACTCTGCTTTCTTAAACTCTATAGTTCGCTGCTCTCCTTCATTCTATTTCACTCTTTTCATTGTCTTTCTTATTTGTTGCCTAGAAAACGAAGATTAACCGGAACACAACAGCCATAACAGGGCGCTTCAAGCGCGCGATTTGCGGCCGCGATCGCCCCATCTGAAAACCAGCACTTGGTGTCGCATCAAACCTTGATTCTTTGAAGTGTGCATTAAAACAATTACTTCATTTTCCCAATGAGAGGAACCATTGGAGTAAGGCTCCAGAATACCAACATTTCCAATGCTACCAAAACAACACTAGTTCCATTTTCTACATCTGTATCTTTGAGATGATGCAGATGGTGAAAAATTGGCTGAGAAAGTTAGACCTGAGATAATGAATCAGTTGATTGAAGAATTTGAGGAGATGACTAGTAGAGTTTTACCCTCACCACTTGAGGATGAGTATTTGGAAGCATTAGACATCAATTGTCCCACCTAAAATAGAGACAAGGTTTGAAGAAAAGTTTATAAAGAATGAGCACCTCTCACTTTACAAGTCGGTTTTGTGGAATTGAGTTATGCCAAAAGATCTAAAAAATTTGTTCTGGTCATAATCATAAACGCATCTGGAATTGCAGTAATCTTAATCACATTGGATAGGAGAACATATTTATTGTCCAATCTTGACATCTGGGGCAACTTGTTTTGAATTTGTTCTCCTGAGGCTTGCATTGATTTATCCCGAGGTTGAGTTATAGTCCTCCTCTTTCACTTTTAGCCTTTCATGAATTTGGATAAATATGCATTATGCAAGTTTGGCTACAGATTCTTTGTATGAGATTACGAGCATATAAATGCATGCTCACAGGAATTTTCTGTCTTCTTCAGAGATTAGTTGTTTGTTACTAAAAAATCTTTCCTTTGTTAATTCTTTGTATATGGAAACTAGTGTTGTAATATTTTCACCTTCAAGGTGCAGCGTATAAAAAATGGAACTTTGAACATTGATTTCCTTTGTTTTCTTGTTTTTTTTATAGGCAAAGTGGTTAGAAATTAGTGTGTTAGTAGTTAGAGGGGAGGGAGGAGCGGGGTTCGAACCCCGTACGCCTACATTTTCACCAACGATGTCCCTTTCCCGTATGCTAAGCTTTCTTGTGTTACTGCCGCCAAGATATCTCTGGAAGAGACCAATATTTGTTTACTATAAAAAGCTAAACCAGAAAAAATACAGCAGAATAAAGTACTTGAATTAAACTGCATACTTTTTAGTGTTTGATTATATTTCCTGATCATGCTGTTCTTCCCCTAGTTTAGAAAAGCAGCTGTGTTATTGGAACATAAAAAATTGGACAACTTTTGCGACAATTTAGTTGATTTATATTTGGTTTGCATATATGATGCAGAGCAACCCAGGCTGGGTATTTGACAAGAAATGCCAGTTCATGGATAAGCTAGTTTGGGTAGCATCTCAGCGTTACAAGTAACCTAATATGCCCTTCAAGCTTAAACATGGTGAGTTTCAACGTATACAATGGTTCCGTTTGGATAGAGCTTATTTGAAGCTTATGAAAAACAATTTATGCAAATAAATAAGCTTTTATGTATTATTCATAAGTTTGTCAACGTAGTTTATGAAAAAACAACTTATGGAGATATAACTTTTGTTATTGAGAACTTATGGGTTAACATAAAAACTTATTTATCTCCATAAGTTGTTTTCCATAAGCTCAAAAATAAGCTCATCCAAACGGGCCCAATGTCCATTATAGTAGTGTAAAAACAAGTCATCATGCCTGATTTCAACTTTTAATTTTTTTGATTAAAGATAAAAGAAGCTGGTATAACTCTTATATGTATGAATTAACCAGCAATGGTCTGAACCAAAAAATATGAATGATAGTTATTTTTTTTAGTTTCGGTGCTCACATTTGTTGCATCAACCGTATAATTTGTAATAATTTTCCATTTTATTTAGATTCCTGGCCAAATTCTTGGCGATATTCTTGGCTACCAATGTTACTTTATTAATAAAGAGTTTCAAGTTGAAATTAAAGATGGGGGCCTCAATTGAAGATGAGGATGATCCTATTTAGAGCACCCAAAATGGTTTATTCTAATATATGAAGCACCGACACAGACACGACACAGACACATACACACATGCACCGATTTTAATCTAAAAAGTACAAGTAATTGAAGTGTCAGTGTCCAACACGATATGTCGATATGTGTGGAACACCAGACACATCTTTAACCGAAATTGTCGATGCTACGGAGATTTTGATCAGGTGGATCTGAAAACGTGTGGCATTATTTTTCAAAAATGATATGCTGTTGGGTTGTCATTATTTGTATAATTTCCTAAAAAGTGTAGTTTTGGTGAACTCCACAGCAATTTACTAATTAGAGTACAAAAACAGATGTCACGCTTAGGAAAAACCTCAGCTTATCGTTGATTTATCATATTAGCTAAGACTAGACTAGATTCATTGCACATTTAAACCATTCCAAGGCATGGATGGGATGCCTCAAACGAGCCAACTGTTTGACCAATTGACCAAACTGTAATAACTGCCATCCTTCACAGTCACTTGTAATATGGTCACCACGATGTAGTTAGCTTTCGGTGTTTCAAAAAGATTTTTTCTTCACAAATATCATTCCTTTCCTTGCGTTGCAATTCCTTTTTTTATGAAGTAAAATTTAGGTGAGATAAATCTAGGACTCGCCAGGGTTAAAGAAAATATCAAGGCTAAAAAATCATTTATTGAAGTATTTATATATTATTACGCATCAACAAAGTTTCTACATGAGACCAACATTACTCAGTAGGACTCAAGTGCTGTCAATGCCTCTTATTAATGTGGTGACCTTCTAGATGTGGTTCCTATACATTGAAATCAACTTACAACCTCCTATTGACTAAGGTCCTTGATACTTCTCATTACACTATTGCTAATTTATTCCAAGAGGGGAGCAATGCTTGTGAATTCTCGGTCCAAAATGGTGAATCCATCGTCCCTGCTCAAGGCAACTAGGAGAATGACAAGTGGTGTAAACCACCTCTCAAGTCCGTCAAGTGCAATGTTGATGCTTCTTTCTCGAAGGAGGAAAATAAAGTTGGGAATTGGGATGTGCCTGAGGGATTATGAGGGGATGTTTTTTTGCGCCCAGTCTCTATGGTTCTCCCTGATTCCTGAAGTGGTTTTAAGCCAGGCTCTTAGATTTTATTTTGCTATTTATTGGGTTAGGTCCCTTGGTTATTTTGATGTAATTTTTGAGCTACACGCCAAAACCGTCGTTGATTCTTTTCACTCTTCGATGATTTGGAATACTAAATTTGGATCTGTTATTTGGGCTTGCTAGGATTTTTACTCTAGTTTCTGTTGTAATTTGCATCTTGAGTTTGCTAGGACCTTTGTTTACGTCTCTGCCTTGTTATTCTTGTTTCATCTAATTTTGCATAGTCTTTTTATCAATAGATTAACCTATGAAAATAATGAGAAATGTTTGTGTTATACTCTCTATCACACTATTATGAAAATAATGAGAAATGTTATATTGATTTCACCAAAATCACATGAGACCAACATGACTTAATTAGTAGAACTCATTTGAAATTCAACCAATAAGAGAGTGCATAGAGAAATAAGTGTTAAAAATTGTGTTGCTAGCATTGTATCACTATCACTGTTTAACACTCATTTCCCAACACATTCCGTTATTTGTTGAATTTCAAATGAGCTCTACTGTATCATATTGGTCCCATGTAAATTTTCAATGAAATCCATTTAAATTTCAACCATGTTAACGAGTATATTTTGTTGTAATTTTATGAGATATTTCAAAAGTGAGGAATAATTTATATTAAAGTATAATATATAGTTATGATTATTTTACGCTTCAAATATAATGTCATAGCCAATCTTCTCTTTATATGGTATAAATTATATATATTTAATTTTCAATTCTGAAACGTTTATGATTCATTACTTGTTCTGTTTCTTATCATTATAATATACATGATACAATTGGTTTTACCTTTATTACATATACGTTTCAATTGGTTTTATGATTATAATAATATATATTTATGTGTATAGAGGTTATGCTATGAGCTTTAAAGCATGAGTCCGTTGGATACTTATGTATATAACAGATATATAATTTTGGATATAAAATGAGAAAAACTTTGAGAACATACGAGGTGTGGTTTTTGAAAACAAAATACAGTAGGAGGTAGCTCTGGACATATCCAATAACTGAGATCTCTTCTACACTTCATTCTTGATACAAATCCTGGGTTCATCTCCTGTTAACCAAAGTCACTCATTGACACTAAATTCTTGCCAGTTCGGATTCCTCATTCGTTATTTGCGATTGGGACGAGACCGGTTGTATCTCGGGGAATTTGCGCTGTAGAGGCGAATAAATTCTTCAGGACAGCCACCAGGCGCCTCCGGTTGTTTTTCTCTAACGTTTGTTCTTTTCGCAGGAATACTGTTTTGTTGATTTTGTTGCGTAAATCACTACATATTTAAAAGGACGTGATAGAGAGTATGACACTAGTATTTCTCATAAAATCATTTTAACATATTAAATAAACTTTAAAAAATAAATTTTGGGCTTTACTAAGATTAACAAAAGGGTTTTTTCTTCTGTACCCCCATCCTTTCACCCTATACCCCCACGAACCCTGTGAAAAGACGCAATTGTCCTTCACAAAATTTAAAAACCCAAACATACCCCAGCTCAAAAATTGCGCGGATTTATCTTTTAAAAGATAAAAGATAAATCCATTTTTGTCATTTTTAAAAGCGGATTTACTTTGGATGGGGGTTAAATCCGCTTTGTGTATTAAAAATAACTATTTTTTATTTAAATTTTTTAAATAAGGTTATAAAAACACTACTAAAAATCCGTTAAAGAGTCAAAACTAATCTAAAAATTATAAAAACACCACTGAAAATTTAATAAAACCAAAATAAGGTTATGCAAACTTTTTTAGATTTTTTGGAGATTATGAAAAATTAAAAAAATTAATAAAAAATAGTAAACAATGGAATTTGGAATTTTGAGCCCCTTTGATTTAGGAAGAAGTCCCATCTTGAGAAGTATTGATCCCTGATTTTTTTTGGATTTAATGGTTGTGGTTTCATTACAATCTGAGTAGGTTGCCCGAAAACCGATTTTTTAGCCTAAATTATTCACCCGACGTACAACATCGTCACGTGTTAACGAACTACACACTAAACAGAACCAAAAAACGGCCGATATTCATATCTATTTTATTTTTTTTAAAAAAATTAATTTTAATTTTACCTATGAGGGGAATTTAGTACAAATCGGATTTACTTATCAGGGGAGGTAAATCCGCTTTGCATTTAGCAAAGCGGATTTGCGGATTTACCCCCCTAATAGGTAAATCCACTTTCACCATTACACGAAGCGGATGTATCTCACATATAGATACATCCGCTTTTATATTTTAACAAAACGGATCTACCTTACTAAACGTAGATCCATTTTTCCCTTTGGTAATTCTAATCGGATCTAGGTTGATCCGCTTTATTTTTTTATGAATCGGGATCTATCTATCCTTTACGTAGATCCGATTTAAGCCAATTTTACCAGGGGTATTTTCGTCTTAAATTTTTTTGTGGGGGTATAAGTTGAAAAGGTGGGGGTACAAAAAAAACTCCTTAACAAAAATCAACTTGGTCCTAACTCCTACGTACATTCCTACGTCACCTAATAGTGATTTGCCCAAACAAATCAAATAAGACTGTTTTTTACATACCCCCATCGGAAATCATATCCCTCAATTTGACCAAACTGTTAATTTTACATCTAACTCTTCAAACAAATTTTCAAATTTACCTCTTAACACGTAATTTCGGAACGTATTTTTTTGATTTTCCGGATTTACCTCTTAACACGTAATTCCGGAACTCATCTTTTGATTTTTTTTTCGGATTTACCTATCAAAACAAAATTTCGGAAGATTTTTTTAAAAAAATTGACTTTACCTACGTACAAAAACTGTCACTAAAAGTGTTGAAACGCAATTAAAAGACTTCCAAATTTATATTTTAAGATAAATTTGGAATGTATTTTTTTAATTCCGGAATTATGTTTTTTTGACATAAATCCGGAATTAAGAAAATACATTCCGGATTTATGTCAAAAAACATAAATCCGGAACAATTCTGTGTCCGTACGTAAAAGTTATTATTTTTTAAAAAGTGTTCCGAAAATACCTTTTGGAAGGTAAATCCAGAAATATTTTAAAAAGTATTCCGGAAATATCTTTTGGATGGTAAATCAGGAAATTCTAATTTTTTTGGAATTCTTGGTAAATATTTGTGAAATTGAGAGGGGTGTTTTGGGGTTATTTTGAAAAATGGGGAAAAGGGTTGAGTTTATTTCTTTTTCATCAATCTATTTTATTCTTCCACGAGATTCACTACCAATTAACCGACCGTTTTATTTGATATATGTAAATTAAGTCAGGGACACATTTAATTTGAAAAACAATGTACATTAGTCTGCTTTAAAATATGGTCAAGTTGAATGAACCGTATCATTTGACCCTTCTAATAGTACAAGAGTTATAAAACAATTGTGAACAAGCAACAGTTTTCAGTTCTCATGGTTGGAGTGTTGTGTGAAAAAGAAAAAAAAAGAGCAGAGATAGTTGATTAAATATGGATTCACATTTTCAATATCTATCTGTGTCTCTGTGATGTGATTGTTTTGCTTGTCTTTAATAAGTTGAACTTAAAATAATTTGTTCTCTTGTCAAGCAAGTATCTTGCTCGAATATAGTTGAACGTTGAGTATTTGACTAGACTATATAGTTTCTACCAAATAAGTATTTTATCAAATAAATCTTAATTATACTCTGCATAATACCATTGGGTTCTAGCGCAAGTTGTTGGGGTGTGCGAGTATTGTAAACTTTAGATATCAAGTTCAATTTCTACTGATTAATGAAAATTATACGTAGCATAATGAAATATTCAGTGCTCTTGTTTGAGTCATTTTTTGTACTATCCATGCGGTTAGGTTTGGGGATTAGGGTTTTGAAACAAACCAAACCTCACCCCAACACGGTTCATGACTATTACATGGTATGTTTCATGTTTTGTAGGCGAGCTTCCTCTCCTAAGTTATTAAACACCATGGGAGTTTTTATTAGCTTTTTTATGTTGGCTTTTGTTTATATTTTTGCTTGGTTCTTTGAATAATGACAAAAATGAATCCGATTAATCAACTCTTTTGATATTTAGCAAAAAACAATAATTCTTTAAAAAAATAGCTCTTAAAATACTATTAATTTGAAGTGATATGAATAATTAAATAGATTATGTTTGACAAAAAGTAAAAGCTGAACTAATCCAATCTAAATCGCATGTAATTGGATTGGATTAGTTTAAACTTTTTTCAGCAAGTCATCTGTTTTAAATTGAACTACACGCTTTGCTGTTGCTTTAAACCAAAACAAAACACACTTCCAACAGTACCCTACCTAGGTTGGAACTTATACAACAATATAATCAACTTAGTTTGAGGTATGCGTTGATTTTTGTCACCAAGTATATATCAACATCAGCATGATTCATTAAGAAAAATTAATTTCTTGAGTTGAGATCTTTTAGGACCAATAATGGTAACGAAATTTGGATCTATGATCTCATTAAAATATTTAAATTCTTTAACTCTACTTAAATACTCGTAGTTTGAAATAATGTTGTAATAGAGATGGTCATTTGGCCCATACCTATTAGACACCCACAAAAGCTATACAAGATCGGTTGAATAGCTTGGCCAAAAATATATGGGCTGGATAGTGACCCGCAAAATAAACGCGTGCTCACGTATGGGTAACTTGCGCATACACACACATATAATATTAGTATAATTAATAGTATATATAATAATTTGGTCAAAAAAAATAGTATATATAATAATTAATTATATGGTATATGTATATTTTTTCGATAGAATATATGTGTGTATATATATATATAATCATTTATTTATTTGACTAATTTTTAACATTATAGTTATAATTATAATTAATTCCAATTTTCCGTAATCAAATTGATTTTTTTTTTTGAATTTTTATGGTTATATGTAATCGTTTTTTTATATTTTAAATATTTTTATTTAGCTAAATAAATAATCATTTGTAATATTTTATGAGTAGATTTGAAAGATTTCTATATCATTTTTAAATTGCGTTATGATGGCAAAAGTTTAAATCTATATTATTATTATTATTATTATTATTATTTTTAATTATATTATTTTCAACAACGGTTTTGAACTGTAGTATATTATAAATATAGGCAACGGTTTTATAGTAGACAAAGATTTACAACTTAAACGAGGACGATTTTTTAGTCTTGCAGCGGTTTACTCTCTAAATGAGAACAGTTTTAGAATGTATTCTTTGGAAACTCTTAGAGAACGGTTTTGAAATGTTGCCACAGATGGCATTGGTTTCACATCGATCGTTGCCATATAGTGAAAACAAAATCGTTGTTTTTATGTTATCATTGCAACAGTTTAAGGTTTGCGCTGCCTTTGGTCACAAAAAACGATTCCTTAAACTATAGGCAACGCCCGCAAAAACAATAGTTTCAATGCCCGCAAAATGTTGTAGTAATTAATATTTACATTTCATTTTCTATATAACATGTTTCCGTACAAGCTTTAGGCAACAATGGCTATAGATTCATCAACTTATGTGTTGTTTCTAAATTGTTGTTAAAAAAATTGAAGTGTCAAGATCAAACATAATGACAAATTAAAGGTTTTCACATCATGTTTCTTTTTTGACAGACTTTCAAAAACCTTAGTTAAGCTATGAGATAAGGACTTGTAAATGATTTTATATCGACCATTATAATTATGAAAAAAATATAGGTGGACTCTGGACTATTTTCTTAAATTAATTAATGCAAACATCCATAACCTAGATGGCTAGACATATATAGTGGTGAGTTGTTTTCCTCAGAGACATGACTGCATGAGTTGAATAACATTACCAACAATTAATATCGGTCATCCATTCTTTTGGCTGGAATTGGAGGAAAGCTTAGGGAAGTTTCATATATTGTGCTATATTTTGTTGTCTCTCTTACATTATAACCACAATAAAATAGCACGATCTATAATTGAACTTGGATAAGGAAAGCGGAATATTCTGATGTATTGTATCCTTTGTCTTACTTCTTAGAGTATCGTGAGTCTTTATGACTTTGGAATGTCAGACTCACAGAATACAACAAACACTTTGGATCCTCTCTTTCCACTCTCATTACATCTCCTTCCTTCCTCTCTATCTCTCTTAGTTTCACTCTCTCTCAAGGAAGGAGGGAGATGTAGGGAGGAGGGAAAAAGAGGATCAAAATCCATACAACAAGTTTTTTTTTTCCAAAGAGGGATGCTATACTCACAGAATACATACAACAAGTATTTTTTCTAAGAGGGATGCTATACACAACGAATAACTTCATCGTGAAATTTCCGGAGGGTATGTGTATCTCTCTAATAACCTCATTGCATAAAAAGTGGACACTAACAAGTCAAAGACGGGTTAATAAACCAATCAAAGTAATTCGCGATGTATATTCGGCGCATAGAACCTCGCGACATTCAACATCTCTCTTTTTCTAACCAAATTTGAAGGCAAATGAAGATTTTGTTGTCGGTTACTGATAGGTGGCAAAGCAACTTGAATCTCAATATGGACGGTGCTATTCATGTCTGTGATAGGAGAGCTAGGTGTAGTTGTGTAGTTAGAGACTCTTTGGGGATCTGACTTTGTGGGTTTGCTAGATTTGTTGGTTTTTGTATTGTGTTGGAAGCAGAGTTTTGGGGAATTTTGCAAGGCCTCTGTTTGTGTTGGGATCGGGGGTGGAGACATATAAATTTCTAGACTGACTCAGATGTTTATGTTAGAGTCATCAAAGGGGACCAGGTTGGACGCCTTGCGGGTGGTCTGGTTCGTAAGATTCGTAAGCCATGTTAGCTCTTTGGGATGTACGTATTGATCACGTGTCTCAGAAAGCTAATCGGTGTGTCGATGCTTAGGTTTTTTGCCAAAAAAATGAATATTTGATACTGAAATTGCAATTTTTCAGGCTGAGTGTTTGTTGATTTGATAAAATGACAATAGGATATTGAACATTATATGATTTTTTTGTGCTGAATTATATATATTTTTTAAGTATGATGTTTGTTGGTTTGAAGCAGCAATAGATTTGGTTGTTTTCTAATATCAAAGAATGCTTAACCATTTGTTTATAACTTTTCCACACCATCTAGTGAGCTATTAGTTCAAAAGAAAAAACATAGATTGTTGTGATAGATTTTCTTATTTTCAGTGTGGTGTCCTTTGACATGGTGCACTACAATAAACTTTGTCGTTTGATAGGTGTGATGGTCGTCCTATCCACACTGTTGCGACACCTTTGCATTAGGGGGGAGTTCACCCATGCCATTAAGGAGGTAGCGACTCGCGCACTTTTTTTGATAAGGAAAATGTTAACGGGGTTTGAACTGGGGACCTCCTTCTTGCAACTCCTTCATGTCCCTTAACTTGCCAACTCCTTCTTGCGACTCACCCACTTGTTTTGAGGGAATCATGCGTCTAAATGGCAAGATCATGACATGGTATTGCCTACATTTCAAAACACCTTACTTTGCTAATTGGTGTTTACGATTTCATGTGCACATGGGTCTGAGGAGGCCACCATATCCACCTTCTACTAGGGAAGTTCATCAGCTGTTGGATATCATTTCGATATCATGCAATGATAAGGAGATATGACTTTTCATCTTTTTGTATTTGAATCTTGAATAGTACTGGGATGCTCGCATGTGACTCCTATTTTTCTTTAAAGTATTTTTTTATTTGCATTTCTTTTCTTATTTTAAATTAAAATTGAGTGAAGCCTTAATTTCCAGTTTGAGATTTAATATAAGGAATCGTGAGTACTGTGGATAGTACTACCTATTGTATTGAATATTGAATTGTAGGAGGAACATTTGTCTTTAATTTGATCAATAGTTTGTCATTTAATCTTACGTCTTGGCAAAATTTCGGTTCACTATATTTCGCAATGTTTATGTTTTCATACTAGATCGTGATGGATGAAACCACGTCCAAGTTGTCAAAAAATATTATTAGATTTCAAAAAATATTATTAGATTTAAGGACTAACTATTAACAAAACAAGGAGAAAAATCCTTTCTCCAATAGGATAGTGTCATGCCAAATGTATGAATTCATGCTCGCGTATGTCAACAAAGTAATGATATACTGGTCATGGATTGTAATTGGAGGTAAAGTAATGGCTTGAGTGAAGAATATGCGAACAAAAAATGATAGTCTAATAACGTCGAATTTGACAATCATGGATTGTAATTGGAGGTAAAGTAATGGCTTGATAGTCTAATAATGTCGAATTTGACAAAAAATGTGTGGTTTACTTTATTATTGTGTTATTGGTGCTACTTGGTCTGAAATGATACTCTTATTGTTAGTTGTTATGAAATAATTGCAGTAACAAAATATTTATACAAAAATAAATATTTATACAAAAGAGTTCTGGCAATTGTTTTTGATAAAAAAATATTTTTAACCACTTGTTAAAATAACCGACTTTAAATGTCTTTAAAAATAACACATTGAATTGTTATTTTTTTTCACAATATTACATTTTTAATCCGTTGCTTAATACGACAAATTCAAAATCTTTAGTTTTTTAAAAAAAACATCTAAACATTCATTTTGAATCAATTGTACTTTAGTCAATTTTAAAAAAAATACATTTTAAACTAGTTATTTAACTAATGTACTTACATACTACTTGGATTAAAAAATAGATTTTAAATCAGTTATTTAACTAATGTGCTTACATAATACATACTACTTCGACATAAACTCATAAAAAAAAAATACCACTTCAACATAATATGAATGAATGATTCATACAACTCATTTTTTAAGAGCCAATTTAACTTATACACTCAATTTTTTTATTTTTTATGATCTCCATCAAGATGATAAGAGGGTATCACTCACCCTAGATGCCACACCCTAGAAATCACCTTCATTTTAATGACATAAACATTAATAATTAATAATATTAATACACGCTAAACATAAATCAATTGCTTATTAACATTTCAACTATATAAATCCATCAATTTCAAACCCAAAACAAACACTACTAAAATTTCACATTGGCTCAAAGGAAAAAGGAAGAGTTGAAGACTTGCATTGCATTTTGCTACAATAACCTCGTAAGGCACACACACTTGTTTGGTCTCATAATAATCTCATCAGTATCAGAAGAAGACACGTTTACCAAACAAGACAGCTTAGCTATTGATCAGTCACATGAAGTAAAAACACCACAAATTCCACGTGTCCTGTTTTCAACCCATTTTTCAGGGAACCCCCATAACAACAATAACCTAACAAAAAAAATTATCATTGCTTGCCACCCCCACGTTACATTACATTTCATTGACTCTCTCTCTCTCTCTCTCTTTCTGTCTCCATCTAATCTTTCTCTCTCTAACATAGTGGTGTGGACCTTTTGCTTTGCTGTCTTTGAGTTCACCATTGTTGGGCTTTAATGGGGCTTGTCTCTTTGAACTCACAACAAAGAAAAAAAAAGGAAATAAAAGGGTTTTTTCAGTTGGCCTAATTTTTAACTAAAAAAATTAAAAAAACAAATCTTTTTTAATTTTTGATTCCACCCATATACCTCATCTTCAATTGTTTTCTACATAGATAATAATAATAGTACAACTAGCCTAGCCTAACCTAGCCTAGCCTATCACATAGAAACTGAAGAAACCCCCAAAGGAAAAAATAAGAAATGAACAAACCCACACTTGTTTTCTTTCATGTTGATTTGATTGATCCATAGATCTAGTGCTATCACATGCTTTTAGCTTTCTTCTTGTTTCAAGATCATTCTTTTCTTCAGCTGGGGTATCATTCAACATTGTTTCAAATCAAAAGTCCAATTGTTGAGGTGAGATCTCTCTCTTTCAATCTCTTCTGATTTTTTGTTTTTGTTTTTGTTTTTTTGTTTTTCTGATATACAACATATATGTGTCTATACTTGATTAAGAAGTTTGCTTGTTGACATTTTTGGCTTTTGTGAATGAGTTAAGGGTTTTATTTTCCAATGTCATTGTGAAATTTCCAATGAGCTGACCAAAAACCTTATTTTGAGGAAAAAAGTTGGTTTGACCTCTCCTTTGAAAATCTAGAAGAAAAAGAATAAGTATAAAGTTTTGCCTCTTACTCTTAAGATTTTCTGTATTTAAGGTATGTACTTGGTCATAGTTTTTGTTGAGATTTAAAAAACATCAAAAGCAAGAATTTTGATCATAGAAGCTAATTTCTGTTTTTTGGTATGATTCATCCCTTAGAAAACTGTTACATGTGTTTTTTTTATTCGAAATTGAACATTAATTTGATTTCATCAGTAGTAATTTATTCATGCTGTTATACCTTGCAGTGGATTCATCATAGGGTGATTGTTCTATCCATTGTGACTGAAAAAATCTTGGGGTGAAGGTATTTTTTGGTGGTTGATAGATGTGGAAATTTATGAAGGTTGTTTAGTGAGATGAGGGATGTTATCAGAGTTGATGAACTATTTGACAGCCTGTTTTCGGCCACGTTTGGATCGATATACACGAACTGGTTCAGATGCTGGTGGTAAACAAGATGGGCTCTTGTGGTATAAAGACTCAGGGAAGCATTTGAATGGTGAGTTTTCAATGGCTGTGGTCCAAGCCAACAATTTGTTGGAGGACCAGAGTCATATTGAATCAGGAAGTTTGAGCTCTAGTGATTCGGGGCCGTATGGTACCTTTATCGGTGTCTATGATGGACATGGAGGGCCTGAGACATCAAGGTTTATCAATAATCACCTAGTTCAACATCTCAAGAGTAAGTGTCATCAAGATGAATGAATTGTTAAAGCTTATTTTTCTTTCATTTGGAATAGATTATACTCCCTTCGATCATGTTTATACGGAAAAATTTGAGGTTGTAGGTTCATTGAATAATTGATGTATCTGGTCTTTAATACATACCAGACAAATATCAGTTACTCAATGAACTTAAAACTGTGATTTCTTCTTATAAATAGGACCAGCAGCGTAGTATTTGTTACTTTGCTATAAATCCCCTCAATCTTCCAATTCCAAGCGTTTGTAGTTAGTATTTCCTTTAACTTTGACGAAAAGTATAGATGGAGTTATTGTTTAAAGATGGGCCCATGGGAAGTTTTGTGTATCTAGAAAGGTTAGAGAATAGAGGCGTTCTGTTTTCTAGTACCGGTTGTTTTGATATGAAAGAGACACAAGATTTTTGGCCTTTTGAACCCAAATACTCCCTCTGGTGCTATTCATAAGAAAGAATTACAGTTTTTCAATGAACCTAAAACTGCAATATTTTCTTAAATATACAACCAGAGGGAGTAGAAGTCAATAAGGGATGTTTATTTTCATTCTTTTGTTTTGTTTTTACTCTTACCTGAATAAATTGTGATAGTATCATGAGTGGCTTGATAAAGTTTCGTTCTTTTGTGGCGGTGACATGATGCTTTATTTTCATTGTACCTTTTTCTCCTTATCGTCATATGAATTATCAACTATGCATTAGTTTAATGAGTAAAATAGTTAAAGATACATATGCTGAGTTGAAAATGTGGAAACTGTGGTTTTCGATACATGATAGTTGTGTGTCTGTAATTTAAGGATGTTCTGAATTGCGGTTCACTGAATAATCAGATTGTCAATTGAAAGTATGCATGCTTTATGCTTATTAAATTTCAGGGTTTACCGCAGAGCAACAATCGATGTCTGTGGATGTAATCCGCAAGGCAATCCAAGCAACAGAAGATGGATTTACGTCAATTGTTGCTAAACAATTTTCAATGAAACCACAAATTGCAGCTGTTGGCTCATGCTGTCTTGTTGGTGTAATTTGTAATGGAACACTTTATATAGCAAATCTCGGTGATTCCCGAGCTGTTTTAGGAAGAGCAGTCAAAGCAACTGGGGAGGTTTTAGCTGTGCAATTGTCAACAGAACATAACGCAGCAATAGAATCTATAAGACACGAGCTGCGATCTTCGCACCCTGATGATCCAAACATTGTTGTTTTGAAACATAATGTATGGCGTGTGAAAGGCTTAATACAGGTAAGTCAATTATAATTATGTATTTAGTAAAATAGTTTTGTTTCTTCCAGAGATTATTTATCCAAACTAGCTGCTTCAAGAGGATGCAGATACATAACAAGAGAAACTTTATTTGTAAGCTCTAGATTCATATAAAATTCAATAGGTTAAATTATACTTTTGGTCCTCTATTTTCAAAAATTCAGACATTTAGTCCCGCTGTTTTAAAATTCAGACATTTAGTCCCACTATTTTAAAATTTTAAGACATTTAGTCTCTGTTGGACATTTGGCACTATTTTGCTCATGTGTCATCTGAGTAGGCATCACATGTGGTTGCGACGTCACCTCAGCATAGCTATTAGTTAGCTTGGCTTTGAGCATCCTTCATTTATGACATTACTCTAACTTCTTAAACCATTTCACCTTGTAGGTTTCTAGATCTATTGGCGACGTGTATTTGAAAAAGGCCGAGTTCAACAGAGAACCACTATATGCAAAGTTTCGGCTTCGTGAGCCGTTCAAGATGCCAATATTGAGCTCAGAACCATCAATATCAGTGCACCAGTTGCAACCACAGGATCAGTTCATTATATTTGCATCTGATGGACTCTGGGAGCACCTTACCAATCAGGAAGCGGTTGATATAGTTCAAAATAATCCCCGTAATGTAAGACACACACGATATCATTATAATATAAGTTAATGTATAATCACAATGCAAAACTTACTTATGGTTTATCTTCTATTTATTTTTCAGGGAATTGCAAGGAGGCTGGTAAAAACTGCACTTCAAGGAGCATCAAAGAAGAGAGAAATGAGATATTCAGATCTAAAAAACATTGACCGAGGGGTTCGTCGACATTTCCACGATGATATTACAGTGATTGTTGTGTTCATCGACTCAAATCTCGTGAGTAGAGCAAACACTGTAAAGTTCAATAGTATTTCCATTCGAGGTGGCGGTGTCAACCTACCTCGTAAGTAACAAACTGGCACCTTGTACAACACCAACAAAGTGTGGTGCTACATGATTTAAGTTGTATCTTTGTCTTTTATCTTTGTTGTATCATTTTCTTGTGTGAATATGTTCAAACAACAATGAGAGGAGAAACACTTCGATTCTTTAAATGCAAACTGTAACTTTTTTTTTCTTAGAATACTAATACTATGTTTAGGTTCTTTTTTTCCCACAAATTGAAACAATAGGAGAGGTATTTTGAGGATCACTGTGAAAGTTGTCTTGGCACAATTTTACACTGTTCACCATTTTCCCTTTTGTTTTGGTAACTTTGTCCTTGAAGTTACATGACTTGAGTTTTAATGTAAGTCACAATCTGTATTTGATTTGCATGTAACTTACTGAGGAAGTTCTGTTCAGCTGTATATAGTTCTTTGTGGTAAATGAACAGGTAATGTTATAGATGTTTTCTTGGTCACACTTGACATAATCAATATATTAATCTTACATTCACATGAGAATGCTTATGATGTTCACCTTGGCCTAATATACAAATATTGCTGCCCAAAAGGGGGATAGATTTTGTTGCAAACTGGCTTCAGTGATCAGATGCATACATCTCCCATGGCACTGAAATAAATTGATACAAGTAACCAAATAAATAATTGTAAGTTACTGGAAAAGTAACTACACTTTGTTTGGATTCTCAAAGAAATGGGAATGATTGAGATAAGATAAGAAAGAAATAGAACAATTTTGGTCTCCATCATTAAATTATGACTGAATTGGCTAACAGAATATCATGCTGGCATATGCTATGTTATTATTTTTGATAACTAGGATCTCAAAACCAATATGTTGGCTTAGTGGCTTAATCTATCCTGGGACGTGATGGGTCAACCCGGTGCTCTCGGGTCCAATACCTGTAGTGGACAAACTCGATAGTGAGAAATTTGATCTAAGCACGAGTGGGAGATTAGTTTTTCGTTGAAAGCGTTGAGACACTCCGGGGGGTAACTAGCAATGGTACGAACTAAAAAAATAACTAGGATCTCAAATCATCTACCACATCATATTTTATTTTTAATTTTTTTTTACCTTTTTAATAAATTTATTTTATTGTCTATTTTTTAATAATTTTTTTAAAAACGCCATTGAATAGAAAATGGTTCAATTCTGACAAAATTTGAATAGAAGAATCATTAAAAAGAGTTGATTTTGATTTTATAAAAAATAATAATGGATTAGAAGCATTATTTAAAAAATAACTAGTCCAAAAAAATTATTAACATAATAATCGGTCCTAAAACTATTAAGTAAATATTACACCTTTCAATTAACATGGTGTAGTACAAGTGGTGGTCGTAAATATTTGAGCTCCTTAATCATCTGGTTGAAGCTTCCTTCGATCCTTGATCGATGTGTATAGAAAAATATCTAGTGAGAGAGGTCAACCCCTTAAATAAATGTCATTGCCTCGAAGATTAATCTCTACAATTGCGTGGAGGATATCTTGGTTTACGAAAAAAGTATTTCACCTTTCAAAATTGTGACTACGTTAACAATTGCAATGCAACTTTAAGCAAATGATACTTTCTCCATCCCATTTTGTTTGTTTTATCTAATTTTTTCGTACTTTTGGCTTTTTATTTTCTCTAAAAACAATGCTAAGGAACGATGCCGCAATGGCTTTGGGCATCACAACTTTAGCGTGGAAATGGCCTAAAAAATCCAAGATGTCCCCCTTCACCACCTCCCAACAGTCTTTAATGAAACTAAGATTGAAACCATCCAGCCCCGGACTTTTATTCTCATCACAGCCCCAAGGCTGGCTCAACACTAAGCGAGGCCTAAAGCGAGCTAAAAAATGAGACCATTTTATATTTTAATAATAATAATATTTCGTAGAAAAGAAAAATATTACATTCTAATGTAAAGTTTATTTGATCTTTTTGTGATGAAAAATCGTTTATCAAAATTTGAATGTTGTAAGAAAATTTAGATAATAAACTATTTTTGAGCTTTTTATGATACACAAAAATCCAATATTGTAAGAAAACTTTTAAGAATAAACTATTTTTATATGTAGAACTTTAGTTGAATATGTTATACACATTAAAACATCTTAATATAATTATTTAAAAAAAATTAGTAACTAAACTGGCATATGTTAGTAATTTTTTTTACTATTTATGGCATTTTTTATTTTTCGATTCCATGTTTAAAGCCAACCTAATCAATTCCACCAAGAAAAAGGCAACCTAATCAAATAAATGACTAAATAAATAAAACATAATACCAAAAGAGTCAAAGACATGGTTTTTTTTACAAACTAATTAATGGAGGGCCCATCAAATAAATGAATAAATACAATATAATACCGAAATTATTTTCTAGAAAGATCGAACACAAGACAATGACAATATTGAGACGCCTACCATTTCAGCTGCGACTATTTCTGTAATACAAGCCGAATTTTTTTTATAATATTATATAACATAAAATTTTGAGACCCCTTTTTTTAAAGAAAAAATTTGAGGCCCAAAGCCCTTGCTTTAGTTGCTTGGGCCGGCCCTGCACAACCCCAAACTTCCTCTTTCACCTCCTCCTCTGTGAAGGGAGCAATGAGAAGTGGTCTCTGAAAATGATCCTCAACATAATTGGGTTCGAAATTTTTCTTCACTTCCTGCTTCACCTTCTCGACCTCCTCCAATCTCCTCCCCTCCTTATTCAAAGAAACAATTTGATTAGCTCTATTACGATTCTTGATGCATAAATGAAAAAACTTAAAACTATGATCCCATTCTCTTATCCAATTGGCTCTAGATTTTTGGTTGATCAAACTTTCTTTGATACGTAACTGCTTCCAAAAGGACTAGGATATCTCCTTCAACTTAGACACATCTTCCAACATAACCTGATCAAGCTCATTCATATCAGTGACTAGATTGCTAATACTCAAATCCAACTGACCAAACACCTCATTATTCCAAACTTTGAGCTTAGCTTTCAATAATTTGAGTTTCTCATCAATAACATACCCCTTTTTTCCCCTCACCGAAAACTCTTTCCACCATTGATCCACTAATCCTTTGAAATCAGGGTGCTCTAACCAACCATTAAAAATACGAAAAAGGCTTCGGATCCCAATCCTTGGTTGATCGCAACAACCAAATAGGGCAGTGATCAGATATATCTCTATCACCCACCCATTGGCCATTAGTCTTTCAGGAAGAAATCAAACCATCAGAAACTAAAAATCAGTCCAACCTACTTCTAGACAAGTCATCTAAACAAAACCAAGTGAACTGCTTCCCATACAACGGGACATCGACAAGATCCATATCAGATATAAAAGAATTGAACTCTGTCATGTCCACCCTACACAGATACGTGCTATTACGTTGACGTTCGTCCAAAGACGAAACCGTGTTAAAGTCACCCACAGTGGACCAATCACCTTGCTCACCTTGATGTTTCACATAAAAAATGGCAGCCCACGCCTCCCTTTTACCCGCTACGTATCCGTGGCGTAAACATTCCCTATATATAATAATGAATTCTACCACATACAACACAACCACACAAGCTGTCAAAAAAAAAAACACAACCAAACAAAGCCAAGACCACTAAAACATCATTTTGAATAGTTAAATCTTTTCTGAACCCTAAAGTACCCCAAAACATACCATTTATCGTTGCATTTTACGTATTTTGTCAGGAAATTAATTTTTTCACCAGACTAGTTATTGAGGAATGAACTTTGCGTATTTGAACATTTAATTTTTTTCTTAACTCTAAAATACTCTAAAAGACAGTGCTAAGTGTCGCATTTTAAGTATTTTGTCAGGAAATTAATTTTTTTTCTTCATCAAACCAGTTATTGAGGAACAACTTCACGTATTTGAACTATTAGAATTTTTTCCAAACTCTAAAATACCACGAAACTGAGTAGTGTTGCACTTTATATATTTGTTGATTTGAAGGACCTACACATCATCATTTCTACACTCATACCATGATTTGTATGCCCTACTTCCTATGATTTCTACTCCTAAAACTTACTTCCTAAATCATTTAGATTCAATTTTGCCTTAAAGATTTGTATTACAGATTGCATCACAGTCAAACGCATGGCTCTTGAATCAGCTTTTTTGTCTAGTTTACGTGTGGCTTTAAACATTTGTGCTAAATCACAACACTACTCACCTACATGTCCTTGAAAATCGAAATTCAGAATTAAATGAGAAAGATAGTTAATTTGTGATTTCCAGTTCCTCAAATTCATGTTTTGAAGAAGCTGACATAATTAAATTGAAATGGGCCTAGCTTTTTTCCCGCTTACGGATGATTTATTTGTTATTGCCTTCAAATTGATATGGCTATTAATTTCTGCCTATTTATTTATTTGCACATGTTACTTCTACACTCAGTTATAGGAACGAGTTGGTTCTCCTAACAAATCTTAGCAACATATATATATAGGGTGGAGAAGAGGACAACTTTGCTATTGTGTTTGCAGCTATGGGAGTTAACATGGAGACTGCACAGTTTTTCAAACGTGACTTTGATGAGAGTAGCTCGATGGAGAGAGTGACCCTTTTCCTTAGTCTGGTAATCTCTAAAACCAGTTTGCATGTGTTCTTGTATTCTGTTCGCTTGCCTAGTGATTTTCCACTTCACAGTAATTTTGCTGTGTAGATGTTAAAGTAAAGTATGGCACAGGTACAATATTGTCTAGCAATAGGAAATTATCAAAAATATTATAGGACTTGTGTGGTTCATTTTTCTTTTGAATGTTTTATAGTTATGTGTCTAGTCTTTGAAAATATTATTATATTTTTGCTCACTGTATTTAAATCCGAGATGTATACATAGTTGTGTCAAACAACTATGACGTCCATGATTAATACTGATTAATACAAAATTAATCTTCTCTCGTTAGTATCAATCACTTATGAAATTTTGATTTCTTCAGTTGGTCAGAATAAAGTCTATATTTTATGTAGTTAGAGTTTATTTCCTTTCGCTGTTTGCTAGCTTCAGTATTTGGTTTACCTTGTAATTAGCTTAATGAACATATTTGTTTTGAGGTCGAACCAGGTGAGTGTCGGCTTGCCAAGTTGCCGTCACTCTCATAGTAAGATGCTCCATGTGTTGATCTGACGTGAGAGGTGGTGCTTGCACACACTCACACGCCCAAGTCAGCTTAAAGGATATTAGTGTCAGGTAAAGAGAGAATGCGTCCCTGCCTCCCTGGTGCAATAAATGTCGTTCTATAAATAGGTGTCAAGCGTGTCAGGCGTGCTGTGGCACGTTGGATGAGAGGCGAGATCTGAACCGTTAGATGCAAGCACACAATTTCTGTCGTTGCTAATCCGGATGGCACGGATCGCCAATCTCGGCTTCACTAGATATGCTTAGGCTGCTGTGCTAGGCCCAAATCCGGATTAGGTCGCGCTCCAGTCCGGAACAGTTTCCCCCCAAACAGAGGTCCTGACCTTGCTGCTGACCGAGCTGGTTATGTAACACAACTGGTCCTCCTTGGTGGATGATGAGATCCCAAGTTGTTTCATTTTTTTTTTTTGGTTTTTCAAGGTGTCTCGTCATTGATAGTGTTGTTGACGCCATTCAAGAACGCCTGGGCTTGGAAGGAGGTCTTGCGTAAATGAGCATTGCCAACGTCGCAGTAGGTTGACATGACCAGTTTTTCATGTTGCTGGGGGGTCGGGCTAGTCTGCGTCTTCTCTTGGGGAGGTTGGAAAACCTCGTGACGAGCTTTTGCTGTTGCATGAGGCTGTGGTCCACCTTGCAAAGCGGTGGCCCAGTCCTGAAACCAATGTTTGCTGACTCGCGGGTGAGGCTGTTGCTTCTGATTCCAGCGTTGCGGCTCTCCATTTCGTTCTTTCCCGTGCCATTATGGTGTCCTGTGTCTGTTGCTTTTCCTCATTTGGTTCTTTAACATCACTGTCAGTAGTCTGTGTTGAACGTCACAATTCCACCACTTCTAAGTGGAAGCGCTCAACTCACTTATTGTGAGACTGTCAGGATTCAGGAAGGAGTTTTTATCGATGGCCCCATGGTGGGCGCCAATGTTCTTGTATATAAAATGAGGGTGGTGCAACCCTTAAGAATATCGCCTTACTAAGGGAGACCTCCCAAAATACATGACCCAAGAGTCCTTAACAATAGTGGAGTAAGCTATTTATAATAAAAATGGAGTCCTAAGTGTTCTATGTTACAGGGAATCGGTCTCACCAGCCAGCTCTGCGCCTGCTACAGATATGGTGGAGCAGCAACTACTTCAGAACGTGCCAATGTCCAGCTGCCACGTCCTCTTTGTATGTCATCTACGCTAACACGTCTTGGTCTGTGCATGGTTCGTACGAGAGGGCATCCAGTGCTGCTCTGTTGGGTTTCCTCTGGTACGATTAAGATTTCCTCGGTCGGCGATTGCGCTACTCAGATTTCTCCTCCCTACTTGATAAGGGTCTTCTTCGTGGGGAATGAGAGCCCCTTTTGGTCTTGTGAATCCCCTGTCGATCTCTTGCCTTATTAGTATTCTGGGGTCTGGTCAGCAGTGCAATACCAATGGATGTATCCCATTGAAAGGTTGGGTGTTTTATCTTTTATTACAAATAATTATCAAAGACGGTATTTGTTGTAGTAATGTTTTCAACTAGCTGTATTAGGTTTATTCATACCTTGGAAGACAAGGTCACCAACACAATTACCGTTGAGGGTTCTATTTGCGAAGCATATTTGGTGTAGGAGACCACTACATTTGCATCTTCCTATTATCCACCTGATGTTCCATGTAGAAGGACTAGAGTGCCACGAAATGATGATGGTGGTAAAGTTGGATCACCTTTATTCACAAACTAGACCTACACCAATCATATCACAACCTCTACACACTATCACAACCTCTACACAGTTGGTGATTAATAGAGAATGGGAAAGCTACTCACGTGACCCCTCACGTGACAACCAAAAAGAGTAAAGTGGAAGTCAAAGAATCAAATGAACAACACTCAATATCATCACTCCGTCGACACGCTGAAGATGAAGCATCTCACCAAGTAGCTCATCAAGCTTAGATTCAGTTCAAGTCTGTTAGTCTCAAGTTTTGTTAAGATTCAGTTGAATCTCAGTTAGATTTTGTATTTTTTTATCTGCCTTTCTCTTGAGCTAACAGTGTATATATAGATTGATCTGTTGTAATACAATTCAATCAAATAAAAAACGATTCACTGAAACTCTCTCCCTCTCTCTCTAGATTTCTAAGTTCGATTAGTGATAATTTAGTTAGCCGAATTTAGATGAGTTAAATTAGTGTCGTTATATTTGTGTAATTACTCGTACCCAAGCCAATTATGCGAGATGGTATTAGTCTTTTCTAGTTTAACCAAGGTCATGAGTTTCAATCCAGCATTGGGAATGCAATAGTGTTAAATCTCTTGACGGGGAGCTTTGCCACCCATTGTAGTCCTACCCAGCTCGAGGGAATATTAGTCTCTGAATTTGCACACAGAGGATACCAAGTTTATACCAAAAACCATTATGCGAGTGACTCTTTTTCTTCCTAGAGTACTCTTTTTCTTCATTGAGTCTTTTTCCATGGGGTTTTTGCCCAGTGAGATTTTAATGAGGCTCATTGTATATGTAAGGATTGGGATACCCCTAATACTCCATATTATTGATATATATTTTGCTTATAAAAAAACTAATATGGATAACTTTTTCGAATAACCAATGAATATGAGTCAAATGTCATATCTAACTCGAGGGAGTAAAATAAATGCCATTTTATATTTTCAAAATTAGTAACAATCAATAATATATATATACACACTTTTTTATACAATTAAAAATATAAAGTGACGTTAAAGATAATTAATATGTTTGTAACTTTAGAAAGAAATATTTAATAGTGTCATCATTGAAAATTTAGTTTCATCTCATTATTTGAAATATTTTTTAAATGTGTAATTAATAGTTTTCGTTAAAATCAAGTAATTTAAATATCAATATATAAGAAGTTGTGTCTCGAATATAATAATTTTTTTCTATTATTATATAAAAAAGCTATTTTCATAGTGTAAAATATAAATAAATTTAACTAAGTTATTAATGATATTTTATTCAAAATAAATCTTCAATTAAGTAAGATTTTATTTTTTTAATAACTCTTTTATTCCTATGGATCAAGTTTTCATAAAAGGTATAATTTGGAGAATACAATTTATTGAGGTTGACTTAATTTCGTAAAGTGTTGAGATAAAATTTTTTTGTTGCTAATATTGGAGACAGAAAGTATTTAATAAATTTACACTATATACTCCCTCCGTTCCTATATACTTGTCGCTTTTTGGCTTTTTACACATACCAATGAGACCAATAAATTTTGTTACTTTTGATACAATTAATTATCATTTACCTATAATACCCTTAATGATTTATTATCTCATTTCATCCATTTCTCTCTCTGCAATAAATATTTGAGGGTATTATCGACAAAATAATAATAAATGTTGCACTGGACTTTTAAATTGACATGTAAATAGAAACAAATTTTTTCTTCAAAAGCGACACGTAGTAAGGACAGAGGTAGTATTTTATAAGCGTACATTTGTTTTACTCCCTCTGGTCGTTTTTATAGACTTATAGGATAAAAAAAATCTATAATTCAATTATTGGCTTTTTTATAAGCAAAAGTTACCTACTTTTTGTCAAATTTAATGCTATTCTTCATTGTGTTTGACAATAAAGTGAAATTAAAAAAGATCCTTAAATATTAAAAGGGTTAATTTAGTAAATTTCTTTAAAGAATAAGAATAAAAAATATTCTGAAATTTAATTACATTTGAATAATACTTTTTTAGAAGTACATTTGAATAATACTTATTTATTACTTCTTATCTTTATTTATAAACCTGAGACTTTGTTTTGATTGTATTTTTGTTTTGAGATTTTCAACAAATTTATTTTATTTTTAATATCATCAAACTAAAATAATGTATCAAATTGTTGACAAGTTGTATTTTGGTTTAGTTGTGGCTTGTGTCTATATATATATATATATATATATATATATATATATATATATATATATATATATATATATATATTAAGGACCAATTTTTATATGTTTAGTTTAGTTTAGTTTAGGGACCTACTTTTTTACCAAAGTTTAGGGACCTATTTATAAATATTAATTAGTTCAATGATTTGTTTATGGATTGTGAATATCACATTTGCATTGACAAACTACTAACTAATTGTAATGTAACAAAATAACTTAATTAAAAAAATTATATTAGTTCTAGGTCGTCTTGAAGTAGTAAGCAGAAAAGTTTTGTTTGTCCAACTAGATCACAGGTATAATCGAACGAGTCACTGGTTCGGCCAACAATGTCTTGAGTTCTACTTAAAAACTACTTGGGTCACACTGGGTGTGACATGTACGTCCCAATTGTTAGCTCGAACTGGTCATGCCATCGTTTTTTAGTCAGTCTAGTCTGAGTTCAAGAAGACTACTCTAATAGTTGTCACAATTTTGTATTTTCCATATTTTGAGGAAGGCCAGCCCAACACCTTTTGAGACCTAAACCGAACTCCGATAAGAAACCTTTTTAAAAATAATAACAATATAATAGTATTTTTATATTCCCTTACTCAAATAAATGCAATTCATCCTGGAATTAGTCATTTCCATGTACTTCCCTTACTTTGTTAAAATTTTAATCTAATATCAAAACCCTAATTTTTTTTAATCTCAAAACCCTAATTAAAAATGATAGGATTTGGAATTAGAACCACATTAACTACAGAGGCCGTATCACATAAACTGTGTCAATAGATAGAGTCTAGTTTATATTACTAAACATTATGTTTAGTAACTATTACTAAAGGGCAAAAAGGTAGGATCCATCATAATAATTAGGAAAAAAAACTGATCAGCAAATCCCCTATTTTCCTTCCATAATTATAGGCGTTATTTATGGTAGTGTATACATACATACATACATACATACATACATACATACATACATACATACATACATACATACATACATACATACAAACATACATACATACATACATACATACATACATACATACATACATACTACCATAAATGTGTTGGAGAATGGTTAGATGCCAATAACAAAAAACGTGGAGGACGATGGCTAGATAGCACTAACCAACGTTTAGCTATATAATGGCTAGACACCAATGCTGCGGGTTGTTTAGATAGAACTAACCAACGATGTGCATGACTGTGGTAAGTAGATTCTAACCACAGATTTGCAGGGCTGTGGTTAGAGTGACACTAGCCACAAATTTGCTATGGTGTGGTTAGATACTAGCATCAACGGAAATTATGTAGTTTTTCTAACCATGAAGTCACATAACTTCGGCTAGTTTACTACTATCCATAGAATTGAAGAATTTTGGTTGGATGGCTCTAGCCACTAAATTATAGGGATTCAGTTATTCAGATAAAATAGGAAATTGATCGTTATACTTGTAACTAAAAAAGGTGACAATATAATGTAGTCGTCATACATGTTACTAAATTACTAAAAATCACATAAGTACGGACATGTGTTAGTATTGTCTAACCACGAAGTCACTTAACTTCGCCTAGTTTACTACTAGCCACGAAATCAAACAATTCTGGTTAGTTTTCTCTAGCCACCTTATTATTGAGCTTCGGTTATTCATATAAAATAGGAAATTGGTCGTTATACTAACCAAATAATTATAACGTTGGTTACTTGAGCTCTAACCACCTAATTATAGAACTTTGGTTATTCATATATAATGGGCAACAGGTCGTTATAGAGTTTAATAACCACAAAAGTGAACAACAATGGTTAGTTGTCTATATAGATAGTATAAACATGTGTTCATAGTCATGATTAAGAGTGTGGACATATTAACAATGAGAAAGAAAAGACTTACGAGCAAGTAATCGTGTAAAACTGATATTGGTCTCATGTTCATCAACCCCGTAGTGAGCCATCAATGGCGTAACTGAATGCTCTTAGACACAACTCTTAGACACACCTCTTGCGCCACTTCCGCCATTCCTTGGATTGCTTGGACCCTATTTTCATAGAAGAATTGGAGAGATATTTCCTTGTCCAACAGGCTTAGAAGGAGAGGAATACTGTTGGCTTCAGGAGGAGATTGTTGCTGATGGGCCTTTGTTCATGTAGGTCAAGCATACAATAGTTTCGTCAGCAACTTCATTGATCAACATGATGGGTAGAGTTGTAATTTTCTTCACCACATTGCGAAACCCAACCCTCTCCAACCAGAGCCACATGGAAAAGGTTTGGATGGACTGTGTCAGGTCTCGAGAAAGGTCTGTCACAAGGATGGAGTAAAGGTTTCTGTCCATTTTGTGGAACAGAATGAAGTCTTCTTGAGAGACGGAGAAAGGGGAAAAGAATCCATCAAGACAAATAAACACGGTGATGCGTTTCATAATGCTGATTTGGTATCGTATAAATAGAGAGTGTGTGAGAGTAGTGTGGGACCCATAGAATAATTACGATTTGTAAAAAAATGAAAAAGTACAAACATTCACATGAGGCATGTTTAGGCGTGGGTGGAAAGGCGTGGTTGGTGCGTGTATGTGTTTTATGACACTTAAAAACACTTTTTGCAAATTGCAGTTTCTACTAGTAGATCCTCTGAAGGTTGGCCAACTCATGTTCAATATACAGTGGATAACAAGGAGTGTGTGATGTAGTAGTACAGCAAAAGAGGAACAAGTGAGTGAGTCAGAAACTGATCATTGTGGATGATACTTGGTGTGACTGAGGTGTAAATAGCACAAGTAGTTAGAATAGAACACGAGTGTTGGCAATCCTGAGTAGTGAATTCAAATGGTCAAGGTTAGTATCCAGCTGTGCATGCTCATTGTGAATGACTTACACGTCATATTTGATGGTTTCTATGTCAGACATCTTAAGCAAAAGACTAATAAAGCCAATGCATTGGTTCTCGAGTTTTTTTAATTAATACACTCATAAATTATACACTCATAACTTACAATAATCAATAAATTTAATTAATTGCTTCAAATTTTTTTTAATTAATAGTTATATTAACTTTATAAGTATAATTAGTATAAATTATAACTTTTTTTGACAGTAGTATAAATTATAACTATTAATAAATTTATATTCTTATTACAAGAGTGAGGAATTTGATTTGCTCTCTCACCCTAGAAGCACCCGATAATAAATATTAATATATTTGAATTATATTATTAATACTTAAACAAGTCATTTATTACTTACTTTTCATATAACAATTATGTTAAAACAATCGGTATTATATTTTGTCAAATAATTACATTTCATAAGGTTAGAACTATATGCATTAACCATCACCATTGGCTCCGTGGCATAAGCTACTCGAAGACGGTCGATCCGATGCTCCTAGGTTCGATTGTTGTAGTGGACAAACTCGATATTGGTCAAAAATTTGCTTCTAAGCAAACTAGTTTTTTATTAAAAGCTTGGGAGACTCCGTGGACAGCCACCAAAGGTTCGAAACCAAAAAAAGAATTATATGTTATTAAATAATGTGCTACTTTTTAATTTTTAAATCAATAATTAATCAATATTTGTTATAATTAAAATTTAGGGTGAAATATGTTTTTGGTCCTTATAAATATAGCCAATTTTGTTTTTAGTCCCTCTATAATTTTTTGGACACTTTTGGTCCCTACATTATTTTCTGTTTGCACTTTTAGTCCCTGCTGTTAAAATCCACTAACGGCGCTGACGTGTCACTGCTTATTTGGCAGTTTTTTATATGCTGGCAGCCGCATGTTATTTTCACCTCATTTTTTAATGCAAAATAATATGTAAATGCTGGAAATACAAACCATCCATCTGTAAAAAAAAATCATTTTTCTTCTTTTATTTTTTATTTTCTTAATCTCTTCCCTATTCTCCATATCCATCTACAAGAAGAAAAAGTGAATATTTGCATATTGCTCAACAACATCAACAAAACAGGATTCAGAAACGTGAATTCTATTATTCAAAGTTATGGGATTTTTGAGATGCTGGGTGAATGAGTGGATAAAGGGTTTAGGGTTAAAATAAATTATGGAAAATAAAACCCAGATTCAGTGAAATTGGAGGAAGAAAATGAAACGCTAAAAATTGAAAGAAGAAAATGAAACAAAAGAGAAGGGAAGGGAAAGAAATTAGAAATGACATGATATGATACGAAATCAAACAACTTTCCTTAAACATTAGTATAAAAGCGGCGCACAAAATTGTTGGGAGATTTTTTACAATAAACACTGAAATCAGTTTTTTTTCCTTCTTCTTCTCTCAATTGATGGTGTGATACTTCAATAGAAACTGAAAACCCTTTACTTTCCTTGCTATCAGTGACATGGAGAATAATATTGCCGCCATTCGCACAGAAGCCTTTGCGAAATACACTCCCGTGCTCCGTTCGTTGACGTACATGATGGCCTTCGTCGTTGAACACGCTAGTTCCGATCGGTACGATAGAGGAGAGCTGGTGGCTTGCCGTACATGATGGCCTTCGTCAATCAGATTTGAAAGGAGGAAGAAGATGAATAATTTTTGTTTTGTTTTCTCTCTATTTTTTAATTTTGTTTTCTGTTTACCACTACAAAAATAAAACGCTTATTTGTGAGGACATTAGCGAGGGAATGTTATTTCCAGCACATACATATTATTTGGCATTTAAAAAATGAGGTGGAAATGACATGTGGCTGCCAGCACATAAAAACTGCCACATAAGCAGTGCCACGTTAGCACCATTAGTCAATTTTAACAGTAGGGACTAAAAGTGCAAACGGAAAATAATGTAGGAACTAAAAGTGTCCAAATTTTTTTTAAGGGACTAAAAACAAAATTCGCTATATTTATAGGGACCAAAAACATATTTAACCCTAAAATTTATATTCATGAGTCAACAATCAAAATTTATTGTTAATGAAAATATTTATTGAAGTATCAAATTATTTTATTATAAAAATTATTTTCATATAAATATTAATTAACATACTATAGAGTTACTAAATTCTTAATAATGTCTTTAAGGCATAGCACATTTGGAAAAGTTAACATTCTTAGATTAAGAATTTTTTTAATCCATGAATCATCAATCAGTATGCGTTGTTATGAAAACATTTATAGAAGTACCAATTTTCTATTAATATCACTTATTAAAATTATTTTGATACAGAGAGATTTTGTCCCCCATTGTGGTCCTACTCGACTCGAGGGATTGGTCTCTGTTGTTGCGCGTAGGAGATACTCAGTTTATACCAAAAAAGTTATATATATTAAAACAATGTTTACATAAATTCAAAAATAAAATTCTCTTGTATCGTCCTTACAGTAATACGTTTCCCGCATAAAATAAAACATTTGTTTAATAATTTCAGTTGTTTAAAAACAGTCATTATTAAAATAAATAATAAGTTTGATAAAGTTAGAAATATATCTCTTTAAATAATATTCTAAATTATAACTTATATTTAGATTCGCGAGTCATCAGTCATTATTTATTGTTATGAATATAGTTATAGTAATAGAATTAAGTACCAAACTTTTTTAATAATATATTCTTTATAAAATTATTTCTAGATATATATTACCATACAATCTTCAAGGTAAAGTTTGATGGGGCTTGGACATTTTGGACTAATGTGGACCAAGATATGACATATACATGGTTTGGTGACTTTAAGGTAATGTATGGCATTCCCTTAGAAGATTAACCTCCCCAAGACTGGAACCATATTAATGTTATATTTAATTCAATGTATTTGTTAAATATTCAATGCAATGTTTTTCTTAATCATTTGTTGTAAGTTTTGCTAGTCTGGTTAATGGTGAATTTGTTATTCAATTCAATGTTTTTCTTATTCAATTCAATTCATTGTATTTGTTAAATATTCAATTCAATGTTTCTCAATGTTTTTCAATGCATAATATTTAATACTCCCAACGCACATGATGAAGTCTATTAGGAGAGACCTCTAAAAGAACCATACTAGAACTACAACGAAATGCTTTATAGATAATATGTAAAAGAATGATAAAAACATATTATATAATATTATATAATATAAATATAAATAAAAGTACATTTTTTTAAAAGCAAAAGATCTATTTTGTTATATATATACAGGGCCGGCCCTAGGCCTAGGCCGGGGGTGCGAACGCCTAGGGCCCACGTTTGTAGGGGGGCCAAAAAAATTATACTAGTGTCATAACAAAAAAATTAAGTAAAAAAAGGCCAAAAAATGCATCTAATACTGATAATCTTGATAATATTGAAGTGCCTAATGCGCCTATGATGTTCCTAGTGAACAAGAAAATCCTCATTTTGATATTCATGATCCAAGAAATTGGGAGAAATTTGATAACAATTCGAAGGGATTTTCTAGTTGAAAAGGGGCCTGCTAGTAGAGAAATGAATCTTAACTTTCCCTTAGACAAATATTTTAGGCATTTTTTATGAGTATTATTCAAGAAAATTAAGTAATGGTGAGATTAGTAATTGGAAATGGTTAGTTTTTTGCAAATATGTTGACAAAGTATATTGTTTTTGTTGTAAATTGTTTAAATCTTCTAGTAACTTGAGTTTGCTAGCAAATGGAGGCATTTTCTAGTAACTTGAGTTTGCTAGCAAATGGAGGCTTAAGTGATTGGAAGCACATTAGCCAAAGACTCAAACAACATGAAATAGTGTCGAGCTAGCATATGACTAATATGAATTTTTGGAATGAATTGAGAATAAGATTGGATAAAAATCAGACAATTGATAAAGACTTGAAAGATCGTCAATGTCACAAGAGAGATTGAACAGTTTGGCAACATACTTTATCAATTGAGAAAGATATGTTGGTGAGCATTGATTTTGATGAGATTATAAATGGTTTTGCATCTCAAGATTCTCGAAGAAACCGCTTCTTATGACTTTCCGAGAAAAGAGAAATTTTTCGATATTTTGTAAAATTATTATTATGCATTAAGGCGTATTATGTTAAATGAAATAAGTTATTTTTTGTCTTTTATTGAAATATTTTCAAATTAAAAAATAGTTATGTAGTGGGGCCCTTTTATCACAATTTGCCTAGGGCCCATGAAATGTCAGGAACGGGCCTGTATATATATATATATATATATATATATATATATATATAATCTAGGGTGCAAGGGGCCGGCGACCTAATCCATATACAGATAGATAAGCACGGAAACTATTTTCGACTTATACAAATTAGTGGAGCAACATGCTGCTCATAGTAAAGATACTTTGGTCTTGACGATCTAGCTAATGACGACACCACTATCTAGAGCTTTACCTGAAAAAAAACAATCATTCTGCATCTCCCACAAGAACCATCAGATAGAATGCTAAATCAGGCTCATACCCTGCATACCTCTGGCCCCTCGGCCAAAGGAGCGAAGAGGTATTATGCACCCTACGATCCATATTATAAAAAACAAAGTCATTTTTGATTCAAAATATGTGTAAAATACCTATATTAGTAGCTCATCAAGCTTAGATTCAGTTCAAGTCTGTTAGTCTCAAGTTTGTTAAGATTCAGTTGAATCTCAGTTAGATTTTGTATTTTTTTATCTGCCTTTCTCTTGAGCTAACAGTGTATATATAGATTGATCTGTTGTGATACAATTCAATCAAATAAAAAACGATTCACTGAAACTCTCTCTCTCTAGATTTCTGAGTTCGATTAGTGATAATTTAGTTAGCTGAATTTAGATGAGTTAAATTAGTGTCGTTATATTTGTGTAATTACTCGTACCCAACCCAATTATGCGAGATGGCATTAGTCTTTTCTCGTTTAACCAAGGTCCTGAGTTCCAATCCAACATTGGGCATGCAATAGTGTTAAATCTCTTGACGGGGAGCTTCGCCACCCATTGTAGTCCTACCAAGCTCGAGGGAATACTAGTCTCCGAATATGCGTATAGAGGATACCGAGTTTATACCAAAAACCATTATGCGAGTGACTCTTTTTCTTCCTAGAGTACTCTTTTTCTTCATTGACTCTTTTTCCATGGGGTTTTAGCCCAGTGACGTTCTAATGAGGCCCAATGTATATGTAAGGATTGGGGTGCCCCTAGTACTCTATATTATTAATATATATTTTGCTTATAAAAAAACTAATATGGATAACTTTTTTGACTAACCAATGAATATGAGTCAAATGTCATATCTAACTCGAGGGAGTAAAATAAATGCCATTTTATATTTTCAAAATTAGTAATAATCAATAATATACACACACACACTTTTTTATAGAATTAAAAATATAAAGTGACGTTAAAGATAATTAATATGTTTGTAACTTGAGAAAGAAATATTTAATAGTGTCATCATTGAAAATTTAATTTCATCTCATTATTTGAAATATTTTTTAAATATGTAATTAATAGTTTTCGTTAAAATCAAGTAATTTTAATATCAATATATAAGAAGTTATGTCTCGAATATAAGAATTTTTTTTCTATTATTATATAAAAAAGCTATTTTCATAGTCTAAAATATAAATAAATTTAACTAAGTTATTAATGATATTTTATTCAATATAAATCTTCAATTAAGTAAGATTTTATTTTTTTAATAACTCTTTTATTCCTATGGATCAAGTTTTCATGAAAGGTATAATTTGGAGAATACAATTTATTGAGGTTGACTTAATTTCTTAAAGCGTTGAGATAAATTTTTTTTGTTGCTAATATTGGAGACAAAAAGTATTTAATAAATTTACACTATATACTCCCTTCGTTCCTATATACTTGTCGCTTTTTGGCTTTTTAAACATACCAATGAGGAGTTAAGATTCTCTCAAGTACTTGTTGTGTCAAGTAGGAGAGAGAACGACAACATACACAATAATAATAACATTTATCGCATTTATTATTTTATTGTATGTGTCACAATCTCTCCTACTTGACACATCAAGTACTTGAGAGGATCCTAACTCACCAATGAGACCAATAAATTTTGTTACTTTTGATTCAATTAATTCTCATTTACCTGTAATACCCTTAATGATTTATTATCTCATTTCATCGATTTCTCTCTCTGCAATAAATATTTGAGGGCATTATTGACAAAACAATAATAAATGTTGCACTAGACTTTGAAAATGACATGTAAATAGAAATAATTTTTTTCTCCAAAAGCGACAAGTAATAAGAACGGAGGTAGTATTTTATAAACGTACATTTGTTTTACTCCCTCTGGTCATTTTTATAGACTTATAGGCTGTAACACACCGCAAATATATCTAAAGCGGAAGTTAACAAGTAGGAAATAAATTCAGAGTATAAAACACCATTATGGATTCAAACAGAAAACTAAACATAATACTGGGATCAACCCATCAGAGCATAATATGTCTCGGTCCGAGGACTATCATATGCTGAAATACAAGTAAGTCCTAATACAAACTCGAGATAAATATCTTAAACAGAATCCATAATAGTTAACTAAATCCCCAAGTTCTGATTCAAGGATCACAGTACAAGGATTTCAACACATAATACTGAAATTTAAGATTTCAACATCTGGTTTCCACTAGTTGCAATTTAGCTCAATAGCGTCTTCACTTAGGCTTGGTACCTGTAAAGCACAAAATAAAAATAGTGAGATTTACCAATCTCAATGAGCGCCTCCGAGACCCCTTACGGTTCCTCTCATTCGTTCCTTTTATGCATCCGATTCTCTTTCTATACCGAATAATGCTAGAGCACCCATTTAATCCGGGAAACCCCAATTCGGTAGTACGAATTCATTATTTTAGCTTTTACTTGGCTTAACACAATCCGAGAAACCAAATCACTCGATTTCAACGGAAACCCCAATCCGACAATCACTGAAGGATAATGCTAGAGCCTTGGCTTCCGGGCTCATGACTTCCCTCCACCAAGTGTGCTAATAAATCGGGATCGTCATCCCATTAATCAATTATGTATCATAGATTCATAGCGTAGTTATACATAGTGGTCAAAATTCTTATGAAATTCCCTATAGGTAGATTCTCGCTCAGTACTCGATAATTTGGACAACAGTCAATTCAATCATCATATTCGAGCATAATATAATCATAAATCATGTTATTATGTTCAATCATCATTAGGAACGATTAAGGATGGAATAGGGAGGGTCTGGTACTCATCATAATAGAATAAAATGTTTAATTTTAAGAAAATTGTTTGCGTAGCACTATCTAAGACCTATAATCGATTAAAATGAGCAAACAATCGATTTCATAGAGCCAATAATCGATTAAAATGAGTCAATAATCGATTATATGATGAACTAAGCCACTAATCGATTTTACAAAGCAATTAATCGATTAAAAAGTGAATAATAGCCCCTTTTTTAAGCACATAATCGATTATAGCTTATATTTTTGCACAAAAATCAATTGAAAACCAGTTCCAACCCTTCCAAAACCTTCTCCATTCCCTCTAAACTCAATCTAACCCATACAGTACAATTTGTAACCAAAACACACAAAAACATACAATCAATTATCACGTAAGAACAATATCAACACATGCAATCATACCAGCAATTATAAACACACAAAATGGTGAGGACACTCACCTCACAAGAAGATATTAGACTCAGAACAAACAACAATGGAAGCCCTAAGTACTCCACAAGTTCCCCAAATGCTCACAATTTCGACCCCAACCTCCAAACACTCTAGTTGATGGCTTTAACCCTCATGTAGCTCGCGAATCACTATTATCAAGCTCCCAATGGCACATGCAACCAAAAAATTTTAATTTTCCCCAAACTTCAATCTTAAGTACTTTTGAAAAATGAAGGAGAAGAGTAGAAGATGAAACAGAACAATATGTACTTACAGTTTTTGAACCCTAACTCATGGTGAATGTGAAAGAAATGGAGGATTTGTGTATGATTTTCAGAATGGGCAATGAAACCCTCTCTCACTTCTTTCCTTCTCTTCAACTCTCTCTTTCTGTTTCCCAGTTTAGAAAAAATTAGTGAGTGTGTCGTTGTGAGAGAGAGTGTGTTTTGTTGGAACTTCAGCTGAGGGTTAAGTGGAGAAAAAAAAAATGTAGAAAACCCCTTTTTGCCCTCTCTCTCTCAATGTACCCCCTAATACTAAATTTAAATTAACAAACAAGCATACAATTAGTTCATTTAGTCACTTATGAACTAACTTAAATCAACAATTATAGACTCAAGTGATATGAATTAATTCAATTGGAAATCAATTAATTAAATTCATATACTAATTGCAACGACTAAAATTAATCACACTGGGATGTTACATAGGCAAAAAAAATCTATAATTCAATTATTGGCTTTTTTATAAGCAAAAGTTACCTACTTTTTGTCAAATTTAATGTTTTCTTTTTGACAATTGTCAAATTTAATATTATTTTTCATTGTATTTGACAATAAAGTGAAATTATAAAAGTTCCTTAAATATTAAAAGGGTTATTTTAATAAATTTCTTTAAAGAATAAGAATAAAAAATATTCTAAAATTTAATTACATTTGAATAATACTTTTTTAGAAGTACATTTGAATAATACTTATTTATTACTTCTTATCTTTATTTATAAACCTGAGACTTTGTTTTGATTGTATTTTTGTTTTGAGATTTTCAATAAATTCATTCTATTTTTAATATCATCAAACTAAAATAATGTATCAAATTGTTGACAAGTTGTATTTTGGTTTAGTTGTGGCTTGGATATATATATATATATATATATTTCTAAGGAACAATTTTTATCTGTTTAGTTTAGTTTAGGGACCTACTTTTTTACCAAAGTTTAGGGACCTATTTATAAATTATTAATTAGTTCAGTGATCTGTTACGAATTGTGAATATCACATTTGCATTGACAAACTACTGACTAATTGTAATGTAACAAAATAACTTAATTAAAAAATTTATATCAGTTCTTGGCCTTTTTTGACAAGATATTAGTTCTAGGACTTGATTACTACCTTTTTAGTTTAGGAACCTACTTAAAGATTCCTAAATACTTCGGTCATAAATCTGGTCAAGCCACTTGGTCCATGGGTAATTGATTGCAACTGTGAGTCACTAGTCGAACCGTCCGATCATTATTAAAAATGGTCAAAAAATTAAAGTTCATGATATGTATAAATTTCAAACTTCAAAAAACAATTGAAAACTCTTGCTTATCTTAATCACCCGCAAAACGAGCAAAATACATCATTTCAAAATTTGTTTTGGCACAAGCACCGTCACACAACAAGCAAAATTGATGTCGTCTTGTAGTAGTAAGTAGAAAAGCTTTATTTGTCCCACTGGATCACAGGTCTAATTGAACGAGTCACTGGTTCAGCCAACAATGTCTCGAGTTCTACTTAAAAACTGCTTGGGTCACACTGGGTGTGACATGTACATCCCAATTGTTAGATCGAACTGGTCATGCCATCGTTTTTTAGTCAGTCTAGTCTGAGTTTAAGAACACTACTCTAATGGTTGTCACAATTTTGTATTTTCCACATTTTGAGCAAGGCCAGCCCAACACCTTTTGAGACCTAAACCAAACTCCGATAAGAAACCTTTTTAAAAATAATAACAATGTAATAGTATTTTTATATTCCCTTACTCAAATAAATGCAATTCATCCTGGAATTAGTCATTTCCATGTACTTCCCTTACTTTGGTAAATTTTTAATCTAATATTAAAACCCTAATTTTTTTTAATCTCAAAACCCTAAATAAAAATGATAGGATTTGGAATTAGAACCATATTAACTACAGAGGCCGTATCACATAAACTGTGTCAATAAATAATATTTCCTTATCTTTTTTTTATCACAAAATAAAAATATTTGAATATAAAAAACTTTGGGATTAGATTACTAGTTTCATCCATTTTAAAATCTTGAGAGATTTATCACAAAACTTAGATGAATTTGATAAAGCTAGGCCATTTTATTTCATTCATAAAAACATAACAATATGAAAAACGAAAACACTTTTCAAACCACCTTCTACATACCAATACGATAAGAGTATCTGAAAATTATATTAATTTATATTTGACCTAAGCTTGAGCCGAAGGCTTAATCCCCAAGTTATGATGGAAGGAAGTTATTCTTGACAGCAGCAGTTTGTTTTGGCACAAATTTTCGAGCCCACACATGTTTCCCATTGATGGAAAATTTGACTTTAGTAGCCCCCCTTAATATCACGTCAATAGTGGACACTTTGTGAAAAACAATACGAGCATAAAGAGCTTGTTCATTTGGCTCCACTTCCTGCATGTACAAAGCCTCTATACAGTCCCCATAAGTGATAGTAAAGAACTCTTTCACTTCCCATTCCTCAACACGATATCCCTTAGAGAATGTCACAAATAAGGTCCTACAATCCGCGGGTACTACTACTTCGCCTCCATGGTTGTTAATATTCTGCAGCACTAGCTCAACATTACTTGCACTCCCAACATTGGAAGGTCCAATTGAGCCAAACGAGAAATTGTTATTCTCTGAACTTACCAGCTTTTGAGTTTCTGCCATCCTCTCAGCTGCGTTCCTCAGCATAGCTTGTTGCATGATGTCACTGAATGCTCTTAGACACACCTCTTGCCCCACTTCCGCCATTCCTTGGATTGCTTGGACCCTATTTTCATAGAAGAATTGGAGAGATATTTCCTTGTCCAACAGGCTTTGAAGGAGAGGAATACTGTTGGCTTCAGAAGAGGAGATTGTTGCTGATGGGCCTTTTTTCATGTAGGTCAAGCATACAATAGTTTCGTCAGCAACTTCATTGATCAACATGATTGGTAGAGTCGTAATTTTCTTCACCACATTGCGAAACCCAACCCTCTCCAACCAGAGCCACATGGAAAAGGTTTGGATGGACTCTGTCGGGTCTCGAGAAAGGTCTGTCACAAGGATGGAGTAAAGGTTTCTGTTCATTTTGTGGAACAGAATGAAGTCTTCTTGAGAGACAGAGAAAGGGGGAAAAGAATCCATCAAGACAAATAAACACGGTGATGCGTTTCACGATGCTGATTGGGTATCGTATAAATAGCGAGTGTGTGAGAGTAGTGTGGGACCCTTTGAATAATTACGATTTGTAAAAAAATGAAAAAGTACAAACATTCACATGAGGCATGTTTAGTCGTGGGCGGAGAGGCGTGGTTGGTGCGTGTATGTGTTTTATGACACTTAAAAACACTTTTTGCAAATTGCAGTTTCTACTAGTAGATCCTCTGAAGGTTGGCCAACTCAGGTTCAATATACAGTGGATAACGAGGAATGTGTGATGTACTAGTACAACAGAAGAGGAACAAGTGAGTGAGTCAGAAACTGATCATTGTGGATGATACTTGGTGTGACTGAGGTGTAAATAGCACAAGTAGTTACAATAGAACACGAGTGTTGGCAATCCTGAGTACAAACATTCACATGAGGCATGTTTAGGTGTGGGCGGAGAGGCGTGGTTGGCGCGTGTATGTGTTTTATGACACTTAAAAACACTTTTTGCAAATTGCAGTTTCTACTAGTAGATCCTCTGAAGGTTGGCCAACTCAAGTTCAATATACGGTGGATAACGAGGAGCGTGTGATGTACTAGTACAATAGAAGAGGAACAAGTGAGTGAGTCAGAAACTGATCATTGTGGATGATACTTGGTGTGACTGAGGTGTAAATAGCACAAGTAGTTAGAATAGAACACGAGTGTTGGCAATCCTGAGTAGTGAATTCAAATTGTCAAGGTTAGTATCCAGATGTGCATGCTCATTGTGAATGACTTACACGCCATATTCGATGGTTTCTATGCCAGACATCTTAAGCAAAAGACTAATAATGCCAATGCATTGGTTCTCGAGTTTTTTTTAATTAATAAACTCATAAATTATACACTCATAACTTACAATAGTCAATAAATTTAATTAATAGTTATATTAACTTTATAAGTATAATTAGTATAAATTATAACTTTTTTTTTGACAGTATTATAAATTATAACTATTAATAAATTTTATATTCTTATTACAAGAGCGAGGAATTTGATTTGGTCTCTCACCCTAGAAGCTCCCGATAATAAATATTAATATATTTTAATTATATTATTAATACTTAAACAAGTCATTTATTACTTACTTTTCATATAACAATTATGTTAAAACAATCCATATTATATTTTGTCAAATAATTACCTTTCATAAGGTTAGAACTATATGTATTAACCATCACCATTGGCTCCGAGACATAAGCTACTCTAAGACGGTCGACCTGATGCTCCTAGGTTCGATTGTTGTAGTGGACAAACTCGATATTGGCCACAAATTTGCTTCTAAGCAAATTAGTTTTTTATTAAAAGCGTTGGGACACTCCGTGGACAACCACCAAAGGTTCGAAACCAAAAAAAGAATTATATGTCATTAAATAATGTGCTACTTTTTAATTTTTAAATCAATAATTAATCAATATTTGTTATAATTAAAATTTATATTCATGAGTCAACAATCAAAATTTATTGTTAACCAAAATATTTATAGAAGAATCAAATTATTTTATTATAAAAATTATTTTCATATAAATATTAATTAACATACTATAGAGTTAATAAATTCTAAATAATATGTCTTTAAGGCCTAGCACAATTGGAAAAGTTAACATTCTTAGATTAAGAATTTTTTTAATCCATGAATCATCAATCAGTATTTGTTGTTATGAAAACATTTATAGAAGTACCAATTTTCTATTATTATCACTTATAAAAATTATTTTGATACAAAGAGATTTTGTCCCCATTGTGGTTCTATCCGGCTTGAGGGACTGGTCTTTGTTGTTGCGCGCATGAGATACTCAGTTTATACCAAAGTGGCTGGACCATTATTGACCGGCTGAAGCAACTCAATAGGCCTATGGCACGGGGGCTTAGGAAGTTTAGCTGTGTCTCCCAGCAGAGGGAGAGGGAGTACTAGTGTATTTTCCGGATTGTTTACTTATTAATTTGCATGGATTGTATGAATTATTCCACTTATGTTTATATGTTTAGTTTTTCCCATTTCCTTGTGATGCCCACGAGTAGGTTGCATTTGCCATTGCTGGCATTGATGTCTGAGACCATGTCATACTTGGGAGGCATTTTGTAAAAAGGGTTAGGAAGGATATTCAGTACAGTTTTGGATATAGAGGAATGCTTGGTTTGGCTATGAGGAATGTTGGTAGTGAATAATTGTTGGTTGTAGTCATCTTTTATAGATGAGTGTGTCTCTTCATAAGAGGGAAATTGAAAAAAATTGAAAAAATTTTAAGCAATTTTGAATTTTTAAATGTAATTGGACACCTACATCTCTTATATATATGTGGCTTGTCATGCCACTTTAAATTGGCTCCAAAACTTTTTTTTTTCTTTCCTTCTTTTCCTTTTTTCCATTTTTTCTCTTTTTCTCTTTTTCCTTTTTCTTCTTTTATATTTTAAAGTTTTACTTTTTTTCTTCATTTTTTTCCCTTCTTCCATTTTGGTTTCAGTTTTTTTTTCTACTTTTATATTTTAAAATTTTGTATTTTTTCTTTTTTATATTTTAAGGGGTATTTTACAATCTCGAAAAATTTTAGATGTTTAAATATGCAAAAAAAAATTCTTCAATAATCCATTTTGTGAGAAAAAGATTTAATTTCATTACAAAATATGTAACGAGATGCTAAATGTAACACCCTGGGCCCTTTTCTTTCTAGTAGACTACCCAAGAGTGCACTCATGATCTTCTCTACCCCCCATGTAGAGTTTTTGCCTTCCGTGGGAATCGAACCTTGTACTCTGGGGCTTAAGTACAAGTTCAATGCATTCCCACTACCAATTGAGTCCCAAAATGTAACACCCTAATATCTCTAACAAGTAGAAATATTAAAATGCACAACTTTAGCATACATCAGAGATTAATATTCCTATTTAGATATTGAACACAACTAAAATTGTTCGATATTGTAAAATATCTCCCATTTATCACCTGTCAATACATCAATAAACCAAATACGGTTCATAACCTCAACATTAATTCCTAGTGTTCAATATCGTCACAAGGAATGCGGAAACGATGAATAACTTAATACAACTCAAGTCATTAATCGATTACAAAGACAACAAGGGAAAAATACATAAACTAAGACTTGAAATGACTACGTCTTCAAATCCTCTACTCGTGCACGTCATCTACTCGTGCCTTATTAATGTCTTCTTCTTTCCCTGTTTCTCTGTAAAACAACAACATATGATAGGGTGAGATAACATATCTCAGTGAGTTTCACCGTGACCCCTAACCACACTCTCGATTAATTTATGAATCCTTTCCTTTCAATATAATTAATTATGACGCACCCAATTCCTTTCCGAATTGGTCAATAGCATTGGGAGTTTCCTCTCAACCTAAGTACGCCTATTATTTATTAAACTATAGTTCACAACCCAATTCTTGATGGCTATGAACTATCCTCTTTATTAATCTAGTACAACACCTTAAACCATTTTTCTTCGGTTTGCGGTGAACCCAATCCACTATATGCATCTCAGTGAACATCCTCATATGGGCCTAGCTCAAGGGCTCATGACTTCCCTCTCCCTAGTATACTAACATCTTGGGTCGTCACCCGTATAAGTCATTAGCGACCTATCAATCTTTTATAATTAATATCAATCAATTCTAATGAACAAAGAATCCATTATTTAGCATCTTATTGATCTATGACCGGGTTTAGATTAATCCAAAGTTAACCATCTCGCGTCATTGATACAATATATAAAAGAAATAGAACTTAAAGTTCGTTTTGTTTTTGAAAAACATATGTTCTCACACGTACTCTAATTGTCTTTCTTTAAGAATTATTTTAGGTTCAATGCAATTCGATGTAAAACAACCCAAACATAAACGGATTGTCATGTTTTACGGTTATTTAATCAATATATAGGTTAGGTAAGAACTAGGAATGAAAAGGAATCGATTTGAGGGCAAAATGAGTGAAAATAGGGGGTACACACTGAATCTGCCACGACCAGTCGTGTGGGACAACACGGACTGTGTGAGTCAAGTTACTGCAAGACTGGGCAACCTGAAAGTCACACGGGCACCCGTGTTAGCTCACACGGTCCGCGTGGCTTCATCAGCAGCACCACTTTAATGTTTTTTGTTTCGCTTTCCAATCCGAATCGATTTCGTTCCTTTTTCCGACTCGTACCATACATCGAAACAGACAATCTAACCACAACAATCAGTCGAACGATTCACCAATCAATCCAATCCAATCAATGTCAATCAACACACAAAACATCGATTAATTCGTTCAAAAAAATATATAGTGACGAATTCAAACATTGCACACACAGCCTAGGTGCAGAGTTTTCTGCACAGTACATCTACTTCGGCGAATTATTTAAAATAGTAAACGACATCGGATTTGTACAAATGACCACTCATTGGAAAGCTATCTTAGTCTACTTTCTGAAAATGATTTTTATTTTTTAAAATAAGCATCCAGTTGGTACAGTTTTTCAAAATAAGACACTGAGGTACAGAGATTAAACAACACTTTTTGGTCAACTTGCAACTCAATTTAATTCATCGATTCATAATGAAATTCAGTGAAACCAGTGCCTATTTCGTAAGGAATCATGTCTATTTTCCAATGAAACAAAAACCAACTCAAAATGACATCTGTACCAAAAGTTACGAGCAATTTACCAAAGGTACTGCCATACGGGTTTAACAGTAGTTTATAAAAATTTACGGTTTTTGACTCAAAATCTTTCGAAATGAAAATACCACACACAACCAGCACATCCAAACAATCACAATCGAAATATAAAAACCTAAACGTGAGTAAAACTCACCCGGAATGACGAAAACGCAAACGATCGAGACTCACCCAATGTACGAAAAGAGTAATACGCGAACTATCTTCGTAACGGCTTCCTACACTTCAACGAAATTCGAACCTCTTCAAGACTTCCCAACAGAACAAACCCCTTTGAATGCCTTCTAATTCCATGATTTGGCTTGAATGGAATCCCCAAAGTACTCAACAACTCAGAATTTGGCCAAAGGAGAAAACTTCAATGAAAGTTCTCCCTTTCTCCTCAAGCTCGATTTCATGGTGAAGAAAAGAATGGGTGTGAATCTTGGATTTATATGGGTACTGAGTATCATTGAAAAGGGATTGAAAATGAGTAAGAATGGAGGTGAATAATGGCTAGACACAAGCTCCATTAACATATGCAAGTGCTTGAACTCCTTTGTAGTTAAATTGGAGCTTGAAGTGGCAACAATGGTGAAATGAGGAAGGAGATAATATAGGTGCTGTTATTGATATCATTAGATAGATAATGATGAGATGAATTCAATGGTGTTAGAATGAAAGACATGCATGAAGAATGATGGGAGCAATGTCTTCTTCTTCCCCCTCTCCCTCACGCCAACTCTCCCTCTCTCTCTCCTATCTTTCTTGTTTTCTTTCTTTTAAATTCTGATTTTGATTTAAGCAATTGGGAAAAGAGAGAAATATGGTTTTAATGTGAGCTGAAGGAGAAATGGGGTGGAAAGACCAATTTGCCCTTGGTTCTCTACTCTCATTTCTATCCAAACAATCACACATAATTACTTAGTTCAAATAATTATGCAATTAAACTATATGATCTAGCAATTATGTACGTATATAAATTGCTTTCGCGACCATAATCACATCTATGGCTCGATTTATCATTTAATCGAATAATAAATCGTTAGTCAATTTCGTAAACCGAAATTAATGAAACTAGGGATGTTACACTAAACAGTGTGTTTTGGTGTACTTGGGCAAAAAAATTATTTTGTACAAAAATGCGTAAAGTGAAATGTTAAGCAGTATGTTTTAGGGTACTTTAGGATTCATAAAAAAATTTAACTCTTCAAATACCAAAAATTTCTTCGAAAGTAAACGGATTGGTAAAAAATAATAATAAGTTTGTGACAAAATACGTAAAGTGAGATGCTAAACAGCATGTTTTGGTGTACTTATGGTGGAAAAAAAATATTTTGTACCAAAATACGTGTGAAATGTTAAGCAGTATGTTTTCCGGTACTTTAGAATTCATAAAAAAAAAATTCTTCAAATACCAGAAGTTTCTTCGTAAGTAAACTGTTTGGTTAAAAAAGAATAATAAGTTTGTGACAAAATACGTAAAGTGAGATGCTAAACAGTGTGCTTTAGTGTACTTGATTGTGAAAAAAAACATTTTGTACCAAAATGCTTAAAGTGAAATGTTAAATAATATGTTTTGGGGTACTTTAGGATTCATAAAAACTTTTTAAGTCTTCAAATACCAGAAGTATCTTTGTAAATAACCGGTTTGGTAAAAAATAATAATAAGTTTGTGATAAAATACGTAAAGTGTGATGCTGACGATGTATTTTGGGATACTATAGGGTCCCAATTTTTTTTTAGATGTTCAAATACGCGAAGTTCGTTCTTCAATAACATGTTTGATGAAAAAGCAAAAAAACATTCGTGACAAAATAGGTTCCAGAAAAATGTTTACATGTTCAAATTGGTGTTTTCTTCTTTATTTTGATAATTTCGCACCAGCGAGTATTAGAAGCATACTTAAATTGGTGTTTAGTTTTAAATCAGACTCTTTATGATACCTACATACATGTTTCACTTTCTATTTGTGTTGTCTTATTTTTTTTTTCATTATGGGTTAGGTTTTTATATTTCTGATAAATATAGATAACATTATTAAAACTTTTTATATTTTTTCTTCTTCTTACTTTTTGTGAATTTTCAATTCCAATGTCTTTGTTAAAGTTTATTTTTAATTTTATAATATTGTTATTTAATTTATATTTAAAAGTTAACTTTTTTCCATGGGAACTTCGGTCTCATTTACAATAGAACTCCCCAACATTTTCTTACAATTTTGTATAGGTGTTTTTATTTTAATGGTGATTTTTATTTAACCTTGCATGATGTATTGATGTACTTCTTCCGGACTTGATTATAAGCAAAAATAATTACCTTTACACATATTAAGAATAGTAGTTTTATGCATTTAATTTTCTTGGATTCATGGAAAAAATAAATACATTTACTAAACTATTTCTAATTAATAGTCAGCTTCTCACAATATTAATGTTTTTTTGGTAAAAAAAGGAGTTGATTTAATACATTTACATCCATCGATACTAGCTCACCCCGTGCATCGCACGGGAGTGATACATATATATTTCAACCAACTATGTATAAGCTACTAGCTAACATTACTTTCAACTTTCTATAGGTGGTGCTATTTTATTGGTGGTTTTCATCTAACCCTGCATGATACCCACGTGTTTCACTTTCTATTTGTGTTGTCTTCTTTATTTTTGTCATTTCGCATCAAACGGTATTAAAAAATACTTTAACTGGTGTTTAAATTTTTATCTTCTTTCAACGGGAACTTCAGCCACATTTATAATACAACCTCCACCATCTTCTTTCAACTTTATATAACTACTCCTATTTTATCATGAGTTTTCATACAACCATGCATGATACCCACGTGTTTTAGTTTTTAATTGTGTTGTCTTCTTTTCTTTCTTATCATGGGCTAAGTTTTTATATTTACATTTGATAAATATGGATTATGTTACTAAAAGCTTTAGACATTTTCTTCCCATTATCTATGGATGTTTAATTTCAACGTTTTTTGTCAATATTCTTTTTAAATTTTATAATCTTCTTATTTAATTTATAGCTATAATTTAATTTCAATCCACAATTATTTGACTATATATTTTACAAACCAGCATCATTGGTCCACTAGCATAAGCTACCCTGGGACACATGGTCGACTTAGTGCTCCCAAGTTTGATTCCTGCAGTGGACAGAAAACTGTTGTCTTGAATGATTGGTTTATTAAAGAGGGTTTCCCCTTCCGGTTTTACTTTAGTTTTGCTAACTAAAATTTAGTCAACCCCGTGCGTAGCACGGGTCAGGCGGCTAGTTACAATATAAGTCTTTGACCAAATAAAAGTAATAAATCGATTTTTATACTATTAGAAAATGCATAATATTAACCTCTCTATTAATCAAAACTATTTCGACAGAAAAGGGGATCCTGTTATTGTTCAGATCAGGGACTTCCCATTTCCTTGTGATGCCCACGAGTAGGTTGCATTTGCCATTTCTGACATTGATGTCTGAGATCATGTCATACTTGGGAGGCATTTTGAAAAAAAGGTTGGGAAGGATATTCAATATAGTATTGGATATAGAGGAATGTTTGGTTTGGCTATGAGGAATGTTGGCAGTGAAAAATTGTTGATTATACTCATCTTATATAGATCGGTGTGTCTCTTCATAAGAGGGAAAATTCAAAAATTAGAGTTTAAAGAAAACATTTATGTATATAAACGTTACATAACCAACTTAATGCTAATTAGATAAATTCATATATAAACGTATGGAGGTTATACGTTACACGTTACCCTATTTTTATTATACTCACATTTAAGACATTTTTACATAGCCAGACCTTTTTACCTGATGTAACGTATCAAAAGGTGATCAATATAAGGGTTTTCTTTGCTTAATTCATATAATTAAGGCAATTTATCAATTGATTTACTATTATAATTACTTATAAACGTTACATTTTTTTTAATAGGGTATGTTTTTGAGTATTGATTATAAAACGGTTATTATCATAAAATCTTTAGCTATAATAAATATATAACAAAACCGTTAGTTAAATGTGAATTAAATATTAGCAATAATATAGTTATTGATTAGATAAACGTTACTTATATGTAAACTAAATATTAGTCATATAATATAAACATTACTTAAATACTATTATGAACATTTTAATAAAATATAATTAATATTTAAAATGAACGATAAGATATTTTGTAAAGCGTTACAAAATATTAATCAATAATTATAAATTGGAAGTAAAAATATTATGTAAACTTAAAGATTCGATATTTTGTAAAGGCATAGTGCATGATAAGATATTTTGTATCAATCGATTTTGGTACGTGTTTTTTTTTGCGTGATTCTTTTAGCACACAAAGTACATGCAAGTAAAAATGTAAAAGGTATATGGACTAAATATATAAGCAGAACAAATTTTTTCAACTTAAACCATGTTTGAGGGGATGTACATCAGTCTGATATAACGTGTCCTATTTGTCATTATACAGGTAATAGAAAATTTCTCTCTTATGTATAAATCGGAATTCAAGAGAATTTGGAACCTTCGAGGATCAAGTTTTGCATTTTTTGCTTTGGACAGCTGTATCAGCCATTGAAATCAGGTTAGTAGCATTGAAATCAGTTTCTGTGATTCATCATGGTATGTAGAAAATCGATTTATACACATATGATATAGGGTCAACATTTAATACAACAATGCCAAATTTTCGATTTGGTTGTGCAGCCATTGCGCAAGAATCATGAATTTTAAATAAAAATAGTTACATATACCGCTAAATATGGTTTTTACGGGAAATGGTTGACACGTTTTTGCATTTTCTTATGATGTTTCGTCAAAATATCATATTCATAAAAACCCATTTCTATACATTACTTGTAACACCCCGCAATATCATTTAAAGCGGCAGTCAATACATAGGCAATAATAATCAGAGTATAAAGAACTACTATGGATTCAGACACACAACTAATCAAAATAGCGGGTCAACCCACTAATAGCATAAAAAGTCTCGATCCGAGAACCATACATGCCAAAATACAAGTCAGTAATCATACAAACTCGAGATAACTAAAATAGAATCCATAGCAGATAAACAAATCCTCTAAGATCCGATCAACATAGATCAAGTACAAGGATTTACAAAATACAACTAAGCATAATGTCCAGTCATCAGACTCTACTAGATGGCAATCAACTCAAACCGCTTCTTCACTTGGTACCTGTAAATCACAAAACAACAATAGTGAGATTACAAATCTCAATGAGTGACTCCGAGACCCCTTACGGTTCCTCTCATTCGTTCTCTTTTAGTTATCTTAATTATTTTGAAGATCAGCTCGAGAGACCAAATCACTCAATCTCTACGAGCCCTCTAATCCGGCAATCATTGCACGAATCGTTGTATTTCCATAAAAATCATTTTCCTTTTATCTTTGGCTTAGCATAATCCGTGAAATGAAATGAGATCACGGAAACCCCAATCCAACATAGCCATGAGGGATAATGCCAGGGCCTTGGCTTTTGGGCTCATGACTTCCCTCCACCAAGTATGCTAAATAACTCGGAGTCGTCACCCCGTTAATCCATTATTAATCACTGAACAATATTACACATGTTCAGGAAATCCATTTAAAACATTTAGGGGTCACAGAACAATATTACACATGTTCCGGTCATCACTTTAAAACCATTTATGGGTTCCCACTCGTTTATACGACATTCCGATCAACACATAATTCAATTAACGCATTCAAATGACCAGTTATCATCTACCATGCATAAACATCAGCATATATCATACATTTCAATAAACATTCTAGATGCAGTAAGTTTTCAGCAGTGGTATGTGAACTTCGACAATTTCTTTAACATAGCAAACGATATCGGAATTAGACAAACAAAAATTCATTGGAAACCTTAGAGTGTCTAGTTTCTGGATATAATTTTTATTTATTGGTTTATATAGCCAAAAAGTACAGTTTTTAAAAACAAAGTGTAGGTATCCAGAAACAGGACAACAACTGTTGCCCAATTTGTAACTCAGTTTTCTTATTGAATTCTAAATCAAATTAAGCAAAACAAGTGCCCAAATTGAAGCAAAACGAATGTAGTTTCTAATGAAACAGGAATCATTTCAAACGGTGTCCTACCTAAGTCACTACAGGCAAAACACCGAACCTATAACCAAAACCGTCACAGATTTTTGACTCATATTACAACCAGAAATTCTCCCATCATACTTACCCAAATTGATTAAACTCAGCGCCTAATTTGTGGAAAATTGTGTCTAGTTTCCAGAAAAACAACCCATACAATTTTTGGACACACAGAAAATTCGCAATCACATAAACACTGAACATATACCAAACAGTTCCAAACAGAGTTTCTCGCTTCCCGTTCACTCGTGTCGCGTCCAAACCGAAACTAAACTCACTTCCAGCAATCCAAATCATTCAAACAGATATTCTAACACATATTTTACATACAATCATGGCATAATTTCATCAGTTTCACCAAAGCACATTCGAGCCATTAAAATTCAAACCGAGACATTTTCAAAAACCGTAAAATCATTAGTTTCGTAAAATTCACAATTTCATTCAAACTAAACCATCTACCACAGTAATATTCACATTCAAACACCTAAATACACGATGTGGTGAGAACACTCACCCGGTTGACGACTAGTCGGGACTTTTCGCGAACCGGAAACCGTAACTTCACGAACTAAGCTCCCTAACACCTCCAACCACTTCCAACCCCGAAAACCCAGCTACCCAAAGCGAACCACAGCCCTCTAATCTTCTCCTACTGAGATGAACTTTGAAAATCACTCTTGGAACCTTCTTACCATTTCAAAAGAGCTCACATTGCAAAATGGAAGTGAAACCCTCTTTTATTTTTCTCAAACCCGATTTTATAGAGAAATGTGAGATTATGATTGAACTAGATTCAGCTATTGATGTTGGTATCAATGGAAAGAGGATTAGGAATGGAGAAGAATGGTGGTGGAATTTTGAGCATGCATCAAGAAATGAGGGAGAACCCTCCTCTTCTTCTTCCTCTCTCTTTTTCTCTCGTGACTCCTCTCCTTCTCTCTTCTCTTGTGTTTTTTTTTTCTTTCTGTTTTTCTTTTTGTGACTTGTTTGTGTCTTATTTTGGGTTTTGTGTTTTAGTTATTGCATTTTAATTTTTCAAGTTGGGTTCAGCTGAAGGTAAGTGAGTGTGTGAAGCAATTTGAACCCCAACTCCCCTTATTTCACTAATTATACTCAAACTCTCATTTTGTTTCATTTTTACCCCCACTCTTAAGTCACCCAATTAAGTATATATCACTAAATTCAATCAAATAAACAATCAAACATAAAACATATTTAATATATTTGCTTAATCACTAACCGCTCCAAACTAATTATTTTGGGATGTTACATTACTGCTTTATTATTCAATTTTTTCCACGTTTAGAAGTCACCCACGTAGCTCATATGTGATTCAAAGCTAAATAACAACAAAAAGTAAAAACATGAAAAAACTGGAACAAAATATACATAAGATCGAAAACCTAATTGACAACATGTCAAAATATACATAATATGGAAAACCTAATTGACAACATGTCAAATAATGATCTAATAGCAACAAATTGAATTTAAAAAACACCCATTCATTCCCCCAATCTACCTTGCTCGACCAAGAATTCTACTATAATAAGTCTGAATCTTCAAAAACCTGACATAGACTATTACATAAGCAATATATCTCATATTCTTAGAATTAATTATTAAAACGTATAATAATCAGAAGAATTTTGGATGTAGAGGAGTGTTTGTAGTTGGCTATGAAGAATGTTGGCAGTGGAGAAAAAGTTGGTTGTATTCATCCTACTTATAGATGGGTGTGTCTCTTCAAATGGTGATTTTTAATTTGAATTTATTATAATAAATTAACCGATACAAATTTATTACAGATTTGCTAAATATAATAAATTCACCGTTACTACTTGAATAAGAAACTAATTTAACCGTTACAAATACCAAATTTGAAATTCGAAAACTATTATACTCATATTGTCCGTTACTAATACCAAATTGATTATCCTATTAATTTTATATATTGTCCGTTACTAATTGATTATTATAATAAATTATCCGTTACATGTGATATAATTAAATATTATAAAAAACTAAATGTAACATATACGTTTTAATATTTATTTTGCTAGAATAATTAATATTATACGTTTTAATAATTAATATTAAACGTTTTAATAATTAGTATTATACATTTTAATAATTATAATTAAGTTTTTAATAATTATTTAGCTAGAATAGGGGATTATATGTTTTTAATAATTAATCTTGAGTGCTAAATTATTTAGCTAGAATAATTAATATTATACGTTTTAATAATTAATATTAAACATTTTAATAATTAATATTATAAGTTTTTTATTTAATAGTATAACCGTATATATACATTCTAATAATTAAGATTATATACTTTTTATAACGTTATAATTATTACTATATACTTTTTATAATGTTTTAATAAATAATATTATACGTTTTTAATAACTAATATTGTACGTTATAATCCCCTAATATTATAACCCTATATCATACGTTTTAATAATTAATATTCTAATATTATAATATAATTAGTTATAATATAGTTAATAATATGCTTAATGTGACATTTTATAACGTTACTTAAATGACTTTTATGAACTTTTTAATAATTATTATTATAACCCTATCCGTTTTAATAACTAATATTATAACCGGTGCGTTTTATAACATATATTTTACATATTTTAACTCGTACGTTTTATAACGGTGCTTAATGTGACGTTTCATAAAGTTACTTAAATGACATTATGAACTTTTTAATAATTTAAAATGAATAATAAGATATTTTGTAAAGTGTTACAAAATATTTAACTATGGCTATAAATAAAATGGAGAATTAATAACTATTAGTGGCGTTAAAATGCAGTCAATTTCATTTTGTATATTTTGTAACGCTATATTAATTCAATATTTACTAACACTATTTTGAAATGTAACATCCCTAACTTCGTTAAATTCAATTTATGGAATTAACGAGTGATTTATTATTCGAAGTGAAAAATAAATCAAGATATGAATATGGGATAGTCGAGAAAGCATTATATATTGGCTAAGTCACAAGATTAAAATGCCTTAGTATTCAAATTATGTGGTAATTTGGGGAGAAATGGGGTTAAAATGAGAGTTTAAGTGAAAAATTGAAATAAGGGTATTTTGGTCAATTTCCTCTCAATTACACTCTCATCTCATTTAACCATGGGACTCATCTCACCTTCTCTCTCAAAATTCAGAAGTAAAGAAAGAAAGAAGAATAGAGAGAGAAGAGAAAGAAAACGTGAAGAAGGAGGAGAAGAGGAGGAGAGCAAAAGTTCAATTTCTTCTTGAAGGTGAGACTTCCATAGTCCACTCTCTTCCATTTTTGATTTCCTTTTCACTGATGCAAGTTTGAAAAGCTAATTCCTTCTATTTCCCCTTTGCCCTTTCTGAACCCTAGGAGCTGTAGTTATAGTTTGGAAGCAAGTTCGTGATTACGGGGATCGTTCGAGTAATTTCGGTTGCTTGTTTCGGGTGACAACGAAATTTGTCTCTATTTTGTTGAACCGGTGAGTTTTACTCACGTTTAGGGAATTTATACTTTAAATTGATTGTGTTGAAATTCTGGAATCGATTGATGTGTTGGTTTCGAAATGGTTTTAAAGTCAAAAACCGAATTTTAGACAAATATCGTTTACGGTTTAATTTTCCAAATATACTTTGTTGTGTGATTTGAAACTTGTGTTGAATTGACTTGTTTTGTGTGGAAAAACTCTGTTTTGATGCTGGAATTGGATTGGGTTTCGGATTGGACGCGATCGGAGAAACAAAACAAACGAAGTGAACAAAATGTGAACCTGCTACAGCAGCACGGGTCGTGCTGATTTCTGCACGGGTCGTGCAACTTATCAGATTGGCTGGAAAAATAAATTTTCAGCAGCACGGGTCGTGCTGATTTCTGCACGGGTCGTGCCAACTCCTCTGTCTCCGGATGCCAAAAATTTGTTTTGTTGCTCTTTTAGATTCCAAACCACTTCTAATCCTTTTCTCAATCAATTGGGATGATATTTACTTTATAAAAACATGGTTTTAATATGATCAAACTTGGTTTTTAGAAAATGTTTTGAAACTTATAAATGTTTCGAAAAAACCGAGTCTAGCCACGTGTGAGAACATATGTTTTTCAAATCAAAACGGAACTTCATGTTCTACTATTGTAGTGGACATGATATATAAATTATATCATATGTGATTGATGGCCCAATGCGGGTATTAAATAAGATTGACGGCCCAATGCGGGTGTGATATATAAATTATATCAAATTCGGGTGACGACCCAAGATGTTAGTACACTAGGGAGAGGGAAGTCATGAGCCCTCGAACTAGACCCAAAGATGTAGTCACTGAGATGCATAGGTGATCTGGGTTCATTGCAAACCGAAGAAAAGAAAAATGGTTTAAGATGTTGTACTAAATTGATGAAAAAAAATAGTGCATAGTCATCAAGAATTGGACTATGAACTATGGAATATAATTGAACCGAGAGCGGTTAGGGGTAACGGTAGAACTCACTGAGATATGTTATCTCACCCTATCATATGTTGTTGTTTTACAGAGAAACAGGGAAAGAAGAAGACAATAAGGCACGAGTAGATGACGTGCACGAGGAGAGGATTTGAAGACTTAGTTATTTCAAGTCTTAGTTTATGTATCTTTCCTTGTTGTCTTTGTACTCGATTAATGACTTGAGCTGTATTAAGTTATTTATCGTTTCCGCCTTCCTTGTGAGGATGTTGAACACTAGGAATTAATGTTGAGGTTATGAACTGTATCCGGTTTATTGATGTACCGACAGGTGATAAATGTGAGATATTTTATAATATCGAACAATTTTAGTTGTGTTCAATATCTAAACAGGAATAATGATCTCTGATGTATGCTAAAGTTGTGCATTTTAATATTTCTACTTATTAGAGATGTTAGGGTGTTACATTTTGGTATCAGAGCGGTTCCGTCTAATCGGACCTAGATATTAGGAGTCTTTAATTCTTTTGGATATGATTCTTATTAGTATGCTATTAGATATTGAGCCTGATCAACTTAATACTATGTGCATATTTTGTAGAATTATGTCTGGAAGAGGAAGAGGCAGAGGTAGAGGGCAAGCACCTGCTGATCCCCATATGGAGTGGATGCAAAATGTCATTGAGACACAACAGAAAATGATGAATGACATGATAATTATACAGCAGCAACAAATGGCCCAGATGGCCCAAATGCAACAGAATGCTCAGGCACAGCCCCAACCACAACCCGTTCCTGAACCACCAGTGAATCCAAGGCAGCTTTATTCTGAATTTCTCAAGATGAAGCCTTCTGAGTTCCAAGGAGGGCCTGATGTTATGAAAGCTCAGCATTGGTTGGACGATGTTGAGAAGATTTTTCTTACTATGCAGATCAATGATGATGAGAAATTGAGATTGGCATCTCATATGCTGAAGGGTGAGGCCAATAACTGGTGGGTTAATGCTCGAGCCATGATGGTAACTATGGGAACTCCTCAGACTTGGGGAAATTTCCGTCGGACTTTTCTGGAGCAATTCTTTCCAACTGCAATGAGAAGTGAAAAAGAAAATGAGTTTCTAAATTTCAAACAAGGAAGTTTAACTGTGGGACAATACACAGCTAAATTTGAAGAATTGTATCAGTTCTTTAGGTTGGCTGGACAAGCTCTTGATGACACGTGGAAGACGGAGAGATACAAGTTTGGGCTTAGGGAGGATATTGCACAGAGTTTAAGTTCTTTTTCTTGTGCTAATTATGCTACCATGGTACAACAGGCTTATATTTCTGAAGTTGATTTGAAAAGGTTGTATGCAAGCAGAAAGGCATATAATCAGAACAAGAGAAATACAAATTCATCTAATTCCCAGGCTGGTTCTAAGAACAATAACTACAAAGGGAAACAGGCCCAATCATCTGACTTCTTCAAAGTTAGCAAGTGTTCCAAGTGTGAAAGGTATCATAGAGGTGAATGTAAAAAGGGTTCAAATCAATGCTACTACTGCAAGGAACCGGGTCATTATGCAAATGAGTGCCCTTCAAGAAAGGCTTTCTTAGAGACACCGGATGCTCCAAGTCAGGGACGCATCAATACTTTGGATACCAAGACCATCCAGCCAGAAGATAATCTATTGAGGGGTACAGGTTCTCTATTCCAAAAATCTGTTAATATACTATATGATTCTGGTGCTACACATTGTTTTATTTCTGAAGCATGTGTAGATAGGTTAGGATTAACTGTGTCTCCTATACCTGAATCGATAACTATTTTGACTGCTGCAAGGGGTCGTGTTCAGACCCAATCTCTGTGTTTACACTGTTTACTTACCATAGGAAGCAGAGATTTTGTTGTTGATTTTATTTGCTTACCCATGAGGGGTATGGATATTGTGCTGGGGATGAATTGGATGACTATCAATCATGTTACCATTGATTGTTTCAACCGTACCATCGGGTTTTCCTCAGAATCAGTTGAATTGTCTCAGCCTGTAACTGAAGCTGTTATTTCTTTCACTACAGCCAGTCAATCTCTATTCCAAGGTGCGGAAGTTTTTGTCATTATATTATCCGCTTCTACTGAAACTGGTTTGAATCTTTCTTCTGTTCAGGTTGTTAAGGAATTTTTAGATGTGTTTCCTGATGAAGTTTCCTCTTTACCTCCTGACCGAGAGGTAGAATTCTCTATAGAATTGGTTCCGGGCACTGGTCCAATATCTATAGCACCTTACAGGATGTCTCCTTTAGAATTAAAGGAACTCAAATCCCAACTTGAAGAGTTAATCTCAAAAAAATTTATTCGGCCGAGTGCTTCTCCATGGGGTGCTCCGGTGTTGCTAGTCAAGAAGAAGGATGGAAGTATGCGGTTATGCATTGATTACCGTCAGTTGAACAAAGTGACGATCAAGAATAAATATCCATTGCCAAGAATTGATGATCTTCTTGATCAACTCCGAGGCGCGGCAGTGTTCTCCAAAATTGATCTAAGGTCAGGGTATCATCAAATAAGAGTTCGATCTTCTGATATTCCGAAGACAGCTTTCCGTACTAGGTATGGACACTACGAGTTTGTAGTGATGCCTTTTGGGTTGACGAATGCCCCAGCAGTATTCATGGATTACATGAACCGAGTTTTTCATACCTACTTAGATCAGTTTGTAGTGGTATTTATAGATGATATCTTAGTATACTCAAAAACTGTTGAGGAACATGTTCAACATCTCCGTATTGTTTTGAGTGTACTCCGAGAAAAGAAGCTATATGCTAAGCCATCGAAGTGTGACTTTTGGATGTCTGAAGTAAAGTTTCTGGGTCATGTAATTTCTCAAGCAGGAGTTGCAGTTGATCCTAGTAAAGTTGAAGCTGTAGTAAATTGGGAACGCCCAACATCAGTAACTGAAGTCAGAAGTTTCTTGGGACTTGCTGGCTATTATCGAAGATTCATTCAAGGATTCTCACAATTAGTTCTTCCTCTTACTTGGTTAACTCGCAAGGGACACCCGTTTTTCTGGAATGATGATTGTGAAGAATGTTTCTTAGAGTTGAAGTCTCGACTTACTTCTGCTCCCATCCTGATTCTTCCAGATCCATCTCTGGGATTCCAAATTTACAGTGATGCATCTGGGAAGGGTTTAGGATGTGTTCTTATGCAGAATCAACAAGTGGTAGCTTATGCTTCCAGGCAGTTGAAACCGCATGAGGAAAATTATCCAACTCATGATTTGGAGTTAGCGGCGATTGTGTATGCGTTGAAGATTTGGAGACATTACCTTTATGGTTCTCGTTTCGAAGTCTTCAGTGATCACAAGAGCCTAAAATATTTGTTCGATCAAAAAGAGCTTAATAACAGACAAAGAAGATGGGTGGAATTCTTGAAAGATTATGATTTTGAATTGAAGTACCATCCTGGAAAAGCTAATGTTGTAGCAGATGCTTTGAGTAGGAAGTCTATTCATACTGCAGAGCTTATGATTCATGAAATGGTTTTATTGGAATCTTTTAGAGATTTGGATTTAAATGTATCAAGAAAGAAGGATCGATTAATATTAAGGCACATCCGAATTTCAAGTGCATTGAGAAATTTGATTCGTGCAGCTCAGGAGATTGATGTAGAGTTGCAATCTCAGAAGGGGTTACCAGATTATACCGAAGACAGTGATGGTATTATCTGTTTTAACGGTAGAATTTGTGTACCTAATAATGAAGACATCAAGAAGCAGATCTTGGAAGAGGCTCATAGAAGTAAATATTCTATACATCCTGGATCTACGAAGATGTACAGAGAGTTGAAGCAAATGTATTGGTGGCCTAGAATGAAAGTGAATATTGCTGAATTTGTTTCACGTTGTTTAACTTGTCAAAGAGTTAAAGCTGAACACCGGAAGCCCGCTGGTCTGATGCAGCCTTTAAATGTACCGGTATGGAAGTGGGAAGATATCTCAATGGATTTTGTTATGGGCTTGCCGAGATCGCAAGCTGGTAACGATTCCATTTGGGTTGTCGTGGATCGCTTGACTAAGTCTGCTCATTTCATTCCAATTCGATCTAATTTCAAAGTTTCCAAATTGGCAGACGAATATGTGAAAAACATAATCAGATTGCATGGAGTTCCCACAAGTATTGTTTCGGATCGTGATCCAAAGTTTACTTCCAGATTTTGGAAAGCAATGAATGATGCTTTTGGAACTAAGGTATTTGTTAGTACAGCCTATCACCCACAAACGGATGGTCAAACAGAGAGAACTATTCAAACTCTTGAAGATATGCTTCGGGCATGTGTGCTGGATAGTGGAAGAAATTGGGAGGATCATCTTCCATTAGTTGAATTCGCTTACAATAATAGTTATCATTCCAGTATAGGAATGGCACCATTTGAAGCACTATATGGGAGGAAGTGTAGAACTCCGTTGTGTTGGTGGGAGGTAGGTGAAAACCGACTTTTGGGACCTGAGATGATTGATGAAACTACTGTGAAGGTAAGGCAAATTCAAGACAGAATGAAAGCTGCTCAGAGTCGGCAAAAGAGCTATGCTGACAAAAGAAGGAGGCCTTTAGAATTTGATGTTGGTGATCATGTATTTTTGAGGGTTTCTCCAACCATAGGTACTGGTAGAGCTTTACGAGCCAAGAAGCTCAGTCCTCGGTATACTGGACCTTTCCAAATCATCGAGCGTATTGGGCCAGTTGCGTATCGTCTTGCTTTACCACCAGCCCTATCAAATCTTCATGATGTTTTTCATGTATCTCAATTGAGAAAGTATATTCCCGACCCGGATCAGCCATTGGATTTTGAAGTGATTGACCTCCGACCGGATCTCTCTTTCCATCCTTATCCTAGATATATCTTGGAACACGGTGAAAAAACTTTGCGGACAAGGACAATTCCCATAGTCAAAATCGTTTGGGACGGTTTTTCGACTGATGAAGCTACATGGGAATTGGAAGAAGACATGCGGACTCGATATCCCTATTTATTCCATTAAGGTATGTCTTTTTTTAATTTTGAGGACAAAATTTTAAAAGTTGGGGTGATTGTAACATCCCTAACTTCGTTAAATTCAATTTATGGAATTAACGAGTGATTTATTATTCGAAGTGAAAAATAAATCAAGATATGAATATGGGATAGTCGAGAAAGCATTATATATTGGCTAAGTCACAAGATTAAAATGCCTTAGTATTCAAATTATGTGGTAATTTGGGGAGAAATGGGGTTAAAATGAGAGTTTAAGTGAAAAATTGAAATAAGGGTATTTTGGTCAATTTCCTCTCAATTACACTCTCATCTCATTTAACCATGGGACTCATCTCACCTTCTCTCTCAAAATTCAGAAGTAAAGAAAGAAAGAAGAATAGAGAGAGAAGAGAAAGAAAACGTGAAGAAGGAGGAGAAGAGGAGGAGAGCAAAAGTTCAATTTCTTCTTGAAGGTGAGACTTCCATAGTCCACTCTCTTCCATTTTTGATTTCCTTTTCACTGATGCAAGTTTGAAAAGCTAATTCCTTCTATTTCCCCTTTGCCCTTTCTGAACCCTAGGAGCTGTAGTTATAGTTTGGAAGCAAGTTCGTGATTACGGGGATCGTTCGAGTAATTTCGGTTGCTTGTTTCGGGTGACAACGAAATTTGTCTCTATTTTGTTGAACCGGTGAGTTTTACTCACGTTTAGGGAATTTATACTTTAAATTGATTGTGTTGAAATTCTGGAATCGATTGATGTGTTGGTTTCGAAATGGTTTTAAAGTCAAAAACCGAATTTTAGACAAATATCGTTTACGGTTTAATTTTCCAAATATACTTTGTTGTGTGATTTGAAACTTGTGTTGAATTGACTTGTTTTGTGTGGAAAAACTCTGTTTTGATGCTGGAATTGGATTGGGTTTCGGATTGGACGCGATCGGAGAAACAAAACAAACGAAGTGAACAAAATGTGAACCTGCTACAGCAGCACGGGTCGTGCTGATTTCTGCACGGGTCGTGCAACTTATCAGATTGGCTGGAAAAATAAATTTTCAGCAGCACGGGTCGTGCTGATTTCTGCACGGGTCGTGCCAACTCCTCTGTCTCCGGATGCCAAAAATTTGTTTTGTTGCTCTTTTAGATTCCAAACCACTTCTAATCCTTTTCTCAATCAATTGGGATGATATTTACTTTATAAAAACATGGTTTTAATATGATCAAACTTGGTTTTTAGAAAATGTTTTGAAACTTATAAATGTTTCGAAAAAACCGAGTCTAGCCACGTGTGAGAACATATGTTTTTCAAATCAAAACGGAACTTCATGTTCTACTATTGTAGTGGACATGATATATAAATTATATCATATGTGATTGATGGCCCAATGCGGGTATTAAATAAGATTGACGGCCCAATGCGGGTGTGATATATAAATTATATCAAATTCGGGTGACGACCCAAGATGTTAGTACACTAGGGAGAGGGAAGTCATGAGCCCTCGAACTAGACCCAAAGATGTAGTCACTGAGATGCATAGGTGATCTGGGTTCATTGCAAACCGAAGAAAAGAAAAATGGTTTAAGATGTTGTACTAAATTGATGAAAAAAAATAGTGCATAGTCATCAAGAATTGGACTATGAACTATGGAATATAATTGAACCGAGAGCGGTTAGGGGTAACGGTAGAACTCACTGAGATATGTTATCTCACCCTATCATATGTTGTTGTTTTACAGAGAAACAGGGAAAGAAGAAGACAATAAGGCACGAGTAGATGACGTGCACGAGGAGAGGATTTGAAGACTTAGTTATTTCAAGTCTTAGTTTATGTATCTTTCCTTGTTGTCTTTGTACTCGATTAATGACTTGAGCTGTATTAAGTTATTTATCGTTTCCGCCTTCCTTGTGAGGATGTTGAACACTAGGAATTAATGTTGAGGTTATGAACTGTATCCGGTTTATTGATGTACCGACAGGTGATAAATGTGAGATATTTTATAATATCGAACAATTTTAGTTGTGTTCAATATCTAAACAGGAATAATGATCTCTGATGTATGCTAAAGTTGTGCATTTTAATATTTCTACTTATTAGAGATGTTAGGGTGTTACATGAAACATTATAATAAATATACTAAAAAACAATAAATCACAAAGATGTTGTTTTCTAACGTTTTCAGAGGATTAAATGATGGGCGGTTATTTTAATAAAAAAAGTATGGTAATAAAACTTAAATATAGATTAGTCTTATATTAAACTAATTTTTTTTAACTTATACAATGTTTAAGGAAATATACATCAGTCAGATATAACATGTCGTATTTGTGATTTTGCAGGTAATAGAAAATATAACTCTTCATTTTATATGGGAATTCAAGAGAATTTGGGACCTTCGAGGATCAAGTTATCCATTTTTTGCTTTGGACAGCTTTATCGTTTTGTTCAAGTTATCCATTTTTTGCATTGAAATTAGTTTTTTTACTATCATGGTATGTTGAAAATTGTTTATTACACATATGATATATGGTTAACATTTAATACAAAATTGCTAGCATTTCAGATTGGTTGTGTGTCCACTGAGCAACAATCTAGAATTTTAATTAAAAATATTTATAATCAACCAATTTTCCTAAATAAAATACGCTTTAAAGATGGTTGACACACATTTTTCATCGAGTTTGTTCCACAAAATATCTTACTATTAAAAAGCAAAAATATGCACCACTGCTTTAATATACCATTTTTTCCATGCTTAAAAGTCACCCCACGTAGCTCATATGTCGGTGCATAGCTAAATAAAACTAAAAAGTAAAAGAATGAAAAAGGTTGAACAAAATATACATGAGATCATAACCTAATTGAATACATGTCAAAATCAGGGTTGCCTGACGTTTTTAAATGCGATATAGCTTATACATAATCTGGAAAACCTATTTGAAAACATGTAAAATATGCACTACTGCGTTACTATTCCATTTTGCCCACGTTTAGAAGTCACCCATGTCGGTACAAAGCTAAATAACACAGAAAGGTAATTGAATGAAAAAACTTGAACAAAATATACATAAGATGGATAACCATATTTATAAACATGTAAACATATACATAATATGGAAAACCAAATTCCACATGGTGACGAATAACTATCTAAGAAAAATTTAAACGAACGGTGATGTAAGGATGATGCTTAGTGAAGATGAAGTTGTGGTGTGGAGAGTGGCTCAACCAATCACCCAACCTTAGATATTGGATATTCCACATACAAATGTTTTGACGTGCAACCTTGGATATTTCACGTTCAAATGTTTTGACCTCCTTCGATCCACAGGAAAATTATAAATGATCACGAATAACTATCCAAGAATATTGAATTGAACAAGTATGAAAATGTGATGAAAAGATGTTGGTTAGTGAAAGATGATGTTGTGGTGTTGAGCGATGACGGCTGCACACGAATGGTGATGAAAAGATGATGGCTAGTGAAGATGAAGTTGTGGTGTTGAAAGTGGCTCAACCATACACCCAACCTTGGATATTTATAGCCATAGTTTTTTGATAGGTTACAAATACAAATAAAAGGTTTTTTTTTGCATTAATTCACATTATTATTTTGGGAAGTTACAAATTAAAACAACATTTTAAATTATTTATTCAAATAATCACAACTAATATTTTTATGCAATTTTTAAAATATAAATAATTTGGTTAACACATTAATTGTCAAAATTCTAATTGAGTGACATGTGTTAGATGGTTTAATGAGATTATTCTCAAATGTATAGTATATAGATATAGATATAGATTAGAAGAAATCGACTTGATCATAACGAAAGAAAAGATATGTATGAAAACATATACGGGACAATGTAGAATAGGTTTAGACGTTTTATATAAATTAAATATAATTAGAAAACTTCAATAATTGTATGTGTGAAAAAGTGATCCGTCGCCATAGAAGAGAGAAGAAGAAGGATTCTGTTAGAGAGTGATGTAAAACAGAAATTGTTGAATCATTCAACTGAATATTATTTACACTTGATTTACAATATATATGTGTTGATGACTCATAACAGAATAGAGCTAATCTAACTAACTAACTACTCACTACAATAAGATAACTAAAGAAGGTGAATAAACTTAAGCACAATCAGAGAGTTAGAAGTAGAGTGATGTGGAACTGAGCTGGCAGTTTGACTTCAACATTGACTATTGTTAACACCCTCCCTTAAGCTGGAGAATATGTCAATAGATGCAAGCTTATCTTGCAAACTGTGATGAAGAATCCCTTCTCTGACTTTGTCACGAACAACGTGACAGTCTATTTCTATGTGTTTCGTGCGCTCATGGAAAACGGGATTTGCTGCTATGTGTAATGCTGATTTATTATCACAGAATATTGCTACTGGAGATGGGTGTTCAATATGTAGATCCTTAAGTATGTATAGTAGCCACTGTGCTTCGCAAGTTGATTGAGCTAAGGCCCTATATTCAGCTTCCGAAGATGATCTTAACACTATGGATTGTTTCTTGCTCTTCCAGGATATGAGGGAGGTTCCCAAGAAGAAACAAAAACCTGTTATGGATCGTCTTGTGTCTGGGCAAGCTCCCCAATCTGAGTCGCAAAATCCTTTTAAACACAGTTCAGTATCTGTTCTGAAAAATAGTCCTTGTCCAGGACTTCTTTTAATGAATCTGAGCACATGTAAAGCAGCAGACAAATGAGCATCAGTAGGTTTATCTAGGAACTGACTTAGTTTTCCAACAGCATAGGAGATCTCAGGTCTCGAATGTGTTAAGTAAACTAGTTTCCCAACCAGTCTTCTATACATAGTTATATCAGTCAGAGGTGCCCCCATTTCCTTGTGAAGTTGAAGGTGTGGCTCCATAGGTGTAGAAGCAGGTTTAGCTGCAAGTAAACCTGTTTCTTCCAATAAATCCAGGGCATACTTCCTCTGACACAAGGAAATACCTGCTTTGCTACGAGCAATTTCAAAGCCTAGGAAGTATTTTAAATTGCCTAAGTCCTTAATACTGAACCTGGAATCTAATAGATTTTTGACTCTGTTAATTTCATTTATATCATCACCTGTCAGAATCAAATCATCAACATAAACCAATATAGCTGTGAAACCAGTGGTGCCAGCATGAGTATATAGTGAGTAGTCAGATTTTGATTGAGTATAACCAGTAGAAATCAGTGTCTCTGTGAGCTTGGCATTCCATTGCCTACTGGCTTGTTTGATTGAGTATAACCAGTAGAAATAGAATGCTTGATACCTGCAGAGATTGTGGATGGAATGAGCAGATCAGAATTGTGAATTGTATGTTGTAACAGAGAACAGTGATATTGTTGCAGATAGGAAGGTTTTGTTTTCTGTCTTGTGGATCTTGAGTGTATCAGGTTGTGATGCTTGAGTTTCTGTGTGAGGTAATGGACTGAGAGAAGAACTGGGGGGTTTTGAAGATCACTAACAGGGGCATTTTCATTAGGTAATTCAGTGAATGATGGTTGGTTTGTGTCTGTGTCAATGTGAAAATTATCATCAAAGGGAATGGTAGAATTGTATGTGTTTATGTCTGGTGCTTGTTGAGAATCAGATGCATGATGAGAATTTGTAATGTATGGAAAATTATTTTCATAAAATTCCACATCTCTTGATAAGAGTATTTCTCTGTTGTTTAAATCAAACAACAGATGACCTTTAATTCCTGTTTTGAAACCTAGATATATGCATTTTCTAGACCTTGAGTCTAGTTTCTTTCTATTGTTTTTCAAAGTGCTAGCAAAGCATAAAGATCCAAACACTTTCAAAGAATTGAAATCAGGGTCATGACCAAATAAAATCTGAAAAGGAGATTTTTGAGAAAGAAATTTAGTTGGCAATCTATTAATCACATGAGCAGCTTGACTTACAGCGTGTGCCCAAAAAACTTTTGGCAAATTTGATTGAAAAATGAAAGCTCTAGCAGTGTTAAGAAGATGTTGGTGCTTCCTCTCAACAATCCCATTTTGTTGAGGGGTTGCCACACATGAAGTTTGGTGAATGATTCCCCTCTCCTTATAGAAATCATTGAGGGAAAACTCATTACCATTGTCTGATCTAATACATTTCACTTTAATTCCAAATTGAGTTTCTACTAAACAAATAAAAGACTTGACTAAACTTGGTGTTTCAGACTTCAAACGCATGGGATAAATCCATGTATATCTACTTTTATCATCTACCACAGTGAGAAAATATTTGTAACCAAGAATTGAAGGAATAGCAAATGGTCCCCAAATGTCCATATGAACTATGTCAAAGCATTCTTTTGAAATGGTGGTACTGTTTGAAAAAGGTAGTCTCTTTTGCTTTGCATAGTGGCATATGTCACAGGGCAATTCAGACTTTGTACATTTAACAAAAGGAAAATATTTATTGATTTCATGCAATTTTTCAAATGATGGATGGCCAAATCTCATATGCCAAAGATTAGAATCATTACTAGTACTAGTGTTCAAGGAAAGAAAGTTGTTTACAGTCTGTAGGCTTTCTATGACTGATAAGTTGTTTTGTGAGGTTTTCTTAATACAAGGTGTAGTTAGGTGATACAATCCACATTTCCTTTCAGCTATCCCAATCACTCTCTCTGTCTGGTTCTCCTGCAAAACACATTTCTTTCTGTTAAGATGCATATCACAGTCTATATCATCAGTCAGTTTGGGAATAGACAAAAGGTTGAATGAAAATTTTGGTATATACAAGACATCACTAAGGACAAGGTAATTGTCAAGGTAAACAGTTCCAGCTAGGCTACAAATGACTTGTGTTCCATTTGGTAAGGTTACAGTAACTGGTTTTATTTGCCTAATGCATTTGAAAAGTTTTCTAGAGTAACAAACATGTATTGTAGCTCCTGTATCAATGATTCAGGAGTCAAGCTTTTTGGAATTGGGTAAAGCACACCTGATTTCACTGTAGTATAGTGAATGTTATTAGCAGTCAATGTGTTAGAGCCTTGGAGTAATGCAAGAATTGCCTTGTGTTGCTCTGGTGTAAAACCTAGATTGGAAGTTGATCCTTGCTTCTTTGTGGAGATTTGCTAACCTTCATGGCATGAACTCTCATCATCATCTTCATTACCACTATCAGCTGCACAATTGTTGACAGTATTTTGTTGTTGAAAGTGTGGAGGATATCCATGCTTCTTGTAACAAACATCCACGGTATGTCCTGTTCTACCACAATATGAGCAGAGTTTTGAACCTCTACCTCCTCTGCCTCCATTGAATCATCATCCACGATCATTCCTGCCGCTGTATCCACCTCTGCTTTGGTTTCCTTGAAATCCAATAGCAGCTAGAACCTTAGGTTCTTCCACAGAACTGTTTGCTTGCCTCTCTTGTTGAATCAACATAGAGTAAACCTTTCCAATGCTTGGAAGAGGCTCCATGAGCATAATTTGAGACCTAACAGCAGAGTATTGTTCATTTAGGCCTTTCAAGAATCGTAAAACTTTGCTCATTTCTCTGTATTCTTTGAATTTGACCGAAGCATTACATCGAATTCCACATGCGCAATCACAAGCAGGAGCAGGCTGGAAATTCTCAAATTCTTGCCATAACTTCTTCAATCGCGTGTAGTAATTAGAAATTGAATCATCGCCTTGTTTTGCAATGTAGATCTCCTCTTGTAGATCGGAAATTCTGAACATATCGCCTTGGTAGAAACGATCTCTGAGATCTTTCCATACGTCCGCGGCGGTGTCCATCCACAAAATGCTTTGTGAAATCTCTGGAATGATCGAGCTGTTAATCCACGACATAATCATCGTGATGCATCTATCCCAGGCCATTGAGTCACGATCTTCGTCACTAGGCCGTGGTAAAGAACCGTCAATGAAGTGAATCTTATTCTTTGATCGGAGCGCCATCATCATCGCTCTTGACCAGGTATGGTAGTTATCTCCGTTCAACGCCGGAGAAACGATTGCCGTTCCCGGATTATCACTCGGATGCATGAAATAGGGATTAAGCATATCATTCTGATATGCATTCTTGGATGAATCGGTACCATGACTAGAACCCTCTGGATTCTCAGGAATTGTGGTAACCATTGTGAAGAGAAATTGAAATTGGATTGAATGCTTGAGTTGAATGATTGAGCGTAGCGAGATTCGGATGAGAACAATGGCGACAGAACTTCAATTAGAAGCTCTGATACCATGTGAAAAAGTGATCCGTTGCCATAGAAGAGAGAAGAAGAAGGATTCTGTTAGAGAGTGATGTAAAACAGAAATTGTTGAATCATTCAACTGAATATTATTTACACTTGATTTACACTTGAAGCATTTGAAACATCATAGGCTTAAATTCAAAATGAGTTGTGGCAAGTGCAGGCCTCACTATGCTAGTTTGCATAGTGTGAGGGTCAAAAATTGCATAATCCCTCATAGGTCTGTCCCTGTCATTAGCCATGCCTATAACTGTTTCATTCAAAACTTGTCTCACATGTTCAGGTTGCTCAGTGGCAGCTAAAGTATGTCTGTCAGAACCATGGTTGCTAGGAGGTGGTGTGTTTCCATGATTAGAAGGTGGTGGTGTAGCCATATTGACAGCTCTTCCCAAAGAAATCAGACCAGAATGGTCGTGTCCCCTTCTCAAAGCTCTAAACAGTCTTTCTATCTCAGGATGAAGTTGATATTCTGGTGATCTGCGTCTGTACATATGCTGCAGCAATTAACTTACTCAAAACAACCAAAAACAGAGCACCAGAATTAGCAACAAAAGGAATCACTAAATTGCCAATTAATTAAACAGTGTTTAATCAATTTAATCCCCGGCAACGGCGCCAAAAACTTGTTGCTTGAAAACGTGAACGTTCTTTTGTGCAAGTGTACACAATCGTAACAAGTAATATAATGAAAGTAGAGATCGTTCCCACGAGGATTAATTTGCCAAACAAGAGTTTAATCAAAGTAACAATTAGTGATTTTAGTAACAAAAGTAAATGACACACAATTGGTTGGGTAACAAGTAACAAACAACTAAAAAGGTATTAGGGTAGTGGAAATCAGATTTGGGACAAGTTGAGATGCAATACTTCAATAAATCCATTAAAATGCTCAAAATGCTGTGTTAAGTGCTGCAGCACTAGGTGCTGCCGCAATTGTGCATTATGTCTAATGCTTAACACTAGGCTTTAGTCGCCCCAAATTATGTCTAATTCGGAAGAGATTATTTCCCTAGGCTACTGGAGAACAAGCAGCATTACACCTAAGTGTTTTACCTCATGGCTTATGCCTCTCCTATGTCTAGGACTCAAGCAAGGAACAACTATATGTCTATAGTGCAACATACCATGTTATCTTGTGAGATATATATACAAACCATGTCTGTGAATGTATATCTACTTAGATTAGACGGCCAATCCTAATCTAAGATGGAAATAGTAAAAACACACAAGATAAAGTGCTCAACACAATAACACAAGCATTAAGAACAAATTAACTTCATTAAATTCATAATAGCATCCCAACTACAGAGGTTTAGCTCATATTGAGCTTACACAACATTACAACTAAACTAAACATCAAGGGAAGTAGGAATTTCATACTAAAACCCGAGAAGAGAAGTTCAGCTACAAGTCTTGCTACTGAGACAGCTTCAATGGTGATCCACCAAGCAATTCCAGCTCTCAAAATGTAGCTCCTTCGAAGATGAAGTAGATCTAACGTTGCTGCAGCAATCAATATCCCAGCAATTGAATTTAAGTAACAATGGAGGCACAAAATTAACTTGAGGCTATGTCTATACCTCAGGAATTCGGCTTAACCTAATTCTGGGGGTGAGTGCCTTTATATAGGGAAGGCCTTGGGATGAGAGAAACCCTAAATGGTGGAGGCACATTTTGTCCTTTTCAAGGCACAATGTCCTTTTTGCCCAAAACCCTAGGTCATTCACGCATCACCAATGATTGGCACGCACACCCACGCATGACACACGCTGACAGCTGTCCTTGCCTTGATTTCCGTGTTTCTTGCTACATTCTCTCTCATGTTGCGTAAAATGGCAATGCTGCCACACAGGTGCTGCAGCAATTAAACACACATATTAAACCACAATTGGGCACAAAAGTGCCCATTAATAACATAATTAAGCTTGCACCTTTAATTATTCTAAACTAACATATTTACAACATTAATCACTAAATTGCTTGAGAATTAACAATGATTTAAGCTTGAAATAAGAGGTAATAACAATCATATTTGATTGTTTTCAATCCCACCCCTAATTAATTACTAATCTGCCTATAAAAAATGGGGTATGCATGTTTCATCCCAACCCGTAAACCCGTCTAATTATTCTAATCGTGTCTCACTAGGAATTAAAAATGGAAAAACAGAACTGCCTCAATTAGTAATCCGACTTTCGGTTAGGACCGATTCAAGTTAACCCTTGGGTTACTCTCGACATGTCCATATATAATATACATACTCGTATATTTAGCATTTAATTTGTACATTAATAATTGTGAATTGTGATAATTTAGTAAAACGTTAAAATTCAAAATAAGTAGTTTCTTGCTAAAATTTAACTATATGAGACATTATCTTAGCAGTAACATTGTCACTTCAGTTTTATAATGTGTATTTAAGAAAGTTGGACGCAAACCAACTTTATTCTTATAGAAGCTTATATGTTAAATTTCATTATCAGAATTAAATGCAAAAAGGGATTAAAACCAAGTTGGATAACCCTTGTGGCAATTTAGCTCCTTCCTACTGACAATCATCTGCAACACTTCACATTAGGGAGTTGTTGCGCATTAATCTCAAAGTAATTTTTTAAAGCTTCCGCGAAGGATTAATTTGTTCCTAGTTTGGCCATATTCCACATTGTTAGACAGAGATGAGACTTCTGACTTGCATCCTTTGGCTCAATTAATCAAAAGGGATTTAAAACATCAATTGTGACTACTCAGACCATCATTCTCAGGAAGCACATATTGAGAGAGGTACTAGTGATACAGTTTGTATTTTTGATGATGTTCATTTCTCTCTTAACATCCTATTGTGAACACTAATAGGAGAGAATTTCTGCCTAGTTTGAGTCATAGTCGTTTGAGGCTTTAAGACCTTTGCATTCACAAAAAAAAAATTATCAAATATAAAATATTTAATTTTAATAGTAGCAACCTATGAAGCCCGGATACGATATACGATACGGGATATGATACGACACGATACGTGGATATGGGAAAATTTTGAAAATCAAGATACGATACGGCAGGGATACTTCAATAAAAAATTTAATCAAAATTTAAAAATATAAAACAAATCTAAAGATACTTCACTTTACTAATTGACAATTGCTCATAATATTCAATAGATATGATCACATTGACAAAAAAGATACTTCTGATCAAAATAAGTAAGCATAGTTAAATGTATTTTCCCCGCCCATTTTAAAATATATTCTTCCTCCTACGAACATGTCACAAAAGATATACAGTCAGTCTACTACCCAAGAGACATCTCAGGATACTCCCAGGATACGTATCTCCAAAGTGTCCCTCAAGTATCCGAAAAGTATCTTGTCTTCTTTAATTTAAAAATAAATATAAATTCCAGGATACTCCCAGGATACGTATCCGGAAGTATCCGACAGGTATCGGTATCGGGGACGAATCCGACACGAGTACGTGGCCTATTTTGGAGTATCGGGGCTTCATAGGTAGCAACATTACTTTAAAATTATAATTATATTAGTCCTGGTCCTAAATAGACCTGGTCCTTGCGTTCCTCCTGACGTGACTCGGCTTTTGTGAACAGTGGGCCTGATGCTACTTCTTTTTATTGGGTGATGTCCCTTGTTCTTATGCCCATAGGAAAGAGAAAGTAATATAAAAAGGATCTTTTGCCCTAGAAAGGGACACATTTCCTTACAAATCAATCCCTAGGTCTGGAATATATCATTTTTTGTCACCATCAGGTGCCGCCTTCCACTTTTATTCATGTTCATCTCCATTTTGGGAGCTCATTCTACTAAAGCTTGTTGGTGTAGCTGCTGCTATACAACTGCAGGGAGCATATTGTTGATTGTAAGAGCTTACTTCAGTTATCTACTAAGTTTATCTTTTCCTCTATTGTTCTTGTCTTGAATATTACGTTGTAAGCTTTGTAATGACTTCATTTGGCAGTATAAGTGCCATTTCTGTTTATTAGTTATGCTCAACATGGGCTAATTTTCCTTTTTAGTCAAGATTTCTGTGATGTGTTTTGGAACCCATTAATGAATGATATGAATGTTTTAAAAGCACTTTTATCTTGTGTGTTGTTACTGTCATAAACTCTGTCTAAGCCTGCACAACTTAGTTAGTATAACGTGGTTTAACTACTAGAAGGGGTTCCATCACTGTTTTCACAAAGTATATGGTAGCCTATGTAATATGAATATTATCTAGCTTGGTAAAGATAGAAATATTACACCAAAATCACAATGTTTTCTAAATCATGCTGTAAAAACTGTAGAATTAATCTAATGAGAGCTTAGGAATAAGGGAATAATAGCAGCATTTTGCTTATCAGTGGTTGGAAAGTCCAATTTTATATTCCGCACACAGTGCTAAACTTGCAGTATTCGTGGCAATAGTCAATTGGGGAAAATTACTGAAATAAGTCTTGGCTAGTTTGCCATCCAGTTTTACTGTTTATTATCCGTTTACTTAATTTTTATTGTTTCGAACCATGATAACTTTACCTTGATTTTATTTTTAATTTTTATTCTTTAACTCATGTACTCGCCACTAGTGTGGAAATCCATTAGTGGTTTGAACTCTATGTAATTGGCTTTTTGCCGCGCTTTTCTTGGGGTACTCTTTTTTCCATGGGGTTTTGACTTAGGGAGGTTTTAATAAGCTCCATTGTATCTGTACGGGTTAGAGTACCCATTGTACTCCCATCAATACAACATTTTTCTTATAATAAACTCAATTTCTAGCCATATATAAAACTTGGAAGTTAATCTAAACAATCCTCATGGGAACGATCTCACTTATCATTATATTACTTGTTTATTGACTGTGTACACTTGTACAACAATTTTCACAACAGTCCCATTTCGAAAGTGATGGAACCTACCTAAACTTCATCCAATCATTGAGAGTGTGTTGGAGAGAATGTTTCTAGCATTCCACTTCCATATAGTATTTTTTTTAAACAAAAGAAAGGGATATGGAGCCTCGTTAAAACCTTCTTTTCTGATGCAAAACCCTCATTAGGGAAAAAGCATCAGAAAGGAAAGAGTACTCCCCCTGAATTTTATTGATAAAAAAGAGAAAAAATACAGAAAACATAGGGGGACTAGACCAAAACCCATGAGCAAAATGTCATTACAACTAGAAAAAAAATAATAAAAAACCTACAAAGGTGTGCATAGGCATCACTATAACGACTCTCATCCCAACCAAGTCGGCACTAGAGACGCTAACAATCATTTGCAGCACACCAAATATATGAGGCAAAATGCGGATCCAGTCCATCTACGGACAACTGAACTAACAGAATTTGTAGTTAGGTAAACCTAACCTATTCCTGAAAAAGTCTTCCGCAATGAAGCTCGGGATGAGATTCCACTAGGTAAAGCCACTTGTGTTAGTTTCATGACCTGCAAGCTTATCAGCACAAGCATTACCTTCTCTGTAAATGTGGGTGCAAACGAAATTTATCTGTCTAGTCAAGTATAAACAATTGTTCCATCTGTTGCGGAGTTTCCAAGGAATGACATCACAATTCTTAAAGGCCGAAACAACTAATTGAGAATCACACTCTAACCACAAAGACATCCAACCTTTATCAAACGCAATCTCAATAGCCAACATAGCTCCAATAAGCTCAGCGTGAAGGGCATAACTGTTACCTATTGGAGCAGAAAAACACCCAAGGACAGCAGCACTCCTGTCTCGAAAAATACCACCACAAGCAGTTGGACCAGGACTCCCTTTAGAAGCACCATCCGTATTGCACTTAATCATGTAAGGAGAAGGCGGGGTCCAAATTACCTCTTTGATGGTTGAAGAATTTCTGTAATTACCATTGACATTAAAAGCTTTGATAATCATAAGTTCAGCAACAGAGGAAGTCATTGTAGATTTAGAGGCATTTCCTGCTAAAGTCACATTAGAAATAGTGAAATTGATGACAGTATGTAAGGGGATCACATGATTATCGAATCTAGCCTGGTTCCTGCAATACCAAATTACCCAAAAAATATTTACAATAGCAACAGAGACGATGTCATTCAATTGAGGACTCCAACCATGTGAGGTCAATGATAGAATGCTCTAGAAGGAAGCAGTGTTGATGTTGAGGCTTAGGATGCCTCCGAGCCAATTCCAAATGTGTTTGGCAAATGGGAAGGCTAGGTGTTAGCCTGTAATTTCGACAGGCTTCATTAAAGATGGTCAACATGGCTTGATTTATATTTATTTCACAAAGACCATATTATTTCGACAAAGAAAATGGTCATGCGCAAGGTAAACTCGACAAGTTTCCAGGGAAGCAAAAGCAAGAGAGAGGAAAATCGACACAGGCTTTCGACAGACAGAAATCAGGGCAGTTATGCGTTGAAGGCTAGCAGTTGGTCGAAGCGTGACAGAGCAGTTTCGGTCGAAAGTAGGAGCGGTTACTTGGCCGAAAGTAGGAGCAGTTACTTATTTTCAAATTGTTAGGCAGTTACCTAGTTCGAATTTTCCCCCCTTTTCCCTTGTATAAATAACTGTTTCTGAGAAGAAACAGGGGTCGCGAAAATCACAATACACAACCGATTCCTGAAACTCTAACTTCCAAGCCAGAGCGAAAAACGAGTGGAAGAATCCCTGTATGTGATCGTGTACCATTTTTATGATTCAATGCAATTTATTTGTCTGTTCTTTATAATTCCTGCACCTTTTACTGCTTCTTTTCTTTTCAATTCTGTTAAATCATTGCAAACCGTCCCCTTTTCTACATTTTCTGAAACAAAAAACTTTTGCAATTCAAAGGCAATTGCTTTGAGATTTTTCTAGTTTGATCTCACAAACCTTCTAATAAAACTAGTGATTGTTTGCTAAAAATACCAGCAAACAAATTGGCACGCCCAGTGGGACATTGCCTTTGATTTTGTTCATTTTCATACTCTCTTATTTGTATTCGCTGTTGTATGCACTTAAGAAGTGGTAAAATGGTTCGGTCCAGTACGAATAATGCGTCTAGTTCCAACCCTGTGGTTTCACAAGGGCAAGGAACAACAATGGATTCTGCAAACATTAGCGCAGGACCATCATCGTCGATAACCGTTCCTTCATTATCAATGACTAATGTTGGTTCAACGCAGTCAGAAATGGCATCTCTGCCTATGTCTTTGCCGTTAAGTGCAGGGCTTCATAGCCCTTACATGGAAATGGGAAACGGTTTAGACCCACGTTTGAATAACGTGCATCTACCCCCATTTCCTTTGGGAATGTGTGGCATGCCTACTGGAATGCCACATATTTCGACCTTTTCCCCTACACATGTCTCTTCTGAGAGCGTATTTGGTCGAAATCCCCCAGCATTAACCAATGCGTCTTTGTTGGCCTTAAGACAGCAAGTAGACGAGAGTAATCACGATATGGTTAATATGCTTACCCAACAAATTGGTACAGTTTTCAATCCATTGATTCAAAATACCAATAACAGTTACCAAATGTTGGCAAATCAGATGAGTAGGATTGCAGATTTCTTTGGGGCTCCAACGGTTAATAATAGGCAAGTTCCTATTATTGCGGGTAATGCGTCGCCAGTTAACCCCCAAGGAGCAGTTGCAGTCGAAGCGTCCACAATTGTAGGCGAACTACAAGGGGCAGTAAACCACGTCCCTGAAGTAGTTTTGGTAAATAGACACCAGAACGCTGATGAAGTTGTTCGACAAGTGCAACAACACAATGTTGGCGCAGAAAACAATATAGCTACTTTAGTCGAAACTATTTTGGCGCAAAATGGCCTTAACATAGGTTTACAAAGGCCTAACTTCGTATCACCATTATGTGAATACGTATTACAAACTGAGTTACCAAGGGGCTGGAAAGTTCCCAAGTTTACTAAATTTGGTGGTGATACAAATGAGTCCACAGTCGAACACATTGCTCGTTTCTTGACTGAGGCTGGGGACTTAGCACAAAATGAGAATTTGAAGATGAAATATTTTCCAAATTCTCTAACTAAAAATGCTTTCACTTGGTTCACGACCTTACCCCCTGGTTCTATGTTCACATGGGGGCAATTAGAAAAGGCATTCCATGCATAGTTTTACATGGGCCAGTCGAAAATTAGTCTTAAAGAATTGGCTAGTGTTCGGCGCAAAATGCCTGAAACTATTGATGATTACTTAAACAGATTTAGGCTGTTGAAATCTCGTTGCTTCACACAAGTCCCTGAACATGAGCTTGTCGAAATGGCTGCTGGTGGCCTTGATTACTCAATTAGAAAGAAATTAGACACATCCCATTTGCGAGATATGGCTCATTTGGCTGATAGAGTTCGACAAGTTGAAAGGCTTAGAGAGGAAAAATCTAGGTCGAATAGGTATCATAAAAAAGAAAAAGTGGCATATGTCGAAGAAGAATTTGACGTTACATATAGTAATGTCGAAGAAGAGGAGATAGACGTGGCTGAACTTAAGCCTGGTCCTCCTTATACCTGTAAATTATTAAGGCCTGCGAATGGGAATAACCCTGTAGAGCCTAAGAATGATAGATTTATGCCTAAGACTTATACTTTTGATGTTACTAAATGTGATGAAATTTTTGATCTTTTAGTAACTGATGGTCAAATATTAGTGCCTAAAGGCCTCAAAATACCAACTCTTGACCAAAGAAAGAAAAAGGGTTATTGTAAGTTCCATAATTTTTTGGGACATAACACTGACCGTTGTGTGCTCTTCAGGAATATTGTGCAAAAAGCAATTGACGAAGGAAGACTCAAATTTGCTGATAAGAAAATGAAAACTCCTATGCAGATTGATGTTGATCCATTGCCTAAGGCTGAAGCTATGTACTCTGAGCCTGTCGAAGCTGATGTAGGCATGGTGGATGCTCAAGTGACGGACCCTCCTAAGTGTGTCAAGACTGCCACCGAGAAATTAAAAGGTTTTATGTATGCTGAAGGTAAGAAACAGGAGGTGACCCTAAAAGAATATGATGGGAAGATACACGCTGTGTATCCCAAGGCTGAGGAAGAATTGATAGATTTCCTCAATCGGTGTAAGTGGAATAACTCCGAAGTTATGCTTTGCCCAAGGTGCAGTGCTGTCTTCGATAAAGAAGCAGCTAAAGCTGTCGAAGGTTATCAGGATCAACAACAACGCAAAAGAAAATGGCTGGATAACAGGCCAAAATTTGACTTTGCAAAAGGAGATCTTCCTGGCTATGAGGCTAATGTGTCAGCAAAGCCTTCAACAAGTAAACAACAAATTGCTAAGGAGAAGTCTTCAGCAACAGGTTATTTGAAGCTGTCAACAGGTAAATCCTTTGTCCCAAGTGCTAGTGCTCCTGTCGAAGCGTGGGTGTCCAATAATCAACGTGTTAAAGCTGTCAAGCCAGGTACTGATGCTATTAAGTTTAATTATAAGAATAACTATAAGGGTAAGAACCCTATGACTAGAACACAGTGGCGTCGTTACCAAAGACAACAGAAGAAGAAGGCACACTTTGACATTAACCAGGTTCCAAGTCATTTGGCTAATAATCAAGTTCCACGCAGCATGATAGTGGCGAAGAGTGAGGTTCACAAAGCTGAAGTTGCCACAAAGAGGAATGCTGATGTTGTTAGTCATGTGTGTGCAGCGAATAAGGCCAAAGGCAAGGCTGTGGTAACAGAAAAGTCAAGAAGGCCTGCTCTTGAAAGAATATTTCCTCCATTGTCAACAGTGAAAGAAAGAAATGCTGATCTCGGCATGGATGAAGACATGGAGTCTGATTTTAATGATTTTGAGGATGATTTCGACGTTGTTTGCAATGTGGTATCAATACTGCCTCTGGAGTACGATGTTATCACAGTACCAAATGACGTTGAAGAGGATTTTACAGAGGATATGGCTCATCATAAGCCAATGTGTTATTATGTGATGAACAATGGATGTGTCGAAGACCAAATGGCTACTTTCGAGAAGCCAGATATGAGTATGCAAAACCACTTGAAACCCCTGTATGTCCAAGCCAAAGTCAATGGTGTTGGGATTAACAAAGTGTTAGTGGATGGTGGAGCTGCAGTGAATTTGATGCCACATGGTCTTTTGAAGAAGATTGGTAAGTTCGAGACTGACCTCAGGCCACATAACATTGTCTTAAGCAACTATGAAGGCAAAACTGGCCATTCTTTGGGGGCCATTGAGGTGGACTTAATCGTTGGTTCCATAAAGAGGACTACATTGTTCTCAGTGATAGCCTCTAAAGCGAATTTTAATTTACTCCTTGGTAGAGAGTGGATCCATGGAGTTGGTGCTGTCCCTTCAACTTTGCATCAACGTTTAGTAATGTGGAAGGAAGATGGTTTGGTAGAGTATGTTGAAGCCGATCAGAGCTACTTCCGTGCTGATGTGAACCAAGTTACCAAGAAAAACTTTGAGAAACAAATGGTGAAGATTGCGCCATGTTCATCTTCAAATGAGGCATATGTCCCTGCGGATAATGTTTTTGCCTCAGTTCATCTTGATCCAAATTATGGTTTTGTTTGGGAAAGAGAAATAATGGGAGATGATAGTGTCTATCCTGATGGTGTTTTTCGACCAACGGGGTGGAACACTGGTTCTTGAAAATGTTCTTATGCCAGTGCCCAATGCATGGGACAAAATTACGGCTTATATGGCCGAAAACAAGTTTAAAGCGGCTATGGAGGCCGAAATTATTCAACAAACAATGGCTGTCGAAGCCAGTGAGTTACATGAAGAAAATGGCATAATCATAGATGAAAAACTTGATTGTATCTATGATAATGAACCATTAGGTTTTGAAAAGGATCCTAGAGATTTGACAAAACATATGCAAGCTCAAGACCCGTTAGAAGAAGTTGATTTGGGAAATGGCTCAATAAAAAGGCCAACTTATATTAGTGCGAATATTGATGCTTCTCTAAAAACCCAAGTCATCACATTGCTAAGGGAGTTCAAAGATTGCTTTGCTTGGGATTACGATGAAATGCCTGGTTTAAGTCGAGAAGTAGTGGAAATGCAATTACCAATTCGACCAGGGAAGAAACCAGTGAAGCAAGTGCCAAGAAGATTTGCTCCTCAAGTGTTGGCTAAGATCAAAGAGGAAATCGAAAGGCTATTCAGAAACAAATTCATCAGAACTGCCAGGTATGTCGAATGGTTAGCCAATATAGTTCCTGTAATAAAGAAAAATGGGACTCTTAGAGTTTGCATAGATTTTAGGGATTTAAATAATGCATCTCCCAAGGACGAATACGCAATGCCTGTGGCAGAAATGCTAATAGATTCAGCAGCAGGATTTGATTATCTTAGTATGCTCGATGGTTATTCTGGGTATAATCAAATTTTCATTGCTGAAGAGGATGTGTCAAAAACTGCTTTTAGGTGTCCAGGGGCATTGGGTGTTTATGAATGGGTAGTAATGCCCTTTGGTTTAAAGAATGCTGGTGCTACATATCAGAGGGCCATGAATTCTATGTTTCATGATTTTATTGATGATTTTATGCAAGTATACATAGATGATGTGGTGGTTAAATCTTCCTCAGAAAGTGGTCATCTAGACCATCTTCGCCGTTCTTTTGAAAGAATGAGGAAATATGGATTGAAATTAAATCCATTAAAATGTGCCTTTTGTGTACGTGCAGGTGATTTCTTGGGTTTTATAGTGCACAAAAAAGGCATTGAAATCAATCAAAATAAGACTAAGGCAATTATGGAAACGAAGGCCCCTTCGACCAAAAAGGAGCTTCAGTCGTTGCTGGGAAAAATCAATTTCCTACGAAGATTTATATCAAATCTAAGTGGCAAAACACAAGTTTTTTCGCCATTATTAAGACTGAAGAAGGAAGAAGAGTTCAAATGGGAACCAATGCATCAAGCAGCCTTCGACGAAATCAAGTCTTATTTGATGAAACCACCAATTTTGTTGCCTGTTATTCAACACAAAGTGCTCAAATTGTATATAGCAGCTTCTGATAGAACAATAGGTAGCATGTTAGCACAAGAGGATGATAGTGGTATCGAAAGGGCCATTTATTACCTCAGTAGGGTCCTCAATGATGCCGAAACGAGGTACACTCCTATAGAAAAGTTGTGCCTTTGTTTGTATTTCTCGTGTACAAAGTTAAAGCAATATATAAAACCAGCTGATGTTTCTGTTTATTCGCATTTTGATGTTATTAAGCATATGTTGTCGAAACCAATAATGCATAGCCGAATTGGTAAATGGGCTTTGGCTTTGTCAGAATACAACTTAACTTATCAACCTCTAAAATCAATTAAAGGACAAGTGGTTGCTGATTTTATAGTAGACCATTCTGTTGTTGAAGAAACATTAAGTTTTGTAGACGTATATCCTTGGAGGTTGTATTTTGATGGCTCAAGCCATAAACATGGAGTTGGGATTGGTATTTTGATAATATCTCCTACTAACATTCCAACAAAGTATAAGTTTAAAATTCGGGATGTTTGTTCCAATAATGAGGCTGAGTATGAGGCTTTAATAGTAGGCCTTGAAATCTTACTTGAGCTGGGGGCAAGTCATGTCGAAATAAAAGGTGACTCTGAGTTGGTTATCAAACAATTGACAAGAGAGTACAAATGCATTAAAGAGCACCTTATCAGATACTTTGTTGTTGCCAATGCTTTGTTAAAAAGATTTGAGTCTGTTCACTTAGAACATTTACCACGAATTGATAATCAAGTGGCAAATGAATTGGCACAAATCGCTTCAGGCTATAAAGTTTCAAAACAAAGCCTGGAAGAGTTAATTGAAATAAAGGATAAAATCATTTCTAATGACTATTCTTTGTCACTATTGTCAACACCAACAACTGGGGGGGCAACAGATACAAATGCAAACGAGGAACTAGCTGTTGTCGAAAAACGTCAATTTTTTGGTGACTTTGACTTAGCAGAAATTCTTGCTCTTGACAATATGACCAATAATGATTGGCGAAGGCCTATTGCGGAATATTTGCAAAATCCCACAAGAAATACCAATAAAAAGGTAAAATACAGAGCTTTGAGCTATGTGATAATTGGAAACGAATTGTTTAAAAAGACTCCTGAAGGAGTACTATTAAAATGTCTTAGTGAAAATGAGGCATATTTAGCAGTTTCCGATACACATAGTGGAGCGTGTGGTTCACACCAAGTAGGCCAGAAAATGAAGTGGTTATTATTTCGACAAGGAATGTATTGGCCAACTATGCTGAAAGATTGCATAGAATTTGCTAAGGGATGCCAAGAGTGTCAAAAGCATGCTGGGATACAACATGTACCTGCAAATGAATTGCATGCCATAGTCAAACCTTGGCCATTTAGAGGTTGGGCTCTAGATGTGATTGGAGAGATAAAGCCAACTTCGTCGAAGGGCCATAGATATATCCTTGTGGGAATTGATTACTTCACCAAATGGGTTGAAGCTATACCTTTAGCCAATGTTGATCAGGAAGCAGTGATAAGGTTTATTCAAAATCATATCATTTATAGGTTTGGATTTCCAGAAACCATTACTACAGATCAGGGATCAGTTTTTACTGGTAGAAAAATGGTAGAGTTTGCTTCCGAAATTGGTTTTAAGTTATTAACTTCGACACCATATTATGCGCAAGCCAATGGACAAGTAGAAGCTGCCAATAAAGTTATTATTAATTTGATTAAAAAGCATGTTGGGCAGAAACCCAAGAATTGGCATAATACCCTTGATCAAGCGTTATGGGCTTGTCGAAATTCACCTAAAGAATCTATCAACACTACTCCTTATAGGCTAACATTTGGACACGATGCAGTGTTGCCTGTTGAAATTTGTCTACAATCAACAAGAATTCAAAGACAGTGGGAGATTCCCTCTGATTATTATTGGAATATGATGCTTGATGAATTGGTTGATTTAGACGAAGAAAGGTTATTAGCTTTAGATACGCTTATTCGACAGAAAGAGAGGGTAGCTAAAACTTATAACAAAAAGGTTAAGTCTAAAGCCTTTAATTCAGGTGATCTAGTGTGGAAGGTCCTATTACCTATGGATAAAAAAGATAGAGTCTTTGGTAAATGGTCCCCAAGTTGGGAAGGACCATTTAAAATTTTACAAGTTTATTCAAACGGCGCATATGAGGTCGAAGAGATTGGCGCTGATGAAAGGATTCTGCGTATAAATGGTAAATACTTGAAAAAGTATAAGCCAACGTTGCACGAAGTTAAAATAACGCTGGAATAAATATAAAGAAAGCGTAAAAACATGGCATTTAAGTTGCCAAAACATTGTCGAAAGCACGGAATAAGAAATTGCCCAAGAATAAAATTAATGGAAGAAATTTCATTATAATGTTGCCAAGTTACATGTGCCAAGATAGGCATTCGTGAGTTACATAGTGCCGAAAAGGTAAATAAACTAGGCATAAAATGAACGCTGAATTGCAGTTGGTCTTTTAAGACCAAGTAACTTCTCTTTTGGGTGGTCTTTTTCGACCACGTTGTCGTTTCCCGTCGTTCAGGGGGTCATTCTTTCGTCTGCGCGTTAGGCTTGTAAGTTTTTCAACAGGGCGTTTCCTTGTTTGGTAAACCTCAGGAAGCCCTTCAGAGAGAAGATATTGACGCCCCAAGGAAGACTGTCATCATCAAGGCAAAACACCTGACGAATCTTCCTGCTCCCACTTTGAGTCTTCCGCATAAACCCAGAAAGTTGCAAAATCAAGTGACATGAAGAAAAAAGGAGTAAAGCCATAATACGCAGAGATCAAAAACTATCACTTTGAACCTTCAGGCAACCTCACCGCGATTATGAGGGATGAGGTTACGCGGAAGACTCAAAGCAAAGGGAATGATCTTGGAACGGGAAAGGCAAAAGAAGAAAATTATGGAGTGGTAAAGATGAGAAACAAAATTCTTCTATTTATAAGGAGAAGTATGAGAGAGCGTCAGTTGGTTACGAGTTTGGCGTTCCGAAAAGTGAGGCATCACTTTAATTACGGCGTTATTAACGTAACAGAAAATGTTGGAACCATTCAAAGGTAGAACAGAGAATCGGTAAACATGGTCAAAGGCCGAAACTACAGGCTGTTCAAGTTCAAGGTTTGAATATGGAAACAACACTTAACAGTGGTGACATCAGGTATACAGCTATTTTACTCAAGTGCAAAGTTATTTCGATGGTGAATTCAAAAAATGTCTTTCTCTTCTTCCTCCTCAAGTTCAGTTGAAAAAGACATTTTTGGGGGGCAATTTGTTAGCCTGTAATTTCGACAGGCTTCATTAAAGATGGTCAACATGGCTTGATTTATATTTATTTCACAAAGACCATATTATTTCGACAAAGAAAATGGTCATGCGCAAGGTAAACTCGACAAGTTTCCAGGGAAGCAAAAGCAAGAGAGAGGAAAATCGACACAGGCTTTCGACAGACAGAAATCAGGGCAGTTATGCGTTGAAGGCTAGCAGTTGGTCGAAGCGTGACAGAGCAGTTTCGGTCGAAAGTAGGAGCGGTTACTTGGCCGAAAGTAGGAGCAGTTACTTATTTTCAAATTGTTAGGCAGTTACCTAGTTCGAATTTTCCCCCCTTTTCCCTTGTATAAATAATTGTTTCTGAGAAGAAACAGGGGTCGCGAAAATCACAATACACAACCGATTCCTGAAACTCTAACTTCCAAGCCAGAGCGAAAAACGAGTGGAAGAATCCCTGTATGTGATCGTGTACCATTTTTATGATTCAATGCAATTTATTTGTCTGTTCTTTATAATTCCTGCACCTTTTACTGCTTCTTTTCTTTTCAATTCTGTTAAATCATTGCAAACCGTCCCCTTTTCTACATTTTCTGAAACAAAAAACTTTTGCAATTCAAAGGCAATTGCTTTGAGATTTTTCTAGTTTGATCTCACAAACCTTCTAATAAAACTAGTGATTGTTTGCTAAAAATACCAGCAAACACTAGGAAAAGGTGGTGAGAAGTCTCTGAATCACTACCACAAATCTGCAAACGGAGACCACAGTGCAACCTCTATTCCAAAGTTGGTCATCTGTTGGCATCTTATTATGAATAGCCCTCCAAAGGATAAATGATTTTGATGGCGGAATAAGATTCTTCCAAACTATCTTCGTTCAGGGAACAACCTGCCTAGCGGGAGCTTGAAAAAGGAAAGAATCCTTGAAAGTCAAATCTCCTGAATTAGAGCAATCCCACATCAATTGATCAACCACCGGGATTGTTGGGATAACTATTTTCTGAATGTCAAAATAAATTTGGGGGAAGTGATTAACGAAATCGGTAGGGATAGGCCATCGGCCGTTTACTATAAAGTCACTAACAGTAGCTTTGAGGTCCTTGTGTACATTAGGAGGTATACCAATGATATCCACAATAGGCCTAGAGAGCCAAGAGTCCGTCCAAAAATTAATGCTAACACCATTGCCAAGCTTCCAAGTTAAGTGCTCGAGAATCACAGAAATACAAGACTTAAATCCAAGCCAAATAGAAGAAGAGACGTGATAGTTCACTGGCTTATTATTTTTATAGACCCTAGCTTTTAAAAGTAGAGCCCATTGTAAGTTGGTAGAGATGAAATTCCAGCCAAGTTTTAACATACTAGCCCTATTAATTGTTTTGATGGATCTAAGACCCAAACCACATTCTTGAAAGGGTTTGCACACCTTATGCCAAACAACAGTAACAATTTTTCTAGTAGTACCCGACCACACAAAATTTCTAATCCAAGTATCAACAGTATTAAGGAGATTTGCAGGCCAACCATAAATGCGAAAGCTATAGACCAACATACTCAGAATGACAGAATTTACCAGTTGAACTCTACTCATAACAGATAATAATGAGCCTTTCCAGGAGGAAAGTTTAGCCTTAATTCTATCCGCAATAGGCAACAGATGGATACGCCGAGGCTTTCCTTCGAATAAAGGAACACCAAGATAAGTAAAAGGGAGAGATCCTTTCGAGAATAATCCTAGCAAAGCTGAGATGACATTAACACGAGAGGAGGATATTCTGCTAGGGAAAAATTTAGAGTTCTCTTTACTGATAAACTAGCCTGAGACTTGTTCATAAAAGGAAAAGAGTTCCATCAAACTAGAAATACTTTTTTTAGTAGCTCTACAGAAGATCATTATATCATCGGCATATAACACATGACTTGGCATACGGAAATCTCGCGGGCCCACCATGAGCTGAAGCTTACCCTCTGCCACAAGTTTGGAAATGCCTCGGCTAAGAACATCTTCAGCCAGGCAGAAGAGAAGAGGGGACAATGGGTCTCCTTGTCTAACTCCCCTTTTGCAACCAAAGAAACCAACAGCAGAGCCATTCACAGAAAAAGAGAGTTTAGCTGAGTGAAGAATAATATTTATCCAAGAGCAAAACTTCTCATTAAAACCAAAAGCAGCCAGAACCTGAAGTAAGAAATTCCAGTCTATAATATCAAAAGTCTTTTTGATGTCAATTTTCAAGGCTAGCTGGCCTCCAAAAGACTTTTTCTGAAGCAAATTGATAGATTCGAAGGCTGTGCAGATGCAATCAGAGATGTTTCTGCCTTTCACAAACCCCCTTTGATTTTCAGAAATAATGGCAGGAGTGACTAGAGCAAGTCTGTCAGCTAATGCTTTTGTAATTATTTTGAATTTAAAATTAGCAAGAGCTATAGGTCTATAATGCTCAATTCTATCAGCTCCATCAACTTTTGGAATCAGAGTAACAATATTAGAATTAATGTTAGGGAGCAGCCAACTTTGTTGAAAAAATTACAGCACAGCATTATAAACATCTTGAGCAACAATATCCCAGTAATGTTGAAAGAAGAAACCGCCAAATCCATCAGGACCGGGGGCGCCATCACCATTAAGAGAAAAAACTGCAGTTTTAACCTCATCTAGAGAAGGTAAATTAGTTAATATTGTCCTGATCCGAAACTAGAGCAGGAATAACGTCCCGAATAAGATCATTGGAATGATAGTCATTGTTCACCGAAAATAAATTCTGATAGTAATTCAAAATATGGTTCTCGATATCAGCAGCATTGGTAAGAATACTATCACCGTCCATCATAACAGAGATCCTCTTGGTAACTTTTCTAATTTTTGCCATCTTATGAAAAAAGGCAGTGTTTCTATCCCCAAAGTTATGCCAGTTAACTCTAGATTTTTCCTTCCAATATGCTTCTTCATAATTTAACGCATACTGCATATTAGTTTGAGCCTCCTTCTCAAGAGAGAATAAGTCATCGGAACCACGTACATTATTAATCTGACCCTGGATATTATCAAGTTTGGCTAAAGCTTCATTAACATTAGTGAAAACGTTCCCAAAAAAGCTAGTATTCCAGTCCCTCAGCTTTGCTTTCAAGTTTTTCAGCTTCTGTGATAAGATATGCATGTGGCAGCCAACAACAGGGCTTTGCCAAACCTCAGAGACAAGTCTCTTACAGTCAGGGTGTTGAGCCCACATTTTCATAAACTTAAAAGAAGAATGTTGCCGTAAAGACTCCTTTTTCATAAGGAGGAGAAGCGGGAAATGATCTGACTTACTTCTAGTAAGGGTACAACAATCAACACTATCCCAAAAATTGAGCCAATCCTCGTTACATATGGACCTATGTAGTCTCTTCTCTTTATAATGATTTCCAAGTCTACCATTGGACCGAGTAAATTGAGACCCCAGCGTAGGGAGATGGATCAACTGATTTGAATCGGTCCAAGCTGAGAATTCATCACAAATAGCTAAAGGAAGCCCGTGACCTCTGTGCTCATGAGCACCCAAAACTGCATTAAAATCACCAATAAAACCCCATGGAGCAGGGTGATCCTGCTGCAAGTTAGTCAAATCGCTCCAAAGTTGCCTCCTAGCAATGTGATTATTGGACGCTGCATACACAGCAGAGAAGTAAAGAGTCCGATTTTCCACAATTATAGAGAAAGCCACCTGTTTGCTGGTAGAAGAAATAACTGCAGGATTATAAGCATCTGTACAAAAACACCAAAGATTAGAGGACAACGATCCTCTATTATTCTCGGCAAACAACTTCGAATGCAAATTAGAAAAAAATTAGCGGGAATCTGATCAATTCCAACCCAAGGTTCAGAAATAAACAAAAAATCAAGCTTATGCATTTTGCAAAGCTTTTGTAATACTACTCTTGTATCAGGGTTACCAATGCCTCTGACATTCCAATAAAGGACTTTTAACATTGAGAAGAGTGTTGGAGACCACCCTTTGATCAGGTTATATAGCTACCTTTCTTTTGAATTTGCAGTTGCTTCTGGCTCAATTTTTCTTTTGGGATTTAGAAATAACCTCTATAAAACTATCGCTGTTAGAATCTGCCAAATACTTGGATGACTTGTCATTGGATTCGCCTTTTTCAGAAATGTGCTCATCTTCAGACTCGCCGCCCGAGTCACCCCAAAAACGACTAGCAATATGCATATCATTAATAACGTTTGCATATGAGTGAACAATAGGAGTATCCATATTACAACCTCTAATGGTATCAAAAGTATCTTCCAGCTGCGTAGAGTTGTCCTGAGCCTGATTGCCACCCTTGTTTGAGTCAAGTGAGTCTGGGATAATTTGGACCGAATTGGTTTCCTCACTAGGAACACCTCTAATCACTTCTTGCACCTTAAGAAGTTCTGTAAATCCCATTACCGGTTTGCCATTACCTGCCATAGTCTTGTCTGTCACCGTACCCAACAAAGGATTTGGGTCCGCTTCTACCTCCTGAGGAGTCATAACAATGTTGTTGATACCCTGAAATTGGTTACAATCATTATCTTCCTTTACTGATATAACAATATCTGGGGCCTGCACTGCCTTAGACTGATGCGCAACTACAACGACAATAGTATCATTATCATTCACAACAATAGATTTTCCTTTATCAGTCTTAGGGACGTACTAGGGCAGAGGGCGTGAGGGATTTTTCTGTGGAACCTCCTTCCTCACTCTATTTTTTGGTGTAACATCATCAGCTTTTTTGACAAACTGTTCCGTTGTATTTCCATACCTGCAGTTTTGAATCGAGTGACCAAGGCAATTGCATAATTTGCAGAACGAAGACACATGTTCATATTCAACGCCAATATGGAAGGCATACCCCTCTCTTTCAACTAACAATTTATCACGGAAAGGCGTGTTTAGGTCAATATCTATCAGAACTCTAGCAAAATGGCCAAAGGATCGCTTAGCAATGGCTTCATCTAGAGCAATGGGGATGCCAAGACTCCCACTAATTTCAAACAAAACTTTCGGTCTCCAGTATTCACGAGAGAGACCATGCAATCGGACCCAACAGTGAGCAGTAGATTGTTTGGTGGAGTAAGGGTCAAAGTCCGGCGTCTAGGCCAAGAGACGCAGCACACCCGGATGCAAGTTACAAGAACCCTGAGACAAAACACTTTGAAGATCTATGATAGAGGAAAAGTAGAATTCGTAAAAACCCTTTCCAAGATAAACCATGGACCAATTGGCTGCGAGGTTCCAAATTTTAGCGATCTTTGACTATAAATCATTGACCTTATAAGGCTTATCCCCCTTTGACAAAATCAGTCTCCCAATTAGAATATTTCTACAATCAGCAACACCTGCTTGATATTCATCCTCTGAGATTTTTATGGCAAGCACATCCCCTTTGAGACAAGGCTTTGGTAATTGACTCATAGTTGTATCAAAGAAAGCAAGACCAGAAGAGGGCTTATTATTTTTTACAGCATCTAAAAATGATTTTGCAGAACCAAAATTAGAAGGTTTAGGATTACCTGTGGACCCACTCTGTAAAGCAGACCCCTTTGTTGCTGCAAAAATTGATTCCAAATGCATTAGGTCCTCCAAAAGTGCTTGGTGAGTGTCTCCCACGTGGAGGCAGGTGTTGGTGGGATGCGCAAACAGTGATGGTAACGCGGAAATACAGGGGCCTCATATAGTATATTGGAGTATTTTTTTGATAAGCAAAGATTTTATTATAGGGAATACAAGGTCTACTCCAACCCAAACACTTACAATGGGCCTCATTAAAACCTTTCGGCGTCAAAACCCAACAGGAAAAAGAGTACCCCAAAACGAAAAAAAAAAACTTAGCCTTACACGTCTAACACAAATGGAACCTACACTCAATTGTTATACCAGACTACCTGCAGTAATAACCCAGCCAGCAAAGTACAAAAGCATATATGGTGCTACTACCCATACAAACTTTGGTAGCACACCTGAAAACAACACAATTGGAGTATTTCGCTTCTGGTCTGATCCCTTAGGTCATTAACTACTTATGTATACATAATTAAATTTAAATCATAGTGCATTAGCAACTTGGTTTGTATTTGAAGCAAAAAAAAAAACGATATGATCCCAAAAATATATATTAAAACAACATATCGTTTGGTTTAGTTTTGTTTGAATGACTACTTACTCCCCAAAATTCAAACAAAACTCATTTGCTCTTTTTTTGTCAAATCTACTTTTTATTTTTTTAATTCATCTTTTTTGTCAAATCTACTTTTTATTTTTTTTAATTCATGATAGAGTGTTCTTTTTCCTTCTGATGATTTATCCCTATAAAGAGGGTTTGCATTTGACACTATATCATCCAAAAGTCTCCACATCCATTTTCCGAACAAACTCAAGTTAAACAACGTCAAATCTCTTATCCGGACTTCCTTAGGCTTACAGATAAATGACCATTTGACATAAGATGTTTTGTTTCCACCCTTGGATCCACCCCACAAAATTTATATGACCAAACACCACAGCTTCACCAACAATCTAAGAAAGAACAAGAAAAAGATGGGAGTGCTACTAATTAAGCACATGGTAAAGAAGACACTTAAATGACACCGACCTAACCTTCCAATTCAGAAACTTCTCCACAATTTAGAGGTCAATAGGGCTTGAATTAATGTCCACATTCAAGAAGAAAGGAGAACATAGGAGCTCAGTTAGCAACTAGACTTATACGCAAATACGGGGGAGGAAGCGATTCAGAACCTCACAAACCTTCGCAGAAGCTTGAGGAAGAAGACCACGCCAAGGCGTTGCATATGAAGATTAAAAGCACACCAATCTATCATCAATAACTTTTGGTGTTATCCTTGTCAAAAAAAAAACTTTTGGTGTTATTCTCGGGAGATGGTCAAGCGGTGTGGCTTGAGTATCGGGTGCCAAGAGTGTCGTGTGTTGTAAAGAAAGGTCTTCTATTGGCATGTCATGTTGAATCTCGATTATCGTTGTAGGGCGTAAACATAGTTTTTTACAATATATGGCGTGATTGTTTGTACTTCATTAAAGGCTAATAAGTTTCTTTAATTTCAGCTAATTTTAGGTGTGGTCATAGTAGAATATTGTTCTTGTAAACTCTATGAGGAGTAGTCGAGTATTAGGCATATTTCGAACATGGCGTACAATATATATGTTGTATTTCCTCCCTAGATAGCCTTTTTGGTTAGCCCATATAAATATACTCCTTCCTACTTATCGTAAATATAAAATGATCACTCAAATTCAGCTCAATAATACTATACTTAGAGAAATTGACCATGGATCGATAAGCCAGACACAAACCAACTCAAAGGACCTGAGATTTTTTTTTTCTAAGTGAAATTTATTAAAGAAACGTATAAAGGGTACTCTAACCCATTTACTCAAAACACATGAGAATAAATTTCACAGCACACATATTATATATCCACATTAACCTCCTCAACAAGAACAATAATATTATAATTAACCGGAATGCATGGGTATTCTATTCTATTTACAAAAGGGGGTAGGTGGGGAAAGTCTGATATATTAGCTTTGTATGCTTTCACCTTATTAATTAGGGCTGATTAATTAATTAATTAATTAAAGCTTCATAAAATATATTATACCTTATTTAAAGAAAGCTTTCACCTTATATATTAGTTTTGTATGCTTTTGTTGTATCTCTTGCTCTAGACTGTAAAATACGTTATATTTTTTTTTTTTTTTTTTTGATAAGCATACGTTATATGAATGCATTATAGGAGCAATTTGATTTGATGGGCTTAACAAAGGTTAGACCATTTTCCTGATTTTCCTCAAAAACAAGTAGATCCTTTCAATATTCTCAATGGTGTATATTAATCGTTTCCATTGCATGGAACTTTTTCACTATAAGGTTGGAATACTCCTTACTTCCATAATACAACTTTTGTCCTTTTGGTTGATAAAAACAAAAAACAAAGAAAACAATGTTGCAAAATCGATTTATATAATCATTTGAACATATGATTCATTCATTTTTTTTATCGACAAATTAAGGTGATTGTATTTCCTTAGTGACCAATCGAATTAAAATAATATTATTAGTGTCCAAATAGCTCAGCGTCATTGACACATACTCCCTCCACTCTCTATGAAGGGTTTGGGAGGGCGTCCAATCATGTGCTAGAGCTAAAGAGAAAGAAAAAGATACACCATGATCAAACAATCAGTCCAAAATGGGGACAAGTCCTGGGATGCTCAAGAAGAGAACACCCACAACACCAAGTCAATCTAGACTAGGTCTACAAAGTCTGTTACAACATAGAAGCAAAATAGACGAAGGACAATGACCAAATAACAAAAAAAAACAAGTGTACAGCCAAGGCAGGAACAGGCAAGAACCAAAGAAGTATGATCCAAAAATTGATAGCAGCAACTATACCCAGCATATTTAAATCAAGAAGACCTTAGGCAATTATCCAATGTCAAGGAGAGTACACCACACCCCTCACAACCAAAACCATAATCAGGTCGAAGAGTGAAGGAAGTACCTCTTTAACTCTCATATACATGTAAATTTCCATTAATTTTTAAAAGATAAACACCTTATAATAAACCTATAATCTAATTAAAAGATTGCATATAAATATTACTTTGAGAATACGTTCTAAAGCATTGGCAATGGCTATAGAGCAGGGAGAAAAACAAGAAAGCAAAAATAGGTGCATTTTAAGTAAGGCTACACATGCATGAATTCTTTTAAGACACAATATGTGGATAAACATGCCTTTTATTATAAAACAAGCTTGAAGGTAAAGTTTCTATCTTTAGGAATCTATGTTTAAATTAACACGATTAATTAGTGGATTTAAATGAGTTCTCAAATCTAGCAGTCGAAGTTAGCTTAAATGCTGTAGGACAAACAACAAAATATATTATTAGTTTATTTTTTCCTATAAAGTAGTGTTTGCACAGATTTTGTCTCTATGAATCATTCAATACACATTAATCCATATTGAGGAACCCTATTTAACTTCTAAAATGATTTGCTTTAAAAGTTATACTACTATATTAAAAAAATACTACATTGTTAAGACAATACAAACCCTAATGCTTTAATTTAACCCACTTAACTTAGAACTTCTATCGATGCCTTTACTCTTCTCTCACTCTATGTATATTCTTCCATCCAAGCATTTCTCTTTCTCTCCTTGAATGGAATCTAAAATTGATAGTGTATTATGTATAAGAGAGATCAAGCTAGATGTTTCAAATTTCCCATAAGCGACAAAATTGTTTGTACGATCTATATTAAAAGGACATTGATTCAAGTTTAATACATGACTCCTTTTCAAAAAAACAAAAGTTTAATAGACGACTTCTAAGACAGCCACATTGAGCAAATTAAGGAAACAGAAATCAAGGAATATAATTAGTTTTTCCCCCACTTGTTTAAGGTGGAGTTAATTATAAGAGAGAGATGTTCAACTTGAATCAGTCAAAAGCAATAATGTTAGCATTCTTTTAATTATTTATTCTCTAAATGCAAACAAAACAAGAAAAATAATCAATGTGTCTAGATTATCTGGTTATCCAAATTCTTGGGTTCGAATCCAGACTTGAGAATGCAATAGCGCTAAAATTCTTGAAGGAGAGTTTTGTCGTCCATTGTGATCCTATTCGTCTTGAGAGATTAGTCTCTACAGTTGCACGTAAATGATACCCAGTTCTCACAAAAAAACATTATCTAGTTATCCATGTAGTTTCAAGGGCTATTTTAAGATAATCAAATTTATTGATGGGGACACAAGGGGTGCACTAACCCTTACAACGAAAGTGAGGCCTCGTTAAAACCTCCCTAGACCAAAATCCATAGAGAAAAAACCTAATGAAGAAAAAGAGTACCCCACATAGATATTTACACAGAAAAGTAACATGTAGTTTCAAGGGTTAAATATGTTTTAGTTAAAATTAAGACTTTTCAAGTTTAGTCCCTATGAAAATTTAATAGGCGTTTTCATCCCTCACAACTTCGTTGTCAGTAGTTATAATCTCTCGTGACTTTTAATAGTGCTTAGAAACACTATAAAATGTTCTAAAAAAGCTCTACTAAAAGTCATGAGGAGCTAAAATTGCTGAAAATAAAATTGTGGGGAACGAAAATGCCTATTACTATTTAATAGAGGCTAAACTTGAAAGATCCTAATTTTAAAGGCACCAAAAACATGTTTAACCCTAGTTTCAATTACTTCGATTTTTATTTGTTTTTAGTTGTGTAACAGTAAACTCATGAGATTCAGTGCTACCTGAATCTAAACCATGGAAATAAAGATGTTAAAGAAAATATCATCAAAACCCAACTTCATAAATTTAAGAAGCTATGATTTATTCAAATGGAGGTTAATGCACAAGAATCTAGTCTAACAACTCCAGCAATCAAAGAGAATAGTTTTACAATTGTTCCTAGAAAATTAAACTGAGTCCTTACAACAAACCTAACCAAAGAAAACGAGTCTTCAATGGAAATTAGAACTTCCTCACATGAAATTCAAAGGACAATTAAGAAACTAAGTTTAAATTAAGAGATGATATGATCCAATATATGCTGAAATTCAACTCACCTTTGTTCCCCCCAAAATAAGCTGTCAATAAGATTGTCTTCCACCAGAGTTTCCAGCCCAACCATCAACAGGTAGATTAGGCATATTAAGAGGCAAATTGAAGAATGGAAGCCCAGAAGATGGGTCAGGAAAAGAGTTACTACCACCTTCACCGCCACCACCACCGCCACCAGATGATTGCCCTTGTTGAATTTGAAGAGATTCATCTTCATCTAATGGCAACCTCTCATAAGCCACATTAGTGAACGATGAAGCAATGACAATAACTGGGCCAGAAGCCACCAAAGGACCAACAACATTTCCACCAACAACTTGACCTTGACCACCACCAAGGAACACACACAAACTTGTGGCACCCGGTGGAGCAGGAGGTGGAAGAAATGATCCAGACAAAGATAATATCTCGAATCTTCCCTGCAGCGTCACCACAGACCCTGCAGCAGATGGCTGTTGCAGGGTCACGTTAGTGACGATGCCACTACCAGAAAGAACACAGATCCCTCTTTGACGCTTTCTTGCATAGGTAGCTACGGAGTCAAACACATCACAACCACTACCAACTTCAAGGATATGAGCCCTAAGGGTATTTGCACTTTCTCTTGTGATGATAACTGGAGGTTTTGGCTTGTTTTTTGAACCTGGTGGTCTTCCTCTTGGCCTACGAGCAACAACATCTCCAAGACCTTGATTTGGTGAAACTAGGTCAAGCCCGTCATGGTTGTTGTTGTTGTTTCCATCATGGTCTTGATTTTCATCATGATCTTCAAGGTTAGGGCGTTGAAGGCGATGAACAAAGTGTTGTGATGCTGAACCCAAGTCTATGCCGGCCATATACACAAAGCTCTAAAGAAGAGTAAACAGAAAAACAAAAAAGAAAGATAGAAAATTATATAGTAATTAAATAAGATGGAAAATTTTATAGAATAGTAATGAACAAACAATTAAATTATATATGTATGGTTGTATGCACAGGAATTCTTAAAAAAAAAAAAAGAAGTATATTAATTAGGGAGTGGCCAATGATTCAAACCTCAGAACAAATAGAAAAACAAAGGGATCAATTGAGTACTGCAGAGAAAACGGAATAGGATGAGGTTGGAATAAGGAGGAAAGAGAGGGAGAGAGAGACAGATTGACAAATAAAGTGGGGGAACTTGCAGCCATTGTCACAACCAGGAAAGTGTACTTAACAATAAAATATTCATCATGGGATTAAACTATGTAAGTTTTTTATTAATTTCTTTGAAAACCACATTTATGGACTTTTAATATCATGAATGAAGTTAAAATGTTGTGTCTATATCTTTGGAGGATGTGAGGGTGTAAGAGAGAGAAAGAGATATTTAATTATAGTGTTTGGATGAAATAATACGAGTCTTTTTTAATTTAATCAATAGTCTCGAATTTGAACATAAGTACTGGCAAAGCATAGTAATATTAAAATACTGAATAAGTATTTTTTTTCCGCATCTATAATATTATCTGACTTAAAAAATTAGTCTCTACAATTGCGTTTAGGTATACTCAACTTTTATTATAAACAAAAGAAAGAGAAGGACAGGTAGGTTAGATGGTTGTTTAGGAAACCTAGGTTACCTTTCGATAAAGAGAAATCTTAAAATATTTCAACCCTTAACTAATAAGTAATTCTTGCACATGTTGAACAATTACTTTACAAAAAAAAATACTAGTGGTTTTACTTTTTTTAGTCAATAATAAACAAAAACAAGAACTTGTACGAGGCTAGCTTGTTGACCACGGGCTGCCAATTGTTAAAATACAAAGAAATATAATGTAAACAGTTTTTTATTTATCTTTTGGATCAGTTTATAAAAGCCTTCTGACTTATTTCAAGAGGTTCTGACTCAAAAATACAACCCTTCTTTTGGTTCATGTTAGGGTTGAGATCCTCCGCCAAATGCCACTTGTCAATTATAAATATAAATGGGCCAAGGTAGCAATTTATGTTTTGATGGGAAATTTAAATGCAATTTCCAGTTTTTTATCAACAAAAGTCAGTGGTTAATTAGTTATGATTCACCTACATTGGTTCATCTTTAAATATTTCTGATTGGTGGGGAAATCCTCTCATTTGTATGAAGTCAGTGTAACTTGGACTTTTGCCTTATTCTTACTGGGGGTACTCTTTCCTCATTGGGTCTTTTTCTAATGGGGTTTTGGCCCAGAGAGGTTTTAATGAGGTCCCTTGTATCTGAAACAGTTGGGGTTGTACCCCCTTTAATATAATTTTTGCTTATAAAAAAAACCTACATTCAAAGGATCGTGGATTCAAATTATAGAGGGAGGAAGTAAGGAATGACCGTTGATACTTTTTTAAAAAAAAAGAAAAGAAAAAAATGCAATTACTAGTATGATTAACTTTCCCTGATCTACATAGAAAACAATGCAATTTGATGATCATTAACAAATGTATCTGGTCTATATTATAAGCTAGACACATCAGTTATTCAATGAATCTAAACTGCATTGTTTCTTGTAAAGTAGACTGGGGGTAGTATATTTTAAGTACATCTAACTTGAATTAATAAGGTCTAATGTGTGTACGTAGTAGGCCAAGATGCTCCCAGGTTTACAAGGTATCGACTTGATGCTCCCAATAGGGATGACAATGGACACCATTTGGGCAGGGTACTATAATGCCTATATCGAGCCCGCACAACAACTTTAGTGTCTGTCACCATACTCGTTGTTGCACCTGGTACTTCGACTTTAATTGCAAAAACATAATAAATAACTTTATTATTAAAATATTATAAATGATAGTATCTAGCATGATAAAAATATGCAAAATATTAGTAGTTAGTTATGTATTTAATGGATTTACTTAAAACTATAACAATATTAATAGTTAGATTAATGTTTAATAGATAAATGATTCTATTTATTTTTAAAATTGTATATAGTTAAAGCTGTTTATATATATATATATATATATATATATATATATATATATATATATATATATATATATATATTACAAAAAATAGATATATATATACGGGTGTGGGTGTGGGCCGGGAGCCCACACCCATGTGTTCGAGTAATTACTCGCACGCCAAGGGTTATTTTCATAGGTGCTCAATCAGTATGAGTCAAATTGTCATCCTTAACTCTGCAGGTTCAATTCTCATAGTGACAAACTCAAGGTTGACCCGTGTGAGATTTGATTCTAAGCACGAGTGGAGATAGTCTTTCCTTGAAAGCGTTGGGACACTTTGTGGAATTTAACAATGGACTGGACCAAAAAATTCCAGGACACAATTGCTGTCTGATCTATCTACCATGTGTAAAATTCAAACTAGTGCAGAAAAGAGATTTTACATCGGTTAAAATTGATATTTTACATTGGTTTTGGTATTGATGTAAAAACAGTCGGTGTCATATGGTCTTTTTAAAACCAATATAAGAACTACCAGATAGACAACAACAAAATTTAAAATAAATAACTTGAATAAACCAGAAATGATAATAATTGACAATAAAACTTTTAAATAAAACGAGTTAAAATTACCAGTTTCCTCACGAATGGTCACTTACTACTGGTACCTATGAAGAACAAAGGATCCGAAAGAATAACAATATAAGAAACAACAAAGACAATAACTACAGAAATTAAAAATGACGACAACAACAACGTCAGATCAGGAAGAGCAAAGAATCAGAGGGGGAGAACGGGGAAGATCTAAGGTGAAAAAAGAAAGGGGTGAATAAGAAGAAGATAATGATGATGACGACGACGATGATGATATGAATGAAGAAAAATGAGAAGCAAAAGAAGACACTTACAGGAGGTAGGGCGAACAGGGGCGGTGGGAAAACAACAAATGAATGGAAGAAACAGAGACTCAAAGTGAGGGTGAGACATAGAGAGGGGAGAAATGAATAAGGTTTTAGAAATAGTCAAAAAAATTGAAGTATGCATTTTACGTCAGTTTCAAATGACGATCGAAAATGTTTTTTTTTTTAAAAAAAAACCAATTACTTTTAATTTATCACTGCTTGTATATTATACACTAGTTCCCACTAAATGTGAAATCTCTATTCCCACCGTCTCATTTAAGTGTACTATTAGAGTACATAATTCTAAAGAAAATAATTAATTGAGTTGATTTCAACGATAAAATGAGTTTCCTTTACTAGAACACTGTTATTAGTTTTAGTCAGATAAATAAGGGTATGTTGATGTCAAAAGTTAATAAATGTTGCATTTGTATTTTAAAGTAACTAATAAATTGAAACAGAAAAATATTGCAAGACATTTAAAATAAGACGAAGGGAGTAATTCTTTTCAATTTTCTCCGCTAGTTATTGATGACAATATTAATTATTTATTGGTTATAGTTTCAAAACATTAAATACATTTAATGTTGCTTTATACTCCCCCCGTTTATTATTACTTGTTGCTTTTGTAGAAAAAATTTGTTTCTATTTACTTATCATTTTCAAAGTCCAATGCAACATTTATTATTCTTTTGTCAATAATGCCCTTAAACATTTGTCAATATCTTTATAAACAAATTATTTGTAAATTAGTAGCTCTATACTATGTATTTTTTTTGGTCGAGATCAGAGTATCCACCACCGAACGCAGTGACTAATCCCCTCGCTGGATTGGAGGCGCCTCGAAGGGTACGACCCCTGACCCAGAGATTAAAACTGCTCCATACCCAAGGCGATGATCGAACCCTCGACACTTGTTTAAGAGAGAATGAGCCCCTTGATAGTATTTATGGTAATATATATCTAGAAATTTTTTTGTAAAGGATATATTATTAAAAAAGTTTGGTACTTAATTCTATTATTATATTATTTAAAGAGATATATTTCTAACTTTATCAAACTTATTATTTATTATAATAATGACTGTTTTTAAACAACTGAAATTATTAAACAAATGTTTTATTTTATGCGGAAAACGTATTACTGTAAAGACGATACAAGAAAATTTCATTTTTGAATTTATGTAAACATTGTTTTAATATATATAATTTTTTTGGTATAAACTGAGTATCTCCTGCGCGCAACAACAAAGACCAGTCCCTCGAGCCGGATAGAACCACAATGGGGACAAAATCTCTTTGTATCAAAATAATTTTAATAAGTGATAATAATAGAAAATTGGTACTTCTATAAATGTTTTCATAACAACAAATACTGATTGAGGATTCATGGATCAAAAAAATTCTTAATCTAAGAATGTTAACTTTTCCAATTGTGCTAGGCCTTAAAGACATATTATTTAGAATTTATTAACTCTATAGTATGTTAATTAATATTTATGTGAAAATAATTTTTATAATAAAATAATTTGATTCTTCTATAAATATTTTGATTAACAATAAATTTTGATTGTTGACTCATGAATATAAATTTTAATTATAACAAATATTGATTAATTATTGCTTTAAAAATTAAAAAGTAGCACATTATTTAATGACATATAATTCTTTTTTTGGTTTCGAACCTTTGGTGGTTGTCCACGGAGTGTCCCAACGCTTTTAATATAAAACTAATTTGCTTAGAAGCAAATTTGTGGCCAATATCGAGTTTGTCCACTACAACAATCGAACCTAGGAGCATCAGGTCGACCGTCTTAGAGTAGCTTATGTCACGGAGCCAATGGTGATGGTTAATGCATATAGTTCTAACCTTATGAAAGGTAGTTATTTGACAAAATATAATACCGATTGTAACACCCTGAGCCCTTTTCTTACTTAGTAGGCTACCCACAAGTGTACATCACGACCTTCTCTCCCCCCCCCCCCCCCCCCATTGAGAGTTTTTGCCTTCCGTGAGAATCGAACATGTACCCTAGGGGCTTAAGTACAAGTTCAATGCATTCCCACTACCATGAACATGTACCCTTTTTTTTTGTAACACCCTGGGCCCTTTTCTTACTTAGTAGGCTACCCACAAGTGTACATCATGAACTTCTCTATCCCCCATGTAGAGTTTTTGCCTTCCGTGGGAATCGAACCTTGTACTCTGGGGCTTAAGTACAAGTTCAATGCATTCCCACTACCAATTGAGCTAGTAATAAATGACTTGTTTAAGTATTAATAATATAATTAAAATATATTAATATTTATTATCGGGTGCTTCTAGGGTGAGAGACCAAATCAAATTCCTCGCTCTTGTAATAAGAATATAAAATTTATTAATAGTTATAATTTATAATACTGTCAAAAAAAAGTTATAATTTATACTAATTATACTTATAAAGTTAATATAACTATTAATTAAATTTATTGACTATTGTAAGTTATGAGTGTATAATTTATGACTGTATTAATTAAAAAAACTCGAGAACCAATGCATTGGCGTTATTAGTCTTTTGCTTAAGATGTCTGGCATAGAAACCATCGAATATGGCATGTAAGTCATTCACAATGAGCATGCACATCTGGATACTAACCTTGACCATTTGAATTCACTACTCAGGATTGCCAACACTCGTGTTCTATTCTAACTACTTGTGCTATTTACACCTTAGTCACACCAAGTATCATCCACAATGATCAGTTTCTGACTCACTCACTTGTTCCTCTTCTGTTGTACTAGTACATCACACGCTCCTCGTTATCCACTGTATATTGAACCTGAGTTGGCCAACCTTCAGAGGATCTACTAGTAGAAACTGCAATTTGCAAAAAGTGTTTTTAAGTGTCATAAAACACATACACGCACCAACCACACCTCTCCGCCCACGCCTAAACATGCCTCATGTGAATGTTTGTACTCAGGATTGCCAACACTCGTGTTCTATTCTAACTACTTGTGCTATTTACACCTCAGTCACACCAAGTATCATCCACAATGATCAATTTCTGACTCACTCAGTTGTTCCTCTTCTGTTGTACTAGTACATCACACACTCCTCGTTATCCACTGTATATTGAACCTGAGTTGGCCAACCTTCAGAGGATCTACTAGTAGAAACTGCAGTTTGCAAAAAGTGTTTTAAGTGTCATAAAACACATACACGCACCAACCACGCCTAAACATGCCTCATGTGAATGTTTGTACTCAGGATTGCCAACACTCGTGTTCTATTCTAACTACTTGTGCTATTTACACCTCAGTCACACCAAGTATCATCCACAATGATCAGTTTCTAACTCAGACACTTGTTCCTCTTCTGTTGTACTAGTACATCACACACTCCTCGTTATACACTGTATATTGAACCTGAGTTGGCCAACCTTCAGAGGATCTACTAGTAGAAACTGCAATTTGCAAAAAGTGTTTTTAAGTGTCATAAAACACATACACGCACCAACCACGCCTCTCCGTCCACGCCTAAACATGCCTCATGTGAATGTTTGTACTTTTTCATTTTTTGACAAATCGTAATTATTTTAAGGGTCCCACACTACTCTCACACACTCGCTATTTATACGATACCAAATCAGCATCGTGAAACGCATCACCGTGTTTATTTGTCTTGATGGATTCTTTGCCCCCTTTCTCTGTCTCTCAAGAAGACTTCATTCTGTTCCACAAAATGGACAGAAAGCTTTACTCCATCCTTGTCACAGACCTTTCTCGAGACCCGACAAAGTCCATCCAAACCTTTTCCATGTGGCTCTGGTTGGAGAGGGTTGGGTTTCGCAATGTGGTGAAGAAAATTACGACTCTACCCATCATGTTGATCAATGAAGTTGCTGACAAAACTATTGTATGCTTGACCTACATGAACAAAGGCCCATCAGCAACAATCTCCTCTTCTGAAGCCAACAGTATTCCTCTCCTTCAAAGCCTGTTGGACAAGGAAATATCTCTCCAATTCTTCTATGAAAATAGGGTCCAAGCAATCCAAGGAATGGCGGAAGTGGGGCAAGAGGTGTGTCTAAGAGCATTTAGTGACATCATGCAACAAGCTATGCTGAGGAACGCAGCTGAGAGGATGGCAGAAACTCAAAAGCTGGTAAGATCAGAGAATAACAATTTCTCGTTTGGCTCAATTGGACCTTCCAACACAAGGCCTGGTAGCAGTGTTGGGGGTGCAAGTATTGTTGAGCTAGTGCTGCAGAATATTAACAACCATGGAGGCGAAGTAGTAGTACCCGCGGATGGTAGGACCTTATTTGTGACATTCTCTAAGGGATATCGTGTTGAGGAATGGGAAGTGAAAGAGTTCTTTACTATCACTTATGGGGACTGTATAGAGGCTTTGTACATGCAGGAAGTGGAGCCAAATGAACAAGCACTTTATGCTCGTATTGTTTTTCACAAAGTGTCCACTATTGACGTGATATTAAGGCGGGCTACTAAAGTCAAATTTTCCATCAATGGGAAACATGTGTGGGCTCGAAAATTTGTGCCAAAACAAACTACTGCTGTCAAGAATAACTTCCTTCCATCATAACTTGGGGATTAAGCCTTCGGCTCAAGCTTAGGTCAAATATAAATTAATATAATTTTCATATACTCTTATCGTATTGGCATGTAGAAGGTGGTTTGAAAAGTGTTTTCGTTTTTCATATTGTTATGTTTTTATGAATGAAATAAAATGGCCTAGCTTTATCAAATTCATCTAAGTTTTGTGATAAAGATTTTAAAATGGATGAAACTAGTAATCTAATCCCAAAGTTTTTTATATTCAAATATTTTTATTTTGTGATAATAAAAGATAAGGAAATATTATTTATAGACACAGTTTATGTGATCCGGCCTCTGTAGTTAATATGGTTCTAATTCCAAATCCTAACATTTTTAATTAGGGTTTTGAGATTAAAAAAAAATTAGGGTTTTGATATTAGATTAAAAATTTACCAAAGTAAGAGAAGTACATGTAAATGACTAATTCCAGGATGAATTGCATTTATTTGAGTAAGGGAATATAAAAATACTATTACATTGTTATTATTTTTAAAAAGGTTTCTTATCGGAGTTTGGTTTAGGTCTCAAAAAGTGTTGGGCTGGCCTTGCTCAGAATATGGAAAATACAAAATTGTGACAACCATTAGAGTAGTGTTCTTAAACTCAGACTAGACTGACTAAAAAACGATGGCATAACCCGTTCGATCTAACAATTGGGATGTACATGTCACACCCAGTGTGACCCAAGCAGTTTTTATGTAGAACTCGAGACATTGTTGGCTGAACCAGTGACTCGTTCAATTAGACCTTTGATCCAGTGGGACAAATAAAACTTTTCTACTTACTACTACAAGACGACATCAATTTTGCTTGTTGTGTGACGGTGCTTGTGCCAAAACAAATTTTGAAACGATGTATTTTGCTCGTTTTGCGGGTGATTAAGATAAGCAAGAGTTTTCAATAGTTTTTTGAAGTTTGAAATTTATACATATCATGAACCAAGTGGCTTGACCGGATTTATGACCGAAGTATTTAGGAATCTTTAAGTAGGTTCCTAAACTAAAAAGGTAGTAATCAAGTCCTAGAACTAATATCTTGTCAAAAAAGTCCAAGAACTATTATAAATTTTTTAATTAAGTTATTTTGTTACATTACAATTAGTCAGTAGTTTGTCAATGCAAATGTGATATTCACAATCCGTAAACAGATCACTGAACTAATTAATAATTTATAAATAGGTCCCTAAACTTTGGTAAAAAAGTAGGTCCCTAAACTAAACTAAACAAATAAAAATTGGTCCTTAGAAATATATATATATATATATATATATATATATATATATATATATATATATCCAAGCCACAACTAAACCAAAATACAACTTGTCAACAATTTGATACATTATTTTAGTTTGATGATATTAAAAGTAAAATAAATTTATTGAAAATCTCAAAACAAAAATACAATCAAAACAAAGTCTCAGGTTTATAAATAAAGATAAGATGTAATAAATAAGTATTATTCAAATATACTTCTAAAAAAGTATTATTCAAATGTAATTAAGTTTCAGAATATTTTTTATTCTTATTCTTTAAAGAAATTTACTAAAATAACCCTTTTAATATTTAAGAAACTTTTTTAATTTCACTTTATTGTCAAATACAATGAAGAATAATATTAGTTTGACAATTGTCAAAAAAAAAACATTAAATTTGACAAAAAGTAGGTAAATTTTGCTTATAAAAAAGCCAATAATTGAATTATAGATTTTTTTGCCTATAAGTCTATAAAAATGACCAGAGGGAGTAAAACAAATGTACGCTTATAAAATACTACCTCCATTCTTATTACTTGTCGCTTTTGGAGAAAAAAATTGTTTCTATTTACATGTCATTTTCAAAGTCTAGTGCAACATTTATTATTGTTTTGTCAATAATGCCCTCAAATATTTATTGCAGAGAGAGAAATCGATGAAATGAGATAATAAATCATTAAGGTTATTATAGGTAAATGAGAATTAATTGAATCAAAAGTAACAAAATTTATTGATCTCATTGGTGAGTTAGGATCCTCTCAAGTACTTGATGTGTCAAGTAGGAGAGATAGTGACACATACAAATAAATAATAAATGCGATAAATGTTATTATCATTGTGTATGTTGTCATTCTCTCTCCTACTTGACACAACAAGTACTTGAGAGAATCTTAACTCCTCATTGGTATGTTTAAAAAGCCAAAAAGTGACAAGTATATAGGAACGGAGGGAGTATATAGTGTAAATTTATTAAATAATTTTTGTCTCCAATATTAGCAACAAAATTTTTTTATCTCAACGCTTTAAGAAATTAAGTCAAACTCAATAAATTGTATTCTCCAAATTATACCTTTCATGAAAACTTGATCCATAGGAATAAAAGAGTTATTAAAAAAATAAAATCTTACTTAATTGAAGATTTATATTGAATAAAATATCATTAATAACTTAGTTAAATTTATTTATATTTTAGACTATGAAAATAGCTTTTTTATATAATAATAGAAAAAAAATTCTTATATTCGAGACATAACTTCTTATATATTGATATTAAAATTACTTGATTTTAACGAAAACTATTAATTACACATTTAAAAAATATTTCAAATAATGAGATGAAATTAAATTTTCAATGATGACACTATTAAATATTTCTTTCTCAAGTTACAAACATATTAATTATCTTTAACGTCACTTTATATTTTTAATTGTATAAAAAAGTGTGTGTATATATATAAATATATATATATATATATATATATTATTGATTATTACTAATTTATAAAGTATAAAATGGCATTTATTTTACTCCCTTGAGTTAGATATGACATTTGACTAGTCAAAAAAGTTATCCATATTAGTTTTTTTATAAGCAAGATATATATTAATAATATAGAGTACTAGGGGAACCCCAATCATTACATATACATTGGGCCTCATTAAAACGTCACTGGGCTAAAACCCCATGGAAAAAGACTCAATGAAGAAAAAGAGTAATCTAGAAAGAAAAAGAGCCACTCGCATAATGATTTCTGGTATAAACTAGGTATCCTCTGTACGCATATTCAGAGACTAATATTCCCTCGAGCTTGGTAGGACTACAATGGGTGGCAAAGCTCCCCGTCAAGAGATTTAACACTATTGCTTGCCCAATGTTGGATTGGAACTCAGGACCTTGGTTAAACTAGAAAAGACTAATGCCATCTCGCATAATTGGGTTGGGTACGAGTAATTACATAAATATAACGACACTAATTTAACTCATCTAAATTCAGCTAACTAAATTATCACTAATCGAACTCAGAAATCTAGAGAGAGAGAGTTTCAGTGAATCATTTTTTATTTTATTGAATTGTATCACAACAGATCAATCTATATATACACTGCTAGCTCAAGAGAAACGCAGATAAAAATATACAAAATCTAACTGAGATTCAATTGAATCTTAACAAAACTTGAGACTAACAGACTTGAACTGAATCTAAGCTTGATGAGCTACTTGGTGAGATGCTTCATCTTCAGTGTGTTGACGGAGTGATGATATTGAGTGTTGTTCATTTGATTCTTTGACTTCCACTTTACTCTTTTTGGTTGTCACGTGAGTAGCTTTCCCATTCTCTATTAATCACCAACTTTTTTTTTACCAACTGTTATAAACAAGGATAAGATTAGAAATTAGCATTTAATATGTTTGAAAAATTTAGGTATTTTACACATATTTTGAATAAAAAATGGACTACTTTGTTTTTTATAATATGGATCGTAGGGTGTATTCCCGGCTGGCTGGCATAATACCTCTTTGCTCCTTTGGCCGAGGGGCCAGAGGTATGCAGGGTATGAGTCTGATTTAGCATTCTATCTGATGGTTCTTGTGGGAGATGCGGAATGATTGTATTTTTTCAGGTAAAGCTCTAGATAGTGGTGTCGTCATTAGCTAGATCGTCAAGACCAAAGTATCTTTACTATGAGCAGCATGTTGCTCCACTAATTTGTATAAGTCGGAAATAGTTTCCGTGCTTATCTATCTGTATATGGATTAGGTCGCCGGCCCCTTGCACCCTAGATTATATATATATATATATATATATATATATATATATATATATATATATATAACAAAATAGATCTTTTGCTTTTAAAAAAAATGTACTTTTATTTATATTTATATTATATAATAAGTTTTTATCATTCTTTTACATATTATCTATAAAGCATTTCGTTGTAGTTCAAGTATGGTTCTTTTAGAGGTCTCTCCTAATAGACTTCATCATGTGCGTTGGGAGTATTAAATATTATGCATTGACAAACATTGAGAAACATTGAATTTAACAAATACAATGAATTGAATTGAATTGAATAAGAAAAACATTGAATTGAATAACAAATTCACCATTAACCAGACTAGCAAAACTTACAACAAATGATTAAGAAAAACATTGAATTGAATATTTAACAAATACATTGAATTGAATATAACATTAATATGGTTCCAGTCTTGCGGAGGTTAATCTTCTAAGGGAATGCCATACATTACCTTAAAGTCACCAAACCATGTATATGTCATATCTTGGTCCACATTAGTCCAAAATGTCCAAGCCCCATCAAATTTACCTTGAAGATTGTATGGTAATATATATCTAGAAATAATTTTATAAAGGATATATTATTAAAAACGTTTGGTACTTAATTCTATTACTATAACTATATTCATAACAATAAATAATGACTGATGACTCGCGAAACTAAATATAAGATATAATTTAGAATATTATTTAAAGAGATATATTTCTAACTTTATCAAACTTATTATTTATTATAATAATGACTGTTTTTTTTTTGACAAGAAATAATGACTGTTTTTAAACAACTAAAATTGTTACACAATTGTTTTATTTTATGCGGGAAACGTATTACTGTAAAGACGATACAAGAAAATTTTATTTTTGAATTTATGTAAACATTGTTTTAATATATATAACTTTTTTGGTATAAACTGAGTATCTCCTACGCGCAACAATAGAGACCAATCCCTCGAGCCGAGTAGGACCACAATGGGGGACAAAATCTCTCTGTATCAAAATAATTTTAATAAGTGATATTAATAGAAATTTGTACTTCTATAAATGTTTTCATAACAACGCATACTAATTGATGATTCATGAATTAAAAATATTCTTAATCTAAGAATGTTAACTTTTCCAATTGTGCTAGGCCTTAAAGACATATTATTAAGAATTTAGTAACTCTATAGTATGTTAATTAATATTTATATGAAAATAATTTTTATAATAAAATAATTTGATACTTCAATAAATATTTTCATTAACAATAAATTTTGATTGTTGACTCATGAATATAAATTTTAGGGTTAAATATGTTTTTGGTTTTTGGTCTCTATCAATATAGCGAATTTTGTTTTTAGTCCCTTAAAAAAAATTTGGATACTTTTAGTCCCTACATTATTTTCCGTTTGCACTTTTAGTGTAATACCCTAATATCTCAACAATAGAAGAAATACCAGGATACACCTTTTTAGCATACCTCAGAGTAAAAATTCCTGTTTCTAGATATTGAACAAAACTAAATATTGATGATAAACTCATCAAATATGCACTCTTAGTCCATAACTTCAAATAGAAGGGTTTGATTAACATACAAACCATATATTTTAATATCCTTTCCGCATCCTATTGTTCAATATTCATAACAGAAATGGCGGAAACGATATACAACTTCTAATATAATACAAGTCATATATTCGAAAGACATAAAACTAGGAAATGACCTAAACAAAGTAACTAAGTCTTCAAGCCTTCCTTGAAATGCACCACTTAGCCATATTTCTTTGCTTTAACTTTCCCTGCGTCTCTGAAAAACCACAATAAATAATGGGTGAGATTACAAATCTCAGTGAGCGCCTCCGAGACCCCTTACGGTTCCTCTCATTCGTTCTTTTTAATATTCATTAGTTTTCCAAACCGAATAATGCGGGAGTTCCCATTTAATCCGGGATGCTCCAATTCGGTTATACCAATAAATTATTTTATAACATTCTTTAGCTTAGCACAATCCGCGAAACGAAATCTCACGATATCACGGAAACCCCAATCCAACATAGCCATGAGGGATAATGCCAGGGCCTTGGCTTCTGGGCTCATGACTTCCCTCCACCAAGTATGCTAAATAACTCAGAGTCGTCACCCCGTTAATACATTATTAATCACTGAACAATATTACACATGTTCAGGAAATCAATTTAAACCATTTATGGGTCACAGAACAATATTACCCATGTTCCGGCCATCACTTTTAAACCATTTATGGGTTCCCACTCGTTTATAGGACATTCTGATCAACACATAATTTCATTATATACATACATTTCAATGAACAGTCTAGGTACAGTAAATTTTCAGCATTGGTACGTAAACTTCGACAATTTCTTTAACATAGCAAACGATATCATAATTAAACAAAAAAATATTCATTGGAAACCTTAGAGTGTCTAGTTTCTGGATATAATTTTTATTTATTTGTTTATGTAGCCAAAAAGTACAGTTTTTCAAAATAAAACATAGGGGTCCAGAAACAGGACAGCAACTGTTGCCCAACTTTTAACTCGGTTTTCTTATTGAATTCTCAACCAAATGAAACAAAACAAGTGTCCAAACTGAAGACAAACGAGTCTAGTTTCCAATGGAACAAGAATCGCTATAAATAGACTTCTACAGAAGATTTTATATACGATTTGCTGAACCTATATTAAACGGTTTTCTGCCGAATATCACTTTAAACATTCTTTCATTCCAAACTCAAACCAAACATCAGGGACGGCACACAATCCAATTCAACACCTCAAAACAAACATTCCAATGAACATTTTGAAAGCAATCATGGCATCATATAATCATTTATATCATAGACAATTCAACTGTAAAACACTAACAAAACCGAAAACCAAATTCAACAACCGAGAATTCTAATCATGCACTTCCGTAGTTCAGCACACATTTGACATATACTTGATATTAGAATACATATCACATAATGATACACAAAACGTAGTGAGAACACTCACCCGGAGTGACGAACAATTCGAATAACAGAAGACGCGATCAAGCTCTACCCATACCGGGTCTATTTTGGACAGCATCTGTGAGTAATTTTGGAATGAGCATAACGTATTCAATTTCTAATAAAAATCATTCAAACCAGTTCCTAATGTGTAGATAATTCTGTCTATTTTCTTATGGTTCAAGTTCCAAACTGATATGCCGAGTATTCAGGGAATTACAGCTAAAATACCGAAACTGATTCTAAAATGTTACTGCAACAAAAGTGAAACTTGTACTTAACTTTACTCCCTCAATACTCAACCAAATTAGGTCATTCTTGTGTGAAAACTGAAGGGTTTTAAGTGTAGCTTCTGACTATGATCTTTGTTTTTCAAGACAATGAGCCATTTAGTACAGTTTTTGAAAACAATCCAAATGGTTCCCAGACTGGACAGCTTCTGTCCTTCAGATTATATTCACTCTCAAATGACCTAAACTTGACCAAATGTCACGAAACTTGAGCCTAAACATAAGAAAATTGAGTCTAGTTTCTAACGGGACAAGAATCCTTCAAAATGGAGTTCAATTGAGAGCACAAAACCCAAAACACTGAACCTACACTCTGTTTAACTTCAGAAATTCGACCTTACTTGGGATCCTCATAACTAGAGCTACACAACTCCAAATTAAACTAAACTAGTGCCAAAATGACCACCATTAAGTCTAGTTTCTAACAAAATAAGCCCCATAATTATTGCATTAACAGAACACTCCCAGTTTTAAAAATACCGTACCTATGTCTAGAATGTCTCGAACAGAATTTTCCACACAACCAAATGCATAATTAATCATCAAAATTCAGAATATATACACTAAAACAGAACCATAAGATAACTAAAAGTGAAGAACTCACCTTGACTATCAATTTTGGCAACACAACACAAAGTTGAATACTCAATATCACCAACAAATGCTTCCAAAGCCCTCTATACACAAAGTTAACTTCAAAACCCCTTGATTGCTTCTCCTATTTGAAACCCAAGCTCCCAAAAACTTCAAGTATCAACTCTAGACTCCAAACCCTCCTCCTAGACCGTTAGTTCAGCAAGGTAGCTCTAGAAATGTGTTGATTAACCTCCAAGTTGAACATGCAAGCCAAAATTTCTTCTACCCACAACACTCAAGCTCACCATTTTCGAAAATGGTGGAAAGAAGGGAAGTGAAGAACTGAAATTTGGTTGTCTCTCTACTCACTAGAGGGATTTCGAATTTGATAGAAGAAGAAGATTGAAAAATGACTTGAACTCAAGGAAGAATCAAAGAAGGAGAAGAAGGGTTTGTGGGTTCCTTTTTCATTTCTTTCCCACTTCTCTCGTGACTCTCTCTCTCTCAACCCTATGGTTGTGTTTTTTTGTAAAAATGAGAATGGAGCTTCTTGTGAGAGTGTGTGTGTGTCTTGTTGGGGTTCAGCTGAGGGTGTTTTAAGTGAGTGAGAAATTTCTAATTTACCCTTGTACTAAATGCACCCCTCTATTTACTTATGCACTACTCATTGCAATATAACTTAACTAACCCACAAATATCCCAATCAACTTATTTAATCATTCACACAATAATCTTATATCATCAAAAATAAACTCAATTGGATAGCGCTTAAGTGAACTAACCTACCAAGGTGAAATTCTGGTTGTACCCCTAAATTATTCGCACCAATTCCACAATTAGGCAATCAAATTCCAAAAAAAATTATCAATCATCAAGCAATCAAAAGTAATTAAATTACTCAATCATCAAAGTAATTAAAAGAAATACTCTGGGATGTTACATTTAGTCCCTACTGTTAAAACTGACTAACGGTGCTGACGTGGCACTGCTTATTTGGCAGTTTTTATGTGCTGGCAGCCACATGTCATTTCCACCTCATTTTTTAAATGCCAATTAATATGTAAATGCTGGAAATACAAACCATCCATCTGTAAAAAAAAAATCATTTTTCTCCTTTTATTTTTTATTTTCTTCATCTCTTCCCTATTCTCCATATCCATCTACAAGAAGAAAACCGTGAATATTTGCATATTGCTCAACAACATCAACAAAACAGGATTCAGAAACGTGAATTCTATTATATGCTGATTACTCGCATGCCAAGGGTTATTTTATAGGTGCTCAATCAGTATGAGTCAAATTGTCATCCTTAACTCTCCAGGTTCAATTCTCATAGTGACAAACTCAAGGTTGACCCGCGTGAGATTTGCTTCTAAGCACGAGTGGAGATAGTCTTTCCTTGAAAGCATTGGGACACTTTGTGGAATTTAACAATGGACTGGACCAAAAAATTCCAAGACACAATTGCTGTCTGATCTATCTACCATGTGTAAAATTCAAACTAGTGCAGAAAAGAGATTTTACATCGGTTAAAATTGATATTTTACATTGGTTTTGGTATTGATGTAAAAGCAGTCAGTGTGATATGGTCTTTTTAAAACCAATATAAGAACTACTAGATAGAGAGCAACAAAATTTAAAATAAATAACTTGAATAAACCAGAAATGATAACAACTGATAGTAAAACTTTTAAATAAAACGAGTTAAAATTACCAGTTTCCTCACGAATGGTCACTTACTACTGGTACCTATGAAGAACAAAGGATCCGAAAGAATAACAATATAAGAAACAACAAAGACTATTACTACAGAAATTAAAAATGACGACAACAACAACAACGTCAGATCAGGAAGAGCAAAGAATCAGAGGGGGAGAACGAGGAAGATCGAAGGTTAGAAAAGAAAGGGGTGAATAAGAAGAAGATAATGATGACGACAACAACAACAACAACAACAACAACAACAACAACGACAATGATGATGATCATGATATGAATGAAGAAAAATGAGAAGCAAAAGAAGACACTTACAGGAGGTAGGGTGAACAGGGGCGGTGGGAAAGCAACAAATGAATGGAAGAAAAAGAGACTCAAAGTGATGATATGAATGAAGTATGCATTTTACGTTAGTTTCAAATGATGTTTGAAAATGTTTTTTTAAAAAAAAAAACCAATTACTTTTAATTTATCACTGCATGTATATTTTACACTAGTTCCCACTAAATGTGAAATCTCTATTCCCTCCGTCTCATTTAAGTGTACTATTTGAGTACATAATTCAAAAGAAAATAATTAATTTAGTTGATTTCAACGACAAAAGACTAGAAATAATTTTGTAAAGGATATATTATTAAAAAAGTTTGGTACTTAATTCTATTATTATAACTATATTCATAACAATAAATAATGACTGATGACTCGCGAATCTAAATATAAGATATAATTTAGAATATTATTTAAAGAGATATATTTCTAACTTTATCAAACTTATTATTTATTATAATAATGAATGTTTTTAAACAACTGAAATTATTAAACAAATGTTTTATTTTATGCGGGAAAAGTATTACTGTAAAGACGATACAAGAAAATTTCTTTTTGAATTTATGTAAACATTGTTTTAATATATATAATTTTTTTGGTATAAACTGAGTATCTCCTGCGCGCAAAAACAAAGACCAGTCCCTCGAGCAGGATAGAACCACAATGGGGACAAAATCTTTGTATCAAAATAATTTTAATAAGTGATAATAATAGAAAATTGTTACTTCTATAAATGTTTTCATAACAACAAATACTGATTGAGGATTCATGGATTAAAAAAATTCTTAATCTAAGAATGTTAACTTTTCCAATTGTGCAAGGCCTTAAAGTCATATTATTTAGAATTTATTAACTCTATAGTATGTTAATTAATATTTATATGAAAATAATTTTTATAATAAAATAATTCGATTCTTCTATAAATATTTTTATCAACAATAAATTTTGATTGTTGACTCATGAATATAAATTTTAATTATAACAAATATTGATTAATTATTGATTTACAAATTAAAAAGTAGCACATTATTTAATGACATATAATTCTTTTTTTGGTTTCGAACCTTTGGTGGTTGTCCACGGAGTGTCCCAACGCTTTTAATATAAAACTAATTTGCTTAGAAGCAAATTTGTGGCTAATATCGAGTTTGTCCACTACAACAATCGAACTTAGGAGCATCAGGTCGACCGTCTTAGAGTAGCTTATGTCACGGAGCCAATGGTGATGGTTAATGCATATAGTTCTAAGCTTATGAAAGGTAGTTATTTGACAAAATATAATACCGATTGTTTTAACATAATTGTTATATGAAAAGTAAGTAATAAATGACTTGTTTAAGTATTAATAATATAATTAAAATATATTAATATTTATTATCGGGTGCTTCTAGGGTGAGAGATCAAATCAAATTCCTCGCTCTTGTAGTAAGAATATAAAATTTATTAATAGTTATAATTTATAATACTGTCAAAAAAAAGTTATAATTTATAGTAATTATACTTATAAAGTTAATATAACTATTAATTAAATTTATTGACTGTTGTAAGTTATGAGTGTATAATTTATGACTGTATTAATTAAAAAAAACTCGAGAACCAATCCATTGGCGTTATTAGTCTTTTGCTTAAGATGTCTGGCATAGAAACAACCGAATATGCCGTGTAAGTCATTCACAATGAGCATGCACATCTGGATACTAACCTTGACCATTTGAATTCACTACTCTGGATTGCCAACACTCGTGTTCTATTCTAACTACTTGTGCTATTTACACCTCAGTCACACCAAGTATCATCCAAAATGATCAGTTTCTGACTCACTCACTTGTTCCTCTTCTGTTGTACTAGTACATCACACGCTCCTCGTTATCCACTATATATTGAACCTGAGTTGGCCAACCTTCAGAGGATCTAATAGTAGAAACTGCAATTTGCAAAAAGTGTTTTTAAGTGTCATAAAACACATACACGCACCAACCACGCCTCTCCGCCAACGCCTAAACATGCCTCATGTGAATGTTTGTACTTAGGATTGCCAACACTCGTGTTCTATTCTAACTACTTGTGCTATTTACACCTCAGTCACACCAAGTATCATCCACAATGATCAGTTTCTGACTCACTCACTTGTTCCTTTTCTGTTGTACTAGTACATCACACACTCCTCGTTATCCACTGTATATTGAACCTGAGTTGGCCAACCTTCAGAGGATCTACTAGTAGAAACTGCAATTTGCAAAAAGTGTTTTAAGTGTCATAAAACACATACACGCACCAACCACGCCTCTCCGCCCACGCCTAAACATGCCTCATGTGAATGTTTGTACTCAGGATTGCCAACACTCGTGTTCTATTCTAACTACTTGTGCTATTTACACCTCAGTCACACCAAGTATCATCCACAATGATCAGTTTCTGACTCACTAACTTGTTCCTCTTCTGTTGTGCTAGTACATCACACACTCCTCGTTATCCACTGTATATTGAACCTGAGTTGGCCAACCTTCAGAGGATCTACTAGTAGAAACTGTAATTTGCAAAAAGTGTTTTTAAGTGTCATAAAACACATACACGCACCAACCACGCCTCTCCGCCCACGCCTAAACATGCCTCATGTGAATGTTTGTACTTTTTTATTTTTTTACAAATCGTAATTATTCTAAGGGTCCCACACTACTCTCACACACTCGCTTATTATAGGATACCAAATCAGCATCGTGAAACGCATCACCGTGTTTATTTGTCTTGATGGATTCTTTGCCCCCTTTCTCTGTCTCTCAAGAAGACTTCATTCTGTTCCACAAAATGGACAAAAACCTTTACTCCATCCATGTCACAGACCTTTCTCGAGACCCGACAGAGTCCATCCAAATCTTTTCCATGTGGCTCTGGTTGGAGAGGGTTGGGTTTCGCAATGTGGTGAAGAAAATTACGACTCTACCCATCATGTTGATCAATGAAGTTGCTGACGAAACTATTGTATGCTTGACCTACATGAACAAAGGCCCATCAGCAACAATCTCCTCTTCTGAAGCCAACAGTATTCCTCTCCTTCAAAGCCTGTTGGACAAGGAAATATCTCTCCAATTCTTCTATGAAAATAGGGTCCAAGCAATCCAAGGAATGGCGGAAGTGGGGCAAGAGGTGTGTCTAAGAGCATTCAGTGACATCATGCAACAAGCTATGCTGAGGAACGTAGCTGAGAGGATGGCAGAAACTCAAAAGCTGGTAAGATCAGAGAATAACAATTTCTCGTTTGGCTCAATTGGACCTTCCAACACAAGGCCTGGTAGCAGTGTTGGGGGTGCAAGTAATGTTGAGCTAGTGCTGCAGAATATTAACAACCATGGAGGCGAAGTAGTAGTACCCGCGGATGGTAGGACCTTATTTGTGACATTCTCTAAGGGATATCGTGTTGAGGAATGGGAAGTGAAAGAGTTCTTTACTATCACTTATGGGGACTGTATAGAGGCTTTGTACATGCAGGAAGTGGAGCCAAATGAACAAGCACTTTATGCTCGTATTGTTTTTCACAAAGTGTCCACTATTGACGTGATATTAAGGGGGGCTACTAAAGTCAAATTTTCCATCAATGGGAAACATGTGTGGGCTCGAAAATTTGTGCCAAAACAAACTGCTGCTGTCAATAAGTTACCTTCCATCATAACTTGGGGATTAAGCCTTCGGCTCAAGCTTAGGTCAAATATAAATTAATATAATTTTCATATACTCTTATCGTATTGGCATGTAGAAGGTGGTTTGAAAAGTGTTTTCGTTTTTCATATTGTTATGTTTTTATGAATGAAATAAAATGGCCTAGCTTTATCAAATTCATCTAAATTTTGTGATAAATCTCTCAAGATTTTAAAATGGATGGAACTAGTAATCTAATCCCAAAGTTTTTTATATTCAAATATTTTTATTTTTGTGATAAAAAAAGATAAGGAAATATTATTTGTTGACACAGTTTATGTGATACGGCCTCTGTAGTTAATATGGTTCTAATTCCAAATCCTAACATTTTTAATTAGGGTTTTGAGATTAAAAAAGTTAGGGTTTTGATATTAGATTAAAAATTTACCAAAGTAAGGGACGTACATGGAAATGACTAATTCCATGATGAATTGCATTTATTTGAGTAAGGGAATATAAAAATACTATTACACTGTTATTATTTTTAAAAAGGTTTCTTATCGGAGTTTGGTTTAGGTCTCAAAAGGTGTTGGGCTGGCCTTGCTCAAAATATGGAAAATACAAAATTGTGACAACCATTAGAGTAGTGTTCTTAAACTCAGACTAGACTGACTAAAAAACGATGGCTTGACCAGTTCGATCTAACAATTGGGATGTACATGTCACACCCAATATGAGTCATAGTCTTTCCTAACTCTCCAGGTGCTCAATCAGTATGAGTCAAATTGTCATCCCTAACTCTCCAGGTTCAATTCTCATAGTGACAAACTCAAGGTTGACCCGCGTGAGATTTCATTCTAAGCACAAGTGGAGATAGTCTTTCCAAGACACAATCGCTGTCTGATCTATCTACCATGTGTAAAATTCGAACTAGTGCAGAAAAGAGATTTTACATCGGTTAAAATTGATATTTTACATTGGTTTTGGTATTGATGTAAAAACAATCGGTGTCATATGGTCTTTTTAAAACCAATATAAGAACTACCAGATAGAGAGCAACAAAATTTAAAATAAATAACTTGAATAAACCAGAAATGATAACAACAGACAGTAAAAATTTTAAATAAAAGGAGTTAAAATTACCAGTTTACTCACGAATGGTCACTTACTACTGGTACCTATGAAGAACAAAGGATCCGAAAGAATAACAATATAAGACATAACAAAGACAATAACTACAGAAATTAAAAATGACGACAACAACTACAACGTCAGATCAAGAAGAGAAAAGAATCAGTGCAGGAGAATGGGGAAGATTGACGGTGAAAAAATAAAGGCGTGAATAAGAAGAAGATAATGATGATGATGATGATGATGATGATGATGATGACAACAAAAACAACAACGACAACAACGACGACGACGACGATGATGATATGAATGAAGAAAAATGAGAAGCAAAAGAAGACACTTACAGGAGGTAGGGCGAACAGGGGCGGTGGGAAAGCAACAAATGAATGGAAGAAAAAGAGACTCAAAGTGAGGGTGAGACATAGAGAGGGGAGAAATGAATAAGGTTTCAGAAACAGTCAAAAAAACGAAGTATGCATTTTACGTCAGTTTCAAATGACGTTGAAAATGTTTTTTTAAAAAAAAAAAACCACTTACTTTTAATTTATCACTGCATGTATATTTTACACTAGTTCCCACTAAATGTGAAATCTCTATTCCCTCCATCTCATTTAAGTGTACTATTTGAGTACATAATTCTAAAGAAAATTATTAATTTAGTTGATTTCAACGATAAAATGAGTTTCCTTTACTAAAACACCGTTATTAGTTTTAGTCAGATAAATAAGGGTATGTTGATGTCAAAAGTTAATAAATGTTGCATTTGTATTTTAAAGTAACTAATAAATTGAAACAGAAAAATATTGCAAGACATCTAAAATAAGACGAAGGGAGTAATTCTTTTCAATTTTCTCCGCTAGTTATTGATCACAATCTTTTTCAGAACATTAAATACATTTAATGTTGCCTTATACTCCCCCCCCCCCCCCCCCCCCCCCCCCCCCCCCCATTACTTGTTGCTTTTGTAGAAAAAATTTGTTTCTTTTTACTTATCATTTTCAAAGTCCAATCCAACATTTATTATTCTTTTGTCAATAATGCCCTTAAACATTTGTCAATATCTTTATAAACAAATTATTTGTAAATTAGTAGCTCGATAGTATATTTTTTTTGGTCGAGACTAGAGTATCCACCACCGAACGCAGTGACGAATCCCCTCGCTGGATTGGAGGCACCTCAAAGGGTGTGACCGCTGGCCCAGAGATTAAAACTGCTCCATACCCAAGGCGAGGATTGAACCATCGACACTTGTTTAAGAGAGAATGAGGCCCTCGATAGTATGTATGGTAATATATATCTAGAAATAATTTTTTGCCAAGATCTAGAAATAATTTTGTAAAGGATATATTATTAAAAAAGTTTGGTACTTAATTCTATTATTATAACTATATTCATAACAATAAATAATGACTGATGACTCGCGAATCTAAATATAAGATATAATTTAGAATATTATTTAAAGAGATATATTTCTAACTTTATCAAACTTATTATTTATTATAATAATGACTGTTTTTAAACAACTGAAATTATTAAACAAATGTTTTATTTTATGCGGGAAACGTATTACTATAAAGACGATACAAGAAAATTTTATTTTTGAATTTATGTAAACATTGTTTTAATATATATCCTGATCTGAATAACAACAGGCGCCCCTTGCAGGGACTCCCCATTAGGGGCCGTGCAGGAAGAGAATTTTTCCGTGTGGGACTTGTGGCGAGGGAGAAAATCCTAGCATGGTCAATTTGGGGATGGGGACAAGGCCCACATCCTCCGCCCTGAATATATTACATAAATATTCTTACAATAGGTATAGATATATATTATATTATAAGTAACTGACTTTTTTAGTCTTTTTTATGTGTTTTAATTAAAAACGATAATAAAATATTAAATTATGCTAATTTTGATATTTTTATTCTTAATTTTGTTAAAATTTAATATTTTTTACATTAAAATGTTAAACTTTTTAACTTTCAGTCTTACTTTTATATTGTTTTTCTATTTTATTATATTTTAGTTCATATTTTTGCTAACTTTTAATAAATTTCTGGTGTACATGCGGGATCGTGAGGGTTTGTATGTGGAAGGGATTTGAGGAGGAAAACTCCTCGAAATGGGAATCAAAGACGCGAATGGAATACAATTTGGCATGCGGGAATGGGGAGCAGGGGAGTACTCCCCACCGCTGCTACGCCCCATTGCCACCCCTAGAAATAATTAATGAAAATCCAGGTTTGGTTCATGTGAATCAATTTGAAATGCCACGATGTAAAGTGAAGAATCTTTATATTGAAAAATATCAAAATTTTATTTACTTAATTAATTAAATTATGGTCAATATTAAATTAGTTTCTGTTTGTTTTTGTCTTTTGATGCAAATTCAAAAATAATAATTTAACTATGAATAGTTTTAGGCAAATCATTATTTTTTGATGATAAAAATATAATTTACATTTATTTAAATCTAATAATGAATTTTACTATTTTCCTAAGCTCTAAATAAAATCCCCAAGAAAATAAGTTCTATCATTTTATCATTTTTTCTTTTATTTCACGGGTCTTGGTTGTGGGCTACTCTTTTTCATTTCATCGAGTTTGTTCCATTTTCTTTATATGTTTATTATTATTATTATTATTATTATTATTATTATTATTATTGTATTTCAATTCATATTCTTTCCCATTTTATTGTATTTCAATTCATATTTTTGGTAATTTTAAAAAAAAAATTAAGGCGTCTCTGCAAGGACCGTAGGAATCTGTAGGGAAGACGATGAGGGAGGACCCCCCCCCCCCCCCCCCCCCCCCCCCCCCCCCAATGGGAGGCAATTTGAGAGGTGGTGATGGGGAGTGGGGGAGTATTGTCCGCCTCAGCTTCTCCTCATTGTCATCCCAATGAATAATTACAGAAATCTGGGTTTGGTTCATGTGATTCCTTTTGAAATGTCATAGTGTAAAAAGTGATAAATTTTTATATTGAAGAATATTAATTGTACTTAATTAATTAAATTATGGTCAATAATGAATTGTTTTCTGTTTATTTTTGTCTTTTCATGCAAACACAAACATAAAAATTTCAATATTAATAGTTTTAGGAAAATCATTATTATTTATGAATTACTAAGGTAACTATTTGATTTATTTGATTATGAGAATATAATTTACATTTATTTAAATATAATTATTAATTTTAAAGTATTATTAGTGAGATCCCTATGGGGATTAATTACCCCATTAGGAGCCCATTAGTAATTGATATTCTTATTATAGATATATATTTTATTATAAGTAATTGATTTTTTAGTCTTTTTATATATGTTTTTAATTAAAATTATGAATAAAAATTTTAGTTGTGTGAATTTTATATTTTTATTCTTACGTTTATGCTTTTTAAATATTTAAATACTAAAGCAATTTTTTTTTCTTTTGTAACAAAAAATAATATCAAAGTAGGAGTAACTTTTATATTTTCTATATTAGAATGTGAAACTTTTAATTTTTTTAATCTTACTTTTATATTTTTTCCCCATTTTATTGTATTTCAATTCATATTTTTGCTAATTCTTAATAAATTTATGGCATCTCCACAGAGACTGTGGGGATCTGTAGTAGGGATGGCATAAAAACCCGAACCCGCAGGTATTATCCGCGACGGGTATGGGGCGGGTAGCTTAATGGGTACCCGCGTATTGCATAAATGGATAATTGAACTACCCGTTAATAAATGGGGTGGGGCCGGGTATTGAGGTACTTGTGCCCGCGGGTACCCGTACCCGTAACAAATATACTTATTTGGAAAATTTCCTATTACTATTAATTTTAATGTTATTTATCTTCTTTCATTAACTACTATAAGCTAACAAATAAATGATAAAATAAATGTATAATGAAATACCTAATTTTTTTTATATGAATGAAGATAAAAAAATGGTGTTCAAAAAGTTAGTTTTGTTTGGTATTTCGAATTTTATTTTCAAAAAAATATTCCAATTAATATTATATGTATGTATAATAAAATGCCTAATTTTTTTTATAAATGAAGAGGAAAATAGTGGTCAAATGGTTAATTTTGTTTGGCATTTCAAATTTTATTTTCAAAAAAAAATATTTCAATTAATATTAAAAGTATCCGTGGGTACCAGCGAGGAGACAATATCCGTGAAAAACCCGTTATGTGGGTACCCGCGTGGGTATGGGGCGTGTACGGGTAGTGTTTATATTAAACGGGGCGGGTAGCGGATAACTACTACCTGTGCCCGCCTTGCCCCGTTTACATCCCTAATCTGCCCATTGACATCCCAAGGAATAGTCGAAGAAATCCGGGTTTGGCTCATGTGAATAATTTTAAAATGTCATGTTGTAAAAAGTGATGAGTTTTTATATTGAGGAATAATAATTGTACTTACTTGATTAATTAAACTATGCTCTATATTGAATTATTTTCTGTTTGTTTTTGTCTTTCAATTCAAACTCAAAAATAACAATTTAAATATTAATAGTTTTAGGAAAATCGTTATATTTTTTATTCATTACTAAGGTAACTATTAGACTTATTTGATTATGAAAATATAATTTACATTTATTCAAATCTAATAATTAATTTTACAGTTTGCCTAAGATTTAAATAAAATACCCAAAATCACCAAATTTGTTCATGGGTCTATGTTGTGAGCTACTCTTTTTCACTTCACCAAATTTTTTTCAATTTTGTTTATTTGTATGTTATTAGTATTATGATAATTAGTTTAGATTTTATTATTTTTTATTCCATAACTATCCATATTATTAAAATAACTTAATTATTTCAAACATCAATTCTCCCGTGCATCGTACGGGTACTTAATATCTTGAATAATCATTATGTAAAAAAAATATATATTACATACTACAAATACATAATTACTATTATTAACCAATAAGGTATAAATGACAATATTAATAACCGTAAAATGTGAAACGATGTATTGTACTAACGTCAAAAGATAAAAACAAAAATGTGTTTATAATATTCATACATTAATGAACTATATAATCACGACTCCTCACACATTCTTGGTAAAAAATGTCTTTAATTTATTTGACAAACATAAATCAATTAAACAATGCTAGATATATGTGTGGGGTGACATTTAAGAATTTATAAATTTTTGCTAATAAATTGTTTTTTTATGACCAATGTACTTGAAATGTTTCCCGTGCTTTAAGAATTTATAAATATGAGTGAATACCTTGCTTTGTTGCAGGTATCCAAATATCAGTGAATTTATAAATGCCTACATATATGTGTGGGGGGACATTCAAGAATTTATAAATTTTTGCTAATAACTTATTTTTATAATTTTTATATTTAATGTAATCCGCTAGTATGCATGCCGGTGCGATGCACGGGAAACATTTAGATTACATTGGTCATCATAAAATACAATTATTAGCATTATATGATAAATTCTTAAATGTCTCACTGTAACATCCCTAACTTCGTTAAACTCAATTTATAGAATTAACGAGTGATTTATTATTCGAAGTGAAACATAAATCAAGATACGAATATGGGATAGTCGAGAAAGCATTATATATTGGCTAAGTCACAAGATTAAAATGCCTTAGTATATGAATTATGTGGTAATTTGGAGAGAAATTGGGTTAAAAAGAGAGTTTAAGTGAAAATTGGAACTAAGGGCGTTTTGGTCATTTTATCAACATTTTAACCCTCAGCTGAAACAAAACATTTCACCTCACTTTTCCTCACTTCTATTCCTAAAATTCAGAAACTAGAACAAGTTTTAGAGAGAGGAAGAGAGAAAACGCAAGAGGGGAAAAAGAGAAGATGAAGTGAAGAGCTTCCATCTTGCATCCATGTAAGTAATCTTGCTATCATTCATTTTCATTTTCGATTCTCTATCTTGGGATACCAATTTCAGAACCTCATCCCCTCTATTATTCATTTCACCATTTTTGAACTACAAAAGCTCAAAGTGCACATTAATGGAGTTTTGAAGGTTCTAATAGCTTTACTTGTGCATTTGGAACAAGATTGAGGGTTGATCTGAAGATACTTTGTGGATTGGAGCTATTTGGAAGCCATTTCAGTAGCTAAGAAACAAAGAATTCGAAATTGGAACTGTGGGTTACGGTTTGAAGCGATTCGGACGATTACGGGGATTGTTCGTGTTGGTACTTTTTGATTATTTCGCGTGAAGACTCGTTCATTAGTGATTTCATCAACTAGGTGAGTTTTACTCGCGTTTAGGGAATTTACACTTTAAATTGATTGTGTTGAAATTCTGGAATCGGTTGTTGTTTTGGTTCCGAAAGGATTTTAAAGTCAAAAAAACCGAATTTTAGAAAAACATCTTTTACGGTTTAATTTTCCAATTATACTTTGATTGGGAGGTGAAGTTTAGTTTGATTGTGATTGTTTGGACTGGAATTTGTTGTGAAATCTTCTGTTTTTCAGTTGGGATTGGTTCGGGTAAAGGTTTGGAATCGATCGGAATCGCGAAACGGATGAAACGGAGTCAAAAATGCTGTTAAAAATATGTTCCTGCTGTATAGGGGCGCGCACGCGCGACTCGCGCGCGAACGACGCGCCAAACAACAGTTAGCCACTGTCTCTTGGCGCGTAAGTCGCGCTTATGCGCCACTCGCGCGCAGCCTGCTATCCTAATTTGACTTAAAACAGTTTTGATCATAACTTTTGATCTGGGAACCCGATTAACGTGTTTTCAGATGCGTTACGAAGCTTACAAAAGGAACTATTCATATAAATAGATTGATTTGTGGTTTTAACAAATAATCAACTTGGATTTTTAAGAAAGGTTTTGGAACTTATCAATGTTTCGAAAAACCGAGTCTAGCCACGTGTGAGAACATATGTTTTTTTTTTATCAAAACTGAACTTCATGTTCTACTATTGTAGTGGACATGATATATAATTATATCATATATGATTGATGGCCCAATACGGGTATTAAATAAGATTGACGGCCCAATGCGGGTGTGATATATAAATTATATCAAATTCGGGTGACGACCCAAGATGTTAGTACACTAGGGAGAGGGAAGTCATGAGCCCTTGAACTAGACCCAAAGATGTAGTCACTGAGATGCATAGGTGATCTGGGTTCATCGCAAACCGAAGAAAAGAAAAAGGGTTTAAGATGTTGTACTAAATTGATGAAAAAGAATAGTGCATAGTCATCAAGAATTGGACTATGAACTATGGAATATAATTGAACCGAGAGCGGTTAGGGGTAACGGTAGAACTCACTGAGATATGTTATCTCACCCTATCATATGTTGTTGTTTTACAGAGAAACAGGGAAAGAGGAAGGCTAAACGACACGAGTAGGTGGCGTGTTTATGGAGCTTGGAAGATTTAGTGACTTTATCTATAGTTACTAGTTCTCCCGTGTTATTTCTTTTGGATTATGTAACTTGCTTTGTTGTAAAGTTGTATAAACCGCTTCCGTGTTTCTTTTGTTTTGGATATTGAACGGTTGTGCAGGTTATGTCCTTAAGTAATTGAGAATCTAAGTACTTGAGTTAGGGATTAATTTGATAAGTACTTATGTGTTGTCTTAACTCTTGATTTGGAATTCAAAGAGTGGAGTTTTGTTCAATATCTGAAACAGGAAATTTTAATCTCTGATGTATGCTAAAGTTGTACCTTTAATATTTCTACTTGTTAGAAATGTTAGGGTGTTACACTCACACACATATATATGGATTGTTTAATTGATGACATTTTAACCAAAAATGTGTGAGGAGACATGATGATAGTGCTTTAATGTATCAAAATTATAAACATGTTTTTGTTTTTATATTTTGATGATAGTACCATACAACGTTTCATATTTTACGGTTATGAATATTGTCATTTGTGCCCTATTGGTTAATAATAGTGATTATGTATCTGTAGTATATAATATATATTTGTTTGAATGTATATAATAAATAATGATTATTCAAGGTATTATGAATTAGTTAGGAAAAAATATCCTAAATATTTTAATAACGTGCCTAAGGGTGTCAAAAATAAGTCACTGACAATATAAAAATATGTCAACAGATTATGAATAATAACTTAATCGTTGCTAACAAATTTAAATTAGGTTGAAACCATTGACATTGTGATTCGAAACCAATAAGATTGGAATGTGTATAGTCTTTTTTTTTTGAGAAATACAAAAAAATCATAATAATTATGCAACGATAAAATAAAGTTAAAAGTTATAAGATAGACTTTTCTATTTTTTTTTTGTTACCATGTTTTTGGTGCGCAGTTTCCACCGGCTTTGCCAATGACTAATCTACGTCATTGCCGGCCCGTGTGGTTCTCCCCTCCCAACAGAGTTTTTGCCACACCCAAGATTCGAACCCGAGACCTCGGGATGGGATCCAAGTCCAGTTACCACTTGGACCAACCCTTGTTGGTAAGATAGATAGATGGATAGAGTTTTCTATGCGAAATAGATTAAAATTAAAAATTAACAAAATTCATGACTTGCTTTTTTTTTTGGCTAGGTTTAAGTGTAACCTCTTTATGTGAAAATAAATTTATTTATCATATTTTTGCAATCCATATATGTAGACCCGTGCTACGCACGGTATATAGTAAATCAATAAAAAAAAATTATTAAAATATCTCCCAAGTAAGTTAAAAAATATTGTTATTGCATCAATAACATTTTAAACAAATTCTTGATAGATAAGTCGTGTTTCTACATAATAACAAAATGCAATTGGTAAAATAGTTAAATGAATTAATTTTTATTTATATGAATTGACTTTTATATGATAAATAGTTTTTATAATTTTGTATACAAAAAACTTGTATTAAAAAATATGAATGAGATTGAGAACAAAAAGAAAAACTCCATAATATGTAGCCCGTGCTACACATAGAGTACAATAAAAAAAGAATAAATGTTAAAAGTTATATTGATATTAAATTCTATTAAAATATTTTTCCATAGTAAGTTAAATAGTATTGTTGTTTCATGTAAAGTTATGTCTGGTGTTTATTACTTGATTTCAGTTATTAAGTGACCCCAACCAAAGAGCACTTGAATGATATGTTATGGGTTTCTCCCAACTTAACCATGGTACTGAGTTCAAATCCAGCCTTGAGAATGCATGACAGTGTTAAATCTCTTGAATGAGAGCTTTACCGCCCATTGCGGTCCTACCCGGCTCTAGGGATTAGTCTCTACACTTGCAAGCTGAGGATACCCAGTTTATACCAAAAGAGTTGTTTAAGTGACCCTTGATAAATAAAAAGGTGGTGTTAACATCATGATTTCCTTAATGATCGTTCACAAGAGATGATGACGAAAACTGCAAATGAGGGGGATATTCATTTAATTTAATAGATTTTACTTGTCACTTAAATGTAGCGTGAACATGGGTGTTATAAATGTAGAGTTAAGGATTTAGTTTAATAGATTTCATCCGCACATGAATGGGAAATTCAGTTAAAAAACATGGTGTTAACGTTTAATTTACTTACGTATTATTTGATACAAATTATTTCAATTGTTAGAATTAAAATGAAACCTATATAATTAGTACATAATTTCTTTATATGTTTATATGAATATTCATTTCTACGAAAATACTTTTATATATTAAAGTATAACAATTCTCGTGCATCGCACGGACATGCATTCTAGCGGATTACATTAAATATTTAAGTATAACATAATTTCTTTATATTTTTATATGAATGTTCATTTACTTACGTATTCTTTATATTTTAATTGTATTTTATGATGACCAATGTAATCTAAATGTTTCCCGTGCATCGCACGGGCATGCATACTAGCGGATTACATTAAATATAAAAATTATAAAAATAAGTTAGTAGCAAAAATTTATAAATTCTTAAATGTCCCCCCACACATATATGTAGGCATTTATAAATTCACTCATATTTGGATACCTACAACAAATTTATAAATGGGGTACATTTATGTAACATCCCCAAAATAATTGTTTCAATCATTTTCGGTTGATGGCTTACAATTATATTGAGTAATAAATAATTTCAATTGTTTACTTAAAATGGTTGTTTAGTCAATGATTGAGGATCTAAATTGCTTAAATAACTAGCTTGTATAATTGTGTGCTAGTTTAAATAAGTTAAAAGTGAGTTTGGGTAATTAATTGAAGGGTTAAGTGTAGGAGTAATATTAAGAGGTGTAACTAATAAGGGCATTTTAGGGAATTCACCCTATTTTATTCACCCCTCAGCTGACCCAAACATAACAAAAGACACATTTATCATTTTGAGAGAAACAAGAACCAAAAACAGAAAACTAGAGGAGAGGGAGAGAGGACAGTAGCGAGAGAGAGAGGAAGAAGAAGATAAGGGACCATCCTCCATTCTTGATGCATGTATCCACTTCCACCACCATTCTTCTTCAATTTTCATCCTCTTTCCAATGATAGCAAAAACATGAGCTGAACCAAGCTCAAACATTTACTCCATTTCCCCCATCAAAATCGGGTTTGTGGGTGGAGGAGGAAGCCTTTGCTCACATCTCTACCATTTCATCCATTTGGAACTATGAGGAGATTCTAGGGGTACATTCAAGCTAATTTCATCAATTAGGGAATTTCAAAGGGTTTGATTCAGTTTGGGTTGCTGTTTGGAGCTCTTGGGTCGAGTTTGAGGAGTATTGAGAGGTCTAGGAGTTCGGTTCGTGAGTTTCGGTCCGTCAAAGTATCGAGTGGTTCGTCAACCCAGTGAGTGTCCTCACCACGTTATGTGTTTTTAAATGTTTATATGTGTTCTGAATTGATAGAATGTTATTGAATTTGGTTGCTGAGATTATGATGGTTGGTGGTGTTAATTGTGCATATTGTTGTGCTGAATTTCTGATTGGGATTGTTTTGATACATGTTCAGTATTTCGGTGATTGTGAAGGTTTTGTGTGTCCGAAAATTATAAGGTTTGTTTTTAAGGAAACTGGAAACAATTTGCTACAATTCAAGCATTGAGTTTAATAAATTTGGGTAAGTATGATGGGAGAATTTCTGGTAGCAAGAAGAGTCAAAAATCTGGAACGGTTTTGGGTATAGGTTCGGTGTTTTGCTCGTAGCGACTTCGGTAGGACTCCGTTTTGAATAAATTTTGTCTCATTGTAAACAAGACTCAATTTTCTACAGTTTTAACTTAAATTTTGGGTCATTTGATTGATACTTGGTATTTTAAAATGTGTCTCAATTTGGAACACAGAACCTGTCCCGTTTTAGAACACGTCAGTTTGTTTTGTAAAACTGTACTAAATAACTTGGAATTTGGAAAATGAAAGTTGTTTTTCAGAAACTAGACATTATAAGCTTTCGAATGAGTGGTCATTTGTAATTTTTCCTTATCGATTGATATGTCAAATGTTTCGTTGAAATCTAGGTAAGCTTGCTGTCATGTTTCTGGACCCTATGTTTTATTTTGAACAACTGTACCTTTTTGCTACGTAAACAAATAAATAAAAATTGTATCCAGAAACTAGACACTTTAAGGTTTCCAATGAATATTAGTTTACTTAATTTCGATATCGTTTGCTATGCTAAAACAATTGTTGAATTTCAAGTACTACTGCTGAAAATTTCTGCACCTAGACTGTCTATGGAAATGCTTGAATGACTATGTCTTGGCTATAGTTTCTTCATGATTATGAATGATATGATTGTATGAGTTATGACCTTATGATTCTGAATATGAACAATGAATTGTCGATTGACCGAAATACCGAATATCGAGTGAGAACCTTTAAATTGTTTCAAAATGATTCTGATGAGTATGTATACTTAAATTATGATACATAAGTGATTAAGGGATGACGATCCCAATTTATTTAGCATACTTGGTGGAGGGAAGTCATGAGCCCAGAAGCCAAGGCCCTGGCATTATCCCTCATGGCTATGTTGGATTGGGGTTTCCGTGATCTCGTGAGATTTCGTTTTACGGATTGTGCTAAGCCAAGGAAAAGATAAAATGATGTATTGGTATCACTGAATTGGGGTTTCCGGATTAAATGGGAACTCTGGCATTATTCGGTATGAAAAGATTATTAAACTTAAAAGGAACGAATGAGAGGAACCGTAAGGGGTCACGGAGGCGCTCATTGAGATTTGTAATCTCATTGTTTATGTTTTGTGGTTTTCAGGTACAAAGTCTCAGTGTGGAAGCTACTCCGTTTGGATTTCCATTAGAAGAACTTTTGGAGAACGGACATCTAGTTTATGGGGTAGTCTTTGTAATTTGATCTTTGGATCGAATCTTTGCCCTTTAGTTAGCTGTTGTGGATTCAGTTTAAGTTGTTTTCTCAAGTTTGTATTATGTACTAACTTGTATTCCAGAATATAGTGGTCTACGGACCGAGACATATGTTGTTATTTTTGGGTTGATCCCAATATTATGTTAAGTTTTAAATTGAATCCATAATAGTTTTGTATATTCAGAGTTAGGGCATAAACTGTTGACATTTCGCTTTACTTAATTGCGGGGTGTTACAATTTATAACCTTTTGACATATAATTAGGTTGCATGAAATAAAATAAATGAAATATAAATAATTTAGATAAAATAAACTTACTATTATTATTAATTTAGATATGAATATAACATAGTTCACATTATCATTTATATTTAGATAAAATTTACTTTGGTGTACGTGTACCTCCAGTATGATGATATCGCGAAAGAATTGAGTCCATTTACCAAAAAATGTGATATTGCACTATGTGGATTTCGCCAACAAAACAACAAAACGAAAAATATCACACAGGATTTAAATTTCTTTAAAATTTTTGAGTAAAAATTAAGTATTATCACATTTATATGTAAACGTCATAATAGGTAATTTCTTACATTCAAATGAAATGAAATACTCACATATATAAAATTTATAATTTCTACAAAACTTTATTATTCATGTGATAATGAATTGAAAAATTACCTAAAAAGCGAGGAAATGAAATAAATGTATTGTACATATGATTTTTTACTAATTGATTATTTAATATTTCTTAATTTTGATCACACATTGTAAATGCATAATTAAAAAAAAAGATGTTACAAATTTTTAAAATGTGTTACAATCTTTAAATGTATCAATTGTAACAGACTCATATAAATATTCAGGTTCAATTGAAAATCAGTGTGTCAATTGTAACATACCCATTTAAATCTGTAACGTATCATTAATATTAAACCACTAAATACCTATAACACGTTAAAAATTATATAATAATGCTAATTATTATGATACTAAAACAAATACCTATAATACGTTAAAATACCTATATTTTTTTTAACTTATTAGTGAATGAGATTGAGAATGTTACAAGTTATATAATAATACGTTAAAAATATTTATGGTATTTATACAATGCTAATATAATAGTGCAACTTTTAAAAAAATAAGATGATATAATAATACGTTACAACTGGTATTTATACAATGCTAAAGATCTCAATCTCATTCACTGATACGTTAAAAAAATTATAGGTATTTACGAATAGTAATATAATAACACGTTACTAATTGATTATTTAATATGTTTTTCAAATTTAATGTATAATCATATTGTAACTATTGTCATATTTTTAATGTATCTTATTATAATGTATAATCATATTGTAACTGAATAATTAAAAAATACGTTACAAATTTTAAAAATACGTTACGAATTTAAATGTATCAATTGTAACGTATAGATGTATCAATTTGTTACAAATTTGAGATTTATGATAGCTTTAAAAACACGTTATAAATTTGTGACTTATTATAGGTTTAAAAATACGTTACAAGTTTGTGACTTATTATATGTTTAAAAATACTTTACAAATTTTAATGTATCAATTTTTAACATTTAAATTTTAATGTGTTAAATGTAAATTTTAATGTATCAATTTTTAACATATTTTAAATGTGTCAAATTTTAATGTGAGGTGTATAGAAATGATTTAAACCTATAATACGTTTTGGTCATCCTCTTTAAATTTGATCCTATCATATAAATACAATTTATTAGCATTGGTCAAATGATTTAACGTTTAAATATTAATGTGTCAAATTTTAGCGTTTAAATTTTAATGTGTCAATTTATTAAAATTTTATTGTGTCAAATGTAACGTTTTATTATAGGATCAATATTAAACCTATAATTTTCAACGTTTAAATTTTAATGTGTCAAATTTTAATGTGAAGTGTATGGAAATAATTTAAAACTATAACACGTTTTGGTCATCCTCTTTAAAATTGATCCTATCGTAAAAATATAATTTATTAGCATTGGTCATACCTATAATGCGGTTTTTTAAAATTGATCCTATAATAATGTAGTTATGTTTGTAACATATAAAATAATGGTGTGATAAATTGTAGGAAAACCAACAATATGCCGTGTTTGATAACTTTTATATAAGAAACTAGATTTTAAGCGAAACTGATATTATAGGAAATAAATATTTGAGCTAAATTTGTCCTACGAGGTACACCAATAACCAATCAATCAATATTTCTATCATGGTAGACATAAGAGTATTAGCGCAGAAGATGAACATATAGCGACTCACCCACCGAACGCAGACAAGACAACAGTCGAAGTAGGATCTCACAAGTTAACGAGGCCAGAGTAAGGAAAATGGAGATCGGAGAAACCACACAGTCGATATGCATCAATAGACATGGGAATCATTTGAACGATCTCTCATTTTATTATTACATGTTTCATGCAAAACAGAAACAAAACAGGATCAAAAAATCAATCAATCCACCGGTTTTCAAACCCTAAAAACTTCCCCCAAACCCCGTATTTGCAAGGAGTAATTGTAACACCCTAACATCTCTAATAAGTAGAAATATTAAAATGCACAACTTTAGCATACATCAGAGATCATTATTCCTGTTTAGATATTGAACACAACTAAAATTGTTCGATATTATAAAATATCTCCCATTTATCACCTGTCGGTACATCAATAAACCGAATACAGTTCATAACCTCAACATTAATTCCTAGTGTTCAATATCCTCACAAGGAAAGCGGAAACGATAAATAACTTAATACAGCTCAAGTCATTAATCGAGTACAAAGACAACAAGGAAAGATACATAAACTAAGACTTGAAATAAATAAGTCTTCAAATCCTCTCCACGTGCACGTCATCTACTCGTGCCTTATTGTCTTCTTCTTTCCCTGTTTCTCTGTAAAACAACAACATATGATAGGGTGAGATAACATATCTCAGTGAGTTCTACCGTTACCCCTAACCGCTCTCGGTTCAATTATATTTCATAGTTCATAGTCCAATTCTTGATGACTATGCACTATTCTTTTTCATCAATTTAGTACAACATCTTAAACCCTTTTTCTTTTCTTCGGTTTGCGATGAACCCAGATCACCTATGCATCTCAGTGACTACATCTTTGGGTCTAGTTCAAGGGCTCATGACTTCCCTCTCCCTAGTGTACTAACATCTTGGGTCGTCACCCGAATTTGATATAATTTATATATCACACCCGCATTGGGCCGTCAATCTTATTTAATACCCGTATTGGGCCATCAATCATATATGATATAATTATATATCATGTCCACTACAATAGTAGAACATGAAGTTCAGTTTTGATAAAAAAAAACATATGTTCTCACACGTGGCTAGACTCGGTTTTTCGAAACATTGATAAGTTCCAAAACCTTTCTTAAAAATCCAAGTTGATTATTTGTTAAAACCACAAATCAATCTATTTATATGAATAGGTCCTTTTGTAAGCTTCGTAACGCATCTGAAAACACGTTAATCGGGTTCCCAGATCAAAAGTTATGATCAAAACTGTTTTAAGTAAAATTAGGATAGCAGGCTGCGCGCGAGTGGCGCATAAGCGCGACTTACGCGCCAAGAGACAGTGGCTAACTGTTGTTTGGCGCGTCGTTCGCGCGCGAGTCGCGCGTGCGCGCCCCTATACAGCAGGAACATATTTTTAACAGCATTTTTGACTCCGTTTCATCCGTTTCGCGATTCCGATCGATTCCAAACCTTTACCCGAACCAATCCCAACTGAAAAACAGAAGATTTCACAACAAATTCCAGTCCAAACAATCACAATCAAACTAAACTTCACCTCCCAATCAAAGTATAATTGGAAAATTAAACCGTAAAAGATGTTTTTCTAAAATTCGGTTTTTTTGACTTTAAAATCCTTTCGGAACCAAAACAACAACCAATTCCAGAATTTCAACACAATCATTTTAAAGTGTAAATTCCCTAAACGCGAGTAAAACTCACCTAGTTGATGAAATCACTAATGAACGAGTCTTCACGCGAAATAATCGAAAAGTACCAACACGAACAATCCCCGTAATCGTCCGAATCGCTTCAAACCGTAACCCACAGTTCCAATTTCAAATTCTTTGTTTCTTAGCTACTGAAATGGCTTCCAAATAGCTCCAATCCACAAAGTATCTTCAGATCGACCCTCAATCTTGTTCCAAATGCACAAGTAAAGCTATTAGAACCTTCAAAACTCCATTAATGTGCACTTTGAGCTTTTGTAGTTCAAAAATGGTGAAATGAATAATAGAGGGGATGAGGTTCTGAAATTGGTATCCCAAGATAGAGAATCGAAAATGAAAATGAATGATAGCAAGATTACTTACATGGATGCAAGATGGAAGCTCTTCACTTCATCTTCTCTTTTTCCCCTTCTTGCGTTTTCTCTCTTCCTCTCTCTAAAACTTGTTCTAGTTTCTGAATTTTAGGAATAGAAGTGAGGAAAAGTGAGGTGAAATGTTTTGTTTCAGCTGAGGGTTAAAATGTTGATAAAATGACCAAAACGCCCTTAGTTCCAATTTTCACTTAAACTCTCTTTTTAACCCAATTTCTCTCCAAATTACCACATAATTCATATACTAAGGCATTTTAATCTTGTGACTTAGCCAATATATAATGCTTTCTCGACTATCCCATATTCGTATCTTGATTTATTTTTCACTTCGAATAATAAATCACTCATTAATTCCATAAATTGAATTTAACAAAGTTAGGGATGTTACAATCACCCCAACTTTTAAAATTTTGTCCTCAAAATTAAAAAAGACATACCTTAATGGAATAAATAGGGATATCGAGTCCGCATGTCTTCTTCCAATTCCCATGTAGCTTCGTCAGTCGAAAAACCGTCCCAAACGATTTTGACTATGGGAATTGTCCTTGTCCGCAAAGTTTTTTTTCACCGTGTTCCAAGATATATCTAGGATAAGGTTGGAAAGAGAGATCCGGTCGGAGGTCAATCACTTCAAAATCCAATGGCTGATCCGGGTCGGGAATATACTTTCTCAACAGAGATACATGAAAAACATCATGAAGATTTGATAGGGCTCGTGGTAAAGCAAGACGATACGCAACTGGCCCAATACGCTCGATGATTTGGAAAGGTCCAGTATACCGAGGACTGAGCTTCTTGGCTCGTAAAGCTCTACCAGTACCTATGGTTGGAGAAACCCTCAAAAATACATGATCACCAACATCAAATTCTAAAGGCCTCCTTCTTTTGTCAGCATAGCTCTTTTGCCGACTCTGAGCAGCTTTCATTCTGTCTTGAATTTGCCTTACCTTCACAGTAGTTTCATCAATCATCTCAAGTCCCAATAGTCGGTTTTCACCTACCTCCCACCAACACAACGGAGTTCTACACTTCCTCCCATATAGTGCTTCAAATGGTGCCATTCCAATACTGGAATGGTAACTATTATTGTAGGCGAATTCAGCTAATGGAAGATGATCTTCCCAATTTCTTCCACTATCCAGCACACATGCCCGAAGCATATCTTCAAGAGTTTGAATAGTTCTCTCTGTTTGACCATCCGTTTGTGGGTGATAGGCTGTACTAACAAATACCTTAGTTCCAAAAGCATCATTCATTGCTTTCCAAAATCTGGAAGTAAACTTTGGATCACGATCCGAAACAATACTTGTGGGAACTCCATGCAATCTGATTATGTTTTTCACATATTCGTCTGCCAATTTGGAAACTTTGAAATTAGATCGAATTGGAATGAAATGAGCAGACTTAGTCAAGCGATCCACGACAACCCAAATGGAATCGTTACCAGCTTGCGATCTCGGCAAGCCCATAACAAAATCCATTGAGATATCTTCCCACTTCCATACCGGTACATTTAAAGGCTGCATCAGACCAGCGGGCTTCCGGTGTTCAGCTTTAACTCTTTGACAAGTCAAACAACGTGAAACAAATTCAGCAATATTCACTTTCATTCTAGGCCACCAATACATTTGCTTCAAATCTCTGTACATCTTGGTAGATCCAGGATGTATAGAATATTTACTTCTATGAGCCTCTTCCAAGATCTGCTTCTTGATGTCTTCATTATTAGGTACACAAATTCTACCGTTAAAACAGATAATACCATCACTGTCTTCGGTATAATCTGGTAACCCCTTCTGAGATTGCAACTCTACATCAATCTCTTGAGCTGCACGAATCAAATTTCTCAATGCACTTGAAATTCGGATGTGCCTTAATATTAATCGATCCTTCTTTCTTGATACATTTAAATCCAAATCTCTAAAAGATTCCAATAAAACCATTTCATGAATCATAAGCTCTGCAGTATGAATAGACTTCCTACTCAAAGCATCTGCTACAATATTAGCTTTTCCAGGATGGTACTTCAATTCAAAATCATAATCTTTCAAGAATTCCACCCATCTTCTTTGTCTGTTATTAAGCTCTTTTTGATCGAACAAATATTTTAGGCTCTTGTGATCACTGAAGACTTCGAAACGAGAACCATAAAGGTAATGTCTCCAAATCTTCAACGCATACACAATCGCCGCTAACTCCAAATCATGAGTTGGATAATTTTCCTCATGCGGTTTCAACTGCCTGGAAGCATAAGCTACCACTTGTTGATTCTGCATAAGAACACATCCTAAACCCTTCCCAGATGCATCACTGTAAATTTGGAATCCCAGAGATGGATCTGGAAGAATCAGGATGGGAGCAGAAGTAAGTCGAGACTTCAACTCTAAGAAACATTCTTCACAATCATCATTCCAGAAAAACGGGTGTCCCTTGCGAGTTAACCGAGTAAGAGGAAGAACTAATTGTGAGAATCCTTGAATGAATCTTCGATAATAGCCAGCAAGTCCCAAGAAACTTCTGACTTCAGTTACTGATGTTGGGCGTTCCCAATTTAATACAGCTTCAACCTTACTAGGATCAACTGCAACTCCTGCTTGAGAAATTACATGACCCAGAAACTTTACTTCAGACATCCAAAAGTCACACTTCGACGGCTTAGCATATAGCTTCTTTTCTCGGAGTACACTCAAAACAATACGGAGATGTCGAACATGTTCCTCAACAGTTTTTTGAGTACACTAAGATATCATCTATAAATACCACTACAAACTGATCTAAGTAGGTATGAAAAACTCGGTTCATGTAATCCATGAATACTGCTGGAGCATTCGTCAACCCAAAAGGCATCACTACAAACTCGTAGTGTCCATACCTAGTACGGAAAGCTGTCTTCGGAATATCAGAAGATCGAACTCTTATTTGATGATACCCTGACCTTAGATCAATTTTGGAGAACACTGCCGCGCCTCGAAGTTGATCAAGAAGATCATCAATTCTTGGCAATGGATATTTATTCTTGATCGTCACTTTGTTCAACTGACGGTAATCAATGCATAACCGCATACTTCCGTCCTTCTTCTTGACTAGCAACACCGGAGCACCCCATGGAGAAGCACTCGGCCGAATAAATTTTTTTGAGATTAACTCTTCAAGTTGGGATTTGAGTTCCTTTAGCTCTAAAGGAGACATCCTGTAAGGTGCTATAGATATTGGACCAGTGCCCGGAACCAATTCTATAGAGAATTCTACCTCTCGGTCAGGAGGTAAAGAGGAAACTTCTTCAGGAAACACATCTAAAATTTCCTTAACAACCTGAACAGAAGAAAGATTCAAACCAGTTTCAGTAGAAGCGGATAACATAATGACAAAAACTTCCGCACCTTGGAATAGAGATTGACTGGCTGTAGTGAAAGAAATAACAGCTTCAGTTACAGGCTGAGACAATTCAACTGATTCTGAGGAAAACCCGATTGTACGGTTGAAACAATCGATGGTAACATGATTGATAGTCATCCAATTCATCCCCAGCACAATATCCATACCCCTCATAGGCAAGCAAATAAAATCAACAACAAAATCTCTGCTTCCTATGGTAAGTAAACAGTGTAAACACAGAGATTGGGTCTGAACACGACCCCTTGCAGCAGTCAGAATAGTTATCGGTTCAGATATAGGAGACACAGTTAATCCTAACCTATCTACACACGCTTCAGAAATAAAACAATGTGTAGCACCAGAATCATATAGTATATTAACAGATTTTTGGAATAGAGAACCTGTACCCCTCAATAGATTATCTTCTGGCTGGATGGTCTTGGTATCCAAAGTATTGATGCGTCCCTGCCTTGGAGCATCCGGTGTCTCTAAGAAAGCCTTTCTTGAAGGGCACTCATTTGCATAATGACCCGGTTCCTTGCAGTAGTAGCATTGATTTGAACCCTTTTTACATTCACCTCTATGATACCTTTCACACTTGGAACACTTGCTAACTTTGAAGAAGTCAGATGATTGGGCCTGTTTCCCTTTGTAGTTATTGTTCTTAGAACCAGCCTGGGAATTAGATGAATTTGTATTTCTCTTGTTCTGATTATATGCCTTTCTGCTTGCATACAACCTTTTTAAATCAACTTCAGAAATATAAGCCTGTTGTACCATGGCAGCATAATTAGCACAAGAAAAAGAACTTAAACTCTGTGCAATATCCTCCCTAAGCCAAAACTTGTATCTCTCCGTCTTCCACGTGTCATCAAGAGCTTGTCCAGCCAACCTAAAGAACTGATACAATTCTTCAAATTTAGCTGTGTATTGTCCCACAGTTAAACTTCCTTGTTTGAAATTTAGAAACTCATTTTCTTTTTCACTTCTCATTGCAGTTGGAAAGAATTGCTCAGAAAAGTCCGTCGAAAATTTCCCCAAGTCTGAGGGGTTCCCATAGTTACCATCATGGCTCGAGCATTACCCCACCAGTTATTGGCCTCACCCTTCAGCATATGAGATGCCAATCTCAATTTCTCATCATCATTGATCTGCATAGTAAGAAAAATCTTCTCAACATCGTCCAACCAATGCTGAGCTTTCATAACATCAGGCCCTCCTTGGAACTCAGAAGGCTTCATCTTGAGAAATTCAGAATAAAGCTGCCTTGGGTTCACTGGTGGTTCAGGAACGGGTTGTGCCTGAGCATTCTGTTGCATTTGGGCCATCTGGGCCATTTGTTGCTGCTGTATAATTATCATGTCATTCATCATTTTCTGTTGTGTCTCAATGACATTTTGCATCCACTCCATATGGGGATCAGCAGGAGCCTGCCCTCTACCTCTGCCTCTTCCTCTTCCAGACATAATTCTACAAAATATGCACATAGTATTAAGTTGATCAGGCTCAATATCTAATAGCATACTGATAAGAATCATATCCAAAAGAAATAAAGACTCCTAATATCTAGGTCCGATTAGGCAGAACCGCTCTGATACCAAAATGTAACACCCTAACATCTCTAATAAGTAGAAATATTAAAATGCACAACTTTAGCATACATCAGAGATCATTATTCCTGTTTAGATATTGAACACAACTAAAATTGTTCGATATTATAAAATATCTCCCATTTATCACCTGTCGGTACATCAATAAACCGAATACAGTTCATAACCTCAACATTAATTCCTAGTGTTCAATATCCTCACAAGGAAAGCGGAAACGATAAATAACTTAATACAGCTCAAGTCATTAATCGAGTACAAAGACAATAAGGAAAGATACATAAACTAAGACTTGAAATAAATAAGTCTTCAAATCCTCTCCACGTGCACGTCATCTACTCGTGCCTTATTGTCTTCTTCTTTCCCTGTTTCTCTGTAAAACAACAACATATGATAGGGTGAGATAACATATCTCAGTGAGTTCTACCGTTACCCCTAACCGCTCTCGGTTCAATTATATTTCATAGTTCATAGTCCAATTCTTGATGACTATGCACTATTCTTTTTCATCAATTTAGTACAACATCTTAAACCCTTTTTCTTTTCTTCGGTTTGCGATGAACCCAGATCACCTATGCATCTCAGTGACTACATCTTTGGGTCTAGTTCAAGGGCTCATGACTTCCCTCTCCCTAGTGTACTAACATCTTGGGTCGTCACCCGAATTTGATATAATTTATATATCACACCCGCATTGGGCCGTCAATCTTATTTAATACCCGTATTGGGCCATCAATCATATATGATATAATTATATATCATGTCCACTACAATAGTAGAATATGAAGTTCAGTTTTGATAAAAAAAAACATATGTTCTCACACGTGGCTAGACTCGGTTTTTCGAAACATTGATAAGTTCCAAAACCTTTCTTAAAAATCCAAGTTGATTATTTGTTAAAACCACAAATCAATCTATTTATATGAATAGGTCCTTTTGTAAGCTTCGTAACGCATCTGAAAACACGTTAATCGGGTTCCCAGATCAAAAGTTATGATCAAAACTGTTTTAAGTCAAATTAGGATAGCAGGCTGCGCGCGAGTGGCGCATAAGCGCGACTTACGCGCCAAGAGACAGTGGCTAACTGTTGTTTGGCGCGTCGTTCGCGCGCGAGTCGCGCGTGCGCGCCCCTATACAGCAGGAACATATTTTTAACAGCATTTTTGACTCCGTTTCATCCGTTTCGCGATTCCGATCGATTCCAAACCTTTACCCGAACCAATCCCAACTGAAAAACAGAAGATTTCACAACAAATTCCAGTCCAAACAATCACAATCAAACTAAACTTCACCTCCCAATCAAAGTATAATTGGAAAATTAAACCGTAAAAGATGTTTTTCTAAAATTCGGTTTTTTTGACTTTAAAATCCTTTCGGAACCAAAACAACAACCAATTCCAGAATTTCAACACAATCATTTTAAAGTGTAAATTCCCTAAACGCGAGTAAAACTCACCTAGTTGATGAAATCACTAATGAACGAGTCTTCACGCGAAATAATCGAAAAGTACCAACACGAACAATCCCCGTAATCGTCCGAATCGCTTCAAACCGTAACCCACAGTTCCAATTTCGAATTCTTTGTTTCTTAGCTATTGAAATGGCTTCCAAATAGCTCCAATCCACAAAGTATCTTCAGATCGACCCTCAATCTTGTTCCAAATGCACAAGTAAAGCTATTAGAACCTTCAAAACTCCATTAATGTGCACTTTGAGCTTTTGTAGTTCAAAAATGGTGAAATGAATAATAGAGGGGATGAGGTTCTGAAATTGGTATCCCAAGATAGAGAATCGAAAATGAAAATGAATGATAGCAAGATTACTTACATGGATGCAAGATGGAAGCTCTTCACTTCATCTTCTCTTTTTCCCCTTCTTGCGTTTTCTCTCTTCCTCTCTCTAAAACTTGTTCTAGTTTCTGAATTTTAGGAATAGAAGTGAGGAAAAGTGAGGTGAAATGTTTTGTTTCAGCTGAGGGTTAAAATGTTGATAAAATGACCAAAACGCCCTTAGTTCCAATTTTCACTTAAACTCTCTTTTTAACCCAATTTCTCTCCAAATTACCACATAATTCATATACTAAGGCATTTTAATCTTGTGACTTAGCCAATATATAATGCTTTCTCGACTATCCCATATTCGTATCTTGATTTATTTTTCACTTCGAATAATAAATCACTCATTAATTCCATAAATTGAATTTAACAAAGTTAGGGATGTTACAGTAATCCATTTGTATTTGTAAAGAAAAATACTTAGAATTGCAATTGAAATGCCTCACCACGAATAGATCACTTCTTGCTCAACCACCAAAGCACCGATTGTGGGGCGTGTTAGTCGAACAACACTGAGGCTTCATGCCGATGTTACTGAGCGAACTCTTCACTAGAGAAAACTCAGGGGGAGACCAACGCGGCTACACGTTCTAGGTCTTTTTCATTAGCGGTGGCTATCCATTTTGTATGTTTTTTTATGTATTGCGTCAAAACAATAGGAGACTACAGATCTGTCAAAAACGTTAATTTGAAGAGACCACCATTTTGATTTAGCCAATTTTTATATTTGTTCCTAACTTTGATTTTATTTTTTTGACAAGAGTTTAATTTCTATACACATATTTTGTATAGGCTTTTACAACCACCATCAATCACAATACATGGAGTGATTTGTTACTAATTGACTAATTGATGGTTACCAATTGTCTAATTTCTTTTGATGATGTGTCGGCATCCAAATCATAGATAGTGTAAAAAAAACTATACACATATTGTGTATATAAATTAGGGAATGTGTATTATCAAATTTTGAATTTTCTACCAATCCCTGTGTGATTTTTTTAGTTCGAATTTGGAATTTTTATTATAGTTATTTATATTTTTGTGACGAAAAATTATAGGTGAACAATCTATTTTGTAGTAGGTACAAGCTCAATAGTTAAAGAAAAAAAACTTAACTCTACATTTGCATTAACTATTTGACCAGTTTCTTCTGTATGTTTCTTTCTATTTTCTTTATCTTTTTTGTGATTTTAACTTAAGTTTAATTACCAGATATGGCTAAGATGAGATTTCATCAGGGGGCGCCTTTTATCATACTGACCACTTGCTGAGAGGCGGAAATAGGCAATAGAACAATAAAATTTTGAAATACAGTCTTGACACTTTTATGTTTGGCGTTGTTATCTAATCATTTTTGAGTTAAACTTTCAATATCATGTAATATTATTCATCAATATCTTCAAAGAGAGTATGAAACAAGAAAATATACTTGAATAATGATTAAAATGTAGGCATAATTAGAGGTGACAAATTATCTCTACGGGGACTGTTCCATTAGGAGCCCTATGAGTGGGGAATTTTTCCCGTGGGTACGAGGACGCGGGAGAAAACACCCACGCATTGGGGACATGGACCATATCCCCGACCTGATTATATTACACATATATTTTATATTATAAGTAATTATTTTTTAGTTTTTTTAAATGTATTTTTAATTAAAATTATTAATAAATTATTAAACTGTGTTAATTTAATATTTTCTTACTTTTATACTTTTTAAATATTAAAATATCAAAGTAGGAGTAACTTTTATATTCTCTGTATTAAAATGTGAAACATTTATTTTTTTTAGTCTTACTTTTATATTGTTTCCCATTTTATTGTATTTCAATCCATATTTTTGCTAATTTTTAATAAGTTCCGTAGGGACTGTGGGAATCTATAGGGAAGAGGATGAGCGAGGAACCCCCTAGATGAGGATGGGGAAAAATTTGAGAGGCGGTTTTGGGGAGGGGGGTGTGACATCCGTGGTTGACGAGGGCGGGGAGTGATCGTCGGTGCCCAAAAACGTTGCATGGCAAAGAGCGGCTCCTAGCAGCTTTAAAGCGAAGGGAACCGAATACGCACCAGAATGAGAGGGATTCTGAGGCTGTGCAGGCATGAGACTGTACAGTTGAAGGAAGGCTTAAAAGAATTAATTTGGACTACCTATAACAACAAGATGCATCTTCTTTTCGGGAACCCTTCCAATAAGAACTCTATAGTTAAGCGTGCTTGGCTTGGAGTAGTAGTTGGATGGGTGACCTTCTGGGGGCAGTCATTGATGAATTTTTATATTGAAGATTATTAATTTTACTTATTAATTAAATTATGGTCAATATTGTATTATTTTATGTTTGTTTTTGTCTTTTTATGCAAACACAAATGTAACAATTTAAATATTAATAGTTTTAGGAAACCATTATTTTTTTATTAATTACTAAAGTAACTATTAGATTTCTTTGATTATGAAAATATAATTTATATTTATTTTAATATAATTAATTTTAGAGAATTATTAGTGGGATCCCTATGGGGATTGTCCAATTCGGAGCCCTACAGGTGGAGAATTTTTTTCCCATTGGTACGAGGACGGGGGAGAAAATCCCCACACAATCAAATTAGGGTTGGGGGCGGGGACCAAATCCATGCTTTGAATATATTACATATAAATATTCTTATTATAGATATATATTTTATTATAAGTAATTGTGTTTTAGTCTTTTTATATGTGTTTTTAATTAACATTATTAATAAATATTTGAGTTGTGCAAATTTTATATTTTTATTCTGTAACATCCCAAATTTGTAGTCGACAAAAACAAATTTGAGATATTTCCTTTAGCCATTCAGAGATGCACTTCTACGAATTTAAAAATTCGTAACTGATGAATCAATTATGAACAACTGGAATTATCAATTTGCTTTAAAACTTTATATTTTGATACATAAACAAATCCACAAATATTCATATAATTCCAGTCATTACAAAAATTCGCTAATCCAAGTGCATTAATCCTAAACTTAAACTCGGCCATAACCCGATATCTAATACCGAGTACCCATCATGACCCGTGAACTTCCTCAACATGATAGCCCCAAGCAGTTAGGGTCCTGAACTTCCTGAACAATCCTTAGACTTTACCTGTGTATCTGAGAAACAATCAACAAAAAACAGTGAGATTACAAATCTCAATGAGTGACTCCGAGACCCCTTACGGTTCCTCTCATTCGTTCTCTTTTAGTTATCTTAATTATTTTGAAGACCGGCTCGAGAGACCAAATCACTCAATCCCTACGAGCCCTCTGATCCGGCAATCACTGCACGAATCATTATATTTTCCATAAAAATAATTTCTTTTTATCTTTGGCTTAGCATAATCCGTGAAACGAAATCTCACGAGATCACGGAAACCCCAATCCAACATAGCCATGAGGGATAATGCCAGGGCCTTGGCTTCTGGGCTCATGACTTCCCTCCACCAAGTATGCTAAATAACTCGGAGTCGTCACCCCGTTAATACCTTATTAATCCCTGAACAATATTACACATGTTCAGGAATTCCATTTAAAACCATTTAAGGGTTCCCACTCGTTTATACTACATTCCGATCAACACATAATTCAATTAACGAACTCAAGTGACAAGTTATCATCCACCATACATAAACATAATTCAAATTCATGATATTTCAATAGACAGTCTAGGTGCAATAAGTTTTCAGCATGTAAGTATAAACTTCGGAAAATTATTTGACAGACCAAACGACAACGAAATTCAACAAATGACCCCTCTACAAAAAGCTAATGATGTCTATTTTCTGAATATGACTTTTGTTTTGCAAAATGGTGAGCCAATAAGTACAGTTTCATCAAACAAGATACTATGTTCAGAAAAGGGAACAGCTACTGTGACCTAACTTGAAACTCTCCTAAAATGATCAATACTCATTCAAACTACATGGAACTTGAGTCTAAATCGTGGCCAATTAAGTCTAGTTTTCAATAAAATGAGAATCATTCAAAGATGAGTCCAAATGAAAATACCATGCCCGAAATACTGAACCCATACCCAGATTGTTTCCAGAATTTTAACCTAACTTGTGTCACCTATAACTCGAGTTATACAACTCCAAATGCAACCAAACCAGTACCAATTTGACAAGCATCAAGTGTAGTGTCTAAAAGGCGAACCATATAATTTTTGGACTTCTAGATTGTTCCCAATTACTGTATAACCGAACCTACACCCAGTATAGTTCTAGATTTTTTTATCTGACTTGTGACTACAATTTCTCCTGCTATACTTATCCAAATTTATTAAAATCAGTGCCTAAATTGTAGCAAATTGTGTGTATTTTCCAGGAAAGCAAACCTTAAAATTTTTGGACTCACAGAAAGTTCAGGATATCAGAAACACTTAAGCTATGTCAAACAGTCTCAAACAGAGTTTCAGCACAACATTATGCACACTTAACACCACCAATCACCAAAATTCAGCAACCAATTCAATTCATGCTGTAAATTCAGAATACACACACTACATTTTAAAATATATAACGTGGTGAGAACACTCACCCGGAGAGACGAACAATTCAAATAACGGAAGACGCGATCAAGCTCTACCCATACCGGATCTAATTTGGTCAGCATCTGTGAGTAATTTAGGAATGAGAATAAAGTATTCAATTTCTAGCCAAAACCATTCAAACCAGTACCTATTGTGTAGAATATTTTGTCTATTTTCTAATGGTTCAAGTCCCACACTGATATGACGAGTACTCAGGGAGTTATGGCTACAATACGGTGACTGGTTTAAAATCGCTACTGTTACAAAAGTGAAACTTGTAACTAATTTTTCTCCCTCAATACTCAGTCAAATCAGGTGATTCTTGTGCCTAACTTGAAGGGTTTTGTAGTTTCTAATGAAACAAAAATGGACTTCAAATAAGATCTGTGTAGTGGGTTATGAAGGAAATACCGTATACTTCTCATTATGGTTTTGCTGCAAAAGTTTCCAGCAACTATGCTTCCTTCCTCAAGCCCGCTTAACAGTTAACACCACGAATTTTGACTCCAAAACCATCAACCTAGCTTCGAAATAGTAGCTTTCCATTTCTTCTAACATGGTGCAAGCACTCAGACCTTGAATCCGCTCTTAACGTAGAAATGCAAAGCTTCAAAAACTCTCAAATTCCAATTTTTGACAATTTTGAGCTTAAGGTTCATCAATGGTGAAATGAGGAGGTGTATGATTTGGGTGTTGAAAAGGATATCAGTGAGTAGAGGAGAAGGAACTGAGTGTGATGGTGTCAAAATAAGCAACATGCATGAGATTTGGTGATGGTGAGGATCTATGGTTCTCCTCTTCTCTCCCTCTCTCTCACGGTTCTCCTCACTCTCTCTCTTTTCTCTTGCTTTCTATTTTTCAACTGATTTTGTTTTCCTCTAGTGTGGGTGTGTGTTTAATAAATATGTTTTGTTTTTGTGTTGTTAAGTGAGCTGAAGGAAAACTAAATAGAAAAGGACCCTTTTACCCCTAAGTGATAAACACTCTACATTATTGTTAATACATTACTCCAATGCAACATAATTCCACAACATGGCAATTTAACCTTGCTAATATATACTCAAGCAAGTTAAATTACTTAGTTTGACCATCAATTTACTACGAAAAGTTTGCTAATTTCAAATATCGAAATTAGTAAAATTGAGGATGTTACATATTCTTACTTTTATACTTTTTAAATATTAAAGTATCAAAGCAATAATTTTTTTCTCTTTTGTAACAAAAAATAATATCAAAATAGGAGTAACTTTTATATTTTCTATATTAAAATGTGAAACTATTAATTTTTTAGTCTTACTTTTATTTTTTTTTCCATTTGATTATATTTCAATTCGTATTTTTGTTAAATTTTAATAAATTTATGGCATCTCCACAACGACCGTGGGGATCTGTAGGGAAGGGGATGATGGAGAACCTCCCCCCAGATAAGTATTGGGGACGGGGATGGGAGACAGTTTGGGTGGCGGGGACGGGGAGTAGGGGAGTATTCCCCGCCTTAGCTCCTCCAAATTGACATCTGGAGGAATAGTCGCAGAAATCCAAGTTCGGTTCATGTGTATCATTTTGAAATGCACGTTGTAAAAAGTGATGAATTTTTATATTGAAGAATATTAATTGGACTTACTTAATTAATTAAACTATGGTCTATATTCAATCATTGTCTATTTGTTTTTGTCTTTCCATGCTAAGTCAAAAATAACGATTTAAATATTAATAGTTTTAGGATAATTGTTATTTTTTATTCATTACTAAGGTAACTATTAAATTTATTTGTTTGCGTCCAACTTTCTTAAATACACATTATAAAACTGAAGTGACAATGTTACTGCTAAGATAATGTCTCATATAGTTAAATTTTAGCAAGAAACTACTTATTTTGAATTTTAACGTTTTACTAAATTATCACAATTCACAATTATTAATGTACAAATTAAATGTTAAATATACGAGTATGTATATTATATACGGACATGTCGAGAGTAACCCAAGGGTTAACTTGAATCGGTCCTAACCGAAAGTCGGATTACTAATTGAGGCAGTTCTGTTTTTCCATTTTTAATTCCTAGTGAAACACGATTAGAATAATTAGACGGGTTTACGGGTTGGGATGAATCATGCATACCCCATTTTTTATAGGCAGATTAGTAATTAATTAGGGGTGGGATATATGTTAGTTTACAGAATTTGAATCCGAACCTCCTTCTTCAACCTCTTTGATGTCCCTTAACTCGCTAACTGATCTACCTTCTTACACACCCCTTATTCATTGTTTGAATCAATCTTAAAATCTTGCTCCATCGGGTGACGTTGACCCTTCGGTATATCCTAATTACAATTTACAAGAGTCATATATAATTAATTAGCCGGCATACAATTATTGAAGTTTTCTAATTATATTTAATTTATATAAAACGTCTAAACCTATTCTACATTGTCCCGTATATGTTGTCGTACATATCTTCTCTTTCGTTATGATCAAGTCGATTTCTTCTAATTAATAAGTAATTCCCCAACACAATTCTCTATCTCATTGAAATGGAGAAACCAAACACAGTCCATTGTTTGGTCTTAGCATTTCCAGCACAAGGTCACATAAATCCCATGCTACAATTCTCCAAGCTTTTACAACATGAAGGTGTGAAAGTAACACTAGTGATCACCACTTAAAAAGTTGTAAGTGTAGACGTCTTTTAAGTATTTTAAATTTCTTGTTTATCTCTTTTCTTATGAACTTCTCAAATTGCTTATAGATGGATGATTGGACAATGAAACTTTGGCCCAACTTTAGTACAACAGGGCCATCCATACCTTCCACGTTCTTAGACAAGAGAATTAAATTCGATGATGATTATGGTGTTGCACAATTCAAAAGTGAAGAATGCATTGAATGGTTAAATGATAAGCCAAAAAGTTCAGTTGTTTATGTTTCTTTTGGGAGTTTGGCGATGCTCAATGAGGAGCAAATTGAGGAAGTAGTTTGCGGTTTGAAATGCAGTGAAACATATTTCTTATGGGTGGTTAAAGCCTCAGAAGAGACTAAGCTCCCAAAAGATTTTGAAAAGAGGTCCGAGAAAGGCTTAGTAGTAACATGGTGCTCCCAACTAAAAGTGTTAGCCCATGATGCTGTAGGGTGTTTTGTAACTCATTGTGGGTGGAACTCTCCACATTGGAAGCTATTAGCTCTGGTGTTCCAATTATTGCAATTCCCCAAGTGTACGACCAAAGCACCAACGCGAAGTTAATTACAGATGTTTGGAAAATTGGAATTAGGGCTCTTGTTGACGAGAAACAAATTGTGAGAAGACATATACTAAAACACTGTATATCAGAAATAATGGAGAGTGAGAAAGGCAAATTGATTAAGAGCAATGTAATGCTATTGAAGGCTATGGCAATAGGTAGTGCTGGTGCAAACGGAAGTTCTCGTAAGAATATTACAGAATTTGTAACTTACTTGAATAATATCACTAAGTAATTCTTGATCATTTGGTCAAAATGGGTAACATTTCATTGATAATGGGCATAGGCCACAACATTACACACACATAGAGTGAGAACAGTTCCACATAGGGGTCCATATAGTAAACTGGTGCTAAACTACAGGCCCATATATGCCAACTAATGTAAACATATACAAACTTCAAACCTTTCAAATTTGGGCATCAAATTAGCTAGACTCTTCTAAAGGCTTGATTGCATAACCTTAGCTGACCAGCTCCATGTATCTAGCACATTATTAAGATTTTGTTTCTTGTAATATGTACGAGAGAGTAGAAAGCACTTAACGGCCAAAATAGTTTTTAGCCAAAGAATAATAATCTCCTTAACACCAGAAAAATGGCTAAGTGCTCAACCGAGTAAGAGCTTAGTTGAGTGCTTAAAGCGTAGCCAATGAGAGGTCAGCTGAGTTAGAAAGCTTAGCTGAGGATATATCAGCCAACAAAGCAATTGAGCTCTTAATTAATTTAAAAGGGGACATGTGCCATGCACGTGTTCAGTTTTATGGAAGATCAATATGTGACAACGGTCAAAAGCACGTTGAGGTGCCTAAAATCTAGGAGCAAATGGCTTAGTGGAGGTTATACTTATCCGAGTAACGGTTATCATTTGAATCATGGTTAGTTGTATGCTAGTGACTATGGCCCAATAGAGATTGAGTTTTCATTGTAATTATAAATACCCTGGTTGTAAATATAATACACAACCAATCAAATACAATATATTTTTCAAGCATTTTTTTACATTCCTTTTACATTATGTTTTGTCTTAGTTTAGCTTTAGAGTAATATCAAACCTTCCAAAAGTCTAATCCTAACACTCTTTGGTGTAGTTAGGAAACTTATAGTTGAGGAACAAAGTTTCTTCCTCAGCCTAATTGCTTGAAGAAAAGAGAATCGGGACTGAACAATCATTGATAACACTTTCCAACAATGAAAAGACAATGTGATTGTTGAATAGTTTGGTTAGAAGAACTAGTAAAGATTGATGTCTCTAAATTTAAACTAATTGTGTGGTCAGTGTACGTAGCATTAATGGTGTGTTTGTCATGTGAGAACTAGGGAGGAAAGAGTGGGGGAGGAGAGAAGTTGAGAAGAAATAGTTAATTTATCTTGTTTGTTATAGAGGAGAAATAAGAGATAGATTAAAAACATATGGGTCCCAGAAAAACCTTTCGGGAAGAAATGGAATGTTAAAAGAGATTATTTGTGGGTGTTACTTTTATATCTTTTGATATTAAAATAAGTTACATTTTGATAGAAATAATTGTATTTTGGTTTTTTAGTTGACGACATTTTTGTCTTTTCAAAAATAATTAACACTTTTCTCTCATCTTTATCTCTTCTCTTGATCTCTTATTGCAAACAATAGTCACAATCTATCATATTTCTCAAATGTTTCTCCCTTCTTACCCTCTCTCGCTTATTATTCTCTTGACAACCAACTAGATACACCATAAATGTCACCATCCATTTCAAACTTTTCCATGGATGATGTTGGCCCTTTCGGTATATTCTATTGGGCTAAGACTAATAAAATGAACCATAAAGAAAATTCCAATTAGTGCGCCTAGCTACAAAAATTGAACTCTATATAATAAATTAAAGACCAGGCACATCTAGGTTTCTAGTGGTCCGATAATGTTTGCCGTGAGCAAATTGCCCTTCTTCACTAGCTTATAAGCAAGCTCCTTTAATTTCCTTAACCCCACAAACATAGCATGCAAAAAATAGTTTAACAATAAAATGGAGAGGAAAAATATACCAAACACAGTGCATTGTTTGATTTATTAGTGGCTCAATTTTCTAACATTAACAAACCTGATTGGATTCTTTCCAATTCCCTCTATGAACTCGACAAAGAGGTAATCACCTGTGAACCGTACCTTAGGGCCTAGTAATGGACCGGTCAAGGTGTCTGGTCGTACTGTGTGTGAGTAGGTCGAGAGCAAAGCTCAGTCCGAGTTGTACTTATAATGACACTCTGACACCCAAGTCAGTGGGGTAGAAGTCAAAGCAGGAGTAATGAATGAGTCCAAAAGTGTACCTATCAGTGGTTGTGGACCCCTATTTATAGTGTCAGGTGGCGCTTCTTAACCGTTGGATAGGTCGGCTCGATCTCAGCCGTTGATCTCGTACGCGCAAGCGCTGATCATGACATTGGGTGGGATTCTTATTGGATTGGGCCGGTCGTGGCCCCACTACAAAAAAATCAGGGATTAGCGAGGGAAATTTCCCTCGCAAACTGACCAAAATCCCTCGCTAATGGTCATTTGCGAGGGAATTAGCGAGGGACCGGTTCCCTCGCTAATACCTTCCTCGCTAATGAAATTAGCGAGGGAATTTGAATCCCTCGCTAATTAGCGAGGGACATTTCCCTCGCTAATTCCCTCGCTAATGTTGCCTCAAAATTTGTGCAAATTTTCAAATTCTGACTGACACGTGTCTTAATTTAAATGGTTTGTTTTTTATATTTATTATTATATTATTTTTAAAATCAGTTTTTTATTATATTATATTATTAATTTTGTGGTTGTTGTTGTGGTGGTGGTGGTGGTGGTGGTGGTGGTGGTGAAAGGTGGAGAGAAAGAGGAAAGAAATTCGTAGGTGGTGGTGGTGGTGGTGGTCTCGTGGGTGGTAGTGGTGTGGTGGTGGTCTCGTGGGTGGTGGTGGTGTGGTGGTGGTGGAAGAAGGTGGAGAGAAGAAGAGTGAAAGTGGAAATTGTGTAAGAGAGAGAGAGAGAGAGAGAGAGAGAGAGAGAGAGAGAGAAGAGAGGAAGAGGAAAGAAGGTGGTGGTGGTGGTGGTGGTGGTGGTGTCGCGAGTGGTGGTTGTTGTGTGGTGGTGGTTGTTGTGTGGTGGTTGTGTGGTGGTGGTTGTTGTTGTGTGGTGGTGGGTTAGGGTTTATAGGTGAGAGAGATAGAGTAGAGGAAGAGGAAGGGAAGGGTGAAGAGGAGAGAAGAAGAGTGAGGGTGGTTGGTTGGTTGTGTGGTGGTGATGGTGGTGGTGGTGGAGAGTAGAGGAAGGGAAGAGGAAGGGTGAAGAGGAGAGAAGAAGAGTGAGAAAGAAGAGTGAGTGAGTGAGTGACAGATTTAAGTAAAAAAAATTAAAAAAATTAGCGAGGGAACTCAAATTCCGTCGCTAAAAACCACTTTAATTAGCGAGGGAACTCAAATTCCGTCGCTAAAAACCACTTTAATTAGCGAGGGATTTTAATTCCCTCGCTAATTCCGTCGCTAATTTCCTTGATTCGCGTGAATTTGACTGAATTTTCCCTCCAAACAATTAGCGACGGAAATTTTTCAAATTCCCTCGCTAAATCCCTCGCTAACGGTCAAATTTTCAAATTCCCTCGCTAATTCCCTCGCTAATGTCAGTTTTAGCGAGGGAATCACAATCCCTCGCTAATTCCCTCGCTAAAGTCAGTTTTAGCGAGGGAATGTTATTCCCTCGCTAATGTCCCTCGCAAATAAGCGTTTTTTTTGTAGTGCCCATTTGAGCGGGTTGGGCCCTCGGCTCAGTCCGGAACAACTTGAGATGTTAGCAAGGACGCATACATAACATAACTGCAATTATTTTTTGACATGCTAAAATTTTACTTGATATCTAGTCATATTTTTTTATCCATATATCTTTTCATACTACTCCGGACCTAAATATAAATAAGGGCCCATTTGGTGCACATGATATGATAAAGACATGATAGGATAGAGACAGGATATAATAATGGCAGGATAGACATTATTATATCCTGTGTTTGGTACAGACCAAATCATGACAAGATTTGATATATATATATATATATAATCACTTTTAATGGGTAAAATTATCCTTGTGAATATATAATCACTTTGGTTTAACAAATACATATTAACTTTTTCTAAAAATTCACTTGAAATATTTATTTGAACTAGTAATATTTATAAATTAGTAATATATACTAATGAAATAAATTTATACAATTTTAAAAAAAAAATCATTGACACTATCAAATAAACAATTTCAAATTATAAAAAAATTGTACAAGTATAAAATATATTATATGTTAATAACAAAACTACTTATCTGACAATTATATTTCATTTGTTAAAAAGTTAAATTAATTTTCTATTATTATATTTTTTTAATAATAAATTTATTTTTCATCACATATTTTAATCTTTTAAATTTCAATAGATTCATAATTTTTAGATTATATAAAAAGAAAAATTACCCTTATCATAAAAGTATACCTTATTTTTTAAGTTAAGAATTAATATTTTTTGTTTTATTTTATATTTATTTTTTATTAGAATTTTTTATATTTTAAAATATATTTTAGAAGGGTAAACAAACAAATTATTTCCTTATCCTATCCTACTGGTTTCTAACCCAGCTCAAAGTCAGGATAAAATTTCAACTAAAGTGACAGAATAGGATAAGTCAAAGGATTAAATTGTCATATAATGCTGGCTCAGCAAACACTGGATTGACACAAGATATGATAGACTTGTCATATCCTGTCTTCTTATCCTAACCACCAAACGGGCCCTAAATGTCTATATATTTAGACAAAATATTTAGACAAAATACATAGACATTTATACATAGATATTTTGCTTATATTTAAGTTCGGAGGTCCATGAGGTGTGAACTTAGTGGTAAGAGTTTGACCTTATAATCTTATAATCTTAGGGATGAAGTTCAAATGTCTTTGCAGATAGTTGCAAAATAGCCATTAGAGCCACTTTATAACATTAACAATAATTTCCCTAGTTTCTATTTTTTTTTAAAAGTCCAAAATGAGTATGTGTTTAGACCAAAAAGAATGTATGAAATGGTTAGATGATAAACCAAAAAGATATGTTCTTTTGGGAGTTTGGCATCACTTAATGAAGAGGAAGTAGATGAAATAGCTCGTGGTTTGAGAAATAGTGGAAGTTATTTCTTATGGGTGGTTAGAGCCTTTAAAGAGACTAAGCTCCAGAAAGATTTTTAAAACAAATTAGAGAAAGGCTTGATAGTGACGTGCTGCTCCCAACTAAAAGTTCTAGCCCATGAGGCTATAAGATGCTTTATATCAATAACACTTTTTTCTTTCTACCACCAGTCCACCACCATCAAAGTTAATCATCTTTTATATTTATAATAATGCCAACTCTTCTACATTCAAATCTAAATCAGTTTCATAATAATATCCCTTTTAATTTTCAAACATCAAAATCAATTTGTCCTTCTCTTAAAATTTAATAATTGAGCTAGCTGTGTTCCACGACATTGTATACTTTATGACACAAGTTATAAACCATGGATTGGAGAATACTTCATAACCAAAAAAGATTATAAAAGTTTACATCTCTTCTCCCACCCAACTAGCTAGAAAAAAACAAAGAGAAAATGGCTAGTAGAGTGCACTGTGTAGTGTTACCATATCCAGGTCAAGGTCACATAAACCCCATGCTACAATTCTCCAAGTTTTTACAACATGAAGGTGTAAAAATAACACTTGTTACAACACACTTCTATGGTAAGAGGGTACAAAGTGTACCTCCTTCAATTGCACTTGAAACCATTTCAGATGGTTGTGATAATGGTAATATGGATCGCTTTTGGGAAGTAGTACCAAAGACTTTTTCTGAGCTTCTTGAAAAACTTGACCATGTTGATTGTATTATTTATGATTCATTTTTTTGTTGGGCTCTTGATGTTGCCAAGAAATTTGGAATTCTTGGGGTTTCTTTCCTCACTCAAAATATGTCAGTCAATAGTATATATTATCATGTTCATCTAGGGAAGCTGAAACCTCCTCTCACACAAGATGAGATTTCTCTTCCTTTTTTGCCCAAACTTCAACTTGAAGACATGCCTTCCTTCTTCTTCACACACCAAGAAGATTCAGGTGCTTTTGATTTTCTTAAATTGTAGAAGTATAAATTTAGAAAGAATAGAAAGCTTATAAATTTTAGAAACGCTTGATTATTTATTTATTTATTATTTTTAATCATTATTTTGTTTTTTTATGGTTCTGGTTCTTGTCCATAAAAAGGTGTGCTTGAGATGTTAGCCGCTCAATTCTCCAATATTGAGAAAGCTGATTGGATCTTATGCAATTCTTTCTATGAGATGGAAAAAGAGGTAAACAAATCAAAACTAACAGGATATATTATTATTTTGTTCCTAATTTTATGTTTATCTTTTATTTTTATTTTGGTCGTAAATTGTCTCTTATCTTCAAATGCTAAAATAGTCATTTCGTTACCGATGATGTCTATGATATAACTTAATTATGAGGTCCTTAAGTGATGAGTTGGAACGTGGGGTTCAAATTAAAACCAAATAACAAGACAAAAGAAAAATTAAATTATTTCTCCATCTTCCCCTAAAATATTGTTTTTCTCCCCCTTCATTTGCGCACATGTAATCAGTGGCGGATCCAGGACCCGGGGTCGGGTGTCAAATTTTTTAAATACAGAATTTGCTAAAAATTTATCCATTTGATGACCTTGTTCAAACACACTATTAATACTAATTAGAATTAAACTAATACTAATTAGAGACTAATACACACTATTAACTTAACTATTTTTTCTTGAAAAGTTCTCTAAAACAAGCTAAAAAACTAAACAAAGAGCAAAACAGCTTGTTGTTCAAACATTGATCATATTAATAAAATTTCAGCTTTAAATTATATACTAATATTTTCAACAGAATCTTGGCATTTAAAAAGACCATTGTCAACAGCATGAAGCTTCGTATATCCTTCGTCCTATCCTACTAGTAGAGAACATATTTTAAAATTAAAAATAAAAGTCACAAGGAAGAAATTAAGCAATTAAACAATTAGGGTTACAAATTTTCCCCAAATCAGAAATTAAAAAATTAGGGTTTTCAATTTTCCCCAAATCAAAAATTAAACAATTAGGGTTTTCAATCAAAGAATCAAACAATCACATCAGTAGATTAGACTAGAAAAGAGAAGAAATCTAACCTGTTTTAGTGTTTTTGAGAGTTCAATGGAAAAAAGAAAGTTGCTGCTATGAGAGAAGAACAGAGAAGCCGTGAGACCGAGTGAGAGAGAACAGAGAAGTCAGGTCCGTGAGAGAGAGAGAGAGAGAGAGAGAGAGAGAGAGAGAACAGAGAAGTCACCGCCCACCGTGAGAAAAGAGTTGAGTGAGAGAGCTCGTAGAGAACATGACAGTCTGAGACTGAGAGAGAGTTGTGCGTGCGTGACACAGTGACTTTGTTGTGTTTTGAGTAAATTAAATTTAGGTATTTGGAGCAAATGGGTGCAAAATTTAGGCTGTTGGTGCAAATTAAAAAATCCAGGTGTATCAAAAAAATATTGGCTTAAATACTTGTCACCCCCCTGCAAAAATTTTTTTTGCAAAACAAACATTGCAAAATATAACATTATCCAGTTACCCCCTTACAAATGTTGCCACTATCCATTTACCCCCCAGTTTGAGGGGGGTAACAGGATAATTTTATATTATGCAGGGTGTTTTTGGAAGCGGGGGGTGAATGGATATCAGGTAATTTTGCAGGGGGTGACAAGTATTTAAGCCAAAAATATTTCTATAGGGCGGTAACCCAAAAAATAATAATTTTGGGGGGTTCAACTGAACCCCCTCAAGGCTATGTGGCTCCGCCAGTGCATATAATCCCTTCATTTGGTTTCCTTTCTTTTTCTGCTCCTTCCTCCCAAAAATATTGACTCTTAGGATATGTTTGGGAGAAGGATTTAGGAGGACTTTGGAGGGGAACACTTTTGAGGGTTTAGTCTATATTTTAATATATATATATATAATGATAAAACATTATTAATCACTATTCATTTTTGTTTAGAAATATTCTATAATTTTCTCAATTTAAAAATGAAAATCAGTCCCTCTCCTCCCCTCCTAAACTCTCCATCAAAACATACTCTTAAGTATTTGATGGAACCACTATTACGCAATACGATAGTTGTTTTTATGTTTTATTTCAAATAATTGTTTTTGATATGTAATCGTCGGTGATTGCGAATTAATTGAATGTAGGTAGTTGATTGGACGATGAAAACTTGGCCCAAATTTAGGACTATAGGACCATCCATACCAACTATGTTTTTAGACAATCGACTTAATAATGATGAAGATTATGGTCTTGCACAATTCAAGACTAGTGAAGAATGTATGAAATGGTTAGATGATAAACCAAAAAAATCCGTCGTTTATGTTTCTTTTGGGAGTATGGCGGAACTTGATGAGGTGAAACTACAAGAATTAGCTTGGGGTTTGACTGATAGTGGAATCTATTTCTTATGGGTGGTCAGAGCCACTGAAGAGGCTAAGCTCCCCAAAGAATTTAACAAAAAGTCAGAGAAAGGCTTGGTAGTGACATGGTGCTCACAACTAAAAGTTCTAGCCCATGAGACTATTGGGTGCTTTGTAACACATTGTGGATGGAACTCCACATTGGAAGCATTGAGTTTAGGTGTTCCAACTATTGCAATACCCCAATGGTCGGATCAAGCGACGAACGCCAAATTTATTGCAGATGTTTGGAAAACAGGAATCAGAGTTCCCGTTGATGAGAAACAAATTGTGAGACGAGATGCATTGAAGCATTGTATATTGGAAATAATGAAGAGTGAGAAAGAGAAAGAGATTAGCAACAATGTTATGCATTGGAAGACTTTGGCTACAAGAGCTCTAGCTAATGAGGATGGAAGTTCTCACAAAAATATTATAGAATTTGTAAATAGCTTGTTTCATCAACAAGCACTAAATTAAACTAGTTGTTGAACATGCATTGTAATGTCTCATGTTGGAGTACCCATCGTACTTTTTTTTAATGCCAAAATAAGTTTTTAAATTGGATTTTCTTAACCAAATATAGATTTTTGAGTTAAAAAATTATAGTCCAAAACCGATTTGGAAGGCATAAAATCCAGTTTTGGAACCTAAAAAAAGGCATAAAATCAGTTTTGAAAAAAACCATATCCAAAATCGGACAAAAGTAATATTCATGTGTCTAAAATTAAAAATTAACACTTCTATAATTGTTAAAGAAGGGGGAACTTCTTGTCAAAAAAAAAAAAGAAGGGGGAACTTGCATAGAAGAATATGCCGTTCATCCATATTTAAATTTTATGCAAGTTCCCTTGTTCATTTGGTTAAGATTCTAGAGAGTCTAAAATTAATTATGAGAAAAATTGATGTGTTTAGCTTACAGAATTACAATGAGTAAAATTGATTCAGAGTGGTTAGAATTGATTCTGATAAAATCCATCAGTTCCTAGCTAGTTTTTCTATTTTATAAATCAAATAGGGTGGTGGGACTCACAAATCAATTTTTTAATCTTTGTTTTTTTAAAATCAGTTTTCTTAACATCAGTTCATCGCAATCAATTCTATGAAATATTCCCTCCAAATAATAAAGACTTAAATGAATATTATAGGGTGTGAAATCAAATATTTTTTATATCACATGGACCATTTTCAATAAGAATAAGTTTTGCAGGGGAGTGACTAAAACAAAACAATATTATACCAAAAGCAAAACATGATATATTTGCTGCAACTAAAAAGTACAATGACTAAAACCAAACAATAATATATTTGTTGGGATTGAAAATGTATTTAAACCTTTAGTATTTTTTGAAGTTTCAATATCAGTATAAAAACAAAATTTTACTATTATTCATATTTACAAATTTGCACACATACATTCTAATATTGTAATTATTTTTCCTTTATCTTATTTAAATGACTTTTGAACTCACTTTAGATTTCAATTTAAGTACAAATTAGACAAAGAAATGATGGTTGCACATATTTAATTATTGTGTTTCAATTATATAACATCTGAGTCATTCAGTCTCGTGAAAATGTGGTTTTGCAATTGGGATAAAGGTCCTGAGGTCTATTCTCCTGAAGGGATGTTTTATTAAATTTTCGAATATATATTAAAATATATATCATTCAATTTTCTTATTGGAAACAAAGAAACATATTAATTGAACATGGGAAAAATTTACAAAAAAACAAAAAGCATATGTAAGATATGTAAAGTAGAAATCTACGTTTGACATAAATTAATATAATGGATACTAAGTGGCTATTTTTTATTGGTGCGACATAATAATTGGGGAAACTATCCACAATTCTTCAAAGGCAATCTGATAAGCTCAATAAATTTTGACATGATATCATTAGAGGCATTTGATTCCTGAGATATAATAGTCTTCCATGATATCAGAATTGACCAAGTAAAAGCCTTTTGGCTAAGATCAAGAATTGACCAAGTAATAGTGTGTGGTATTTGTGTTGTAATACATGCATGACCAATGATATTAGTGTGAGGCAACAAGAATTGACCAAGTAGTAGTATGAGGTATTTGTGCTCTAATACATGCACGACTTAGAAAACCAACTTATAAGGTGAATGATGCACTTTCATTACATTCAATTAAATCTCAGTGGTCGTGCATGTATTACACCACAAATACCTCACTTTCATAGCTTTTAATAACCTTCATTTTTTTGACAATATGCTCCTAACAACTGTCATAATAGTTATCAGAATTGACCACGCTGTAGCATGAGGTATTTGTGGATTCATGTTTGGAAGGAACTGCATTCGTGAAGAAGCTGAGAAAATGGTGATTTGTGTTGCTTACGGCATTACAAAATCTGCATAAAATTGTCCCACAATGAGTTTGATTCTTAGGTCCTTTGAATCAAACATTACTTTAGAAGATTTGAAGATGAAGATGGTGGAGTCGATCGAGTCTTACATCGGAATGAGTGTGGATAAGAATTGTTAAAATATCCGTCGCCATCTCTCTCCGTGGCCAAACCCACCTTCTCTTCGCTCTCCTCTCTCCGTTTGCGTCACCACCGCACAGAATCACCACTGAGGTAGATAGTATTCTGATGTGCTTACATATATATGTTCGCATGTGGGTTGCATGTGTGCTGTGTTTTGTCTTTGGTAATGCTTCTGTTGATTGAAATTGTAATTTTGTCTTTGGGCTGCTTTTAGGCTATTTAACGTGAAAGAGTTTCAATCTCAATGGCAGTGAGATTGCCAAAGTAAATGTGAGGCATAGTATGTGATATATGCATCCGTAAATTATGAAGTCTTTCTATCTGTTGTGCATTTTTTATTTCAAAACTTTTTATTAATCTTTTACAGGTGAAGGCACATGATGGAGAAGTAAATGTTGTTTTCAATAAGTCATTTTCCTCCTTTGCTTTGTATAAAGGGAAGGATAATGATGATTTTGTCCCTTATCAAGTTTACTCAAAATTTCGCCCCAGAGATTTGGACAAAATGTTCGTAGACAAGCTTAGAAAATGGCTGGTCAATTTTCAGCTTCATGAAGGTATTCTAGGATTATAGCATTTAATATAGCTCAAATTTATTTTATTTTATTTATATATTCCAATCTAAACTTAATATGTTAATTCATACATAAAAACAGCTGCTTGTGATTTGCGGTAGAAAAACTCATTTAGTTTGTTTTACATATTCCAATGTATTTTTGTTTTAATTGCAATGAAAGTATGAAGCTTGATATGAATAATTTTAACCTCCTCTAAATTCTTAATTTCTTATGCATGTATCAGGAAAGGAGATTTGTCGTCGTGGCATCCCTACCCTCTATTTTCTGGTACTTCAAGTCCCACACAGTTCTTCATGATATTCTGATCCTTGCTTAACCTTAAAGTGTAAGTTAGAAATACTGGATGTAAGTTTTGCTTTTTGATTGTTGGGCTGCTCATATTATGTTTGTTAGTGTTTTAAATGAAAGATAACTTTATCTATTAGGCATGTCTGGAGCAATACAATGCCTTGATTTTGCGGAATCTTAATTTGAAGTTATGGTGCAGGTGTTTTTTCTTGTGAAAGGGCCAATTTACTTAGTCTGCATCAGCTGCACAGAAGAGCCTTATGGCAGTTGTTAACTTTTGATTCATCTAATGTACTTTTTAAATCTCTTAAGAGTTATCTATTTGAGGTTTTGATGGCTATTTCCAACTTTTACAGTGTTATACTGTTAACAAGTTTGATTTATGAATGGCTATTTCCATGTCACCGTGCTTCCCTTTTAAGTTAGAGCTGTTTTCAATACCTGCATAGAACCTTTAAGAGCTGTTTTCAATACCTGCATACAACCTTTAAGTTTAGTTAGAGCTAAATAAGTTTTTGCATCTTTGTAGCAGATCTGTGTATGCTTCTGCTAGAGTTGTGTTCTTTTATTTTTAGTTTTCTTTTTCATTCATCATAATATCAAGATCAAGTTTCTGGCGTATTCTGGTCATTCTCTGCTAATGAATTGATATTAGTACTTATTTTGGCAGATCCTGAGCAGCTAGGTTTATTTTTGGGGAGAACTTTGGTCTGCATAGTTAGGTATCAACCCAGATTCAAAAATGTTCGGTTAGTTCAGTAACAAGTGATGACAAAACAATCAAAACTATGCTTGACCAAATGGAACCTTATGAGGTAACTCCGTAACTAACACATGTTGATGTTTGGGGTCTAACATTGAAACCATTTTCCAGTTACAAAAAAATTTGGGCTTTCAGATCTGATTAGTTTATTTTATTTCAAGTAGTTGCTGGAAATATGAATGGCTTATTTTTTTGGTAGTTAAGAAAATATGAATGACTTATGATAATGAGTCATTGGTGCTGTGAATATTATATTAATGTTGAAGACTTGAATCTTTGTGGTAATGAAGCCTGTAGACTGAGATAAGGGAATGTCATTGGATCACACGGTTTTATTGGATTTCATTTTAATGATACTTTATTTTTTTACTTAAATAAATTGTTTTATTGGGTTTCCAGTTGATTTCTGACTCTGATTTTTTTTCGTTAAGGTGAATGTGACATGTTGAAATTCATTAATTATTGGTTTACTGGAAAATGGACAAAAGAAAAAGGCCTAGCAGAATCAATTTTTCTCACAACATGTTGGAGCATTAAATTGGACTGAAGAGCTAGAGATATCATTTGCATTTGTTTCATGACCATTGTTTGTACCTTTAATTTGAGGAGACTATAACAATTGAGATATGTGTGTCTTGATGCGCTGTAAATGATTTGTTGGGTATGCTAATCATCATATGTTTTGCAATAGGTCGTGTAATATGTTTTGTGGTATGAATATTACTCCAACAACTCTTATGTTTATACGGTGTAATTTAGCTGCACATTTCATCTAATAATCTTACCTTTCATATATGTTGTTTCATATCTGTCACTTTTTCTTTTATCATTTGTATCTGATAATCTTTCTTTTCTTTCATTAGAGATTGATTGGCTACAAAATATGGAGCCAGAGTATAACAGGACAATGAGGGTTACAGCAGTTACAGAAAGTGCAAAAAAAGTAATCAAATACTCTCTTTTTTTAACGAAAAATACTGAACTTATAATTGGTGATGGTTTCCAATATATCAATTAAAATAAATAATAATAATAATAAAATTATATTCCTCAATATCTACTCACAATATCGAAATTCAGATTTGATCCCAGGTTTGAATAGATTGAACTTTTATCAAAACCAACACTGCAATACTGCAATGTGAGTAAACTTTTTATACATAAAAATAGCAAGACAAAGTTATAAACCAGCAGTCAATGTTAAAACAAACAAGTCTATACTGCTCCTATTAGTATCACAACTCTAAGTTGACAGCTATGAAGGATATTGGAAACACAATCAGATCTAGCCCTCCAAATTCCAAATACTTTCACATCCATTTTAAAAAAAAAAAGATCTTTATACCATATGTAGAAAACAATGGGATGGTGCACAATTCGTTGGTTACTATTTAGTTCCATTATCTACAATGGTAAGCGGATGTTGTAGTACACAATTCGTTGGTTACTATTTAGTTCCATTATCTAATGCAGTGGAGATCCAGTATTAACTGAAGTTTTCGCCCCGTGCATCGCACGGGTGAACGCACTAGTAGCTAGGAAATCTGTGCATTGTTTGGTCTTGCCAAATCCAAGTCAAGGTCACATTCGTCCAATACTTTAATTCTTCAAGCTTTTACAACATGAAGGTGTAAGAACAACACTTGTCACAACACGTTTCTACTACAAGAGTATACAAAGTGCACCTGCTTCTATTGCAATTGAAACCACCTCTGATGGGTTTGATAATGGTGGGGTTAAACAAATCAAATCTTGTATGATGCATTTTAACTTAAATTGTCCTAGTAGTTATTTTAGATTTCACTTTACACCATATTTTATTTTTATTTTTTTCCTAAATAGTTCTTTATCTTGCGACGACATCCCTGTTATAGCTTATCTAGCCTTATAAGGGATGACAAATCAAATTTTTTTCGATAATTAAAGATATTATTGATGTCCTTAAAGCTCAACATCATTGATACACACTCCCCCCTCCCCACCTTCTATGAAGGATTTGAGAGGGTGTCTAATCTCATGCTATAAGAAAAAAAATACATCAAACAAAAGCAGATACAATCAAAGAGGGATCAAATTGTTGGCAGCAAAAAACTTGCATAATATCAAGTCCTTCCATTAGGGGCTTCAATGGCTGCAAAAAAATTTAGGCAGCAAAATTACTGGCAGAAACGTAAAAGTAGTAAATTGCAACCAAGAAGATCTGCATCACACTTGCAAATGGGTTGAGCCAAGAAGGTTGCATGATATCAATTCCTTCCATGGGCAAATGATTTGTCAAAACTTCCTAATTAGCACATCTGCACATCAGGGGATCAAAGCATAACAATTGTCAAAAGTGACACGCTATCAGACTAGAAGCAGGTGGCGGACTCAAGACCCTATGTTAGGGGGTGCAAAAATTTTCAAACGCACACATCGCAAAAAATGTAATAAAAGTAAGATTTTATCAGGTTCACAATTTGTGTTGCACGAGATCAACACAAATTAAATAGCACTAACAAGAATCTCAAATAGGTTCCTTAGTTGGTGAGCTAAGAGATGCCGAAGAAGTGCACCAAAGGCCTGCAAGCTGGAGGTCCCGGGTTCAAACCCAGGAAACTAACATTCCCCCCTCCCCCACTAACATTGCCTATAAAAAATAACAAGTTCCTAAATACAAATTAAATAACACTAAGAGAATCAACATATTCACAAAATACAAGAACAAATTCAAATTAAATAACACTAACACAAAATACAAATTAATTAAATAGCACTAAAACAAATTACCAATTAAATAACATTAAAAGATATTTTTCGGGGTGAGTAATTGTGTGCGTGTGGTGCAAAACTAAGGACTTTGGTGCAAAATTAAGAAATTGAGTGCAAAAGATATTTTTCGGGTGTGCAAAAACATTTTTTCCTAAAGTATTAGTACTAAATTTATTTTTTCAGGGAATTCAACTACACTCCTAAACTGTATGTAGGTCCGCCACTAAAATATTTAGCAACAAGGTTTAAATACAGTTTTGGTCCCCCAAGTTTTACCAACTCACGATTTTGATCCCCCAAGTTTTAATTTCACGAATTTGATCGCCCAAGTATCCCAATTTGTAAAATCAGGGTCCCCCACTAATCTGGTCAAAATCGATGCTGACCTGTCCGCCACTTAAACTACGTGGCAGCCACACTAGCATGCCAAAGTGGCTTTTTTATATTAAAAATTGTTATTTTTATTTTAAACAATTTTTAATATAAAAAAGCCACTTTGACCAAATGTTAAACAATTTTTAATATAAAATAGCCACTTTGACATGCCAGCGTTCTTGCCACGTAACTTAAGTGACAGACAGGTCAGCATCAATTTTGACCAGATTAGTGGGGGACCCTAATTTTACAAATTAGGAAACTTAGGGGATCAAATTCGTGAAATTAAAACTTGGGGGATCAAAATCGTGAATTGGTGAAACTTGGGGGACCAAAACTGTATTTAAGCCTAGCAACAAACAACTACTGTTGGCTGCATTATAATTGCAAAGGATACTCCTAGCATCAAAAGCTTGATAAAACCGAGGGTGCCCATAAGGGCAAAGAGAACACCAAAACCAAATTTGCAGCAACAAAGTTGTCAGCTGCGTGATAATTGCAAATAAGACTCCAAGCATCCAAAGCTCTTTAGAAATTAGAACCGAGGGTGGAAAATGAGTGCAATATGATGCCAAGCCGCTGCAAGCCACCTCTAATGACTTCCTTTCAAATAGCATCATCATATTGTCACCTCAAGGTATTTTCACGAGTACAATCAGCAGCAGTGTTAGAAACAAGATAATTCTGAAGTACAAGGACCAGTAGTTCCAGTCGACTTAGCACCAGCACAGAATCTTAGCAACACCACACAAATTGCAAGGGGATCGATCCTAAGGAGGAAGACAGCCACCTGTTTTATTTAATATTTTAAACAGTGTTTTTTTTTGTGCTTTACGCTGCTAAGCGGTGTGTGTTTGGTATTTTAGAATCCGGACAAAATTTTAGTTTTTAAAAAACGTGAAGTTCGTTCCTCAATAATCGATTTTGTGGAAAAAAAAAATTATTTCGTGACAAAATGCGTAAAGTGCGATATTAACCAGTGTGTTTTTAGGTATTTTAGAGTCAAGAAAAATTTTAGATGTTCAAATACGCGATCTTCGTCCCTCAATAACCGATTTGGTGCAAAAATATTAATTTCGTGACAAAATACGTAAAGTGCGATACAAAGTAGTGTGCTGTGAAGTACCTTAGAGTTTAGAAAAAGAATAGACGTTCAAATACGTGATATTTTTTCCTCAAGTTAGTTTGGTGTAAAAAAAATTAATTTTATGACAAAATACGTAAATGCAATGCTAAGCAATGTATTTTGAGATACTTTAGAGTCCAAAAAAAAATTAGATGTTCAAATACATAGAGTTTGCTCCTCAATAACACGTGTCGGTGGAGAAAATTAATTTCGTCAAAAAATACGTAAAATGCGATAGTAAAAAAAAACGTGTTTTGAATTATCATAATGCTTGAAAAAAATTTAACGGTTCAAAAATTAATTTATGTAAAGTGCAACTCACCACTTTAAAAAATAAAATTTATTTTTACACTTCGTTTCCTTATATTTCTTCCTAAATTTTATTTTTTGTGAATACTTGCGGCCGGTCCCTTTTGTTTCTTTAATGATTAATCTCGCCGATCCTCCTTCTTTTAGTTATGACTTTTGTTTTGCTTATTGTGCACCAACACCGAATCTTAGTTTTATTTTAGTATTATTTAGAATCATACTTAAATTGGGGTTCATAGTTTTATTTTAGTCTTGCTTTTAGTATTTGATTGTATATAGTATTTAATGAATAGAAAGAAGATGACAAACATTATTAAATTTAGGCAACACATGTGAACAATAGAAATTTTGTGGCTTCTCTTTTATAATTTGTTTAAAAATCTAATTGACACCACTTTAATAAATCAATTAATTTTTAAACTTTTTTTTACGGGATGTATTTCTTCTCTTTATATTTTTTAGAAGCATGCTTTCAATAATCTATAATTTTGGTCATTTCGTATCAACGAGTAAGTATTAAAAACATACTTAAATTGGTGCTTGTATTTTTATTTTAGTCCCACTTTTTAGTAGTTGATTGTAATTAGTATTTAATGAATATATAGAAGAAGACAAACATTGGCTTCTTTTGTTCTGTTTATTGAAGTTCAATGGTTCAACCTAAATTCAATCTTACCAGCACACATGAACAATAGAAATTTTATATTTACTCTTTCAAAATTTGTTTAAAAATCTAATTAACATTAACAAGTATAAACACAGATTTACTTATTTCACCAATTGTTGTTAACTTAAACAATCAAGTTGAAGTTCCCAATGATGAAGAGCCGAGAGTGATATACATACGTTGCAGGAGTATGATTTGGATCAAACTATGTGTTAAGTTTGTATATTTACATTTGATGAATATAGATTATGTTATTAAAATTCTTGAAGGGTTTTTTCACTAGTGCAAAAAAGGGATTCAAAGTCAGGCAAATTGGCCTTTTAAAGTCAGGCGCCAGCATGACTTCTATTAAGGCGACTTCATATGTCGGGAGCTTTAAAGTCAGGCGATAGCTCGACTTCGTATGTTTGTTTTTAAGTCAGGCGATCACTGCCTGACTTTAATTACTGATGTTCGTTTTAGGCCAACCTCTAAGAATGACTTTTAAAGTCAGGCCAAAGTCTGACTTTAAAACTTTATTTAAGTCAGACGTTATGTCGCCTGACTTTAAATGTGTTTATATTTTAAAACTTTTTTTTTGCCTTTTGGGTCATTCCTCTGCATACAAATTTGGCTCCACTAAGCATCAAATTCATTAAACAAATTCATCCAATCATACACAACTAACACACTGATGCATATATGCGTCAATCAACTACTCTAAACTGACCAAGAATGCTTCTTTAAATACTTATAAATTGTCTCTGCTTCAAAGGAAAAATACTTATAACTCCACCACTATAAGTAAATAATATATATAGGGTTTCCACTGAGTGCACAGGACATAATGTGCAATGTAGTTCATTCAATCGAACCCTATGGTCACTCTCTTATTGCAATCCTTTCACAACTTCACTAATTTATGACCAAACGCCACAAGTGCAATAGTAAGCTCATCTGGGAAGAAGAAAAAGAAGAAAAAGGTACAGGTCAATAAGTTTGAACACCACCCAATCAAATAACAAGTTATGCTTAATGCAATTGTTGTTGCCATCCTACCTGTAAAATAGAAACACAATGATGCCATCATACCAAGAAGCAACTTGTTTCCCTCATACCAATAAGTTGTATTTTCAAGTTAAGGTTGAAACAAAATGTTTGCTGTTTCAAGATACACAGAAGCAAAAAGTCAATTTCCTACCTATCATAAACATGAAAATTTAATATCCTTACATAGACAAAAGGCTCAAGTCATGATTAATATCCTTACATAGACAAAAGGCTCAAGTCATGATTAATATCCTTAAAGACTTGGATGATAAACCAATATGAAGGGATGAAAGAATAAAGGAAACTGAAACTACTATTTGGAAGATAGTGAAGAACCCCAAAGTTCAAAAATATTAAGACACTAAACTTGAAAGACAATAAAAAATGTCGAAAAATGTAAAACCATAGAGGATCTTATTAGAAGCGATGCATCCATGAGTTTCATATGTCCCTGTGTCATCCGACAAAGAAAAACACAAAAGCTGGCATTAAAGTACCAAAAATTATGATGCACACTCAATTGCAATTTCTCATAATGGTGAAGAAAAACACACCCTTTAGATATGCATAACATCATGCTTAAAGAAAACAAACACTCGGAAAGACATACTGTTAGCTGCTTAATTCTTGTTCATGTTCCTCTAAGCCAATAATTTGTGTCACTCTACTGAATGCAACCCTACAGACAAAAAAAGAAGCAAGAATGAAGAACTTGAGTGGTCTATCTATCCTTCTGTCTTCTTTTCACTTTTTCAAGACAATTTCAATCTGTAAAACAAAGGACAATATATGTAGGATAATCACAACAATATCAAAATACAATCAGTAAAATAAATGGGGCATTACATGAGTCATTCCGTGAAAGCTAATGTTCTGGATGGGGTGGTTGCATATTCCACAATGAGAAGGATCAAAGTAATTCTTTTGAAAGTTCAAAAGTTAATGAAAATGACAGGCACAATTAATATCAAAATAATTACAAACTAAAATCAAAATGAAGGACTAGCTAAAATAGTAAGAATAATACCCGTGCATCCCCCCAACACACACAATAAGCCATATAAAAATGCCTAACCCACTACAAACAAAATTATCTACTTCCCCGTTCACACATATAATGCTTTAGCTTACATGTTACCATATTCCAGAAAACTAGCATGAAAATACCAGTCATTGCATTGAAACTCAAAAATAAACACTAACCCAAGTATCAAAAATGGCGACAGAGCAACCAACTCAAAAGGCTGCCATAAAGAACTCAAATCACTATCTCTAAACCAGAAACGTGCAAACATGGAAAACACAACTTATCCCTAATTTTTCAATAACATTCAATAAATTAACAAAAAACAAAGTGTCGCCTCAGATGAGTGAGAATTTTTGAAATAACTCACAGTGCAAAGGAGAAGACGAGTTGGAAACGAAACTTTGATGGAGAAGATGTGTGGGTTCTTGACGGCACAACAACGTGACCTAACAGCGGTAGCGGGCATAGGAGGCACCTTCACGCTTTGTGATTGAGGGCTTCTTTAACAAGAACGATGGAAGAGAGTTTGGGGAAAAGAAATCCGAGGAAACAATACTTAGCAATAAACGATAGAAGAGTACAAAATCTCTGAATTAAGCAAAAGAGGGTTACGATATGACCATCGCCATCGAGATATTCACGAATTCCTGAATACAACAAACCCTAACATAAAAGAGGTCTGAGAAGAAGAAGAAGAAGAAGAAGAAGAAGAAGAAGAAGAAGAAGAAGGGTTTACCTTAAAAATATGTGCAGAGTCTGTCGTTGAGGGAGAGAGCGTGTTCAGCGTCCGAAAGAGAGAAGGTAGGTCGCGAGGTCTGAATGGATTTGAGGGAGAGAGCGCTTCTAATTTTCTATTGTTTAATACTTTTGAAGTCACGCTATATACAAGTCTGTTTTCAAATGTTAAAAGCTTTCACTTTTAAGGTCAGATATCTTTCCGCGCGACTTAAAAGCATACACACCAGTTAAAGTTTTTCATCTTAATTACAAATTTGCCACCGCATCTACTTATTAAGTCAGGTATCTGAGCGCCTGACTTTAAATGTCTGATTCTTTTCCTAATTTTACACTAGTGTTTTTTCCATATTATCTATATATGGATGTTGAATTTCAATATTTTTGTTAATGTTTGTTGCGTTAAAAACACACTAAGAGCAAGTGTACTCTTACGCGAAGTAGTATAAAAGAATATCGTATCCACAGAGATTAATTAACAAGTACTAAACTACTTAAACTTATTTATTGTTTAGACTAGTGAATAATTGAGTTGTACTTGAAAGAAATAAAAGTAAATAACAAATAATAAATTGCAAGATTTAATAAATGGAGAGAGGTCTAGGGTCACGGTTTCACTTGCAAGCTTCGATTCCCCTATGTCTAATTTCACCTGAATTCCCTTATTTTATTTAATTACCAATCCCTTTACTAAAGCTATTAATCCGTTTGGTCATTCGCGATTAATATTCTTTTTCCTAAATTAACCCTAGTTTGGTCATGCTAGAATTTAAATTTAAGAAAAGCATAAAGTACAAAAAGGTTGAATGATTGGAAGACTAAATTAAAGTTTGGTCATTCATTAATTATAGCCCCAATTATCCTATAGGTCCACCAACTAATTGCAGTACGGTCGCTGATCAACTAATTGATTATAAACATGAAAAGGGTAGCTAATCCTAATTATGTGATAAAAACAATAGAACAATATTAATTGAAATAAAACTAGGAATTCAAAGTAAAATTAAAACATAAAAGGTCTCTAAACAAGCAAGATTCACCTAAGACCCTAGAAGAGGATTTAGGTATCCATAATAGTCAAGAACAATAAAATAGAAATAAAGTTCATGAAATACAAAGATAAAGAATAACCCGTAAAATAGAGAAAATCTTGATCAATGTCTTCAATCTCTTTCTTTTACTCCAAAGCTCTCTCACGATATCAAGAACAGGTACCCAAAACTCCTTTTGCTACTCTCCAATCTGTTGTCGTCAGCGTGAGTGGTTTTGTTTGTGTTATGGTGTCTAGCCCCCTTTCACAAGTGAAGCTCTCCTTTTATATTAGTTCATTTTCTTTCTCTCCAAGCAAAGGATCAAGTCAAGATTGCTTCCACTTTTAATTGCAAGATATGCCAATCCCTAAATATTAGGATTTAGATCCTTCCTAAATATGTGTTGCTTGCTCTCCACTCCATGCCTCTTTCTTTCTCTCCAAGTCACATGTGCATCACTTTTAATTGAAATCTCCAAGAGGATCTTCTTTTTATTACTGTGGGCCTTCTTGCATTAATGGGCTTGGGCTTGCTTTCTTTTATTCTAACATTTCTTCTAATTTCAGCCCACATTTATATTATTTTCTTTTTCTACCTTCCTGCAAATATAGAGTAATTTAAGTCAGTTATTTATTTAATCAGTAATAATTACTCTAAAAACAACTCAAAATATCTCTAATAAATGCACTAAATTAGAGTTTATCAATGTTCCTTTTAAATTTCATAATATTCTTATTTAATTTATAGTTATAATTTAATTATTCTTTCCAATTATTAGACTATATATTTTTCACAAGGCAGATTTAGCTAACCCCAATTTTATATTCCCAATTATGTTCTCTTTAATTCCTAATTATATATTACATATAATATAATTAAAAATATTATCTTAGTGTACGTAATTACATCCATCAACACTAGCTCACCCTGTGTATCACACGGTTGATGAGGCTAGTAGTTTTATAAGATACATACTAGTCTCCCATGTCGTGTATACTATGCCATCACCTAATGATTGGATCCTCTCGTTCCCCGATCTCCTTCCTCTCCATCAAAAAATATAAGGCTGAGAGGAGAGAGATGATTAAAAAATTATAAAAAATGATGAGAGAGAATGAAATTAAGAGAGAGAGAGAGAGATGTAAGATACACGGGAAGAGGAAGATCCAAACCCCTATCGCTTATCTATCGATGATTAAAAATTTATATGCACTTCCGATATGAATATTTTTAGCAAGTAGCACTATTGTTCAAATACTATTAAAAAACAATAATCAAGTAATAATTACATTTCTCTTTGTAAAAAAAAAGCAATAATAACATTTCTCTAATGACGTTCTCTTAGCTTGTTTTACATTTTAATAAGTTGTCAATTTTCGTAAACATTTTCTCAACTTGAAAGCTGTAAGTTGACTTTCTTCATATCCCCGATATGGCTGACCAACAAAATCAAGTCGGCTCATCTGTTCTATTTTTTGAAATTTAATAAGCTACCCATGTTCCTCGAGACATTAATGTAAAATTTATTAAATAAATAGACCGTGTTATAACCAAATAAGCTACCCATGTTCTATTTCTTATTTTCTTGTATTCTCATTACTAGTACAATCTAGCTCCCATGTCTTGCATTAACTATGCTATCTATCTCTAGTGATGGGATCCTTTCCTTCCCGGATCTCGTTCCTCTCCATCACCATATATAAGGGTGAAAGGAGAGAGAAGATGATTAAATGATAATAATAATAAATGATGAGAGAGTGAAATTAAGAGAGATGGAGATAAAGAGAATGAAGGGAGATGTAGGATGAGTGGGAAAGAGAAGATCCAAACACCTATCACCTATTTATCAGTTATTTATCAGTGATTACAAAATTTATATCCACTCCCGATATGAATATATTTAGCAATTAGCACCATTGTTCAAATATTATTAAAAAACATTCTCACCAAAAAAAAATTATTAAAAAACAATAATCAACATTTCTCTATGACGTTCTCTCATCAACATTTCTCTAAATAATTTAGCTTGTTTTACATTTTGATGAGTTGTCAATTTTCGTAAACATTTTCCCAACTTGAAAGCTCTAAGTTTACTTTCTTCATATCCCCCAATAAAATAATCAATCAATCATCAATCATCAATCATATACTCCCTCCGTTGCTATATACTTGCACTTTTTGGCTTTTTACACATATTAATAAGACCAATAAAATTTGTTACTTTTGATACAATTAATTCTCTTTTACCTATAATACCCTTAATGATTTATTATCTTATTTTATCTATTTCTCTCTCTGCAATAAATACTTAAGGGCATTATTGACAAAACAATAATAAATGTTGCATTGGACTTTGAAAATAACATGTAAATAGAAACAAAATTTTTCTCCAAAAGCGACAAGTAATAAGGAACAGGGGGAGTACATTATAAAATCAAGTTTAAGCAAATTGTCCATACTGAACATCTTAACTAGCTGCCATTTGTCCAAACTTCGAGGCATTTTGGTCAATTTGCCACTAAATGACAAAATAAAGTCACATTTTTCAGTTTTTTGCAGGAAAAATATCTCACTGCAACTGGCGTGCTGACACCTTTTTTTCTCCAAAATATCAAACAGTTAATATTATATTACTTATTATTATCTACTAAAACTAATCAATTTAAAACTAACAATTGTCAATCCATCATAAGTTACTTTCACATATTTGTGGCAGTTCATCTATATACATGAAGTGATAAAACAATTAATAAAACAAAAAGAAATTCAAAAAGAATCCATGCAATTTTCTTATATATTTTTCCCCTGATAAAAATGCTAGGGGTGTGAAACTTTTAAGTTTTCGTCTTCTCTCCCAAGTGTGAGAGCGTGAGTGAGGTCTTCTCTCCGACGGTGTGAGAGTTCCCAGTTTTTCTTCTAGTTTTCAAACTGAGTAACGTTTTTCTGTTTCCAGACACAATGGAGAATTTGTCAATTCGTGAAAGTGATGAGATTGAGTTTGGTGATGAAGGGGTGGAGGAAGGGCTGGCGGCGCAGCCTCTTTGTTTGGTGGGGAGATTCCATACTGATAGGAGTGTTAGGGTTGCGATGATGAAGGACAAGATGGCGGAGATCTGGCGGCCAGGGTGTGGAGTTACGATCAACGAGATACAGCCAGGGATATTTGCTTTTCAATCTATCATGAGTTGGATGTCCAAAAGGTTCTTAAACAAGGTCCATGGTACTTTGATAAAAATTTACTTGTTCTCAGTGTGATCCAAGAAGGGGTGCCTCCACAAGATGTTCCTCTCTACCAAGTCCCTTTTTGGATACAAGTGCATGATCTTCCTTTTGGCTTCATGTCTGAGTCGGTTGGTAATGGTTTGGGAAACTCCATAGGCGTCTTCTTAGAATATGATGAGAAGAACTCTTCAAATTTCCTGCGGTCTTTTATGCGTATAAGGGTGATGGTCGATGTTACATTTCCGTTAATGAGATCAAAGAAGATACGGAAGCAAGGTGGGGAGGCGAGAATGGTGTCGTTTAAGTACGAGAGGTTGGAGGTATTTTGCTATATTTGTGGGAGGCTAGGGAATGGTGAGAGTTCATGCGAGCAGCGTTTTGTTATGGGTGTGGATGACGGCGTGAGGGGATGGGGGCCTGAACTTCGTGCTGAAATGCGTAGGGGGGCTGCCATCACAAGGTCTCGGTGGCTGCGTGATGCCGGCGACGGTGGATGGGTGAACCCTAGCCAATCATTCAATGCTAGGCGTGATCCAAGGAGTGAGGGGCGCGAAAATCAAGGAGCAAATCAAGGAAGTTATAATTCTCCTATTAATGAGGCCGAAAGTTCTCCTATTAATAAGGCAAATTTTTCTAACGCAAAAGCATCTAGTAATATGGTTGCAATATTCAAGGATCCTCAATCTTTTTTCCCTATCAAAAAAACTGGTGCTAATGATACATTGAACTTGGTCACGGTTACTAACAAAAATGCTACTGAGGATGTTATGGTTATTGACCAGGATCGCAAACGAAAAAAGGGGAATGAGTTAGAATTGGAAAATGCTAGTGAGGAGCCAACGGTGGAGACTTTGGGTGACGTGAATATGCTGCATGGTAGACAAAATTTTTTAGAGGCAGGTCCTGGCAAGCAGGCCTGCCAGGACAAATGAGTTTCATTAGTTGGAACTGCCGGGGCCTGGGCAACCCGAGTGCAGTTTCGTCCATCCGTGACCTCGTTCGGGCGTACCATCCGGACGTAATCTTTTTGTGTGAAACTTTGGTACATGCTAATAGAATTGAAGACATTCGTGTTAGGCTGGGTTTTGATAATGCTTTTGCTGTGGATAGAGTTGGTAGAAGCGGGGGTCTTGCTTTGCTTTGGAAGCATCCGTTTGATTGTCGTATCTTGAATTATTCTTCGAATTTTATTAATGTGGAGGTTAGTTCTGTGGGCCGTCCTCTTTGGCGGCTTACGGGTTTTTATGGGTATCTGGAAAGTGGAAGAAGGAGAGACTCTTGGGATCTTTTGAAGACGTTATCTAGGGACAACGATTTGCCATGGTGTGTTATGGGAGACTTCAATGACATTCTTTCCAATGACGAGATTAGAGGACAACAAGATCGTCAACCGTGGGTAATTCGTGGTTTCCAAGAAGCTATTCAAGAGAGCCATTTAGTGGACCTTCCCATGGAGGGTCATAGATTCACGTGGACTAAGAGTTTGGGTACGTCGGAAGTAAAGGAAGGGAGACTTGATCGTATTTTTGCTACTCAATCTTGGTTGGATACTTTCCCTAATAATAGATTTGTGAATGGAGTCTCGGATAAGTCGGATCATAGTCCTTTGTGGTTGAGGTTGAATTACTTGGAGAGAATCTTGAGGAGGCGTGAGTTTCGGTTTGAGAATAGTTGGCTTGAAGAAAATGAGCTTCCCTTGGTGGTTGAGGAGAGTTGGAGTCGTAGTGACGGGTTGGGCTTCCTTGATAAATTAAATCATTGTACATCGGCGGTGGATGCTTGGGGTAAGAAGCTTAGATCAAGGTACCGGGATGAGATCAATGAATGCCGTCGCTTAATTGATGAATTGCGTGTCATGCCTGGTGGGGGTGAGGATCCGATGGTTATAGAGACCAAGAATCGTCTAAGCACTTTGTTAGCGCAAGAGGAGGCTTTTTGGAGACAACGTGCTAATGTATATTGGTTGCGTGACGGGGACACTAACTCTCGCTTCTTTCATGCGATGGCTAGTGCACGGCGGAGAAGGAATCACATTTCAAAGCTAGTTACAGAGGATGGTGTGGAAGTGACGGACCAGCAGGATATTTGCGCAGTGGCTAGGGGTTATTTCGTAAATCTTTTTCATGGTGGGGGAGGTGATTATGGGAGCGTTATTGATCATGTTCAGCCACGGGTATCGGATAATGATAATCACTTATTGGTGCGTCCTCTTGAGATTGAAGAATTCAAACAAGCTCTTTTTCAAATGCATTCCGACAAAGCGCCAGGACCGGATGGATTAAATCCGGCTTTCTTCAAGAGGTTCTGGAATTTATGTGGAGTGGAGTTGTTTAATATTGGTAGGGAGTGGCTGGTCATGGGCGAATTCCCCCCTAATATAAATGATGCTAATATTGTGCTAATTCCAAAGGTGGAGAATCCTACGTCTATGAAAGATCTTCGGCCCATTTCTCTTTGCAACGTCATTTACAAGATTATCTCGAAGGTACTTGCTAATAGATTAAAACCTCTACTTCCAAAGTTTATTGCTCTTGAACAATCTGCCTTTGTGGAAAATCGATCTATTCTTGATAATGTGTTGGTGGCGTTTGAAACATTACATCATTTGAAGTGAAAAACAACGGGGAAGAAGGGGGAGCTGGTGCTAAAAATTGATATTAGTAAGGCTTATGATAGAGTGGATTGGGTCTACTTGCAGCGTATTCTTGTGAAGATGGGATTTGATGACCAATGGGTTCGGTGGATGCAAATGTGTTTGGAAACAGTTACTTACTCAGTTATGATAAACGGTGAAAAAGTGGGACCTATCATTCCAGGGAGAGGACTGAGGCAGGGTGACCCACTGTCACCTTACCTATTTATATTGTGTGCAGAGGGTCTCACTACTTTACTACAGAGAGCTGAGAGCAGAGGGGATATTCATGGTGTGAAGGTGTGCAGAGGGGCTCCTTCTCTCTCACACCTCCTTTTTGCTGACGATTGTTTCTTGTTTTGCAGAGCCGATGCTAGAGAGTAGGCATCTCAAGGATATTCTTAACACCTATGAGAGAGCATCGGGGCAAGCTATTAACTTACAAAAATCTGAAATTTATTTTAGCAGGAATACTTCACAGGAGGCTCGCTTTGATGTTACAGCTATATTGGGAGTCACAGAATGTCTTGGAACGGGCAAATATTTGGGACTTCCGTCTATGATTGGAAGAAACAAGAAACAACTCTTTGGCTACCTGAGGGATCGGATTTGGAGGAAGATACATCATTGGTCGGGGAAGCACTTATCTAAGGCTGGCAGGGAAGTCTTAATCAAGTCAGTTGCTCAATCCATTCCAACTTATTGTATGAGCACCTTCATGCTTCCATCTACACTGGGTGAGGAGCTTGAAAGAATGATGAATTCATTTTGGTGGGGTACGAACCGTGGCACGAGGAGGGGTATTCATTGGTTGAGTTGGGAGAAGCTTTCGGTTAGAAAGGAGTTTGGAGGTATGGGCTTCCGTCATCTTCATGGCTTCAATTTGGCAATGCTAGGGAAGCAGGCATGGCATCTTGCTACTCGTACAGATACTATTGTAAGTAGAATCTTTAAAGCTAAATATTATCCTAATGATGACTTTATGGGGGCTCGCTTGGGCCATAATCCCAGCTTTGTTTGGCGTAGTATCTTCTCTTCCCGGGTAGTTGTGAATTTGGGGGCACGTTGGAGGATTGGGAATGGCGACAAAATTTCAGTTTGGAGAGATCCGTGGTTGAAGGGACGTAGTGATAGCTTTGTTAGATCACCTATGGCTCAAGGGATGGAAGAAATGAGGGTTAAGGACTTGATGAACCAAGACAATAGTGGTTGGAATTATGGCTTAATTGATCAACTTTTTTGTCAAGAAGAGGCTATGCTCATCAAAAGCATGCCAAGGTACAGTGACTTGGAGGAAGATAAATTATCTTGGTGGCGGAGTCGGTCCGGTCTTTATTCGGTTCGCTCGGCTTACTATGCGCTTATGGATACTCCGGAAATTATTAATAATTCACATGCTAGAATTGACGGTGATTGGATGTCCATTTGGAAAGCGGGCGTTCCACCGAAAGTTAAATTATTAATTTGGAGGCTTGCTAGGGGGTGTCTTCCTACTCGTAGTAACTTGGTTAAGAGACATGTTGATTGCACCGTTTTGTGTCCTTTTTGCGAACAAGAAGAGGAAACAGATAGTCATGTTTTTTTGGAGTGTAGCGCTGTACAGGAAGTGTGGCAGAAGCTGGACTTGTTGCTGCCCTTTCGGGTTGCAGCAGAAAACGCAGCAACTCTGCGTGATGCCATTTTTTCGATCCTGGGTTTGTTGTCCGTGGCTAGTAGAAACAGGTTTTTAATGGGTATTTGGGCTCTTTGGCGTCGCCGTAATGACAAGGTTTGGGCTGGGGTGTTACAACCGGTTGAGCAAGTCGTTCACGTCGCGAAGGATATGTTTGACGCTTGGTTTGGAGCGCGCCAGCAACAGCACCATCCTCCTGTGCTCTCGGGCCAGCAGCTGCCACGGGTATTGAGGTGGGTCCGGCCAGCAGCAGGAGCTTTAAAATGTAACGTCGATGCGGCAATTTTTGCGGAAGACAACAAATATGGTATTGGTTTGTGTATTCGAACGTCCACAGGTGATTTCTATAGAGGCAAAACTATGTGGTTCCATGGAGTCCCAACACCGCAAGAAGCGGAGGCAATTGGTCTTAAGGAAGCATTGGCTTGGTTGGAAGCTTTGGGGCTATCTTCTGTTTCCATTGAACTGGACTGTGCTCCAGTTGTAAATGGCTTGAAGGTAGAGCCTTTGCCGAATACCGAGCTTGGTACTATTTTATTGTATTGTCGTAATAGATTACGTCTTTTTCCTAGCTTTGAGGTTAGCTATATTCGGAGACAAGCTAATCTTGTTGCTCATACGTTAGCACGGGCATCAAGATTGTTTGCTAGTTCCCACGTTTTTGATTTCATTCCAACCTGTATTGAAACAATTCTGTTTAATGAAATGAATTAAGTTTGTTCTTGTCAAAAAAAAAAACTAACAATTGTCAAAAAAATTCAACCATTATCAATAATTCTAAAATAATTTTTTAGTAATCTAATAATTTAATTAATATTATTAATTAAAATCGATCAATTACAATTTGATATAATCTAGTCATAATTACAATTAATGGATCAATTACAATAATTCTAAAATATTATTAATTTAAATCGATCAATTACAATTAATATTAATAATTAATATTATTAATTTTTAGTAATCTAAAAATTATAATTTGATATAATCTAGTCATACTACTAAAACCGATCAATTTTACCACTAACAATTGTACCAAAAAAATTAAGCCATATAAAAAGATCCAAATTAACTTTTTTTATGAAAATCATAATTTATTTGGTCAATCAATCATCAATCATCAATCATACGTTATAAAATCAAGTGTCCGTAAATTGTCCATACTAGACATCTTAACTAGCTGCCATTTGTCCAAACTTCGGAGCATTTTGCTCAATTTGCCACTAAATGAAAAAATAAAGTCACTTTTTCAGTTTTTTACGGGAAAAAATATACCTCACTGTACCTGACGTACTGACACATTTTTTTCTCGAAAATACCAAAAAATTTAATTTTATATTACTTATTATTATCTACTAAAACTTATCAATTTAGAACTAACAATTGTCAAAAGATTCAACCATTATCAATAATTCTAAAATAATTTTTTGGTGTTCTAATAATTTAATTAATATTATTAATTAAATATTAAATTATCTGAAAATTACTATTTGATAAAATCCAGTCAAACTACTAAAATCGATCAATTTTACCACTAACAATTGTACCAAAAAAATTAACCACTATAAAAAATTCCAAATTAACTTTTTTTAATAATTTCATGATTTATTTGGTCAAAAAAAATAATATCGTAATTTAATTAAAAATATTAAATTAAGATTAAATGATCTAAAATTTATATTTACTATAGTTGACCGGTTCGAGTCATGTTTTGGATCGGAAATGCAACGACTCGGCGGGAACCGGCACAACCCGGTGGGTTTTGGCGAAAACCGGTGACCCGGTGGGTTTTGAAAAACCAAACAGGGTTTTGCATTTTTATAAGAAAAAACCAAAAAATGCAAAATAATATCGTTTTAAGCCGTTTTAGACTTTTTTTAGGCATGATATGTAATTTTAGCAAATTAAGTTTTACAGGTATGAAATTTATATGTCTTGAAAATTCGGGAATTTTTTAATTGAGACCCAGTCATGGTCATATGGTTCAACTGTCGACCACTCGGTCCGACCCTTGACCCAGTGACCCGGTACCTTCACTGAGTCGATCACCGGTCCGAGTTTTAAAACATTGTATGAAACTACTAAAACCAATCAATTTAACCACTAACAATTGTAAAAAAAATTAACCACTATAAAACTACTAAAATCAGTCAATTTAACCACTACCGATTGTCAAAAAAAAGCCATACCTCTAACAAAAGTTCCAAACTAATATTTTGTTTTAAAACTAATAATTAAATTAGTATTAAATGATTTAGAATTTACTATATTTTATAATCTACTGAAACTACTAAAACCAATTAATTTAACCACTACCAATTTTCAAAAAAAACCATACCTCTACCAAAAATTCGAATATTATTTTTTCTAAAAAAATCTATAATTAAATTAATATTAAAATCAATGAAAGCGTCAACGAGAGCGCCAATGGGGTGCATATTTTATATTAAATCTCATTTTCTGTTTTCTTGATTTTTACTCAATTATTAATATTATACAAAAATACCGACTTTTTTTTTTAAACTTTTTGCAACACAAATATTTTAATAAATTTGAAATATAGCCTTTTATCGAGTTTTTTCTATTTCTTTATTACATTTTGCAACTTTCAACGTATTTATAATTTCATACAAATATAACAAATACAGTGTCACCCATACAGATACACGGATAAAATACTAGTAAGTTTTTTATTTTCCGGCCGATCCCAAACATTGACTCTCCAAGATCTTAAAATATGATAGCTGACCATCAAAATCAAATTGGCTCATCTGTTCTATTTTTTGAAATTTAATAAGCTACAACCCATGTTCCACGAGACCTGTTAAAATTTATGAAATAAATTAATAAACCGTGGCGAAATACTTTATAACCAAAAAAGTTTAGAGAGAGAGAGAGAGCATGGCTAGTAAAGTGGAGAGCCAATTTGATATGATGCACGGAGAGATAGTGTTGAATCTGTTTGTATTTTTTATTTTAAATTTAACTAGATATTACCTAAACAAATATCAACCATTAATTCTCATTAAAGTAACATGTAAGACTTTTTTTTTATACAAAGCCACATGTAAGACTAATATATTAAAAGAAATGGATCTCTAAATTCTTTAGGAAATTGAGAGGATCTGGATGCTTTAAACTAAGCTATTTGTTGGCTATTTCAAATATTACTTAATTCTCGATATGAATATTGTTAGCAGGATGGTTCATATAGTAACTTGTTTCGACAAAAAAGCAGTGGCGGACCCAGGACCTTAAGTCAGGGCTACAAAAATTTTCAAACACACACACCACTAAAATATAATAAATATAATACTTTAGCAGGGTACAACTTATGTTATCCTATACCAACACAAATTAAATAGCACTAATAAGTTCCTAAATACAAATTAAATAGAACTAAAAGAATCAACATATTCACAAAATATAGAAAAAATTCAAATTAAATAGACTAACATAATCAAAATAAATTAAATAGGTAGCACTAACACAAAATACAAATTAATTAAATAGTACTAACACAATTACCAATTAAATAGCATTAACAGAATCAAAATTAGGATAATAAGAACAAGAACCGATTAAAGGAGAGAGCAAAACCTTTTTTAAAATAAAATATGTGAGAGTGTGGTGTATTACAATAGTGCAAAACTAATAACTTTGGTGAAAAATTAGAAACTTGGGTGCAAAAGATATTTTTTAAGGGGTTCAAAAATATTTTTTCCTAGAGTATCAGTACTAATTTTATTTTTCCAAGGTATTCGCCTGAACTCCTAGAATACATGTAGCCAATGAAAAAACTAATGATAACCTTAAAAGTCAAATTCATACAAAATGTCATTTATTTTTTATAATGCGAAACTAATGCTACATTATCGATTAAAACTCTAACTAATAAGTTTATTATGTACGATCTTTCTCTAATCATGTTCTCTTAACTGGTTTTACACTTTAATAAGTTGACATAAGCTATCGTGCACATTTTGTCATCCTCTAAACCTCTTGCCCACAAAAAGCAGTGATGCTAGCTTTGAGGTTGGTACTTAATGCATGTTTGGATGCATGGTGGAGACATCAAACGCACGGTAGGAGTTGGTTTGGCTGTGATTTCTGGCGTCAATTCTGAAGCTACTAATTGGAGCTTCTACGTGGCAGCGGTGATGCAAACGTAGAACCAAACAGACACTTATTAATAGGCTACCTACTCGAGAAGCGATTTTGTAGAACAGGGTTAACTCGTCGGAGTAGGACCGTGTCCTACATTTGCTTCAACTCGGTGGAATCTGCCATCCGCTTGTTCCGTTGACACAGCGTGGTGTGTGGGAGAAGGATTTTAATGGGATGAAGTGATGAACCACGCCTCTATTTCAACACCATATATCAGTGGCTCACTTTTGGCATTTTGGACAAATTCTGAAGAAAAAGAAAAGAATACACAACACAGCCAAACATTTCGTTATTTTTATAAGAATATTTTATTGCTTTTTGTTGTGTTTTATTCAAAACAAGTGATATTTCAAAAGTGGGAAGTCCCACATTGTTTGTGTTTGGACTCACTAAAGTCTTTATATACTAAAGCTTAATAAGAGCTTGTAAAAAAGCAAGTAGAAGGGGCTCCCTTGTGCCCACAAGTTGGGACCAACATGAATTGGTTCAGTGCAATACTTTCAATTACTTAATCATATGTTATTTTCATAATTCTTTTTGGTCAATTACTTAATCATATGTTATTTTCATAATTCTTTTTGGTCTTATATAAGCGTATCCGGATATACCAATTTTAAGCTACTTTTGGTCAAACCGATTTGCAAAATAAATTTTGTAACAACCAATTGATTTTGCTTTATTTCCCAAACGGATAATTCATTAAACCGTTTCACTTCTATTTAATTTCGTAACTGATATTTGATGGCATTTTATTCTCAACAACTATTTTTATTAAACCATTAGATTTTATAACTGATAATTTTTATAACATTTGAATTATGTTTAATGGCTGGAATTAACATGGAGCGTTGCTTCATCAGCTATATGTGTGGCCTATAAAAAGCTAGTCAAGTAGCTATTGAAACATATCCGAAAATCACTTCCTCTTTTACAAAAATCGATTTGTCCTGGGTTCATCTCTTGTCACATCAACGTTTTCTTCTTGCCAGTTTGAAACCCTCAGTTGCTACTGCAATTTGAGACGAGACCGGTTGTACCCTTAGAGGATTTGCGCTGTAGAGGCGGATAAATCCTTCAGGGCGCGTCTTCAGACGCCTCCGGTTGTTTATCTAACGTTTTCTGTCTTCGCAGGTACTCACTGTTGTTGCTGTTTCAGAGCGCAGATAACTACACCTTTAATATAGGCTAAATTGCATTTGTTATCCTTTATTTTAGGGAGTTGAAATAATTGGCGATCAAAAACATTTTACTCAACCATTTTTTAAGAAATAGATAACACCCGGATATGATCCCTCATTACTTTAAGCTTGTTATTTCCAAAACACTCTCATCACCACCTTCAAAATTAAGCATCTTTTACATTTTAATAATTTCAGCTCTTCCACATTCCAATCTCTTTTGGATTGGACCATTGATAACTCTATTTTATATAGAGCTATTCGTGCTTCTACACTTAAATAATTGCCCATAATCAAGTATAATATGTGTTAAATATGGTAGTATGAATAAAATAACAACATTTATGGTTTTAAGGTGAAAGATGTCCATAACTTAGCATTTTACATATATATTGGTATGTTTGATGTGTTTGTTCAATACAGATGTAGTTTAGTGCATCTGCACTTGGTGCAACTGCACCTGAAGGGAAGTTGGTGCAATTGCACCTTCCGGCACCGAAGCAACTCACAACCCCACATTGGAAGCACCTCAATTCTTACCGTTGCTATAATGCTTAGTTGGCTTGCTGCTTGCTTCTGAGTCACATGAGGGCACATGGCCACTTGCAAAAGGAGGCACCTACAATGGAAGACCATCATGAATAATCATTCACAAAAGACATGTGGCTACTTCCTATTGGACCTCCCTTTAAGGTTGAGTATGGGAATCAAAAGCTTATCTCCATCTTCTGAAAAGTAACCATGGTTAACACCCTTTGGTTAGCTTAATCATCAAGGAAACTCCCACAAGAAGGAAATCTCCAAAGGCTATAAATAGGACTCAACTCTTCACTTGAAAGATATATCATAGACTTTTATAATCTTTTTCTTGTTCTTTTCATCTTAGTTTTTCATAGTTTCAAGTTTATTTTCTTGTAGTTCTTTTTATATTTTCTTAGTGTTAGTTTGAGAGGAAGGTGAGAAGAAATTGACAACTTCTCTCTCCACTTCTTCAAAGAGCTAATAGGTGCAAGAAATTGGTTGTAAGCAAATATATGCAAGAGTCTTTCAATTGTTGTAATTCTTACTCTTTTGAATTCTCTTGTACTTTCCTTCATTACAACATGTTTTCATTCAAATATATTTGCTTTGTTATGCCCATCATGAGCTAAATCTCTTAAGTTGGGATGTTCTAACTTTCCAATGATCTTTTGAGGAAAGTTATTGTGTTTTCAAGTGGTGTAAGCACTTTAGTTCTTGTGTTTAAATTCTTAGTCTTGTTTTGAGGTTGATCACTTATAACAAGTAGAGTTATATTCACTTAATTGGCTTATAACTAGAAATCAAGAACTAAGTAAGGATAAGTGTTTAATGAAGCTTTTGGTTAAACTTGTTTTAATGAAGTTAGCTTGTTAATTCCACGTTAATTCCTAACGTTAGGTTAACATAGTCCTTACAAGTAAGTGTAGTGAGATCTTAAGATACAAGAGTGTACTTATTTAGCAACTTGGATTATCTGTAAGGGGGCGAGAAAGGAATTGACTACTTCTTTCTTTACCGCAAAAAAACAGGATCATAAGAGCGTGTAACGAAACTCTGAAGAAAGTAGCTGACCAGCACACACTGATGCAGCTGCACCTAAGTGCATCTGCACCACAAAAAAACACAATACACTCAAAAGTGATTTAGATAGTGAAGACATCTCAACTATCATTCTCAACTGATTTCCTGCACAATTTACTTGCTTTCCTTTAATTTTATTTTCATTTCAACTTCAACCAAAATTGTGAGTAGTGTAGCTGCACTAATTTGCATTTCTTTACAACAATATATAAGAGTTAATCCAATCCCTGTGGGTTCGATCTTTTATACTACTTGTTTGTGACTGTGTATACTTGCACACATTTCCACACACCAACCATGAGACTCACTTCAGCAATTGAACATAGATAAGTTTAATAACTTGGATCCACATCCACAACAAATCAGCTTATTTATGACTTTCATGTCTCAACGACATAGATTCACCCAAACGATCCAACGGCTCAGAGTCAGCACAGATCCCTACTAGCACACATTGCCAAAAATAGGTACTTTCTCATTGCTTGCTACACTCTAATATTCTCAATACTGACTTGAGCGTCGGAGTGGCATCGCAGATACCCCACTTACCCCACAATAAGGTGGGGGACACTCCCACTTACCACTAAGCCATAACATGATTTAAAAACATTAGGCCAACTAGCCGCCTGACGCTACGCACGGGGTTGACTAAATTTTAGTTAGCAAAACTAAAGTAAAACCGGAAGGGGAAACCCTCTTTAATAAACCAATCATTCAAGACAACAGTTTTCTTGGTATTTGAAGAGTTAAATTTTTTTATGAATCCTAAAGTACCCTAAAACATACTGCTTAACATTTCACTTTACGCATTTTTGTACAAAATAATTTTTTTACCCAAGTACACCAAAACACACTGTTTAGCATCTCGTTACATATTTTGTAATGAAATTAAATCTTTTTTCACAAAATGGATTATTGAAGATTTTTTTTTGCATATTTAAACATCTAAAAATTTTCGAGACTGTAAAATACCCCTTAAAATATAAAAAAGAAAATTTGCATATTTAAACATCTAAAATTTTTCGAGACCGTAAAATACCCCTTAAAATATAAAAAAGAAAAAATACAAAATTTTAAAATATAAAAGTAGAAAAAACAAAAAAAAAACTGAAATCAGAATGGAAGAAGGGAAAAAAATGGAAAAAAGGAAAAGAAGGAAAGAAAAAAAAAAGGGCTTAGGCGCCAATTTGAAGTGGCATGACAAGCCACATATATATATATATATATATATATATATATATATATATATATATAAGAGACTAGAAATATATATTACTTAATTACGAATTAATTTTAATAAAAAAATAAAAACACAATCCACTCCTCTTCGCATCTTCATCTTCTTCAGGAAGAATCTGCAGAAAAATAGAATTTCAGAACGAGTTGAAAACAAATCTTAATAATTAAACCGAAATAGAAACAGAATTTGATCATAAAACGAGAACTACAGCAATACAACATCTTCGATCTTCATCAATCACATATTTGGACGAAATTTAAAAATATAATTGAAATGAAATCAAAACGAAAATTGATTTTTGTTTTTAAGAATCGAATCAATTTTCGTTTTAAAGAATTGAAAATCAAATGGGTTTCATTTTTAATCATAGATAAAGGAAACTCAGTTCGGTTTATCAATTCAAAAACAAAGCAAACCTAGAAACAAAATTATCAATCATGAAACAAACCGAAAAAATATGCAACCAAGAAGCGTTTTCGTTTTTAATCGTTTTCGTTTTCAACGTGTTTTTATTAATCGTTTTTGTCTATTGTTTTGTTCCAGATTCGTGGTATACGCAGATCTGTTTCACATCAAATGTGAATGGTTGAACAAATTTTCCAGATCTGAATTGTGAATATGCATCGTTGCAGATCTGAATTCTGAATTGTTTCTCATCCCTTCAGTGTGTAACTTTATAAGATATATATGTAAATATATGTATTAAGTGTGTAATTTGTACCAAGGACCACTCATTGTGTAGTGGTTGTTGTTGTTGTTTTCAACTCAATGGTCAAGAGTTCAAAATCGAATCCCATATAAGGCAATTATGTGCTTTTATTTTATAGAGACATGACATGTAAGCACCATGTGGCAGCCACCCTTTGGTTGCTGACGTGACTTGTCAGTGACGACATGGGATGGTGACGTGGTGTGTTAGTGTCTTGTGGCACAAAGGTCTAATAATATAGTGACACGTGGAAGTGACACCATTGCTGACGTCATCTCTGTTTGCCACATCACCTTTTTTTTAATAGTATAAGTTAACAGAGGTGTGAAACTAGAAACCCTTTATATTTGAAAGGTTTTTTTTTAATTTTTTTTACTGGGGGTAAACCGGATAATAGGCATATTTTCAGGGAGTAACATATATTTAAGCCTAAAAAATATTATAAGAGTTGACATCTCTACCCCATTTACCCACCTAAGAAAAAAAAGAAATACTACCTCTGATCTACTTTATAAGACATAGTGCATTTTTTGTTTCTTTGAATAACAAAAAGTAGAGAGGGAAAGCGATGATGCTAAATGGAGAGGTTGATTGCGTTGAATCTGTTTAAATTTTTTATTTTAAATTTAATTAGTTATTACCTGAACAAATCTCAGTCATAGATTCTCATTAAAGTCACATGTAAGGATCATACTAAACAATTTCTTTCGGAGGAAAAATTTGTTTCTATTTACATGTCATTTTCAAAGTCCAATGTAACATTTATTATTGTTTTGTCCATAATGCCATCAAGTATTTATTGCAGAGAGATAAATAGATGAAATGAGATAATAAATCACTAAGGGTATTATAGGTAAAAGAGAATTAATTGTATTAAAAGTAATAAAATTTATTGGTCTCATTGGTATGCGTAAAAAGCTAAAAAATGACAAGTATATAAGAACGGAGGAAGTATTACTTAACTCCCAATAGGTAAAGATCCTCTCAAACTAAGGTTTTGGATATATTAATGCATACTAGCCGCCTGACCCGTGCTACGCACGGGGTTGACTAAATTTTAGTTAGCAAAACTAAAGTAAAACCGGAAGGGGAAACCCTCTTTAATAAACCAATCATTCAAGACAACAGTTTTCTGTCCACTGCAGGAATCAAACTTGGGAGCACTAAGTCGACCCCGTGTCCCAGAGTAGCTTATGCTAGTGGACCAATGATGTTGGTTTGTAAAATATATAGTCAAATAATTGTGGATTGAAATTAAATTATAGCTATAAATTAAATAAGAAGATTATAAAATTTAAAAAGAATATTGACAAAAAACGTTGAAATTAAACATCCATAGATAATGGGAAGAAAATGTCTAAAGCTTTTAATAACATAATCCACATTTATCAAATGTAAATATAAAAACTTAGCCCATGATAAGAAAGAAAAGAAGACAACACAATTAAAAACTAAAACACGTGGGTATCATGCATGGTTGTATGAAAACTCATGATAAAATAGGAGCAGTTATACAAAGTTGAAAGAAGATGGTGGAGGTTGTATTATAAATGTGGCTGAAGTTCCCGTTGAAAGAAGATAAAAATTTAAACACCAGTTAAAGTATGTTTTTAATACCGGTTGATGCGAAATGACAAAAATAAAGAAGACAACACAAATAGAAAGTGAAACACGTGGGTATCGTGTAGGGTTAGATGAAAACCACCAATAAAATAGAATCACCTATAGAAAGTTGAAAGTAATGTTAGCTAGTAGCTTATACATAGTTGGTTGAAATATATGTGTATCACTCCCGTGCGATGCACGGGGTGAGCTAGTATCGATGGATGTAAATGTATTAAATCAACTCCTTTTTTTACCAAAAAAACATTAATATTGTGAGAAGATGACTATTAATTAGAAATAGTTTAGTAAATGTATTTATTTTTTCCATGAATCCAAGAAAATTAAATGCATAAAACTACTATTCTTAATATGTGTAAAGGTAATTATTTTTGCTTATAATCAAGTCTGGAAGAAGTACATCAATACATCATGCAAGGTTAAATAAAAATCACCATTAAAATAAAAACACCTATACAAAATTGTAAGAAAATGTTGGGGAGTTCTATTGTAAATGAGACCGAAGTTCCCATGGAAAAAAGTTAACTTTTAAATATAAATTAAATAACAATATTATAAAATTAAAAATAAACTTTAACAAAGACATTGGAATTGAAAATTCACAAATAATAAGAAGAAGAAAAAATATAAAAAGTTTTAATAATGTTATCTATATTTATCAGAAATATAAAAACTTAACCCATAATGAAAAAGAAAATAAGACAACACAAATAGAAAGTGAAACATGGATGTAGGTATCATAAAGAGTCTGATTTAAAACTAAACACGGATTTAAGTATGCTTCTAATACTCGCTGGTGCAAAATTATCAAAATAAAGGAGAAAACACCAATTTGAACATGTAAACATTTTTCCGGAACCTATTTTGTCACGAATGTTTTTTTGCTTTTTCATCAAACATATTATTGATGAACGAACTTCGCGTATTTGAACATCTAAAAAAAATTTGGGACCCTATAGTATCCCAAAATACATCGTCAGCATCACACTTTACGTATTTTATCACAAACTTATTATTATTTTTTACCAAACCGGTTATTTACAAAGATGCTTCTGGTAAATTTGAATACTTAAAAAGTTTTTATGAATCCTAAAGTACCCCAAAACATACTATTTAACATTTCACTTTAAGCATTTTGGTACAAAATGATTTTTTTCACAATCAAGTACACTAAAGCACACTGTTTAGCATCTCACTTTACGTATTTTGTCACAAACTTATTATTCTTTTTAACCAAACAGTTTACTTACGAAGAAACTTCTGGTATTTGAAGAATTTTTTTTTTATGAATTCTAAAGTACCGCAAAACATACTGCTTAACATTTCACACGTATTTTGGTACAAAATATTTTTTTTCACCATAAGTACACCAAAACATGCTGTTTAGCATCTCACTTTACGTATTTTGTCACAAATTTATTATTATTTTTTACCAATCCGTTTACTTTCGAAGAAATTTTTGGTATTTGAAGAGTTAAATTTTTTTATGAATCCTAAAGTACCCTAAAACATACTGCTTAACATTTCACTTTACGCATTTTTGTACAAAATAATTTTTTTGCCCAAGTACACCAAAACACACTGTTTAGCATCTCGTTACATATTTTGTAATGAAATTAAATCTTTTTTTTCACAAAATGGATTATTGAAGAATTTTTTTTTTGCATATTTAAACATCTAAAATTTTTCGAGACTGTAAAATACCCCTTAAAATATAAAAAAGAAAAAATACAAAATTTTAAAATATAAAAGTAGAAAAAAAAAACTGAAACCAAAATGGAAGAAGGGAAAAAAATGAAGAAAAAAAGTAAAACTTTAAAATATAAAAGAAGAAAAAGGAAAAAGAGAAAAAATGGAAAAAAGGAAAAGAAAGAAAGAAAAAAAAAGGTTTGGCGCCAATTTGAAGTGGCATGACAAGCCACATATATATAAGAGATAAATGTTAAATGTATATCACAAATTTAAGTGGTGTATTTATTTAAACACCTACAACTTTAATAATTGACTCTCAATTAGGATCTCTACCCACTCCCAATATAAACATTTTTAGCATGGTTCATATATTAACTTGTTTTGACAAAAAAAAATAATGAAAACCTTTTTTTTTTTGATAGACAATGTTAGTGGGGTTGGGGGAAATGTTAATTAGTTTCCGGGGATTGAACCCGGGACCTCCTTCTTGCACTTTTTTGGTGCACTCCTTCAATATCCCTTAAAACCTTAAAAGTCATATTCACATGAAATGTGATTTATATTTTATAATGAGTAATTAATGCTGCACTATTGATTAAAACTAATACTACTAAGTTTATTCTGTACCCTTTCTCTATTCACGTGACTCACGTTCTCGTAACTTGTGTTTACACGCTGAGAAGTTGACAATAGTTATTGTGCACATTTCGACTTTCTTCACCCTCTAAACCCCTATAAATTGACATCTTTTTTCCTCCATATTTCACACAACAAAGAAAAATCAAAATCAAAATTTGTTAAGAAATGGAGAGGAAATTAAGCATTGCCAAGAAAGTGCATTGTTTGGTCTTGACATTTCCAGGTCAAGGTCACATTAATCCAATGTTTCAATTCTCCAAGCTTTTGCAACATGAAGGTGTGAGAGTGACATTCGTCACGACTCGTGCCATCAACAAAAGCTTGCATAGTATCCCTTCTTCCATTGCACTTGAAACCATTTCTGATGGATTTGATAATGGTGGGGTTGAAGAAGCTGGGGGATTCAACAAGACCTATTTTGATAGCCTTTGGCAAGTAGGACCAAAGAGTCTAGCTGAGCTTCTTCAAAAATTCCGTACTTTAAGTGACCATGTTGATTGTATTATTTATAATTCATACTTCCCTTGGGCACTAGAAGTTGCTAAGAGATTTGGAATTATTGGGGTAGCTTTTCTTACTCAAAATATGGGTGTTAATACTATTCATTACCATGTTCAGTTGGGAAAGTTGAGAGTTCCCCTCATTGAAAATGAGATTTCCCTTCCTTTCTTACCAAAACTTCATCATGGGGACATGCCTTCATTCTTCTTAACACAAGAAGGAGATGATCCAATTCAACTTGAAAAAACTGTAGGTCAATTCTCTAATATTGACAAAGCTGATTGGATCCTGTGCAATTCATTCTACGAGCTGGAAAAAGAGGTAATTAAATTATATTCTATTTTCCTTTATCTCTCTCAAAGGAGATGAATTGGTTCTAAAATGGGAAAACAACAAATCCAAAGAATAATCATAATTATCTGTAACCCAACTTAATTAGTAACAATTCAGTTCTAATAACTAACACTGTTGGCCCAGTGACATAAGCTACTCTGGGTTACAGGGGGTCGATCCAGTGTTCTCAGGTTCACTTCCCACAGTGGGTAACTCTAGTGTTGAGCAGTGTGAAATTTGTTTCTAAGCACAACTGAAAATTAGTTTTTCCTTGAAAGTGTTGGTTCACTCTGTAGATAGACAACTATGGTCCAAACAAAAAAACCTATTCAGCCCTAAAAGAAAAACTATTTTATTTGAAGAAAAATAAGCAAAGATTTTAAGAACTGTATGGTAAGAGTTTAAACAAAAATTATCAACTATTTAACATTTGAACAACTATTATAGCTTTTTTTTGGATAACTTTTTTTTGACAACTAATTGGTAGTGTTTCAAAATTTGATTGATTGTAGCTAATTGATTGGACGACAAAGATCTGGCCCAAATTTAGGACCATAGGCCCATCCATACCATCTAAGTTTTTAGACAATCGACTTAAAGATGATGAAGATTATGGACTTTCAAAGTTCAAGTCTAATGAAGAATGTACAAAATGGTTAGATGATAAGCAGAAACAATCTGTCGTTTATGTTTCTTTTGGGACAATGGTATCAATTGATGAGGAGAAAATGCATGAAGTAGCATATGGTTTGATAGAAAGTGAAAGATATTTCTTGTGGGTGCTTAGAGATCGTGAAAAGTCTAAGCTCCCCAAAGATTTTGAAGAGAAGTCAAAGAAAGGCTTGGTAGTGACATGGTGCTCCCAATTGAAAGTTCTGGCCCACGAGGCTATAGGTTGCTTTGTAACACATTCTGGATGGAACTCTACATTGGAAGCATTAAGCTTAGGAGTTCCAACTATTGCCATGCCCCAATGGTCAGACCAACCGACCAATGCTAAATTTACTGAAGATGTTTGGAAAATGGGAATAAGAGTTCCAGTTGATGAGAAACGAACTGTGAGGCGAGATGCATTGAAGCATTGTATATTGGAAATAATGGAGAGTGAGAAAGGTAAAGAGATTAAGAACAATGTTATGCAATGGAAGACTTTGGCTGTGGGAGCTCTTGATAGTGAGGGCGGAAGTTCTCAAAAAAATATTATAGAGTTTGTGAATAGCTTCCGGATGGAGACTGTTGTAGCGGAAGCTTCTAACTCGTGATATTCTTATTTCTAAGGGTATTATCAATGATCCTTATGGGTCATGTTCTCCCCTTTGTTTTGAGCAGGATGAGTCTATTTTCTATTTATTTTTTGTGCAAGTGTTCTCGGTTAGTTTGTTGGGCATTGCGGTTACCAATTCGTCTTTGGTTGATGTCACACATTTATGGGCTCACGGTCTGCAGATGGATTCCAAGAAAGCTTGTAGATTGAACTACTTGTTTTGGATGGCAATCACGTGGTGTATCTGGTTTCATCAGAACCATACCCTTTTCAAAGACCAAGTCTTTAATTCAAAAGTGGTTGTTAACCATGTTATGTCTATAACCTATAGTTGCTTCATAAGCATAAAAGGTCGCAATTCTACTTTTAAGATTTTTGATTGGTGTGAAAATCCTCTTATATGTCTGAATTCAGTGTGATTGGCTTTTTGGCGCTTCTTTTTTGTGATACTCTTTTTCCTCCTAGGTCTTTTTCCCATGGGGTTTTGACCCAGGGAGATTTTAATAAGGTCTCTTATATATGTAAGGGTTTGTGTACCCCTAGTATTCCCTTTAATGTACTCCCTCTATTTCACAATACATGTCGTTTTTAAAGAATTATTTTGTTTCATTTTACTTGTCGTTTTCAAAGTCCAATGAACCATTAACTATTGCTTTGTCAATAATACCCTTAACTATTTATTGTGGAGAGAGAAATATGTAAAGTGGAATAATAAATAATTATGGGAATCATAGGAAAAAATAAATACTTCCATCAAAAGCAACAAAATTTATTAGTCTTTTTGGTATGTGTAAATTACCTTAAAACGACATGTATTGTAGAATAGAGGGAGTAATATTTTTCTTGTGAAAAAACAACCACTTATATACAAATTAATTCATGATCTCTGATCAAACCTAGCATTTATTTGGTATGTTGATAAATGGTTTGTGGTCCATAAAGCTCCATATACTACTGAAAAAATAAAAACTCTTTTAAATGAAGTTGTTTTCTTAGTCATTGTTTAGCGCCTTCCTAGAATCCAATATTTTCTCACGCAAATTGCAGAGCTTTTAATTTTATAATACAAATTATTGTTTTTTTTTGACACAACAAATAATTATTTTATGTTATTATTTTATAACTAGCCCCATAACCCGTGCGATGCACGGGGTTGGCTAAACTCCTTCGTGTAAATAAGTAATAGAATTTTTACGCATTTATTAGCTAACCTCCTTATAAACATTCATGCACGATTTCTTTTTCTACCGGAACAAAGCTTGTCAACTGCGGGAATCGAACTCGGTAGCACTGAGTTGACTCTGTGTCCCAGGGTAGTTTACGCCAGTGGATCAATGGTGTTGGTTTGTAAAATATATAGTCAAATAACTGTGAATAAAAATTTTAAAAAATATTAACAAAGACGTTGAATACATCTATTGTGGAATTGATAGTTGTCAATATTTGATTGTTAATAATGGGAGGAAGTTACGACTTGTTTGGAAAGAGGAAATTTTTTAATAACACAAAGAAGCAACTCTCTGTAATGACAAATGCAAAAAACACAAAGAGTGAAGTACGTTATTCTTATAAACCGTAAATCTAAAAAATTTAAAAGATATATATGTGATTTGGCGGTGACCGATCTAAATGGATTCAACAGATATTTCAGGTTGAGAAGTATAATAATATTTTTAATGTTCGGAAAAACATGGTACTAAAAATATATTAAGAGAAGAAGTATATAAAGAAATTGATTTTTTTTAAAGTACAAAAATTAGTGAAAGGGTGAGCTGCACGGATTAGTGTCATGAAGTTAATTATTGTTTTTTTTCTTCACCAAACCGATTATTGAGGAACGAACTTTAACTATTTGAACAATTTAAATTTTTTTCGAATGCTAAAGCACCCCAAAACACATTGGCTTGCATCGCATTTTATGTATTTTGTGATGAATTTTTTTCTCACCGAATCGGCTATTGACGAACAAACTTTGTGTATTTAAAGAGATAAAAAAAATTCGAACGCTAAAGTATCACAAAACACACTACTTAGCATCGCACATTAAGTATTTTATCATGATTTAACTCACCAAACCGATTATCAAGGAACAACTTTGTGTATGTGAATAGTTAAAGTTTTTTCGAAACCATAAAATACACCAAAACATACTGTTTATCATCTCACTTTACGTATTTTGTCATTAAATTTAATCTATATATCACCTAATTGGTTATTGAAAAACAAACTTTGCATATTTAAACACCTAAAAGCTTTCGAGACTGTAATGTACTCTTTAAAATATTAAAAATAGAAAAAAAAAGGCAGAACCTCAAAATGTGAAAGATGGAAAAACAAAAAAAAAAGATAAAAAAATAAAGTAAAATATGAAAGAAATAATAAAAGAATCTGTCAAAAAAATAAGAAAAAAAGGAAAAAAAGGAAAAAAAAAACGGAAGTTGGCGCCAACTTATGCCAAGCCGCATATAAGAGTTAGATACAAATTATTATTTTTTGACAATTAATACGAATTGTTTTATGTTATTTATTAATTTCTTATGTTGTATAGGATCACTCCAACTTTTCTTTTGACATGGTTTGAGATTTTATATGCTACATTTTTTAGGAAATAAATCTAATTCATATCATTAAAGTTCAAGTGCTCAATACAATTAGAAACGTCAAAGAAAAATAGTTGTGCATACATTATTAATGGTTGTCTTAGCTAGACAATGGGCAATCATATTCACTTGGATCTCTCCTAGAGACCTCTACACTAGAGTTTTGAGGGGAAAAGACAACACATGCATGCCCAGAAATTTGATCTCTTTCCCCACAAAAAAAGAGAGAGCATGGCTAGTAGAGTGCATTGTGTAGTGTTAATTACCATATATCCAGGTCAAGGTCTCATAAATCACGTGCTTCACTAAAGCCACTGAACCACTCTCCATGAAGCCACTTCCTTCTCCTACATTTGTCCATTGTCTAGCTAAGACAACCATTAATAATGTCTAGCTAAACCAAAACTCAACTTCCATTAACCCTCATTTCCCTCTTCGTTTTCATCGAAATCGAGCCCTAAATCCTTCACTTCATTCTTCTTTCAGTATGTTATCTTTCCCATTCGCCATGACTAAGAAGAACCCAGCCCTCAAAACTTCTGAAAACATGACTCAGGTAGAGAACTCAGACAAATATTAGTGGTTAATTAATTAAATGGAGAAATATTAGTGGAGTTAGCAGTTAAGCAATGGTGGTGATGATGAGGAAGATATGGATGGACCTACTGGTCTAGAAAGATGATCAGGAACATGCAGGGAAGGCAATAATAATGATAATACTGAGACAGTTACTTGATAATAATGATAATGAGGAAGAGTTAAAAGAAGAAGAATATGAAATAGATGCTGAGACAGAAAAAGAGTGGTCTACTCTTGAATGAGTATGTCGCGTGAATACATTATTAAACCTTCAAAGATTTGAACCTAACAAAGAAGACAAAGCTGTTACAGCGATTCGAAAACAAAAATGATATGATTCATCATCATTCAAGCAAAGAGGGAATATTGAGCTGGTCCTGTACCTTTTTTTAATATTTTTTTTTTGGTATTTCAATTATAATTATTATAGATGCATACATTTTTCTTTTGTACTTTTTCATTTTCACAATTTGTTTTTAGTTTAAAGGCTTTTCTGTTCCTGAGAATATAACAGCTTTTCTATTTAGTCCTTATAAAATTTTGTTTGTTTAGTGTCTCAAACATGAAAAAAAAATTGTTTTTTGTCCTTGTTTGGTTTAATAATTTTCATGTTGGTTATATTTCATGTAATATGTGATGAATTATTGAAATATTATACATTAGATAAACTAAAATAAAACAAGGACCAAAACCAAATCGTCTGTTATAGAGACTCAAAATAAACAAAAAATATGAAGGACTAAAATGAGAGTTGGTATATTTACATGGACGAGAAAGTTATTTAAGCCTTGTTTAAATATCTCTGTTTTTGCTCCCACCCAATTGATGGTTTTTGTTTTAGTGAAGACTGTTTTAGTGTATCTGGAAATCTGTCCTTCCTCTCGTGTGCTTAAAAATTTTTGTAAAATCAAAATTCTCCAAACATAGATATTTATTTTGTTTGTCGAATAAAAATCTTAATCTTACTTTTCTGCTGGCAATTGTAGCGTGGTTCTCCTGTTTGTGTTTGTGTTGTGTTATGAATACGTGTCGATGGTATGAGAAGGACAACGCTCCCTAGTTAAAATATCAAATGAAGTGGTCTCTATTTTTGCATATTTCTTTTTCATATTCTAAATAATACTACCTCTAGCGGTAATTCATGTTCATTTCTGGTGTAGTGGTGGCCATTGACAGCAGCAGTTTCAGAGGTATATATATGACAATAAATCAAGAGTGATACTATAAACATATATAAAGTCCCAAAATTGATGTGACGATAACTTGTCAGTTTGTGTTTAGAGACACTTTGAATTTTTGTACTGCAGTTGTAAGTCCCAAAATGTTTTGTAACTTGCAGTGCTGGGTGGACTGCAGTTGGTAGGTGTTAGCCTGCATTTTCGACCGGCTAAATTAAATGCAGTCAACGAGGTTTGATTGGCTAGTTTCAGAGGAAAGTGTTAATTTCGACACTGAAGAATTGTGTCAGAAAGTAAGTTCGACGAGGCTCTGAACTTAATGAATATAAAGGATTGAAGAAGAGTCGGTTCGACAAGAAGGAAGCTAGAGTTTAGTGAAAGATCAGGAATTAAGTGCTCGTTGTCGAAATAGCCCAGTAGTTACCTTGGTCGAAAAGGCACAGCAGGTACTGTTTTTAAATTCTCTGCAGTTAGTTGGTTATGTTTTTTCCCTCCTTGTATAAATAGTAGTTTTTCATAGGAAAAACGGGTCACAAACTCATTACAGATTCTCACGCTCTAACTTCCAACATCACAGAGAAAACGAGTCAGAGAAGAATGTATGATCATGTGTACCAACTTTCTTTTCAATTAATGCATCACAGAGAAGAATGTATGATCAGAAGAAATTTCAAACTAGCGGTGTTTACCAAAAACCACGGTAAACAAATTGGCACGCCCAGTGGGACATTTGCGCTAATTTTAAAGTTTTTTCATTGAAATTTTTTTTAAAAAATTTGTGCTTATCTGTGCATGCGTTTAAGGAGTGGAAAACATCTTTCAGAGATGGCGCGTTCTAGTACAAATAATGCTTCTGCATCAAATGCACAAAGTACGCAAGAACAAGCATCAGTTAGTGACGCTAACGCTGCAAATGTTGCAGGCATAACCGTTGCTATGCCTTCTTCGACGACAATGGGAGTAATTGCCATAACTTCTCCTATAATTACTCCTGTGTCAATGATGACTACTGCAACATTAACAAATGTTAATACTATGGCTTCTATGCCACCAATGTTAGGACCAACAAGTCCTTTAATGGCAAATCCAGTAATTGGAAACATGCCATTTAGTATTAGTGGTAGGGCTTTCCCATATGGCATGCCAACGGCATTGATGGCAGGCCTTCAGACAAATTCGTCTACATTTGCAGATAATGCACTCACAGGGTATTCTCCTACTCATAGTTCATCAGAGGGCATTTATAGTCGAAATGCCCAACCTAATTTGACTACGACATCTTTGTTGGCGTTAAGGCAACAAATGGATGATAGTAACCATGATATGGTTAATATGTTAACACAACAAATTGGTACTGTGTTTAATCCTTTAACACAAAACACTAATGATAGTTACCAGATGTTGGCGACACAAATGGGAAGAATTGCTGATTTCTTTGGCACTCCACCAGTGCATAACCAGCAAATTCCCCAAATTCAAAATGTTAGGCCTGTTGAAATCCCTTTAGAAAGGTCTAACAATGCCATTCCCATAAATCAGGGTAATCAGGGACAACAACACGTTGTCGAAGAACCTATGAGGATAGAGGCAATCCCTGATGTTGTGTTAGTAAATAGAAACCAAAATGCCGACGAAGTGGTTAAACAAGTGCAACAAAACAATTTAGGGGTGCAAAATAATTTGGCTAATTTGGTCGAAAACATTTTAGCCCAGAATGGCCTTAATTTAGGCTTGCACAGGCCTAATTTTGTATCACCTTTGTCGGAATATACCTTGCAAACAGAGCTACCTAGGGGATGGAAAATTCCTAAGTTCACAAAATTTGCTGGAGAAACTAGCGAATCCACTGTCGAACACGTGGCTCGTTATCTTACTGAGGCTGGTGATATAGCGCATAATGAGAATTTAAGAATGAAGTATTTTCCAAATTCTCTGACTAAGAATGCGTTTACATGGTTCACCACTTTGCCTCCAATTTCTATTTTTAGTTGGAGTCAGTTAGAAAAGGCCTTCCACGAACAATTCTATATGGGCCAATGCAAGATTAGTCTTAAGGAACTAGCTAGTGTTCAACGCAAGGGGGCAGAATGTATTGATGATTATCTCAATAGATTTAGGCTTCTCAAAGCAAGGTGTTTTACTCAAGTGCCTGAACATGAGTTAGTCGAAATGGCTGGTGGTGGTCTAGATTATTCTATAAGAAAGAAGCTAGATACATTGCACTTAAGAGATATGGCACAATTAGCTGATAGAGTTCGACAAGTAGAAAGGCTTAAAGCTGAAAAAGCCAAATCATGTAGGTTCCAAAATAAAAAAGAAAAGGTTGCATATGTCGAAACTAATGACAGTGACCAAGAAATCGACATATCTTATGAAGATGTCGAAGAGGAGGTTAATATAGAAGAATTAAAATCAGGACCTCCTTATACTTGTAAATTGTTGAAACCTTCAAATGGAAAAAATCCTGTTAAGCCTAAAAATGATAAGTTTGTTGCAAAAACTTATACTTATGATGTTTCTAAGTGTGATGAAATATTTGATCTGTTAGTTGCTGATGGTCAAATTTTGGTGCCTAAGGGCCTGAAAGTACCACCATTGGAACAACGACAGAAAAGAGGTTTTTGTAAATTTCACAATTTCTTAGGCCATAACACTTCTCGTTGTGTTATTTTCAGGGATTTAGTTCAAAAAGCCCTCAATGAGGGAAGACTGAAATTTGGTGACAAATCAAAGCCACCAATGAAAATTGATGCTGATCCTCTACCCGCAACTGATGCATTGCTTGTCGAAGTTGACATCAACATGCTTGAAGTCACAAGAGTTGTTGCTGATGATGCTAAAGTGGAGAAAGCTATTGACAAAGTGGATGTCGAAATGGTCACTGAAGACCAATATGCTGAAAAAATGAAAATAGTTTACCCAAAGGCAGAGGAAGAATTGATTGATTTCCTTAACCGCTGCAAAATTAACAACACTGAAGTGATGCTTTGTCCAAGATGTAGTTTTGTTTTCGACAAAGAGGCTACTAAAAATATTGAAGGTTTTAAGCGTCAACTGAAGCGTAAAGGAAAATGGGTCGACAAGAGGCCAAAGTTCAGCTACAACAACAGAGGTATTCAGTATAAGGTCACTTCGACAAAGAATCCTCAAAAAGAACAGATCAAAACCTATGTACCTCCAGCAAAGTCTCCTGTCGAGAAGCGGGTACATTCTGGTGGAAAGAGCACTGGCTATTACCCAGTATACTATGCTGGAAAGGATGCTAGAAATCAGCAAAAATGGTCAAAGGTAGTACTAGTACTACTGGCCAAAACAAGGCATTTGAATCAAACAAATATGCCTATAGTAATAACTACAAAGGGAAAAATCCCATGACAAGAACACAATGGCGCAGGTATCAACGCCAGAAGAAAGTTGCTGTTGCTGAAGGCAAAGTAAACAACTCTAGCAATGACAAAGGTAAGCAAGTACTTGTAAAGTCTTTTGAAATGGCTAGAAAGCCAGCTACTGAAAGGATATTTCCTCCACTCTCAGTAATCAAAGAAGGTCTTAACTTGGATGAAGAGATGGATTCAGATTTTGCTGATTCTGGGTCAGAATACGATGTCTTATGTGGCGTAGTCTCAATTCTGCCAATTGAGTATGATGTAGTTTCTGAAGTGAATGACGTTGAAGAAGATTTCGACGAAGAGACTACTTATAAGCCAATCTGTTACTATGTACTGAAGAATGGTTGCGTGGAGGAACAACATGCTGTATTTGAGAGACCAGATTGTGGAATGATGAATCATCTCAAACCCTTGTATATTCAAGCAAAGGTGAATAACATTGGTGTCAACAAGATCCTGGTCGATGGTGGTGCTGCTGTAAACTTGATGCCACAACATATGCTGAAGAGAATTGGAAAGTGTGAAACAGATTTGAAAACACACAATGTAATACTTACAAATTATGAAGGCAAAAGTGGCCATTCACTCGGGGCCATTGAAGTCGAATTTGCTGTAGGAAGTATTAAGAGACCAACATTGTTTCTGGTAGTTCCATCAAAAGCAAACTACAACTTGCTGTTAGGAAGGGAATGGATACATGGTGTGGGGGCAATACCTTCGACCGTTCACCAAAGGCTCATTATTTGGCGAGAAGATGGTTTGGTCGAAAACATTGAAGGTGATCAGAGTTACTTCAAAGCTGAGGTAAATGCTATAACTAAGAAAACTTTCGACAAACAATTGGCGAACATTGCGCCATGTACATCTTCTGAAATTGGTTATGAACACCAAGATAATGTTAAATCTTCAGTTACACTTCATCCCAATTATGGATTCATTTGGGAAAGAGAGGTTATAGACGAAGACAATCACCCACAAGGCTTTGTCAAGCCTACAGGGTGGGATGGACCATAGATAATTATTTATGGATAAGCCCAGGGCATGGGATAGAATTACGGCCTATGTGGCCGAAAACAAACAAAAAGCGGTTTTAGAAGCCGAGTTACAACAACAAATGGTTGCTGAAGCCATTGAAAATGAAAACAAGACTTTTTTCGAAAATCAGAGGCTTGATTGCGTCTACGATGATGAGCCCCTGGGTTTTGAAAAGGATCCATTGGGTTCGACCAAAAGGATTCAGGCACAAGATCCCTTAGAAGAGATTGATTTGGGGGATGGCTCCATAAAAAGGCCAACATATATTAGTGCAAAGATTGATCAAGCATTGAAGGTGCAGATTGTCGAATTGCAGAAGGAGTACAAGGATTGTTTTGCTTGGGACTACAGTGAAATGCCAGGATTAAGTCGTGAAGTGGTTGAGATAAAATTACCAATTCGACCAGGAAAGAAGCCAGTGAAGCAGACTCCAAGAAGATTTGCACCAGAGATCCTGTTGAAGATCAAAGCAGAAATAGAAAGATTACTAAAGAGCAAGTTCATCAGAACTGCCAGGTATGTCGAATGGCTTGCTAATATAGTTCCTGTAATTAAGAAAAATGGCACACTTAGAGTTTGTATAGATTTTAGAGACTTGAATAATGCTACACCCAAGGATGAATATGCCATGCCAGTGGCAGAAATGTTAGTTGATTCGGCAGCAGGTTATGAATATTTAAGCATGCTTGATGGTTATTCTGGGTATAACCAAATATATATTGCTGAAGAAGATACATCAAAAACAGCATTTTGTTGCCCTGGGGCTTTAGGCGTTTATGAATGGGTAGTAATGCCATTTGGCTTAAAAAATGCTGGAGCTACATACCAAAGAGCAATGAATTCTATGTTTCATGATTTTATTGAAAAATTTATGCAAGTGTACATAGATGATATTGTTATTAAGTCTCTGTCAGAAAATGGTCATTTAGACCATCTTCGACAATCATTCGAAAGAATGAGAAAATATGGATTAAAAATGAATCCAGTCAAATGTGCTTTTTGTGTGCGTGCAGGTGATTTTTTGGGTTTCGCTGTACACAAAAAAGGCATTGAAATCAATCAAAACAAGACGAAAGCGATCTTGGAAACGAAAGCTCCTTCGACAAAGAAAGAGTTACAGTCATTGTTAGGAAAGATTAATTTCCTTAGAAGATTTATTTCAAATCTAAGTAGCAAGACTCGAGTATTTTCGCCATTGCTTCGACTAAAAAAGGTAGATGTGTTCAGATGGGATACAGAACACCAGAAAGCTTTTGACGAGATTAAAGCATACCTGATGAAGCCTCCTATTTTGTTACCTCCCATTAGGAATAAAGTAATGAAATTGTATGTAGCAGCATCAGAATTATCTATAGGTAGCATACTAGCACAAGAGGATGAAAATGGGGTCGAAAGAGCCATATATTACCTTAGTAGGGTTTTAAATGATGCAGAAACTAGGCACCATCCTATAGAAAAATTGTGTTTATGCTTGTATTTCGCTTGAACAAAATTGAAGCAATATATAAAGCCTGTTGATGTGTATGTTTATTCGCATTATGATATCATTAAACATATGCTGTCGAAACCAACTTTACATAGTAGAATAGGTAAATGGGCGTTAGCTCTTTCTGAATTTTCCTTAACTTATCAGCCTTTAAAGGCTATAAAAGGCCAAATAGTGGCTGACTTCATAGTTGACCATTCAGTGGTCGAAAATACAATAAACTTGGTCGAAACTCAACCTTGGAAGTTATACTTCGATGGGTCAAGCCACAAAAATGGTGTTGGAATTGGAGTGTTAATAATTTCACCAACAAAAATACCAACAAAGTATAAGTTTAAAATTGAAGGAACATGCTCCAACAATGAGGCAGAATATGAAGCTTTGATAGCAGGACTTGAAATCTTGTTAGACTTGGGGGCATAACATGTCGAAATTAAAGGCGATTCAGAACTAGTTGTGAAGCAATTAACAAAAGAGTATAAGTGCATTAAAGAAAACCTAATAATGTATTTTGTTACTGCCAATACATTGTTAAAACGTTTCGATAGCGTTCAAATCAAGCATGTGCCTCGTCTTGACAATCAAGAGGCAAACGATTTGGCACAAATTGCTTCAGGATACAGAGTTTCTAAAGAAAAACTAGAAGAATTAATAGAAATAAAAAATAAACTAATTCCGACAGACTATCCTTCAAGTGAATTGTCAAGCCAAAAACTTGGGGGGGCTGAGGATGTATCGTTACCTCCAATTATTGAGAATTTTCAAAGTTTTGAAGATTTTGCCATCGACAATATGTCGAATGATGATTGGCGAAAACCAATTGTCGAATACTTGGAAAATCCAACAGGAATAACTAATAGAAAACCAAGTATAGAGCCTTGAGCTTCGTGATTATTGGAAATGAGTTGTTCAAAAAGACTCCTGAAGGAGTTTTACTTAAATGCCTTAATGAGAGTGAGGCATATTTAGCAATTTCCAATGCTCATAGTGGAACTTGTGGGTCTCATCAAGCAGGCCACAAAATAAAATGGCTTTTATTTCGACAATGAGTGTACTTACCAAATATGTTAAAAGATTGCGTAGAGTTCGCTAAAGGTTGCCAAGAGTGTCAAAGGCATGCAGGAGTTCAACACGTGCCTGCAAGTGAACTTCATTCAATAGTGAAACCTTGGCCATTTAGAGGTTGGGCTTTAGATTTAATTGGTGAGATTAAACCAACTTCGTCGAAAGGACTTCGTTACATATTAGTTGGGATAGATTATTTTACTAAGTGGGTAGAAGCTATTCCTTTAATTAATGTTAATCAGGAGGCAGTAATCAATTTTATTCAAAGCCATATTTTATATAGGTTTGGAATTCCAGAAACCATTACTACAGACCAAGGTACAGTTTTTATTGGTCAAAAAATGGTGGATGTTGCCTCTGAAACTGGTTTCAAGTTACTGACTTCGACACCATACTATGCTCAAGCCAACGGTCAAGTTGAAGCAGCTAATAAAATCATTATTAATTTGATTAAAAAGCATATTGGGCAGAAGCCTAGAAATTGGCATAAAACGCTTGATCAAGTTTTGTGGGCTAGTCGAAATTCTCCTAGAGAGTCAATTAATACTGCTCCTTTTAGACTAACATTTGGACATGATGCAGTCTTACCAGTCGAAATTTGTTTACAGTCAGCCAGAATTCAAAGGCAATTTGAAATTCCATCAGATTATTATTGGAATATGATGTTGGATGAGTTGGTTGATTTAGACAAAGAAAGATTAAATGCATTAAATGTCCTGATAAGGCAAAAAGAAAGGGTAGCTAAAGCTTATAATAACAAAGTTAAGTTGAAAACTTTTGCCTTAGGAGACTTAGTTTGGAAAGTTATACTGCCTATAGACAAAAAAGATAGAGTCTTAGGCAAATGGTCACCGAATTGGGAAGGACCATTTCGAGTTTTACAAGTATATACTAACGGTGTCTATGAAGTCGAAGAATTAGACGCTGATGGTCGAATTTTGCAAATAAATGGCAAATATTTAAAAAAGTATAGGCCAATATTGCAAGAAGTTAAAATAACACAAGACTAAATAGTATAGAGAACTTCAAATATGGCATGTCAAAAGATCAAATGCCAAAAAAGGCTATTGTCGAAGTACAAATTGTCGAAATGTAAAGTAAATTACAAAGATTCCAAAAACTAGAAAGGTTTCAAATTTTAAATTACAAGATAAGATTGGCTTTCAGATTTTCAAACAAAGCCTTAGCTTGCTCCAATCTTGTATTGATGAAATTCTCCTCTTCGACCAGTTGGTTAACAGTGGTCTCATAGTTGTTAAACCTTTCCAAGTGTTCAATACAAAGAACTGCTTCTTTATTTACTTCAACTTCCAAAACATCTGAGGTTTTCATATTTCTTAAGATTGAAGCTCTTTTTTGTTCTGCTGTCTTAATTTTCGACTTCAATTTTTTGATCTCTTTCTGGTACTTTGCAATCTCAGCATCATATTCATCTACAGCTTTCATGTCAGCTTCTGCTTGAACTTGTAGAGAAGAAATTTTGTTCTTTAAAATTTCGACAGCAGTCCACGCTTCTGTTTTTAGCTTGTCTTCACATTCTCTAAGTGCACCATGATTCTTTTTCTTCTCAAAGTCCCTTGTGATTTGTTCCAAAAGAGGTTCAAATGAAACAAGAAACCCAATGAAAGAATTACTAGCTGTTGGATTGTTGAGTTTGTGCAGCAAGTCTTTGATTTTGAAAGTGATCATATGGTCTTCTTCAATCGCTTGGAATAAATCTACTTCAAGGACTCTTGCGCGAAGCTCTTGTAGAAGATTTTCTTTGGAACTTTCAGAGTTTTCACAAGCAGAAACAATCGAAGAGACTGATTTATGTTCACTTGAAGTTTTATTCTTCAACAACAATTGTAGAGCTTCAAGGGGTTTCTTACTTTTCAGTTCTTTCCACTCATCTTCACTCATAGTGGTACCAGTCGAAAGCATGAGCCCAGTCGAATTATCTTCCTTGGTAGGAGATTCATCAACATGCTCTAAGATATCTTCAATTTCCTCATCTTCACTAGACTCATCACTTTCTTCATTGCTCTCTTTTCCTTCTTTGTTTTCTTCTTCTTTTTCTTCTTCTTGTCTGTCAAGTGGATTCTGAGGTTGTTTACCGTGGTTTTTGGTAAACACCGCTAGTTTGAAATTTCTTCTATTTGCAGAATCAACTAGTAAATCCTAAGACCATTTGTGTTAAAGTTTTCCAGAAATTATGAATGTTTTATAGTTTTTAAAAGGAAGAATGAAGATAACTGTCAGTTTCGCGCGAAACCGTCGAAGTCACTTCAGACAGAGATGAAGAAAGCAAATGAAAATGCAGAAAATTGCTTAAAGAAACAAAGTAAAATGCATTAATTGAAAAGAAAGTTGGTACACATGATCATACATTCTTCTCTGACTCGTTTTCTGTGATGTTGGAAGTTAGAGCGTGAGAATCTGTAATGAGTTTGTGACCCGTTTTTCCTATGAAAAACTACTATTTATACAAGGAGGGAAAAAACATAACCAACTAACTGCAGAGAATTTAAAAACAGTAACTGCTGTGCCTTTTCGACCAAGGTAACTGCTGGGCTATTTAGACAACGAGCACTTAATTCCTGATATTTCACTAAACTCTAGCTTCCTTCTTGTTGAACCGACTCTTCTTCAATCCTTTATATTCGTTAAGTTCAGAGCCTTGTCGAACTTACTTTCTGACACAATTCTTCAGTGTCGAAATTAACACTTTCCTCTGAAACTAGCCAATGAAACCTCGTTGACTGCATTTAATTTAGCCTGTCGAAAATGCAGGCTAACAAATTGCCCATCAAAAATGTCTTTTTGACTGAATTTTTAAGTAAAGAAGGAAATGACATTTTTGAAATTCCTCTTAACTGCTCTAATGACGTCATTAACATCACGTTTCAGCATTGATGAGACGTTTCAGCAAAAAGGCACTTTATGGCGCCACCATCTCAGATTTAGTGGGCCACATTTTGCATCGGAACTCCCCACTACTCATTACAATTAACTGCTTCTTTAAAAAGAACCTCAAGGGTTTATTCTCTCTCTCTCTCTCTCTCAAACAGTTATAAAACCAAACCTTTCCCCTTCATTTCACTTCTTTACTCTCTTCATCTTCTGATATTGCGAACCAAAACTCTCTGTAACTGACCTTCGTAAATCCCCTTCATCTTCTTTGCTAAGATAAAACCCAAAAATCACCATAGAAACTCTGTCAAAACTCCATTAAAGCTCCAAGTCTCTCCTCTGGTTTTTTACGAGAACCTTTAAACTGTTTAAAATCCATTTCAATCGCTGAAAATGGCTTCTGCTTCAAATTCTCGTGTTTCTGGAAAACAACAACTCGTTGCTGAACCTGATCTTGAAGATACACACGAGCTCAGATTTGGAAATCTCAGGTACTCATTCCTTCTCCTGAACCTCATAAATTTGCTTTCCTTGGGCCTCTTCCATGAATCCCTTGAAGACACACCAAAAATCCAAGAAATTTTTCCTAGCTATCACCGTTATAGCCCTAGAATCTTCCAACAAGGCCCCTATGAAATGGGGTTTATGAATGCCCCTGCCAGGGTTTTCAGGTCTGCGCCTCACGTAGGAAATGATGTTTATGTCGAATGGCTCAACAAAGTTGAGTTGAAAAAAGGTGGACTTTGGAAAACCCAAGGGATCTTCGACCTAATCCAATTGTCGAGGTATGGCCCTAAATACCAAAGTCCTATGCTCATTTCGGCACTCCATTTCTGGGAACTCACCACTAATACCCTTCATCTGAAATGTGGCATGCTCACTCCTACTTTGCTGGATGTGGCTGCCATCACTGGGCTTCGACCCACGGGAGAAACCTTCAACCCTAACAACAACACCAACACTTATGACTTCAACTTCAAACGTGCCACATTTTTTGGGTACATCGAAGACCAACACATCACCGATACTGAAGAAGTTTCTGACACAGAACACATAGCTTTCCTCACCCAGTGGCTGTCTCACTACATTTTCAGCTCTTCGTCACTTCAGGTGGCCAAAATGTATGTGAATTTGGCCATTCAAATTCACGAAGGTCGAAACCTCTGTCTCAGCAAGCTCATTTTAGCCTCTCTTTATGAGGCCTTAGGAAATGGGGCTCTTGACTTAAAACAACTTGAACCTCAAGGCAAACTTCTGATTTCAGGCCCTATTTGGCTATTTCAATTATGGCTCCTTGCCACTTTCGAGTCAAGATTACAACTATTCTGCCCAAACGACCATGTTAAGATGGTCGAACAAAGGAGTATCGAAGGTTTAAGACTTGCCGTTTTAAAACCCAGGGAAATAGGTCAGTCTATAGAAGATCTATTTTCTGATGTTTTCACCATGCTCCAAAACTGTGATGCTTTCACGCCTTCGATGGCACCATTTATTACAAGAACTCGTGGACCAAGTTGGTTTACCAAAGAATTTTTTACAACGTCTGTCGAACATGAAGAAGAGGGCAATGAAATCTGGCAAGCTTATTTAACCCCAAACCTCCTATCAATTAGAATTTCACCCAGCAAGGGAAAAGCTCAATTTGGTATGGCTGGGTACCAACCAAATTTGGTGGCCAGGCAATTCGGATTGTGCCAACTTCGACCTGCTCCCTTTTTCAAATCAAAAAAGGCTTTAAAATTTCCAGACAATGAAAAAGAGTTCTGACAACGTCTCGACACTGCTGCCCAAAACACTCCCACTTTTAACCCCTTAAAATATGAGCCATCATTTGCTTGTACCAAGGAATTTCTTAAGTGGTGGACCAATTATTACACAACTAAGCTTGCTGTTGTCGAGGAGTCCACCCTGTTATCCAACCTAATCTCTGCTTTTCCTCCTTTGCAGAACAAGAAGGATAAAAGTCAAGGTACGCATATTCGAGAAATTCAAGCTTTTCAAAATTACTTAGAAACTGTATATGATCCAAAATGCCTTAGTCGAACAGTTTCCGGGGCTGCTGATGTTTCAAAGCAAAAAATTCTCAAAAAGATTTCGACAATGCATATTCCACCTTATATAACAAACAAATATGACTATGCTTTAAAAAATAAAATTAAGTTTCCACCTTTGCCAACCAGTAAAATGGCTTTGGCATTTCCACCACCAATTCCTGAATGGTTTGTGTGTGGTTCGACTATGGCGTTACAAAATTATTTTATAACTAAAACAGCCCAGAAAGTGATTCCAACTAAGCATGACATCCACACGTTTAGAGGTGATCTCCATTTGGACATTCAACATGTTCGAATCGCATCTCCCATCGCAACAGGTGATGCATAAGACTCTTAGAAAAATTTCAATTTCTCTTTCATATGCAAATATATTTACATAATTTGTCGAATGTTTGTAGCTATTCCCATTCCAACAACTACTGGTTCAACCAAATCTCCAAAGAAAGGGACAAAGAAAGAAATTAGCACTGCTTCAAAGTAAAGCAAATCTCAACAAACCAAGAAACAAGAAGTAAGTGTCTTTGTGAAATCTTTGCAATATTATGTTCGAACCTTAAATTTGACACCTGACCAAACTTTGTTTTACAGAGTCGAAAGAGGACAAGCAGTTCTACTTCTGATGTTCCCTCTAAGAAAAGGAAGAAAAAGGACATGCCAATTGTGAGCAACAATTCAGAGGTCGAATCTCTTACCTCTTTACTTTTTAATCATTTACTTTTCTTTTCCTTGTTCATACTAACATGAATGTCGAATTTTCAGTCTGACAGCCCAATAAACAATCCCAAACAAACTGAGGTTCCTACAACTCAGGTTGAGAAAGAAAAGAAAAGAAAACATTCTCAAGAAACTCTCAAAACTCTAATTCCAACAGCTCCTGTCGAACAACAAAGAGAAGACAAAGAAACACCAAAGGAAAAAGCTCACATGAATCTAGAAAAACCAGCTAAGAAGAAAGCAAAAGCTCCTAAGAAACCTGAAAGTGCAGGTTCTCGTGTTGGAGAGACAGCTTCGAAGGTAATTAACAAACTCTTTATTTTTCCTAATCATCTTGATTCACTATGATAATAAATTCATCATTCTGTTATAATAGGGAAAGAAAGCTAGCAACATTGAGCTTCAGCAAAAACAACCAACACCAACTTCAACTCTCTCCCCTTCTGTCGAACCAATAACTGAAAACGTGGTCGAGGAACAACCAAATCAAACCAGTCCCATTAATATCATAGAAGAGGCTCTTCACCAACAAACGAGTGATCCGACAAACCAAGAGCCTTCATTAGACAAAGATGCACTTGAAAAAGAAATTCCTGACCAGGATCAAGAGCAGAAAGATGACGAGATGAATGAAGCTGATCATATTGCTGGTGTCGAGTTTGAGAAGGATAATCTGGTTCCAACCCCTAATCTTAGTGACAAAGAAGAAGAAGAAGAAAATCAGGACGAAGGCAACGAGGAAGAACAAATTGATGATGATATTGTTGACTCTGAAGAAGAAGAATCTGAAGATAACTCAGAGCACGTCGATGAATCACCAAAGGACCAAAACACCTCTAAAGCAGCACCTTCAACAAGCAACACTCTGAGCCAAGAGGCCTTGACAGAACTGAAAAGTAAGAATCCTCTTGAGGCTTTGAAGCTCATGTTAAGTAGTAGGGCATCTTCGACTAAGCAAAGCTCTTCGACCACTTCCATTGGTGAAATGTCTGATAGTTCGAAGGAAGACCTCCTTAAGGAATTCCGAGCCAGCGTTCATGAAGCTGACTTATTTCAAACCGTCGAACAAAATCATATAACAACTTTTGAGATCAAAACACTGCTGCATAAACTCAACAATTTGACATCAAGCAAATCCCTCATCGGCTTCATTGTCGAATTCGAGCCTCTTTTAGAACAAATCACCAGGGACCTTCAAAAGAAAAAGGATACCACTGCAAACAAAGAGCGCGAATCTAAACTGCAACAAGAAGTCAAGAAGAGTGGGCTGCTGTCGAAGCTTCACAAGCCAAAATTTCTTCATTGGAGACCCAAGCAGCAAATACTACTCAAGAAATGGCTGATTGTGATAGAGCTATTTCTAGATATCAAGAACAGATCAAGAACCCACAATTGAAGCTCAAAGCAGAAGAAAAGAAGAAAGCTTCACTTCGTAAGACAACTCCTGAATCTTTGGAACCGGTGATTAATGCAGAAGCAGCTTTGGCAATTGAGCATTTAGAAAGACATAGCCAACATGAAGCAAAGGTTCAAAGTTTGGTCGAAGACGAAGCCCTTACTGCTACAAGACTAGAGCATTCGAAATCTGTTTTAGAAAGGCTCAAAGCCAACCTTGAACTTTAAATTGTAATTTTCTTGATTTCCAATTTTGTGACTTCGACAATGTTCTGGCAATTATTAACTTCTCAATGCCATGTTTAACTCTTCTTTATAATTTTAGTTCTACGTTATTTTGACTTCTTGCAGTATTGGCCTATACTTTTTTAAATATTTGCCATTTATTTGCAAAATTCGACCATCAGCGTCTAATTCTTCGACTTCATAGGCACCGTTAGTATATACTTGCAAAACTCGAAATGGTCCTTCCCAATTCGGTGACCATTTGCCTAAGACTCTATCTTTTTTGTCTATAGGCAGTATAACTTTCCAAACTAAGTCTCCTAAGGCAAAAGTTTTCAACTTAACTTTTTTATTATAAGCTTTAGCTACCCTTTCTTTTTTGCCTTATCAGGACATTTAATGCATTTAATCTTTCTTCGTCTAAATCAACCAACTCATCCAACATCATATTCCAATAATAATCTGATGGAATTTCAAATTGCCTTTGAATTCTGGCTGACTGTAAACAAATTTCGACTGGTAAGACTGCATCATGTCCAAATGTTAGTCTAAAAGGAGTAGTATTAATTGACTCTCTAGGAGAATTTCGACAAGCCCACAAAACTTGATCAAGCGTTTTATGCCAATTTCTAGGCTTCTGCCCAATATGCTTTTTAATCAAATTAATAATGATTTTATTAGCTGCTTCAACTTGACCGTTGGCTTGAGCATAGTATGGTGTCGAAGTTAGTAACTTGAAACCAGTTTCAGAGGCAAAATCCACCATTTTTTGACCAATAAAAACTGTACCTTGGTCTGTAGTAATGGTTTCTGGAATTCCAAACCTATATAAAATATGGTTTTGAATAAAATTGATTACTGCCTCCTGATTAACATTAATTAAAGGAATAGCTTCTACCCACTTAGTAAAATAATCTATCCCAACTAATATGTAACGAAGTCCTTTCGACGAAGTTGGTTTAATCTCACCAATTAAATCTAAAGCCCAACCTCTAAATGGCCAAGGTTTCACTATTGAATGAAGTTCACTTGCAGGCACGTGTTGAACTCCTGCATGCCTTTGACACTCTTGGCAACCTTTAGCGAACTCTACGCAATCTTTTAACATATTTGGTAAGTACACTCCTTGTCGAAATAAAAGCCATTTTATTTTGTGGCCTGCTTGATGAGACCCACAAGTTCCACTATGAGCATTGGAAATTGCTAAATATGCCTCACTCTCATTAAGGCATTTAAGTAAAACTCCTTCAGGAGTCTTTTTGAACAACTCATTTCCAATAATCACGAAGCTCAAGGCTCTATACTTGGTTTTCTATTAGTTATTCCTGTTGGATTTTCCAAGTATTCGACAATTGGTTTTCGCCAATCATCATTCGACATATTGTCAATGGCAAAAACTTCAAAACTTTGAAAATTCTCAATAATTGGAGGTAACGATACATCCTCGACCCCCCCAAGTTTTTGGCTTGACAATTCACTTGAAGGATAGTCTGTCGGAGTTAGTTTATTTTTTATTTCTATTAATTCTTCTAGTTTTTCTTTAGAAACTCTGTATACTGAAGCAATTTGTGCCAAATCGTTTGCCTCTTGATTGTCAAGACGAGGCACATGCTTGATTTGAATGCTATCGAAACGTTTTAACAATGTATTGGCAGTAACAAAATACATTATTAGGTTTTCTTTAATGCACTTATACTCTTTTGTTAATTGCTTCACAACTAGTTCTGAATCGCCTTTAATTTCGACATGTTTTGCCCCCTAGTCTAACAAGATCTCAAGTCCTGCTATCAAAGCTTCATATTCTGCCTCATTGTTGGAGCATGGTCCTTCAATTTTAAACTTATACTTTGTTGGTATTTTTGATGGTGAAATTATTAACACTCCAATTCCAACACCATTTTTGTGGCTTGACCCATCGAAGTATAACTTCCAAGGTTGAGTTTCGACCAAGTTTATTGTATTTTCGACCACTGAATGGTCAACTATGAAGTCAGCCACTATTTGGCCTTTTATAGCCTTTAAAGGCTGATAAGTTAAGGAAAATTCAGAAAGAGCTATGCCCATTTACCTATTCTACTATGTAAAATTGGTTTCGACAGCATATGTTTAATGATATCATAATTTCAATAAACATACACATCAACAGGCTTTATATATTGCTTCAATTTTGTACAAGAGAAATACAAGCATAAACACAATTTTTCTATAAGATGGTACCTAGTTTCTGCATCATTTAAAACCCTACTAAGGTAATATATGGCTCTTTCGACCCCATTTTCATCCTCTTGTGCTAGTATGCTACCTATAGATAATTCTGATGCTGCTACATACAATTTCATTACTTTATTCCTAATGGGAGGTAACAAAATAGGAGGCTTCATCAGGTATGCTTTAATCTCGTCAAAAGCTTTCTGGTGTTCTGTATCCCATCTGAACACATCTTCCTTTTTTAGTCGAAGCAATGGCGAAAATACTTGAGTCTTGCCACTTAGATTTGAAATAAATCTTCTAAGGAAATTAATCTTTCCTAACAATGACTGTAACTCTTTCTTTGTCGAAGGAGCTTTCGTTTCCAAGATCGCTTTCGTCTTGTTTTGATTGATTTCAATGCCTTTTTTGTGTACAACGAAACCCAAAAAATCACCTGCACGCACACAAAAAGCACATTTGACTGGATTCATTTTTAATCCATATTTTCTCATTCTTTCGAATGATTGTCGAAGATGGTCTAAATGACCATTTTCTGACAGAGACTTAATAACAATATCATCTATGTACACTTGCATAAATTTTTCAATAAAATCATGAAACATAGAATTCATTGCTCTTTGGTATGTAGCTCCAGCATTTTTTAAGCCAAATGGCATTACTACCCATTCATAAATGCCTAAAGCCCCAGGGCAACAAAATGCTGTTTTTGATGTATCTTCTTCAGCAATATATATTTGGATATACCCAGAATAACCATCAAGCATGCTTAAATATTCATAACCTGCTGCCGAATCAACTAACATTTCTGCCACTGGCATGGCATATTCATCCTTAGGTGTAGCATTATTCAAGTCTCTAAAATCTATACAAACTCTAAGTGTGCCATTTTTCTTAATTACAGGAACTATATTAGCAAGCCATTCGACATACCTGGCAGTTCTGATGAACTTACTCTTTAGTAATCTTTCTATTTCTGCTTTGATCTTCAACAGGATCTCTGGTGCAAATCTTCTTGGAGTCTGCTTCACTGGCTTCTTTCCTGGTCGAATTGGTAATTTTATCTCAACCACTTCACGACTTAATCCTGGCATTTCACTGTAGTCCCAAGCAAAGCAATCCTTGTACTCCTTCAACAATTCGGCAATCTGCACCTTCAATGCTTGATCAATCTTTGCACTAATATATGTTGTCCTTTTTATGGAGCCATCCCCCATATCAATCTCTTCTAAGGGATCTTGTGCCTGAATCCTTTTGGTCGAACCCAATGGATCCTTTTCAAAACCCAGGGGCTCATCATCGTAGACGCAATCAAGCCTCTGATTTTCGACAAAGTCTTGATTTTCATTTTCAATGGCTTCAGCAACCATTTGTTGTTGTGACTCGGCTTCTAAAACCGCTTTTTGTTTGTTTTCGGCCACATAGGCTGTAATTCTATCCCATGCGCTGGGCTTATCCATAAATAATTATCTATGGTCCATCCCACCCTGTAGGCTTGACAAAGCCTTGTGGGTGATTGTCTTCGTCCATCCCACCCTGCGAGTAAGTCCCCCTGACCTCAATAGGTCCAGTCGAAAAGGATAGCTGTGTTGGCCTAAAACATGGCGCAGTCCTAGGGAAATATCGAGATCTAGACTTGATATAGTACCCTCCCCCGGTCGCTCGAAAGACCACCCCTTTGAGCCCACGTGCTCCCCAGGCCCAAGTGCAAGCTCGGATCGTTCGCGATTCGTTAAAAGGCTTTAGGCAGCCTCCTTCGCCGGCTTAATGAGGGCCGGCACCCTTTTTTTTTTTTTTTGCTTTCTTTACTGCTTTCGCTGGCTTATTGAGGGTTGGCACCAATTGATTCCAAAAAGAAAAACAAGAAAGAGAAAAAAAAAATCTTTTCATTGCATTTGTATCATATTTCAAAAAGAAACAAAAAAGAGAAAAAAAGAAAAAGGAAAATTCTGGTTTCTCTAAGTAGACAAAATTGGTATAATTTCTGAATTCTTTATTTCTATTTTGCCTCGGAATATGTTTCGGCCAATTCATATTCCTTGGTAAAATCCAAATAAAGAGGGGCAGCTGTCATACCCTAATTTTGTCCGCCTAGGTTTAAAACCCTAATTTTCCGCAAAAAATAAATAAATTGAGAAGTGTGGTTTTATTTTGAAGAGTGAAGAGCATTGTGCTTGCATTTTTGGGTTTTAAAAGTCATTCTAGGGCTTTTAAATTCATTGTTAGAGTGGAAATGCATTTGTTGTTAAAAAACAAGGTTTTTAGGGCAAAAGGGTATTTTGGTCATTGTCAAAAATAAGATAATTTCTCATCAAGAATCATTGTGCAATTTTAGAGAAATTTATTTGAGGCAAAACATTTTTGGTCATGTATGTATGTATGCGCATGCATGCATACATTGTGCACAAAATTTCAAAAAGGATCAAAAGGGAATATTCTACAAAAAGTTCCAAGATGTGATTTTTATGACATTTTTGGTCATGGTGATCTCATAAAATGGCATATTCCTAAGGTTCCTAGTATGTGGCCTAAATTGGTGTATTTTTGTACAATTATCTTGAAAAGAATAATCAAAAATGAAGGGATAATGGAATGGTCATATAATAGTACAATAGTACAAGATGACAACTAGCAAAACTTGGGCACCACTCTTCTCTCATTGCTTGGCCGAATTCACTCCCCTTCATTTCCCTCTCATTTTGCATTTTTTTGACCTCAATCCATGTGTGATTCAATCCTCACCCTCCATTCAAATTTCAGATGCAATCCTAGGGTGAGATGAGATGCACAATGACCTAACTACCCTTAAACCTAATTGCTTTCTATATATACCCTATTAACCTCACCTCACAAAACACACCTTTTTTGGCCTCACAATTCATTCACAAAACCCTAGCACACAAACCTCTCCTCTCCTCTCCTCCTTTGGCCGAAATCATACCACCTTCTTCCTCCATCAATTCTTCACTTCTCCTTCACCAAATCATCATTTTCTCACCTCATTTCCATTCCTACTTCATATATCTTCCTTCTCTCCTAATTTAATTCAAGCTTGCATCATCAAAGGGCATTTTTAAGCAAGCATTTCGTGGGTTTCATTGAAGTTTGGTGAAGATTCAAGTTGATTTGTGGTCTTGTTCTTCATATTAGTCATTCCTTAGCTTGGATTTGAGGTAAACTTCTTAAAACCTAGCATCATCTTCAACTTTTTTGCATCAAAATGTAGATATCATGTTTCTAATTTTGCATCCTACCATATTCATGCATTTTAGTGTTGTTATATTGTTGATTTGTTGATTGTTGTTGGTGAGAGGTGTCTCAAGCATTTTGACAAACACCGTGGGAGGTTTGGGTGCTTGAAATGCTTCTCACCCTTGAATAAATTGTGATTTATGTTGTTTTTACTATGATCTTGCATTTTTGTTGAATAAAATGATGTGATGCTTCGCAAATCATGACTAGAATTAGGGTTTGTTAATTTTCTTGTGAAATGGGTTTGCAATTGTGATCAAAAACGTTTTCTCAAGTTATTTTGATGCTAATTGATTGTATCTTGCTTGCAAATTGTTATATGTTGATGATTGGCAAGAGGACTCTCACTTGTGCCTAGTGCACTTCACTTTAAGTGATGAGGATTGCCTAAGATGATTCAATTTTCTTTGTGCAATTCTTGCTTGAAAATGCAAATGCTAGTTCTCTAACTTGATTAATCAATTTTGGCTATAAAATGACTTGTTATTGCTTTCTTTTGGTCACTTGTGATCATGCAAATGCGATGTTCATTCTAGGTTAATAATTTGTTTTGTGTTGATGATTTGGTAAAAGGACTAGACACTTATGCCTTTGTGCATTGTCTCAAATGTCAAGGATTACCAAAAGGGATTCAACCTTGTGTTTTATCTTGTGTTGACACCTAATTGAATTAAACTTTTGCATTATCTATTTGTGTGCCTATTCTTGTAACCTATTTGGTTAATGTTGATCTTACATATGCATTCCATTAGATGTTGATGACTAAGTGTCATTCTTGTGCTCAAATGTTGTAATTGGTAATGTTTATGCTTATGCTTACATTGTTGATTGCTTTGCTTGCAATTTGTTAAATGTTGCACTTTGGTTCTTGACTTGGAAATTGATTGAATGTTCTACTTTCTTTTCCTTTTGGATGCCACGCCATCCCAACAAACCTTTTGTGACCAATGTCACCCTCAAACTCCCTTCTCCTTTCATCAAATCAATCAATTTCTAAAGCTTTTTCCAAACTCAATCTTTTCTCAAATTGTTTTCATAAGACAATCAAATTCTTTCTAAGATCAATAATAAACCTTTTTGAAAACTCATAAGGAGGCAAGTCGGACGTACGGTCGGTGTTGTCTAGCGTCCTAAGATCAGAGCTGTACAGCTCAAACATCTTGGGATACTTATGAGAATCAAAACAAGTAATTAACAATTTGAACCCTATTTCAAAAAATGAGTAAGGAATCGAGTCGGATGTACATCCGGGATCGGTTAGCGTCTTAGGGTTAGCGAGCTGTACAGTTCGTGCGAGTCTAAGATACTTGCCAAATAAAAGCAACCAACCTCACAACAAATCTTTTTCTTCCTTAATCAAAAAAACATTTTCAATAAGTAGGGGGCACGTCGTCTGTACAGGCGGGGTTGTCTTTGTTCTAGATCTAGTGGACTGTACAGTCTAGGACCGAAAACCCCTACAATAAAAAACACCAACACAAAGTTTCTCGACTAAGGAGAACTACGTAAGCTTTGAATTCTCCATCGCACCGGGAGATACGTAGGAGCGGGTCACATCCCGTCAAGCACACTTTTAAAAAATAATAAAAAGATTATTCTTTTCCCCCGTTTTCAAAAACACTTTTCTCAAATAAAAAAGAAGTAGAACGAATTGTTTCAAATCAACTCTGTCAAAACCGCACATCAAGTTAAAGGTTCCCTTTCGGTAGAAAGGAGGTGTGGGATGCTAATACCTTCCCCACACCTAACCGACCCCCGAACCTACATCTCTAGTTCTCAAAGGACCACCCGCCTTAAAAAAGGACCCCTTTTCAATGTTTTGGTCCCTAAATAAAAAATGTTGATGGCGGCTTCACAAATTTTCACGTTGTACGATGAAAGGTCCAATCCGGATCTTTCGGGGTGCAACAGCTGGCGACTTCACTGGGGACTTTCCTTTTAAAACGAGGGTCAGGCCTAATTAACTTGATGTGCGGTTTAATTGTTTGATTTGAATGTGATTGTTCTATTTCTCTCTTTTCTTCTCCTTCTCTTTCTTCTCTCTTTCTGATGTTTGAATGTTCTCTTGCATTCTCGTGTTGTTATGTTGCATTCATGTGCATTTGACTCTTCTTCTTATATGTTCGCTTCTTGTTCCTTCTTCTCCTTTCATCTTCTTTTGTTTATATGCTTAATATGATCATGCATTTCTCCAATCCCCATGATCCCTTCTTCTTTGCTCCCTTTCTTCAAGGTAAGTTCATGCATTCCCCCGATTCTATTATGACCCCTCTTCTTGGCTCCCTTTCTTGAGGTAAGCAGTGCATATGATTGTTGTTGGAACCCTAGGTTAGTTTACTTGTTTGTATTGAAATGATATATGCTTGCAAAACCCTAGGGTAGACGACTCTTTGTATGGACTGTTTCTGGATTTTCTTTGCAGGTGGGGGCGTATGTTTGTCGTTGTGCTCCTACACACACGTTGCACTCTTTTTACCCTTATATTTCTTGGTGAGACAGCCCTATACCCGGGCTAGAGCATATCTTAGGCTAGAACGAAGTCATTAGTGGCTGCTCACTGGACGTACGTCTTGTTGGGTGGTTGCGAAGACTTCACCTAGAGTTTGGTTTTGTTTGATGATACCATCACTTGGACGTACGGCCCTGTGATCGGTGGTCTCAGATGAGGTCGTTGGCTCTAGGAGCCTTATTTAGGGTCCTTCTTTTAGTGCTAACCTTGAAGTGTGTACCCGTAGAAATAGCCATAGATCCTATCTCTAAGAAACCTTGGTAGGACACAAAGGAGCTTCATACCCCTGCATCCATGCTAAATAAAATATTTTTGCAAATAAACCGAAAAAAAATTATTATCAAAAAAAAAAGTGTGAATTTCCGGCTTTTGAAAGCCTTTGCATTGTAAATAATTTTTTACTCATTTCCTTTTGCATACATCTTCATCCAGTGAAGATCATGATTTTTCATGCATTAAAAATTGCGAGTATCATGCACTTTCTCGCATATAAAAAAAAACATTTTTTAGAAACATCTCTCGTGCATTGTTATTTTCCCTTGCATATAAATATGTGAACCTCTCATTTTGCATATAGTCTCTCGTGCATTTTAAAAATAATTGCGAGTATCATGCATTTCATTTCATTGCATAAGAAAAAATGAAAACGAAAAAAACAATTATCATCTGCATAGCATAAGCATTTCAGTCATCCATAATCATGTACAAAAACCTTCATCAAATAATGTGGGCGTCGAGCCAATGTAGCATTTATGCATCATTTCATTAACTTCATAAGCATTATGTCAGAAAAAAGACGAAGAAGAACTACGTAGCTTTGATTCCTCATCACAATGGGGATACGTAGGAGCGGGTCACACCCGTCAAGCACCTTTTTCTAAAAACCTTTTTCCCCAAATAAAGCACCTTTTTCTAAAAACCTTTTTCCCCAAATAAAGCACCTTTTTCTAAAAATCTTTTTCCCCAAATAAAGCACCTTTTTCTAAAAACCTTTTTCCCCAATCATTTTCCAAAAAAAAATGAAATGAAATAAGAGAAACTCTTTATGCAATCGTTCCATGGGTAGAAGTGCATCTTTGAATGATGAAGGGTAATATCTCAAACTTGTTTGTGCACTACAAATTTGAGATGATACTCTACGATATCGGGGCACTTTGACCCAATCAGGCGCAGTTTTTTTTCAAATAAAGTGAATAAGTGGAGTCAACCAAATGTCGAAGCATTTCAGTATATTGCGTGAAGTATTGAGTCAGGATCCACTCAATGTTTCATGCAAGTTACTCAGAGTAACGACAATTGGTTGCCTCACGTCATCATTTTCGCAAAAAGGGGCATTGGTATTTCAGATCTTGCCGTGCCTCTAAAGAATAAAAATCATTTTGAAAAAATATCATTCTTGCATCTTGCATCATCCAAAAATGCATTGGAGTTTCGTATTTCATCTTGCATCAAAAACAAACAAAAAAATCTCCTTTAGAATAATTACACTTTTCAAGTGGTCATTTTTCATGCATTTGCTTATCATGATTTGTTCATTCATACATTGCATAAACCAAATAAAAAAAGTTGTGATGAGAGACGAGACGCTTTTGCAAAATAATCTGTTGAAAAAGTTTACCCTTACTTATTTGCAAACTCAAGATGTTCCAAGGCACTCAGTTTTTCAAATCAACAGTTCATTTGCATTTTCTTCAAAAAAAGGCATTGCATCTCATCCATTCCATGATAAAAGACTGAAACAGTTCATCAAAAAAATTTTCCATCATGTTTTAACCAATGTTAACTCTCTACGAAGCATTCTTCTAGTGGGCGTGCATGCCATGTGCAATTTCTCTTGTTCGAGTCTGTCAGTTTCCTTCCCTTATCATCATTCTCCATCCAAGTTTGATCCCGCCCCATCCACCCATAAAGTACATACTCTCCCCGCATTAGTACACACTTGACTTTTGGTTTAAATCCTCCATACAAGAGGGCAATTTTGTAATCACTTAATTACCTTGTTAAGATTGTTTTTCTTTGGTGCAAGTCTAAAAATGTGCATGCCTCCATGCTGGGGCAATTGGGCATTCTGCTGAAAATTGCTATCTTTTGAAAAGTTTGGTTTAGGGCTTCATTGATTCCAAGCAGTTAACTTTTGAGAAGGGGGGAAGGATCAAGTTCTCAGGGTCTGTGGACTATTAAGCAAGGATAGCAGTTGTTGAAGAGGGTTGAAGTGGTGAAAGCGGCATCATCAAAACATTTGTGTCTTTGTCATGCATTTCATAGCATTTATGAGTGATTGTTGATTTTCATGTAGTTTTTCAGTTCAAAACAATTTTCTGTAATGCAATCCTTTGGCTCTGCCCAAGGCCTTAGGATATTTCAATAAGGGCACACATGTTTCCTTTTAGTATCATCATCAATAAAATGTTATTTTGAATTCCTCAATAAAATTTCTTTCTTTCATTTTGTCATGTGTCTGTTATTTGCTTTTCAATTCCTCCCAACGCGGATCAAAAATAATAATAAATGAAAATAATCTTTGAAAACAACGACGCCAATGGTTCATATTGTGACTCTGATTACCCGATTAACCAAACTGAGAGAGAGGCTGAAGACAACTGGGATGTTTCTTCGGACTTAATAAGTGAAGAATTGGCTAAGGCTGTAGAAATTCATGATGCCACAACTAGGTTGGGCAATGAAATCAAAGCACAAGTTCAAGCAAAGTGGAGCAATGCTGAGGAAACCAAACAAATGTTACAAGCGAACCTCTTTCGCGACTAAACCCTTTCCCTTCCTCAGATCAACCAACTTTCCCATTACAAGTACCCCATCACAAAAAAAAAATTCATAACCAAATGCCTGCCATCGCCACCTTCCTCACTACCAGTGGCCCTTCTACAAAATCAACCCATCTCATTTGCTCCTCCTTCTGAACCTCCTGTCACCCCAGTTAATACCAGAACCCAATCAAGCATCCTCCAACCGCTGCAGGGGTTTCATTGCCATTATCTCTCCAATCACCCCAGACAAGGATCACTTCAAATATCCAAAAATAGTGTATCACTTTTATCAGCTCACTCAACTCAAAAGCAAAAAAGGAAAAAATCAGAAAAAATGAAACAAAAAAGAACAGATTCAAAAAATGAAAATCCCAAAAATGAAAAAACAAGGGAAAAAGAGACGAAAGAAATATAAGTTGTGAGCTGATACATTTGGCCATAAAGCGTAAGAGATCCTTGTCTCAATGAACCTTCCTACACCTTGTTGTGTATGACCACCCTTTCTTCCATAAACCTTCAAACACTTCATCATTCCCATACATCTCTCCTTTCATAAAACAGCAAACACTACCTCGACCTCGTCATCCCGCCCTCCACAAACCCTCAGTCATTCCTCAGACTCCACCATCAGATTTGCAATCAAGCTGTTGTGCAAGAATAAGAGAACAAAGTGGTCCGTCCTCATGAGGAATCAAGTGACATGATCAATTTGAGCAAAGGAGAGGATTGACGCCATGATAAAGAGCAATGAATCAACAAGTTTGTGTAAATCACCCTTCTGACATAAGACACTTGCCTTTATAACAAAGTCTGTAATTACCAAAGTTCGGTCTGTTGCGCAGCTTTCCAAGCTAAGGTAGTCACAAATGACAGTATGAAGACTCCAGGTCAATCATCATGATCCCTCCCTACGCCACCCTAAAAATGGGGCAGTTAGAGACAATCAACAAAGGACATCAAGGACGATGATGACCTTCATGGAAATCAGGCTTCGTTTTACACTCTAACAGGGGCAAACCCCATATGATGGAAGTAATACTTTCATTGAGCCTTATCAAACCAAAGTACATTTGTCTTATGTCAGAAGAAGATTAAGAGAAAGCTCAAACCGAAGAAAGCTCATCTTCAACAATTTCAAAGAAGACTCAATGCTCAAAAAGATCATGAACCTCCAAAGGGATTCCCATGGAGATGAACCCAGTATCATGAAGACGAAGAACTTATTCTCCGGAGGGGCCTTTAATTCTCGCAAAATGGGATGCAAGAAAAGAAAACCCCAGTTTCCAGTAAATTCAGATGCAGTCAGAAAGGAGTATGCCTAAAGAAATAAACGAAAAAAAGAGAAAGACAAGCCAAGTAAGAATTAGCTCGCTAGGTTGAAAACCCGAAAGGGCGGCCTAGGCAAAATCAGAGCGACCCGGTGGATTGAAAACCCGCAAAGGGCGATCCAGGCAAAAATTAGGGTCAGAAAACTTGGACTTGAAATGAAAAAGGCAATCAGCACTCCCAAAAGTTTGGATAAAGGGGTGATCAAGGTCATGAGTATGGACGATTGGCATCGTTACTTCAAAAGAAAAAACACAAGATCTGCTTCCCCCTTTTCTTGTATTTTTCCAGTTTAAAAATTTTTCAATGTACTTTCAATTGGCGTGACCTTTTGCACGTCCAGTTTCCATAACAATAAGAATTCAACTTTTTCTTCCATGTGTTTTCTTTTCGTGTCTTTTATCTTCACTTATTCTGTCTCTTTGTTTTAAAATAAATGTTTTTATGATTGATGATACTGAATTGTGAAACCTGTGCATGAGTCAAAAAGCATTACAATCATTGCGAAATTTCTGAAAATCATAGAAAAGGGGGGATCCCTCAAATAAATGAATTGGCAAAAAACAAACGAGGGCACAATCACTTCAAATGGCAAGCAAACTTATGCGCGGCTCTGGCATTGCTATTACCCTAGATGGTCCTCATGTCTCAGGCCCAAAGGAAAAGATTTGCACCAAAGATTAAAACAAGGTTTAGTGATAACCAAGTGAGGCTTCTTTCATGCCAAAAGTCAAGACATTCATAGAGAACCAAAGATTTGCACTGAGAACACCACTCAGATCCAAAAGTTGGGGCATTCTCTTCACCACCCACCCACCCTGGTCTTGGGAAAGTTTGTTCATTGTCCATCCCATTCATATACCACCCTCAGTTCGTAACCAGTACCATAACTTCATCCCCTTTCACAAACCCACTCAAAGAACCCATTTGAAATTGTCATTCTAAAGTGGGGCATTTCCATAACTGTTCACTCCCGCTCAAATGAGCAGAGTTCTCCCTAAAGTCATTCACATCCATAAATTCCTGTCGGGGCAGTCTCTCAACTCACTGTCCTAAACCAATCCCAAGTTAACTGACTCACTCGTCCACATCTGCACTCTTATGCATACTTACTAGTCAATGCTTCAGAGAGAGAGAATACAAATTGATCATGTGGTGTTTAAAGTTCAGTCATCATGGAAATGGAAAGGAAAATAAGTGAGCTTGTTAATAAAAACCTTGAGAACACCAGAGTTTGAATCAAATCTAGTTTTTCCAAAGAATGGTCCATAGCCATCTCAATTCCTTGCATTCAAAGTCTCGCGTCTCATCATCATAAAAATGTGTACAAAAATGTTTAAATACTCCAATCATTCATCCTCCTCATGCATGTAGGCATTTCATGTTATTCAAAGCATTACATTCGCATCATCACCATTCATCACAATAAAAGCAAAAGAACACAGACATTCCATAGCATTTATCATCATCACATCAAACATCAAATCAGTTTTCAAAACAAAAAGAGGCATTCTTAATAAATAGTCATAGTCGTCACGATAGGACGCTTGAATTGATCACTCAAGAATCCCAAAGTCCCTATGCTAAAAGAAAATTAAAAACATTCATTGCATCACGTGCATTCGCATAACCTGCCCTTGCATAACATACATTTGCATTACATTTGCATATCCACCTCTTGTGCATTCATCGAAAAAAGAATAAGGAGCATTTCATGAATATCCATGTCTTTGCTAAATTTTTCTGCATCCAAATAAGTTGCTATCTTCTAGTAACAGCTCAAGTCGCCGATGGTCGATCCTACGAAACTCGTGTTCGTTCGATCACCACTAAGGTAAGAAAAAACTTGCATTCATGCACCATTCCTTGCATCAACTAACGTATGCAGGTACCCTGGATCAGTGCGGTAGCATTGACCAACTGAAGAAAACCAATTGGATTTTCAAATCCCCTTTGGACCCACGTGTCCCCCAGAAGATTGACTTCACTTCGTATTCGAGCTGCGAGTAAGTCCCCCTGACCTCAATAGGTCCAGTCGAAAAGGATAGCTGTGTTGGCCTAAAACATGGCGCAGTCCTAGGGAAATATCGAGATCTAGACTTGATATAGTACCCTCCCCCGGTCGCTCGAAAGACCACCCCTTTGAGCCCACGTGCTCCCCAGGCCCAAGTGCAAACTCGGATCGTTCGCGATTCGTTAAAAGGCTTTAGGTAGCCTCCTTCGCCGGCTTAATGAGGGCCGGCACCCTTTTTTTTTTTTTGCTTTCTTTACTGCTTTCGCTGGCTTATTGAGGGTTGGCACCAATTGATTCCAAAAAGAAAAATAAGAAAGAGAAAAAAAAAATCTTTTCATTGCATTTGTATCATATTTCAAAAAGAAACAAAAAAGAGAAAAAAAGAAAAAGGAAAATTCTGGTTTCTCTAAGTAGACAAAATTGGTATAATTTCTGAATTCTTTATTTCTATTTTTCCTCGGAATATGTTTCGGCCAATTCATATTCCTTGGTAAAATCCAAATAAAGAGGGGCAGCTGTCATACCCTAATTTTGTCCGCCTAGGTTTAAAACCCTAATTTTCCGCAAAAAATAAATAAATTGAGAAGTGTGGTTTTATTTTGAAGAGTGAAGAGCATTGTGCTTGCATTTTTGGGTTTTAAAAGTCATTCTAGGGCTTTTAAATTCATTGTTAGAGTGGAAATGCATTTGTTGTTAAAAAACAAGGTTTTTAGGGCAAAAGGGTATTTTGGTCATTGTCAAAAATAAGATAATTTCTCATCAAGAATCATTGTGCAATTTTAGAGAAATTTATTTGAGGCAAAACATTTTTGGTCATGTATGTATGTATGCGCATGCATGCATACATTGTGCACAAAATTTCAAAAAGGATCAAAAGGGAATATTCTACAAAAAGTTCCAAGATGTGATTTTTATGACATTTTTGGTCATGGTGATCTCATAAAATGGCATATTCCTAAGGTTCCTAGTATGTGGCCTAAATTGGTGTATTTTTGTACAATTATCTTGAAAAGAATAATCAAAAATGAAGGGATAATGGAATGGTCATATAATAGTACAATAGTACAAGATGACAACTAGCAAAACTTGGGCACCACTCTTCTCTCATTGCTTGGCCGAATTCACTCCCCTTCATTTCCCTCTCATTTTGCATTTTTTTGACCTCAATCCATGTGTGATTCAATCCTCACCCTCCATTCAAATTTCAGATGCAATCCTAGGGTGAGATGAGATGCACAATGACCTAACTACCCTTAAACCTAATTGCTTTCTATATATACCCTATTAACCTCACCTCACAAAACACACCTTTTTTGGCCTCACAATTCATTCACAAAACCCTAGCACACAAACCTCTCCTCTCCTCTCCTCCTTTGGCCGAAATCATACCACCTTCTTCCTCCATCAATTCTTCACTTCTCCTTCACCAAATCATCATTTTCTCACCTCATTTCCATTCCTACTTCATATATCTTCCTTCTCTCCTAATTTAATTCAAGCTTGCATCATCAAAGGGCATTTTTAAGCAAGCATTTCGTGGGTTTCATTGAAGTTTGGTGAAGATTCAAGTTGATTTGTGGTCTTGTTCTTCATATTAGTCATTCCTTAGCTTGGATTTGAGGTAAACTTCTTAAAACCTAGCATCATCTTCAACTTTTTTGCATCAAAATGTAGATATCATGTTTCTAATTTTGCATCCTACCATATTCATGCATTTTAGTGTTGTTATATTGTTGATTTGTTGATTGTTGTTGGTGAGAGGTGTCTCAAGCATTTTGACAAACACCGTGGGAGGTTTGGGTGCTTGAAATGCTTCTCACCCTTGAATAAATTGTGATTTATGTTGTTTTTACTATGATCTTGCATTTTTGTTGAATAAAATGATGTGATGCTTCGCAAATCATGACTAGAATTAGGGTTTGTTAATTTTCTTGTGAAATGGGTTTGCAATTGTGATCAAAAACGTTTTCTCAAGTTATTTTGATGCTAATTGATTGTATCTTGCTTGCAAATTGTTATATGTTGATGATTGGCAAGAGGACTCTCACTTGTGCCTAGTGCACTTCACTTTAAGTGATGAGGATTGCCTAAGATGATTCAATTTTCTTTGTGCAATTCTTGCTTGAAAATGCAAATGCTAGTTCTCTAACTTGATTAATCAATTTTGGCTATAAAATGACTTGTTATTGCTTTCTTTTGGTCACTTGTGATCATGCAAATGCGATGTTCATTCTAGGTTAATAATTTGTTTTGTGTTGATGATTTGGTAAAAGGACTAGACACTTATGCCTTTGTGCATTGTCTCAAATGTCAAGGATTACCAAAAGGGATTCAACCTTGTGTTTTATCTTGTGTTGACACCTAATTGAATTAAACTTTTGCATTATCTATTTGTGTGCCTATTCTTGTAACCTATTTGGTTAATGTTGATCTTACATATGCATGCCATTAGATGTTGATGACTAAGTGTCATTCTTGTGCTCAAATGTTGTAATTGGTAATGTTTATGCTTATGCTTACATTGTTGATTGCTTTGCTTGCAATTTGTTAAATGTTGCACTTTGGTTCTTGACTTGGAAATTGATTGAATGTTCTACTTTCTTTTCCTTTTGGATGCCACGCCATCCCAACAAACCTTTTGTGACCAATGTCACCCTCAAACCCCCTTCTCCTTTCATCAAATCAATCAATTTCTAAAGCTTTTTCCAAACTCAATCTTTTCTCAAATTGTTTTCATAAGACAATCAAATTCTTTCTAAGATCAATAATAAACCTTTTTGAAAACTCATAAGGAGGCAAGTCGGACGTACGGTCGGTGTTGTCTAGCGTCCTAAGATCAGAGCTGTACAGCTCAAACATCTTGGGATACTTATGAGAATCAAAACAAGTAATTAACAATTTGAACCCTATTTCAAAAAATGAGTAAGGAATCGAGTCGGATGTACATCCGGGATCGGTTAGCGTCTTAGGGTTAGCGAGCTGTACAGTTCGTGCGAGTCTAAGATACTTGCCAAATAAAAGCAACCAACCTCACAACAAATCTTTTTCTTCCTTAATCAAAAAAACATTTTCAATAAGTAGGGGGCACGTCGTCTGTACAGGCGGGGTTGTCTTTGTTCTAGATCTAGTGGACTGTACAGTCTAGGACCGAAAACCCCTACAATAAAAAACACCAACACAAAGTTTCTCGACTAAGGAGAACTACGTAAGCTTTGAATTCTCCATCGCACCGGGAGATACGTAGGAGCGGGTCACATCCCGTCAAGCACACTTTTAAAAAATAATAAAAAGATTATTCTTTTCCCCCGTTTTCAAAAACACTTTTCTCAAATAAAAAAGAAGTAGAACGAATTGTTTCAAATCAACTCTGTCAAAACCGCACATCAAGTTAAAGGTTCCCTTTCGGTAGAAAGGAGGTGTGGGATGCTAATACCTTCCCCACACCTAACCGACCCCCGAACCTACATCTCTAGTTCTCAAAGGACCACTCGCCTTAAAAAAGGACCCTTTTTCAATGTTTTGGTCCCTAAATAAAAAATGTTGATGGCGGCTTCACAAATTTTCACGTTGTACGATGAAAGGTCCAATCCGGATCTTTCGGGGTGCAACAATGTTCATGGCGCAATGTTCGCCAATTGTTTGTTGAAAGTTTTCTTAGATATAGCATTTACCTCAGCTTTGAAGTAACTCTGATCACCTTCAATGTTTTCGACCAAACCATCTTCTCGCCAAATAATGAGCCTTTGGTGAACGGTCGAAAGTATTGCCCCCACACCATGTATCCATTCCCTTCCTAGCAGCAAGTTGTAGTTTGCTTTTGATGGAACTACCAGAAACAATGTTGGTCTCTTAATACTTCCTACAGCAAATTCGACTTCAATGGCCCCAAGTGAATGTCCACTTTTGCCTTCATAATTTGTAAGTATTACATTGTGTGTTTTCAAATCTGTTTCACACTTTCCAATTCTCTTCAGCATATGTTGTGGCATCAAGTTTACAGCAGCACCACCATCGACCAGGATCTTGTTGACACCAATGTTATTCACCTTTGCTTGAATGTACAAGGGTTTGAGATGATTCATCATTCCACAATCTGGTCTCTCAAATACAGCATGTTGTTCCTCCACGCAACCATTCTTCAGTACATAGTAACAAATTGGCTTATAAGTAGTCTCTTCGTCGAAATCTTCTTCGACGTCATTCACTTCAGAAACTACATCATACTCAATTGGCAGAATTGAGACTACGCCACATAAGACATCGTATTCTGATCCAGAATCAGCAAAATCTGAATCCATCTCTTCATCCAAGTTAAGACCTTCTTTGATTACTGAGAGTGGAGGAAATATCCTTTCAGTAGCTGGCTTTCTAGCCATTTCAAAAGACTTTACAAGTACTTGCTTACCTTTGTCATTGCTAGAGTTGTTTACTTTGCCTTCAGCAACAGCAACTTTCTTCTGGCATTGATACCTGCGCCATTGTGTTCTTGTCATGGGATTTTTCCCTTTGTAGTTATTACTATAGGCATATTTGTTTGATTCAAATGCCTTGTTTTGGCCAGTAGTACTAGTACTACCTTTGACCATTTTTGCTGATTTCTAGCATCCTTTCCAGCATAGTATACTGGGTAATAGCCAGTGCTCTTTCCACCAGAATGTACCCGCTTCTCGACAGGAGACTTTGCTGGAGGTACATAGGTTTTGATCTGTTCTTTTTGAGGATTCTTAGTCGAAGTGACCTTATACTGAATACCTCTGTTGCTGTAGCTGAACTTTGGCCTCTTGTCGACCCATTTTCCTTTACGCTTCAGTTGAGGCTTAAAACCTTCAATATTTTTAGTAGCCTCTTTGTCGAAAACAAAACTACATCTTGGACAAAGCATCACTTCAGTGTTGTTAATTTTGCAGCGGTTAAGGAAATCAATCAATTCTTCCTCTGCCTTTGGGTAAACTATTTTCATTTTTTCAGCATATTGGTCTTCAGTGACCATTTCGACATCCACTTTGTCAATAGCTTTCTCCACTTTAGCATCATCAGCAACAACTCTTGTGACTTCAAGCATGTTGATGTCAACTTCGACAAGCAATGCATCAGTTGCGGGTAGAGGATCAGCATCAATTTTCATTGGTGGCTTTGATTTGTCACCAAATTTCAGTCTTCCCTCATTGAGGGCTTTTTGAACTAAATCCCTGAAAATAACACAACGAGAAGTGTTATGGCCTAAGAAATTGTGAAATTTACAAAAACCTCTTTTCTGTCGTTGTTCCAATGGTGGTACTTTCAGGCCCTTAGGCACCAAAATTTGACCATCAGCAACTAACAGATCAAATATTTCATCACACTTAGAAACATCATAAGTATAAGTTTTTGCAACAAACTTATCATTTTTAGGCTCAACAGGATTTTTTCCATTTGAAGGTTTCAACAATTTAGAAGTATAAGGAGGTCCTGATTTTAATTCTTCTATATTAACCTCCTCTTCGACATCTTCATAAGATATGTCGAATTCTTGGTCACTGCCATTAGTTTCGACATATGCAACCTTTTCTTTTTTATTTTGGAACCTACCTGATTTGGCTTTTTCAGCTTTAAGCCTTTCTACTTGTCGAACTCTATCAGCTAATTGTGCCATATCTCTTAAGTGCAATGTATCTAGCTTCTTTCTTATAGAATAATCTAGACCACCAGCAGCCATTTCGACTAACTCATGTTCAGGCACTTGAGTAAAACACCTTGCTTTGAGAAGCCTAAATCTATTGAGATAATCATCAATACATTCATTCTGCCCCCTTGCGTTGAACACTAGTTAGTTCCTTAAGACTAATCTTGCATTGGCCCATATAGAATTGTTCGTGGAAGGCCTTTTCTAACTGACTCCAACAAAAAATAGAAATTGGAGGCAAAGTGGTGAACCATGTAAACGCATTCTTAGTCAGAGAATTTGGAAAATACTTCATTCTTAAATTCTCATTATGCGCTATATCACCAGCCTCAGTAAGATAACGAGCCACGTGTTCGACAGTGGATTCGCTAGTTTCTCCCGCAAATTTTGTGATCTTAGGAATTTTCCAGCCCCTAGGTAGCTTTGTTTGCAAGGTATATTCCGACAAATGTGATACAATATTAGGCCTGTGCAAGCCTAAATTAAGGCCATTCTGGGCTAAAATGTTTTCGACCAAATTAGCCAAATTATTTTGCACCCCAAAATTGTTCTGTTGCACTTGTCTAACCACTTCGTCGGCATTTTGGTTTCTATTTACTAACATAACATTAGGGATTGCCTCTATCCTCATAGGTTCTTCGACAACGTGTTGTTGTCCCTGATTACCCTGATTTATGGGAATGGCATTGTTAGGCCTTTCTAAAGGGATTTCAACAAGCCTAACATTTTGAATTTGGGGAATTTGCTGGTTATGCACTGGTGGAGTGCCAAAGAAATCAGCAATTCTTCCCATTTGTGTCGCCAACATCTGGTAACTATCATTAGTGTTTTGTGTTAAAGGATTAAACACAGTACCAATTTGTTGTGTTAACATATTAACCATATCATGGTTACTATCATCCATTTGTTGCCTTAATGCCAACAAAGATGTCGTAGTCAAATTAGGTTGGGCATTTCGACTATAAATGCCCTCTGATGAACTATGAGTAGGAGAATACCCTGTGAGTGCATTATCTGCAAATGTAGACGAATTTGTCTGAAGGCCTGCCATCAATGCCGTTGGCATGCCATATGGGAAAGCCCTACCACTAATACTAAATGGCATGTTTCCAATTACTGGATTTGCCATTAAAGGACTTGTTGGTCCTAACATTGGTGGCATAGAAGCCATAGTATTAACATTTGTTAATGCTGCAGTAGTCATCATTGACACAGGAGTAATTATGGGAGAACTTATGGCAGTTACTCCCATTGTCGTCGAAGAAGGCATAGCAACGGTTATGCCTGCAACATTTGCTGCGTTAGCGTCACTAACTGATGCTTGTTCTTGCGTACTTTGTGCATTTTATGCAGAAGCATTATTTGTACTAGAACGCACCATCCCTGAAAGATGTTTTCCACTCCTTAAACGCATGCACAGATAAGCACAATTTTTTAAAAAAAATTTCAATGAAAAAACTTTAAAATTAGCACAAATGTCCCACCGGGCGTGCCAATTTGTTTACCATGGTTTTTGGTAAACACCGCTAGTTTGAAATTTCTTCTGTTTGCAGGATCAACTAGTAAATCCTAAGACCATTTGTGTTAAAGTTTTTCCAGAAATTATGAATGTTTTACAGTTTTTAAAAGGAAGAATGAAGATAACTGTCAGTTTCGCGCGAAACCCTCGAAGTCACTTCAGACAGAGATGAAGAAAGCAAATGAAAATGCAGAAAATTGCTTAAAGAAACAAAGTAAAATGCATTAATTGAAAAGAAAGTTGGTACACATGATCATACATTCTTCTCTGACTCGTTTTCTCTGTGATGTTGGAAGTTAGACCTTGAGAATCTGTAATGAGTTTGTGACCCGTTTTTCCTATTAAAAACTACTATTTATACAAGGAGGGAAAAAACATAACCAACTAACTGCAGAGAATTTAAAAACAATAACTGCTGTGCCTTTTCGACCAAGGTAAATGCTGGGCTATTTCGATAACGAGCACTTAATTCCTGATCTTTCACTAAACTCTAGCTTCCTTCTTGTCGAACCGACTCTTCTTCAATCGTTTATATTCGTTAAGTTCAGAGCCTCGTCGAACTTACTTTCTGACACAATTCTTCAGTGTCGAAATTAACACTTTCCTCTGAAACTAGCCAATCAAACCTCGTTGACTGCATTTAATTTAGCCTGTCGAAAATGCAGGCTAACAGAGGTGAAAGTGGATCATTGTTTTTTGTTTCAATCATTGGTATGTCACCTCCTGTTTGTTGAATTTGATCATTGCCTTCGACCATGAGTTCATCACCTTTCTGAGTTTGATCCTGATCAACGTTTTCGACCAACTCCTCATCATTCTTTTGTTGTTGACCTTGGTCATGAGTTTCAGTCATTGTTTTATCAAACACTTCCATGTGCTTGATTTTCGACCTCAGTTGTATTTCTTTGAAGAGGGAGATCATCAATGTTCATTGGAATACTTTCATCTGTTGTAATGTTGAGGTAATCTTCGTTGAGTGTTTCTTCGACAATTTGATCTTTGGTTGGCGCAGAAACAGTTGGTGTTGTTTGCTTGGTTGGTACTTCGACAGGGTTGCTGTCAGGTTCCTGTTTTAAAGTTGATAGATGAAGTTATATGTCATTATGACTTGAAACTATTGAAAGAAAATGAATAGAAGGTTTGTCAATTACCTTTGAAGTGTCTCCTTCGACACGAGAGGACCATTTTCTTCATAGGTTTCTCTAAAGCTTTCTCTTGTTGCATGTTTTTATTTTCTTGTTGTTCCTTGCCAGGCTTTGGTTGGGTAGATTTGGAGACAACCTTTGGGGCATCTTTTGGACTTTCATCGGACTGAAGAGTTCGACTTTCATGTTAGTAAAAAACAAAGAAATATATAAGTGTTAAAAAAAAAAGTAAAGAGGTTTTAAACTTTTCGACCTCTGAATCATCGCTCACAGTTATTTGTTTAATTCTTTTCTTATTTGGAGGAGTGGCAGTAGCTGAACTACTTGATCTTTTCTTACTCTACAAAATGAAAGGTTTGTTAAGTGATGAATGCAATAGTTCGATTTAAATAAAGAGCAATAAAAGTGGTTACTTCTTGCTTCTTTGGTTGTGGTGGTTTGTCTTTCGATGAAATGCTAGCATGTTTCTTTGTCACTTTCTTTGCAGTCGTTGTTGTTGTTTCTTCTGATAGAGTTGGTGACAATGGAATAGCTGCAAACATTCGACAATTATGTTAATAAATCATACATGAAAAGAAAATGGTTTGTTCTAAGAGTCTTTATACATCACCTATTGCAATGGTGGATACGATTCGAACATGTTGAATGTCGAAATGGAGATGACCGTCAAAAGTATATATGTCACACTTAGTCGGGACTATTTTCTCAGCAGTTTTATTTGAAAAGAAATTTTTAAATGCCAAAGTCGAGCCACACATCAACCATTGAGGAAGTGGTGGTCGAAATGCTAAAGCCAATTTACTGGTAGGCAAACATGGAAATTTAATTTTATCGTGTATTAATGCGAAAGCATATTTGTTCGACACATATGGTGGAAATACCATAGTTGGAATCTTTTCAATAAGTTTTTCTTTTAAAACTCTTGCAGCTTGAGAAACAGTCCGACTAAGATTAGTTGGATCATATATAATTTCAAAATATTTTTGGAATGCTTGAATTTCCTGAATGTGCATACCTTGTGATTTGGTCTTCTTTTTCTGTGGAAGAGGAAAAGCAGAAATTAGATTTGACAGTAGAGTAGCTTCTTCGACATCAGCGAATTTACTTTTGAAGTAATCTTTCCACCATTTGGAAAATTCTTTAGTACAAGCAAATAAAGGTTCAAATTCAAGGGGTCAAAAGTAAAAGGGTTGTTGGCGAAGCTGTTGATGAATTCTTTCCATTCCTCTTCATTTTCTGGAAGTATCATTTCTGTCCTAGATTTGAAAAAGGGACTGGGTCGAAGCTGACACAATCCAAATTGTCGTGCAACAAGGCTTGGGTGATATGCATATACACCAAACATGGTTGCAAATTTTACTGGTGCTATCCTTGCTGACAGAAACTTTGGAGTTAAAAAGGCTTCCCAAATTTGGTTGTTTTCTTCTTCTTCGACCAGAGAAGTTGCAGGAAAAGTACTAGTAAACCAAGCTGGTCCACAAGTTCTTTTAGTGAAAGGAGCCATCGAAGGAGTGAAGACTTTACAATTCATAAACATATCGAATGCTGTTGCAAATAAATCCTTTGGAGATACTCCAATTTCTCTAGGCTTCAAAAGTCCAAGCCTTATTCCTTCGACGCTTCTTTTCTCAACAACCTCAGCGTAGTCATCTGGGATATACATTTGGAGTTTTGACTCAAAAGTGGCAAGAAGCCACAATTGGAATAACCAAATTGGTCCAGAAACCAGATATTTTTCTTCAGGTTTGAGTCCTTTCAATGCGTGAACTCCTTGTCGTAAACTTTCATAACGTGATCCTAGAAGAAGTTGGCCAAGATTCACATTTCGACGTTCATGTAGTTGGATGGCCAAAGGAATGAACATTTTAGCTACTTGGAGTGACGAAGAACAGAAGACATAAAATGAAAGCCACAAAGTAAGGAAGCAATATATTCTGTGTCGGAAACTTCTTCAGTGTTGGTGACATGGTTATCTTCAATATATCCTTTGAAAGAAGCACGTTTGAAGTCGAATTCATGGTTGTTGCCAATTGTGCTAGGGTCGTATATTTCCCCTGTTGGTTTCAAACCAGTAATAGCAGCTACATCTAACAGAGTAGGAGTCAGCATACGACATTTCAAGTGTAAGCTGTAGGTGGTAAGTTCCCCAAAATGTAAGGCTGCAATTAGCATAGGACTTTGATATCTTGGTCCATACTTCGACAGCTGAATTAGGTTGAAAATACCTTGTTCTTTCCAGATGTCCCCTGTAACACCCCCCTTTTACTATTACAATTAAATAGACAATTATCAGAGTCACCTCGAAGGGCGCTACATTTTTCACCATTTTAAAAAAAAGAAAATCTCCAAAATAATTTATATAAAAGAAATCACCAAGCAGCGGAAATATTAACCAGTTTAAACATCTCCAGAATTAACAATTAAAGACATCTCCAAAATAAATTAAAACAATTTCCAATAACTAAAATAATAGTTCAAAACGATAACTAATGACTCCCCGGTGCTACATATCAGAGCTGACACAGACCCAAATGAGAGAGGAAGCAAAACCTAGCAATTCCTCCACGAGCACTAGCGATCACCTGCAGCGTTGCCGCATGAGAGCAACATTCCAAGCAGAAGGGGTGAGTCTAACAGAGGTAATAAGCAGATGATAAAAATATGCTAGCATCAGGTAACTACAGCAACACAATACAATTACACCATATCACAGCACCAGATACCAAAGGAAAAATCCATTTGACAGTGAACCACCAAAATTATAACATTCATAGACAACGGGATGATATGCAACCCCTCCAGTGGGCATATGCATGCGGTACCGATCACCAAAATGAGCCACGACGGGCATATCACCAATAAACACCAGAGGCAGAGCCTATATCACCAAAACATGCATATGACAATGCGACACCATGATTATGCACCAACTCACCATAACAAGTATTTAAAATAAATACTATATCACCAGAATCAAAACAAATGATTTCACCAAAAATAGCACCAAGTTGTAGCATCACAGCCACCACTAAACTCTCCTGAGCATACCAGCACCGCACCTGAAATATTAACACCAAACGGCTCCACAACGCGGACATAACGCACGCACACCACGCACAAGACTGGCGCACAGCGCCTAGGCACATCGCACCTACTTCAGCGAATTAATTAAAATAGCAAACGACATCGGATTTCAACAAATAAATACTTGTTGGAAAGCCCTATGGGTCTGGTTATCATCCCTAAGTTCAGTTTTTGAAGGAGAGTGTCCAATAGGTACAGTTTTCGAAAAGCACACAGGCTAGTTGCAAAAGAGGACAGTTTCTGTCCTTCCAATTCAAGCAATTCCAAAGTGACCAAAACTCAATCAAATTGCATGAAACTTGTGCATAAACTGGGGAAAATTTTGTCTAGTTTTCAAAGAAATTGGATTCGTTTGAAAAGGAGTTCTTTTGAAAACGTGGTAACCAAAACACTGACCCTGTGTCCAGATTGTTTCCAGAATCTTACTCTAACTTGTGGAATTCATATCTCGAGCTACACAACTCTAAACGCAACCAAACCAGTGCCAAATTAACAAGCATTAAGTCTATTTTCCAGAAAAATAAACCACATAATTTTTCGGTCAATACAACGTTCCCAGTCACCGAAATACCGAATCTATACCCAAATCGTTTCCAGAATTTTAACCTAACTTGTATCGCCTATAACTCGAGCTATACAACTCCGAATTTAACGAAACCAGTGCCAAAACGACCGGCGTTAAGTCTATTTTCAAAAACAATCAACCTCATAATTTTTGGATCAACCAAACAGCGCCAGTTTTAGAAAAACCGAACCTGTGTCCAGAATCGCTAAATTGCCAAACACCAAACCCTAACGGCAACGACACCGCAACCACCACAACAAAAACGACAATTCGACAACGCGACAACAACAATCAACCACGCACAGAAACAACAAAAACACGAACAATAACAACACCATCATCGTGATACAACAATCACGCAACAACAAATAACGAAACAAATCACAATAACGTGCAATAATCATCAAAGCACCAATCTCAACGAAAACACGATATGCAACAACACGAACAATTCAACAAAGCCCTAGACTACCCACACATAATTATCATCAACCCATTATCAAGGTTAAGCCCACCCTTACCTCGAATAACGTAAGCTCCGGAACACGACGAACGAGACACGAACAAAACCACAGCAACACGAACGATCTCCCTTTGAAATTCTTCGCGAAACCCTCCTCTTCTCTCCCTCTTTGCGCCGCGTGCTCTCTCTCTCACTCTCACTTTCGTTTTTCTTTTGCTTGCTGCGAATGAGGGTTTGGCTTAAACCCCCAGGGTTTAAGTTGAGGGCTCAGTAAACACTGGGCTCTCTACGTCACCACCTCCTTTACTCGTTTCACCTCCTACGCATATAAAATATTAACCTTTTAATTTATCTATATCCTGCCTCCAAATTATTTTAATAATTCAATCAACTATTTTAATTAAATTATTTCCGGGGTGTTACAACCCTCCCCCACTTAGAATCTTTCGTCCTCGAAAACATACCTGATTCAAACAGCTCCGGATAGGACTCTCGCATCTTGCTCTCCAACTCCCATGTCATGCTTTCACCAGCAGCTCCTAACCAGACCACTTTCACCAGGTTTATCTCTTTGCCACGTAAAGTCTTCACTTCACGATCTTCAATTCGCACAGGCATTGTCTCCACAGTGAGATTATCCCGCACATGCACATCATCCATCGGAATCACATGGGACGGATCCGAAATATACTTCCGAAGTTGCGACACATGAAATACATCGTGCAAATTCGAAAGATTAGGCGGCAAGGCCACCCTATAAGCAAAATTACCAATTCTCTCAGTGATCTGATACGGTCCAATGAAACGAGGAATCAACTTCTTTGTCTTCAATGCACGCCCAACACCAGCCATAGGCGTGACTCTCAAAAACACATGATCACCAGCTTGGAATTCTAAATCCTTCCTTCTCTTATCATGATAGCTCTTCTGTCTACTCTGCGACGCTTTCATTTTCTCACGGATCAATTTCACCTTTTCAGTAGTCTCTCGAACAACCTCGGGTCCAAGAACAATACTCTCCCCAGATTCATGCCAACACAACGGAGTCCTACATCTCCGACCATACAATGCCTCGAACGGTGCCATCCCGATGCTAGAATGGTAACTATTGTTGTAAGTAAACTCGATCAACGGAAGGTGAGTATCCCACGCACCTCCCTGCTCAAGAACACAAGATCTCAACAAGTCTTCCAACGACTGAATGGTCCTCTCTGTCTGTCCATCAGTTTGAGGATGATAAGCTGAACTCAACCTCAATTTAGAACCCAACGCTTCTTGCAAACTCTTCCAGAAATCAGAAGTGAACCTAGGATCTCTGTCAGACACAATGCACAAAGGAACACCATGCAACTTCACAATCACCTGAATATAAATCTCTGCCAATCTCGACACCGGATACGTGATATTGATAGGAATAAAATGAGCGGACTTCGTCAATCTATCCACAATCACCCAAATCGAATCGTGCCCCCTCACAGTATTAGGTAACCCTATCACGAAATCCATAGAAATACTATCCCACTTCCATTCCGGAATCTCCAACGGTTGCATCAACCCAACAGGCTTCTGATGCTCAACCTTCGATTTCTGACAAGTCAAGCAGGAATACACAAACTGCGCCACATCACGCTTCATACCAGGCCACCAAAACATCTTCTTCAGATCCTGATACATCTTTGTAGCTCCCGGATGGATACTCAACTTACTCCTATGACCTTCTTCTAAAATTGCTCTTTTCATCTCCTCATCATCAGGAATGCAGATTCTCCCACGGTACTTCAATACATTCTGCGCATCCAACTCAAAGTCTTTATTCTCGGATTGATCAATCCCAACCATCAGGTCAACTAATTTAACATCTAACTTCTGAGCTTCTCGAATGCTAGCCATGAATTCATTATCAATCTTCAACATCCCCAATCTGACACTCTGAGGCGTCACTTCACAAACCAAACTCATATCCCTGAACTGCTCAATTAATTCGAGTTCTCTAACCATCATTGCTGACATATGCAACGTCTTTCGACTTAAAGCGTCAGCTACCACATTAGCCTTTCCCGGATGATAGTTCAAGCTAAAGTCATAGTCTTTCAGCAACTCCAACCATCTGCGCTGTCTCATATTCAACTCTTTCTGATCAAACAGATACTGCAAACCCTTATGATCACTGAACACCTCAAACCTCGAACCATACAGATAATGTCTCCAAATTTTCAACGCGAACACAACTGCGGCAAGTTCTAAATCATGGGTAGGGTAGTTCTTCTCATGAGTCCTCAACTGTCTCGACGCATAGGCAACTACCTTACCATTCTGCATAAGCACACCTCCCAACCCCATCTTGGAAGCATCACAATACACCACAAACGACTCTTCCGGATTAGGCAACGTCAGAACAGGAGACGTCGTCAACCTCTTCTTCAATTCTTTGAAGCTCTCTTCACAACAGTCATCCCAGATGAAAGCTTTACCCTTGCAAGTCAACTGAGTCAACGGAAGTGCCAACTTCGAAAATCCTTCTATAAACCTCCTATAGTAACCTGCCAGACCCAGAAAACTTCTAATCTCAGTAACTGACTTCGGAGACTCCCATTGTAACACGGCATCAACCTTAGACGGATCCACGGCAATTCCATTCCCCGAAATAACGTGACCCAGAAAGCTAACCTCTTTCAACCAAAACTCACACTTAGACAGCTTCGCATATAATTTCCTGTTCCTCAGAATTTCCAATACCAATCTCAGATGTTCTGCATGCTCCTCTTCTGACTTAGAATAAATTAGGATGTCGTCAATGAATACCACCACAAACCGATCCAGATACTCACGAAAGATACGATTCATGTACTCCATGAACACTCCCGGCGCATTAGTCACACCGAAAGGCATCACGGAATACTCATAATGCCCATAACGGGTTCTGAAAGCTGTCTTCTGAATGTCTTCGTCTTTCACCTTGATCTGATGATAACCCGATCTCAAATCTATTTTACTGAACACCTGAGCACCCACCAACTGATCCATTAAGTCATCAATCCTCGGAAGCGGATACTTGTTCTTAATAGTCACCTTATTCAGCTGCCGATAGTCTACGCACAACCTCATACTACCATCTTTCTTTTTCACCAACAACACTGGAGCTCCCCACGGCGACACACTTGGCCTCACAAATTTCTTTTCAAGCAGATCCTCGAGTTGCTTCTTCAGTTCTGACAATTCAGATGCAGACATTCTATACGGTGCCATAGACACAGGTTTAGTATCAGGTACCAGATCAATAGCAAACTCAACCTCTCTCTCTGGTGGTACATCCGGAATCTCGTCGGGAAAAACCTCAGAAAACTCTCGCACCACCTGCAACTCATCAACCTTCGCTTGGCTCTCAGCAGACAATGACGCCATTAATGAAAACAACTGGACGTCTTCCCTCATTACCCTATGCAACTGACCAGCAGACAACAAACCAGACTCTTCCTCTTCAGGAGGAAAGAAACTCACAGACCTTTCATGACAGTTGATATGAACATGGTTATCAACTAACCAGTCCATACCTAGAATAACATCCATTCCGCTCAGCGGCAAACAAATCAAGTCAACGAGAAAATCATTACCGAATATCGATAAAGGGCATTTAGCACTAACAACCGAGGTAGTCGCCGAACCCTTAGCCGGAGTATCGATAACCATCTCCCTCAACATAGAAGATAAAACAAGATCTAATTTCTCAACACATGCAGTAGCAATAAAACAATGGGTAGCACCAGTATCAATAATAGCAATAAGAGGAGAATTATTAATATAGCATGTACCTCTGATCTCATTCACTGCATCTGACCCCGCCAGAGCGAACACCTTCCCAACGGACCTTTCTTTCTTCGGTTTAGGACACTGAGTGCTGATATGACCACCCTCACCACAGTTGTAGTATAACACATCCTTTCGATCACAGCTAGACGCCATATGACCCTCTTTACCACACTTGTAGCACTTCTTCACATCACCTGGACAGTCAGGACGCTTATGACCGGGTTTACCACACTTGTAACATACCACACTAGCAGCAGCATCTCCCCCACTAGGTCTCTTACCCACAGCAGTTCTCTGATTGCCCTTACCAGCTGGAACCTCATACGGCTTCCCACGACTCGAGAAATTCTTCTGCCTATCCCTCATGACTCTAGAATGAGCATTACTGTCTTCCTCGAAGATTCTGCAGCTGTCAATCAACTCCGAGAACACCCGAATTTTCTGATACCCTATCGCCTTCTTGATATCAGCCCGCAACCCATTTTCAAACTAGATGCATTTGGAGAATTCAGCACCAGCCTCACCATAATGTGGATAGAACTTCTCCAATTCAATGAACTTGGCAGCATGCTCAGTCACCGACATATTACCCTGCTTCAGCTCCAGAAACTCAATCTCTTTCTTCCCACGGACATCTTCAGGATAATACTTTCTCAGAAATTCTCTGCTGAACACAGCCCAAGTGACCTCTTCATTCACAGTCGCCAACCTCTGCCTCACCTCCAACCACCAGTCATCAGCCTCCTCTGCCAGCATATGAGTACCATACCTGACTTTCTGCGCCTCAGAGCAATCCATAACACGAAAGATTCTCTCCATCTCTTTCAGCCACGCCAAAGCACCATCAGGGTTATACTTGCCCTTAAAGGTAGGAGGATTCTGTTGGACTAAACGATAACCTTAGAGGGGGGGTGAATAAGGTTATAGGCTAAAAATCATTCTTTTTTGTGTTTTCAAAGTTGTTTAATGCTAGTTTAAAAAACAAATGCGGAAAAGGTTTATATGCTAGCAATTTGCGCAAGCTATTATAGAGATATAGCAACAATGATGAATTTTACAGTAACACAAAATCCACTTAACTGTAATATAGAGATTGCAACACAGTAACAATGAGTATACTAATAGTGCAAATCAAAACAACTAACAAAAATATCAATTTCAATAGTTGTAATAACAATTCAACAGTAATTTCAATTTCGATAGTTATAATAACAATTCAACAGTTAACGCTATAATAGAAAACCAAACAATAATAACAAGAACAAGAATAATGGGGCATAAATAAGTAAAGAGATAAGGGAAAGAAGAACACCGCGATTTTTCGAGGTTCGGATTGAAATCCTACTCCTCGGCCTCCGGCTTTCCAACCTTTGGACTTTGGGAAAATAACACTATAATGGTGAAGATGCTTCTTCAAAGTCTTACAACTCACGCCACTTTACAGCAACAACAAAACCTCTCAATTTCCCCAATTGAGAACCCGAGCTCCCCGCTTAGGATTTCTACGATCCAATCTCCCCGATCGAACCACCCAAGAAACACTTTCCCAGGATTTCACAACAATACCAAACGCCAAGTGATAAGATGAATACAATTGAAACTATGATCGATTAATCAAGCAAAATAACCATAAGAGTTGAGAGAGATGATATGATGATGAAAACCCTAGAAATTTGATTGAGAACCGAAGAAGATGATCAGATATTGAAAGGGATCGTTCTCAAGTTTTGGTTTCACGTTGTTTCAAGTTTTGCGGCTCTGTGAAATGTTTTTCGTTTTCTCTCTCTATCTGTGTCGTGAAAACCCTTGCTTTTCTATTTATATCACTTAAGAAAATATGACCGTTGAAAGTTGTTTTCCAAAAATAGGCAAGGAAGCGATTTACTTCTTTGAACTTTACAAGAGATGAATCGATTGTTCTCTTTTAAAAAAATAGGCCATAAATCGATTTCTAGCTTGTAACTTACAAGCCATGAATCGATTTCTAGCTTGTAACTTACAAGCCATAAATCGATTTTCAGCTTGTGACTTACAAGCCATGAATCGATTTTCATCTTTGAAATAACAAGCAAGAAATCGATTTTATGCTTTTAAAACACAAAGTCATCAATCGATTGTTTTCTTTCCAAAACAAGTTCTTTCAAAACCAATATAGAAGTGGGAAATCGATTGTTGGCTTAAAAGGGAAGAGGGAAATCGATTTCTTGCTTCCAAGGCAAGAGAGAAATCGATTATTGGCTTTAAAAATAAGTGGGAATCGATTTCTAGCTTTATGTCCCATATCAAGAATCGATTCTTTACTTCAAAAACAAATTCTTTTTAAAACACTAACTCATGAATCTATTTTCTTAAAAAAACAACAATTCAAGACTCAAACTATTTCTTTAAAAACACTTTGTGCCTAACCTAATTAAACATGGTTTTATATAAAATATTTTTCCAAGACAGTTCAATTTTAAAAGATCATCTCTCAACTACGAATGTTATAAGACTTGGGTAATACGATCTTACATGAGTCCTACGCAAAGCGATATAAGTCTTCAATGCTTGAGCAGCTTTTCGTCCGAGCTTCTACAACTTTGAGTCAGCTTCCGAAGCTCTCTTGTTCAACACCCTGCGCTCTTATATTTTTCCTGCGCTTTACCTCAAGTAAATTATCAGTAACTTGTAATTTGTTATCATTCAAAACAAGGAATGTTTGCCCTTGGCACAACAAACTCCCCCTTTTTGATGATAACAAATTACCTTAGCATAGGGAGGCGATAAACAAGAAACATTAGCATATGCTCCTCCTAAGCGTAAGCAAAAAAAATTATAAAAATAAACATACATAGCAGAAAACAATTATATAGCAGTTATTTCTCCCCCTTTGTTTTCATCAAAAAGGAGGGAATCACATAGCACATAATCGCGTAATCACAAACTGGAAAAATCAAGCATACCTAGCTCTCTCCGGATTTTACAAAATTGAGCTTCGGCTAGAGGTTTCGTGAATATGTCAGCTAGTTGGTCATTGGTGCCTACAAATTTTAATTCTATGCTCCCCCTAGAAACATGATCTCTAATAAAATGATGTCTTATTTCTATGTGCTTAGTTCTAGAGTGTTGGATGGGATTCTTTGCAATATTGATAGCACTAGTGTTATCACATAAGACAGGCACATTTTCATATAACAAACCAAAATCTTCCAAAGTCTGTTTCATCCACAAAACTTGTGCGACGCAATTTCCAACCGCCACGTATTCGGCTTCAGCGGTGGACAAAGCAACACTGTTCTGTTTCTTACTAGACCAGGAAGTCAAACAAGGGCCTAGAAAATGGCAGGTTCCACTAGTACTTTTTCTATCTAAGGTACAACCAGCAAAATCAGCATCAGAAAAACCGACCAAATCAAAGTGACTCGATTTCGGGTACCACAATCCGAAGTCTGTGGTTCCCTTAACATATCTAAGAATCCGTTTTACAGCTTTTAAATGTGATTCTTTTGGACATGCTTGAAATCGAGCACACAAGCACACAGCAAACATAATATCGGGTCGAGATGCAGTTAAATATAAGAGACTACCGATCATACCTCGATACATAGTTTCATTAACTGGTTTACCTTGTTCATCCTTGTCCAATTTTGTTGCAGTCGCCATTGGAGTACCAATCACCTTTGCATCACTCATGCCAAATTTCTTTAGTAACTCCTTTGAGAACTTAGTTTGACTGATGAATATTCCATCTTTCATTTGTTTCACTTGAAGTCCCAAAAAGAAGTTCAACTCCCCCATCATGCTCATTTCAAATTCACTAGTCATCATGTCAGAAAACTCCTTGCACAAATCATCATTAGTAGACCCAAAAATAATATCATCGACATAAATTTGAACTACAATAAGATGTTTGCCTTTGGTTTTAAGGAATAAGGTAGAATCAATCTTACCCTTTTTGAAACCGTTTGCAATTAAATGTTTGCTTAGTCTCTCATACCAAGCTCTAGGGGCTTGTTTTAATCCATAAAGGGCTTTGTCAAGTTTAAAAACATAATCTGGATTTTCAAAATCTTCAAAACCAGGGGGTTGTTTTACATATACTTCCTCTTCTAAAAATCCATTGAGGAAGGCACTTTTGACATCCATTTGGTGTAGCTTGAAATCCATGTGACTAGCAAAGGCTAGTATTATACGAATGGATTCCAACCTGGCCACTGGAGCAAAAGTTTCTTCAAAATCCACCCCTTCAATTTGATTATAACCTTGAACAACTAAACGACTTTTGTTTAATAAAATAATACCATTTTCATCAAGTTTGTTGCGAAAAACCCATTTAGTCCCTATGATAGTTCTATCAACAGGTTTTTCAACTAAATGCCAAACTTTGTTTCGTTTAAATTGTTCAAGTTCTTTTTGCATTGACACAACCCATTCTGGATCACCTAGAGCCTCTTTTATGTTACTAGGAACTATTTGAGAGACAAAAGCACTATGAAAGCATAAAAGATTAAGAGAAGAACGAGTTGTTACCCCCTTTGATGGACTACCAATAATTTGCTCCATGGGATGATCTCGAACTGATTTCCATGTCTTGGGCACATCATCATGTGTTCTTCCATGGAGATGATCATCAGTGTCTTGGGGCTCTCGTTCCATTTCAACTATTTCTTGAGGTTCTGCTTGCACCTCCTTTTCTTTGTCACTTTCATTATTTGGTTCAGGCATTCTGCTTTTGATCACTTCAACAAACTCATCCTCATCATCAACTTTCTTTGCAAGAGGGTTAGTCTCATCAAAAGAAACATGTATTGACTCTTGCATGCATTTATCAATTTTATTATAAACAATATATGCTCTACTATGACTTGAATAACCCATAAAAATACCTTCAGTTGATTTAGCATCAAATTTACCCAATTTATCCTTTGTATTTAAAATATAGCACTTACTTCCAAAAACTTTGAAGTATGAAATGTTTGGAGCTCTACCATTCCACAGCTCATATGGCGTCTTGTTAAGCGATGGCCTTAGATACACCCGATTTAGCACGTGGCAAGCTGTATCAACAGCGTGTCCCCAAAAGTACTTAGGAAGGTTATGCTCATTTAGCATTGTTCTACACATCTCTTGTATGGTCCTATTTTTCCTTTCCACCACGCCGTTTTGTTGAGGAGTCCTTGGGGCTGAAAAGTTGTGATGAATTCCATACTTTTCACACCAAGTTTTGAATGAAGAGTTTTCGAACTCTCCTCCATGATCACTTCTAATCTCCTTGATAGCTAAGTTTTTCTCATTCTGTAATTTTCTGCACAACTTAGCAAACTCGTTAAAAGCATCACCTTTTTTAGCAAGTAAAATAGCCCAAGTGTATCTAGAATAATCATCAACAATTACAAAAACATATTTGGCTCCTCCTAGACTTACCACATCAATTTCTCCAAATAAATCAAGATGTAACAATTCAAGCACATTTTTGGTAGAAATAACTGGTTTAGATTTGAAAGAAGTTTTATGCATCTTACCCAATTGACATGCATCACATAACTGTCCTTTTTCATATTTAAGCTTGGGTAAGCCTCTAACATGTTCATTTGCACATAATTTAGATAGAAGTTCCATACTCGCATGTCCTAAGCGTCTATGCCACAAATTCACATCATCAAGTAGAGAAGGCATGCATACAATATCATCACTAACAGTGTCAAAATCAACATAATAAACATTGTTTTCACGAAAACCGACAATGTGAAAATTTGAAGCTTCATGAACAATAACACATTTATTTTTTGAGAAATACACATCAAAGTCATTATCACATAGTTGACTTACGCTCAATAAATTAAATTTCACACCATCAACCAGTAAAGCATTTTTAATTTTGATTGTGTTTTCCTTACCCACACAACCTTTACCTATAACTCGAGCAGTTTCATTGTTGGCAAACTTCACAGATCCACTAGCTTTGTTACTCAATTTCAAGAAGAGTGAAGCATCACCAGTCATATGCCTTGAACATCCACTGTCAACCATCCACACATTTTTCTTTTTGGATGACTGACATACCTGCGAAAATAACATCAAAAGCTAGTACGAGGTACCCAAACTTTGTTGGGTCCATGGGGGTTAGTTCTCAGGGGGTTTGTTTTCACAATCCACCTTGGTTTCTTGCAAGCAGGTATAAGAGTACCAAGCTCACATAATCTACGAATAGGGCATCTAAGAGAATTATGATTTCCTTTTTGACAATAAGTGCAAGAGAAAGAGGTAGGTGTTTTATTACTTGAAGAAGCAGCTACAAATACCAAATCCTTTTTCTTTAAATTAGAGAGGCTGGAATTACCTTTATAACCAATACCTCTTCTATCAGCATATTCATGTTGAGAGTGTAGTAACTTGGTTAAGGTATTTTCACCAACCTCAAACCTTTTTAAAGACTCTTTTAAATTTTCATTTTCAGCCTTAATTTTTTCAAAAATTTGTTTAAGCTCAAGAAATTCAAGGTTGAAAGGTTTAGCATTTTGTAGCTCATTTTTCAACTTAGCTACTTCATTCTCAAGAGTCTTGATTTGAGTAGTCATGCTTTTGTTGCTCTTTTTCAGATTCTTAGATTTTATCAAAAGATTTTCATGTTTATAATAAAGAGCTTCAAAAGCTTCATTCAAATCTTGACAACTGCTTTCATCATCACAAGAATCATCGAAATTTGAAAAAGAATGGTTAGAATTTGTTACCTTAGTTGCGTCACTGGCCATGAGACAAGCAAGCTTTGAAGCAGTCACTTCTTCATCTATTTCACTGTCACTGCTTAGATTGTCCCATGTATCATTCGGAGAATAATCTGCTGTAAGACCAACGACATTTGCAACTTCCTCTTCATCTTCCGTTTCACCTTCAGTTTCGGTGTCATCCCATGTAGCCTTCATTGCTTTCTTCTTTGGGTATTTGTTCTTTAGCTTTGGACAATTTACTTTAAGGTGACCCGGTTTGTTGCATTCAAAACATCTTGGTTGGTCGTCTCCTTTCTCTTGACTGTCTCCTTTGTAATACCCGGGCTTCTTAGAAAAATCACCTTTCCTTAACTTGTTGAACCTCATGAATTTTTTGAATTTTTTGGCAAGCATAACCATGTCTTCTTCATCAGATTCTTCATCAGATTCAACCACTTTCTTTCCCGTTTTAGAATTTTTCGCAGCTGCAAGAGCAAGAGACCTCTTTTCTTTTACCGCTTCTTTTTCTTGAGTTTTCTTAGCACCCAAAACCACCTCAAAAGCTAGTAGTGACCCAATCAAGTCTTCGGTAGGCAAAGTACCAATATCCTTGGCTTCAGTGATAGCACAAGTCTTAGGAAAAAATTCACCAGTTAACGAAGCAAGTATCTTCCCATTCAAGTCCTTTGTAGAATACTTTTTCCCAAGTGCTCTCAAGTTGTTTACAATCAAATTCAACCTTTGATGCATAGCAGCGACAGTTTCACCTTCCTTCATCTTGAAAGCTTCATACTCAGAAGTGAGAACTCTGATTTTGGTGTCTTTCACTTGACTTGTACCTACATGAGTTGCTTCTAGACAATCCCAGATTTCTTTTGCAGTCTGACAACCTTTTACCCTTCCATACTCTTCTTCACAAAGTGCTAGATGTAGAATATTCATAGCTTTGGCATTCAAAGAGATCTTGTCAAGTTCGGACTTTCTTAACTCGCTCAAGTCAATAGTATAGATGTCCTCAACAGGTACTTCTTCAGCTTTACCAGTTGCTTGAGTTTTTGTAGAATCACCAGCAGCAGTATCACCTGGTTTTGTAATTTTGATCTTCATCGGTGTGAGCGGTCCATCTATAATGATTCTCCACAACGTGAAATCTATAGCCTGCACATGACATTTCATTCGACTACTCCAGTAGTCGTAATTAGTTCCATCAAACAAAGGTGGCCTATTAAAAGACATCCCCTCTTTAATAAAAGACCCCATGATCAGAAAAATGCGAGATGTTAAGCTCTATATGCAGTTACCTGCTTTGATACCAATTGTTGGACTAAACGATAACCTTAGAGGGGGGGTGAATAAGGTTATAGGCTAAAAATCATTCTTTTTTGTGTTTTCAAAGTTGTTTAATGCTAGTTTAAAAAACAAATGCGGAAAAGGTTTATATGCTAGCAATTTGCGCAAGCTATTATAGAGATATAGCAACAATGATGAATTTTACAGTAACACAAAATCCACTTAACTGTAATATAGAGATTGCAACACAGTAACAATGAGTATACTAATAGTGCAAATCAAAACAACTAACAAAAATATCAATTTCAATAGTTGTAATAACAATTCAACAGTAATTTCAATTTCGATAGTTATAATAACAATTCAACAGTTAACGCTATAATAGAAAACCAAACAATAATAACAAGAACAAGAATAATGGGGCATAAATAAGTAAAGAGATAAGGGAAAGAAGAACACCGCGATTTTTCGAGGTTCGGATTGAAATCCTACTCCTCGGCCTCCGGCTTTCCAACCTTTGGACTTTGGGAAAATAACACTATAATGGTGAAGATGCTTCTTCAAAGTCTTACAACTCACGCCACTTTACAGCAACAACAAAACCTCTCAATTTCCCCAATTGAGAACCCGAGCTCCCCGCTTAGGATTTCTACGATCCAATCTCCCCGATCGAACCACCCAAGAAACACTTTCCCAGGATTTCACAACAATACCAAACGCCAAGTGATAAGATGAATACAATTGAAACTATGATCGATTAATCAAGCAAAATAACCATAAGAGTTGAGAGAGATGATATGATGATGAAAACCCTAGAAATTTGATTGAGAACCGAAGAAGATGATCAGATATTGAAAGGGATCGTTCTCAAGTTTTGGTTTCACGTTGTTTCAAGTTTTGCGGCTCTGTGAAATGTTTTTCGTTTTCTCTCTCTATCTGTGTCGTGAAAACCCTTGCTTTTCTATTTATATCACTTAAGAAAATATGACCGTTGAAAGTTGTTTTCCAAAAATAGGCAAGGAAGCGATTTACTTCTTTGAACTTTACAAGAGATGAATCGATTGTTCTCTTTTAAAAAAATAGGCCATAAATCGATTTCTAGCTTGTAACTTACAAGCCATGAATCGATTTCTAGCTTGTAACTTACAAGCCATAAATCGATTTTCAGCTTGTGACTTACAAGCCATGAATCGATTTTCATCTTTGAAATAACAAGCAAGAAATCGATTTTATGCTTTTAAAACACAAAGTCATCAATCGATTGTTTTCTTTCCAAAACAAGTTCTTTCAAAACCAATATAGAAGTGGGAAATCGATTGTTGGCTTAAAAGGGAAGAGGGAAATCGATTTCTTGCTTCCAAGGCAAGAGAGAAATCGATTATTGGCTTTAAAAATAAGTGGGAATCGATTTCTAGCTTTATGTCCCATATCAAGAATCGATTCTTTACTTCAAAAACAAATTCTTTTTAAAACACTAACTCATGAATCTATTTTCTTAAAAAAACAACAATTCAAGACTCAAACTATTTCTTTAAAAACACTTTGTGCCTAACCTAATTAAACATGGTTTTATATAAAATATTTTTCCAAGACAGTTCAATTTTAAAAGATCATCTCTCAACTACGAATGTTATAAGACTTGGGTAATACGATCTTACATGAGTCCTACGCAAAGCGATATAAGTCTTCAATGCTTGAGCAGCTTTTCGTCCGAGCTTCTACAACTTTGAGTCAGCTTCCGAAGCTCTCTTGTTCAACACCCTGCGCTCTTATATTTTTCCTGCGCTTTACCTCAAGTAAATTATCAGTAACTTGTAATTTGTTATCATTCAAAACAAGGAATGTTTGCCCTTGGCACAACAGATTCTCCCTCTGAAACGTAGCCAAACTGCGCGACCCAGCATCACCAGCAGCACCTGGGTTATTCTCCACAGCTTGAGCCACAGCCTGCAAAGCAGCAGCGAGTGCAGCATCGTTCCGTCCTGCCATCTCAACCTAACACTGCAACAGAAACTATAATCAGAAACGAGTAACAATTACTCAAGTGTTACTCGACTCGACGACTCGACAACTTGGCCGGACAGACCGAACTGCTCTGATACCACTAATGTAACACCCCCCTTTTACTATTACAATTAAATAGACAATTATCAGAGTCACCTCGAAGGGCGCTACATTTTTCACCATTTTAAAAAAAAGAAAATCTCCAAAATAATTTATATAAAAGAAATCACCAAGCAGCGGAAATATTAACCAGTTAAAACATCTCCAGAATTAACAATTAAAGACATCTCCAAAATAAATTAAAACAATTTCCAATAACTAAAATAATAGTTCAAAACGATAACTAACGACTCCCCGGTGCTACATATCAGAGCTGACACAGACCCAAATGAGAGAGGAAGCAAAACCTAGCAATTCCTCCACGAGCACTAGCGATCACCTGTAGCGTTGCCGCATGAGAGCAACATTCCAAGCAGAAGGGGTGAGTCTAACAGAGGTAATAAGCAGATGATAAAAATATGCTAGCATCAGGTAACTACAGCAACACAATACAATTACACCATATCACAGCACCAGATACCAAAGGAAAAATCCATTTGACAGTGAACCACCAAAATTATAACATTCATAGACAACGGGATGATATGCAACCCCTCCAGTGGGCATATGCATGCGGTACCGATCACCAAAATGAGCCACGACGGGCATATCACCAATAAACACCAGAGGCAGAGCCTATATCACCAAAACATGCATATGACAATGCGACACCATGATTATGCACCAACTCACCATAACAAGTATTTAAAATAAATACTATATCACCAGAATCAAAACAAATGATTTCACCAAAAATAGCACCAAGTTGTAGCATCACAGCCACCACTAAACTCTCCTGAGCATACCAGCACCGCACCTGAAATATTAACACCAAACGGCTCCACAACGCGGACATAACGCACGCACACCACGCACAAGACTGGCGCACAGCGCCTAGGCACATCGCACCTACTTCAGCGAATTAATTAAAATAGCAAACGACATCGGATTTCAACAAATAAATACTTGTTGGAAAGCCCTATGGGTCTGGTTATCATCCCTAAGTTCAGTTTTTGAAGGAGAGTGTCCAATAGGTACAGTTTTCGAAAAGCACACAGGCTAGTTGCAAAAGAGGACAGTTTCTGTCCTTCCAATTCAAGCAATTCCAAAGTGACCAAAACTCAATCAAATTGCATGAAACTTGTGCATAAACTGGGGAAAATTTTGTCTAGTTTTCAAAGAAATTGGATTCGTTTGAAAAGGAGTTCTTTTGAAAACGTGGTAACCAAAACACTGACCCTGTGTCCAGATTGTTTCCAGAATCTTACTCTAACTTGTGGAATTCATATCTCGAGTTACACAACTCTAAACGCAACCAAACCAGTGCCAAATTAACAAGCATTAAGTCTATTTTCCAGAAAAATAAACCACATAATTTTTCGGTCAATACAACGTTCCCAGTCACCGAAATACCGAATCTATACCCAAATCGTTTCCAGAATTTTAACCTAACTTGTATCGCCTATAACTCGAGCTATACAACTCCGAATTTAACGAAACCAGTGCCAAAACGACCGGCGTTAAGTCTATTTTCAAAAAAAATCAACCTCATAATTTTTGGATCAACCAAACAGCGCCAGTTTTAGAAAAACCGAACCTGTATCCAGAATCGCTAAATTGCCAAACACCAAACCCTAACGGCAACGACACCGCAACCACCACAACAAAAACGACAATTCGACAACGCGACAACAACAATCAACCACGCACAGCAACAACAAAAACACGAACAATAACAACACCATCATCGTGATACAACAATCACGCAACAACAAATAACGAAACAAATCACAATAACGTGCAATAATCATCAAAGCACCAATCTCAACGAAAACACGATATGCAACAACACGAACAATTCAACAAAGCCCTAGACTACCCACACATAATTATCATCAACCCATTATCAAGGTTAAGCCCACCCTTACCTCGAATAACGTAAGCTCCGGAACACGACGAACGAGACACGAACAAAACCACAGCAACACGAACGATCTCCCTTTGAAATTCTTCGCGAAACCCTCCTCTTCTCTCCCTCTTTGCGCCGCGTGCTCTCTCTCTCTCACTCTCACTTTCGTTTTTCTTTTGCTTGCTGCGAATGAGGGTTTGGCTTAAATCCCCAGGGTTTAAGTTGAGGGCTCAGTAAACACTGGGCTCTCTACGTCACCACCTCCTTTACTCGTTTCACCTCCTACGCATATAAAATATTAACCTTTTAATTTATCTATATCCTGCCTCCAAATTATTTTAATAATTCAATCAACTATTTTAATTAAATTATTTCCGGGGTGTTACATCCCCTTTTTTCGATTCTATTTTGTTAAGCCAGCTGAGGTAAGGTGGGTGATTTTCATCGACGGGTGGTGAAGATCTAAAGACTCTATTTGGGTTACCCATAAAATCCATCACATAGGTTCCCTTTTGGAAAATCCTAGGGCTATATCTATGATAGCTAGGAAATATCTCTTTGAGTTTATCAGAGTTATCACTTGGAAGTGAAATAGGCCCTAAAAATGCATGTTTTGAAGGTTTAGGAAGAGGGATTAATACCTGAGATCGTAGAATTTTTGCTTCTTCCTCTGTCAAAGCAGGTTCAGTAATGTATTGCTGTTTGCCAGAAACAGTATCAGAAATTGGAGCTTTGGATGAAAACGCCATTGATGACAGTTCTGAGAAACTTCAGAGAGGAGTAAAGCTTCGCGAGGCGTTAATGGGTTTTGTTTGAAATCTCTGATGCGCAGATTACCGTTGATTTTGTGAAGAAAAGGGAAAGAAGAGAGAAAAGATTTGCAATTTCGAAGTCCTCAGGAGAAGTGAAATGAAGGGGAAAGGTTTGGTTTTATAGCTATTTGAGAGAGAGAGAATAAACCCTTGAGGTTCTTTTTCAAGAAGCAGTTAATTGTAATGAGTAGTGGGGAGTTCCGATGCAAAATGTGGCCCACTAAATCTGATATGGTGGCGCCATAAAGTGCCTTTTTGCTGAAACGTCTCATCAATGCTGAAACGTGATGTTAATGACGTCATTAGAGCAGTTAAGAGGAATTTCAAAAATGTCATTTTCTTCTTCACTTAAAAATTCAGTCAAAAAAGACATTTTTGGGTGGCAATTTGTTAGCCTGCATTTTCGACAGGCTAAATTAAATGCAGTCAACGAGGTTTGATTGGCTAGTTTCAGAGGAAAGTGTTAATTTCGACACTGAAGAATTGCGTCAGAAAGTAAGTTCGACGAGGCTCTGAACTTAACGAATATAAAGGATTGAAGAAGAGTCGGTTCGACAAGAAGGAAGCTAGAGTTTAGTGAAAGATCAGGGATTAAGTGCTCCTTGTCGAAATAGCCCAGCAGTTACCTTGGTCGAAAAGGCACAGCAGTTACTGTTTTTAAATTCTCTGCAGTTAGTTGGTTATGTTTTTTCCCTCCTTGTATAAATAGTAGTTTTTCATAGGAAAATAAGGTCACAAACTCATTACAGATTCTCACGCTCTAACTTCCAACATCACAGAGAAAACGAGTCAGAGAAGAATGTATGATCATGTGTACCAACTTTCTTTTCAATTAATGCATTTTACTTTGTTTCTTTAAGCAATTTTCTGCATTTTCATTTGCTTTCTTCATCTCTGTCTGAAGTAACTTCGACGGTTTCGCGCGAAACTGACAGTTATCTTCATTCTTCCCTTTAAAAACTGTAAAACATTCATAATTTCTGGAAAAACTTTAACACAAATGGTCTTAGGATTTACTAGTTGATCCTGCAAACAGAAGAAATTTCAAACTTGCGGTGTTTACCAAAAACCATGGTAAACAGTAGCTCTCCTGCTGTCTGGCGAGAAGTTAGAGCGAGCCCGAGAGGGGTACCTGCGAAGCCAATCAGACGCTCAAGTCAGTATTGAGAATAGATGAGTGATTTAGCTAGGAATGAGAATGCACCTCATTATGGCAATGTGAGCCAGTATTTATAGGGAATTGTGTCCGTGGTGAGCCGTTGGATCGGTAGAGTAAATCTGAGCCATCCAAGTATAAGAGTCATGAACTGGCTTGTGTATTGTGGATATGGATCAAAGTGATTGGGCCAATCCATGTCCAATTGCTGAATGGGCCTCTTGGCCCAATCTAGAACAGTTGCCCCCCAAGTCGAGATTACTCAGGAGGATGGTCTTGGCTTGAAGGATTTTTATCGATTCGTCTAAAGTGTTGATTCATCTGCCTTGTCGGGCCGTGTAAGATATTTTCCTCGCAACGATTGTGTTTTTAGCTTTTTACTTGAAAACTTCTAGAAGAGTGGGACTTTTGAAATTTTGAGAAGAGTGGGTGAGGATAAGGTTTCTTGGGACCGCACATTTGAGGAGGTGAGAGGAGATAAGGTCCACACACTCCATCCCCTAATTGGGGTAAGCTTCTTTTCTCTTCCTCTTTGGTAAGTGTTTATACTCTCCCTCCTTTTTCCTTGTGTGAGGCGCAACCCACCCTCCATGGTGTGGTTGTTTTCTGAAATTCTTCACACGCCGTAATGTACGGGCCGGTCTCGCAAGCCGTGACCCAAGGCGCCACTCTTTGGTGTTGTGACCCAAAGCGCCTCCCTTAGGTGTCGTGTCCTAAGGTTCCTCCCATAGGTGTTGTGTGTCCTAAGGTGCCTCCCATAGGTGTTGTGTGTCCTAAGGTGCCTCCCCTAGGTGTCGTGAGCTTGGCACCCTCCATGGTGCCGTTAGGGATGGCAATGGGCGGGGCGGAGGCGGGGAGTACTCTACCGCTCCCCGTCCCCACCTCCATATTGTCCCCCATCCCCATCTCCATTTCCCGCTTCGGGGAGTTTTCCTCCCCCATCCCCATCCCTGCGGATCCCCACGGTCCCCGCGGGGACCTCAAGAATTTATTCAAAGTTAGCAAAAATTAAAATTAAAATATAATTAAAACTGAAAAAATGTATAAAATTTAGTCTTACTTTGATATTTTAATATTTAAAAAGTATAAAGGTAAGAATAAAAATATAAAACTTAGCACAATTTAATATTCTATTAGTATTTTTATTTTAAAACACAATAAAAGACTAAAAAATCTATTACTTAGAATATAATATATATCTATAATACAAACATTTATGTAATGTATTCGGGGGCAGGGGATATGGACCCGTCCCCATCCCCGAATTGACTGCGGGGGGATTTTCTCCCCCATCCCCATCCCCACGGGGGAAAATTCCCTGCCCACGGGGCCCCAAACGGGGAATCCCCACGGGGATCCCCACTTGCGGGTAGAAATTGCCACCCCTAGGTGCCGTGAGCTTAGGCCCTTTGCCAAGGTGCCGTGAGCCAAGATGTTGGCGCCCTTGTGGGTGTCGTGTGCCAAGCTCTCCAAGGTGTCATGTCTCATGACACTAGCGCCCTTGCTGGCGCCCTGTGAGTATCGTGTGCCTGGCTCTTCAAGGTTTCGTGTCTCATGGCACTGGCACCCTTGCTGGCGCCCTTGTGGGTGCCATGTGCCAGGCTTTCCAAGGTGTCGTGTCTCTTGACACTGGTGCCCTTGCCGGCGTCCTGTAGGTGTCGTGTGCCAAGGTGCCCCCTTGGGTGTCGTATGCAAATGTCCCCTCTTGGGTGTCGTATGCTAAGGTCCCCCCTTGGGAGGCGTATGCCAAGGCGCCATCTTGGTGCCGAGATGTAGGTCGTGGTCTCGTTGAAATTATAGGATTCGCTTGGCGCCAAGGCAAGTTGTCCTTCCTTTGTTCTCGCCACTATCCGTTCAAACCTTTCGCGAGCTTTGTGCTGCTTCTACCTTGCTAAGGTGATTTTGCTTTAGGCAGATGTGTCGACGCACGTCGGGACAATTCGTAATGAAGTATACCCTTAGCACAGTTTACCAAGACTCGGCCTAGGTAGAACTCGCCTAAGGGGTTGTGACCACCAAGGTCAACTTGAAGTATACCCTTAGCACCGGCCCAGATAGAACTCGCCCAAGGTGTTGTGACCACCAAGGTCAGCTTGAAGTATACCCTTGGCACAGTTTACCAAGACTCGGCCTGGATAAAACTCGCCCAAGGGGTTGTGACCACCAAGGTCAGCTTAAAGTATACCTTTGGCACAGTTTACCAAGACTCGGCCCAGATAGAACTCGCCCAAGGGGTTGTGACCACCAAGGTCACTTAGTAGGAAGAATCATGAGATTCATGCTTCGGTATATAGGAAAAATGCAAATGATCATGGTGTCTCTCTTCATTCATTCTTTTACCGACAGTCTTTATTTGTTTCGGCGTGCCATTGCACTCTTGACTCCATTACTAGGATTCCACGAGGAGTATTTAAAAACACCGCCTTGGGAAGATGGTCTTGGCTTAGAGCTAATATTGAGGTTGCCCCTGCGAGCCAGGTAGTTGATAACAATCAAATATGATTGTTATTACCTCTTATTTCAAGCTTAAATCATTGATTATTCGCAAGAAATTTAGTGATTAAATGTTGTAAATATGTTAGTTTAGAATAATTTAAGGTGCAAGCTTTATTTTGTTATAATGGGCACTTTGGTGCCCAAATTGTGGTCTAATGCGTTTGTTTAATTGCTGCAGCACTTATTGTGGCAGCAACGCCAAATTACACAACATGAGAGAGAAAGCAATAGGAAACGCGGAAATTGAGGAAAGGACACCTATCAGCTGTCTCCAGACGTGGGTGTGCGTGACAATCATGGAATATTCGTTGGTGACCTAGGGATTTGGGCAAAAAGGACCTTTTGCCCCCATTAAAGGACAAAAGGCGCCTCCCCAATTAGGGTTACCTCTCATCCCTAGCCTCCTCTATATAAAGGAACACATTCCAAGAATTAGGGTATGCCGAAACCTGAGGTATAGACATTGCCTCAAGCTTCGTGCCTTACTTGTTACTCAAAAAAAAAATCAATTGCTAGGATTTGATTGCTGCAGCAACACTGAAGCTTCATCTTGTGAAAGAAGTTGCATTGGAGAGCTTGGTTTGCTTCGTGGATCATCACTGAAGCTATTCCTTTGTTCTTGGGTGTAGTGTAAATTCTCTCCTCGGGATTTAGTATGATTTTCTCATCTTTGTTGATGTTTAAGTTAGGTTCTATGTTGTCTAAGCTCATCATGAGCTAAACCTCTGTAGTTGGGATGCTAATCTGAATGTAATGAAGTTATTTTGTTCTTAATGCTTATGCTATTGTGTTGAGCACTTTATCTTGTGCGTTTTTACTATTTCCATCTTAGATTAGGATTGGCCGTCTAATCTAAGTAGCATGTATATTCACAGACATGGTTTGTACATTTACCTCACAAGATAACATGGTAAGTTGCACTATAGACATATAGTTGTTCCTTGTTTGAGCCCTAGACATAGGGGAAACATAAGCCATGAGGTGAAAACACTTAGGTGATAACTGCTTGTTCTTCAGTAGCCTAGGAAAATAATCCTTTCTGAATTAGACATAATTTAGGAGGACTAAAACCTAGTGTTAAGCATTAGACATAATGCACAATTGCGGCAGCACCTAGTGCTGCAGCACTTAACATAGCATTTTGAGCATCTTGATGGATTTACTGAAAGCAATGCATCTCAACTAGTTCCAAATCTGATCTTCATTACCCTGATACTTTTACCTTTATTGCTTGTTACCCAAAATTTGTGTGTCATTTACTTTTTACCCCAAATCACTATTTGTTACATTGATTAAGCAATTGTTTAGCAATTAATCCTCGGGGGAACGATCTCACTTTTCACTGTATTACTTGTTACGATTGTGTACACTTGCAAAAGAAATTAACACGTTTTTACGCAACAGCAGTCCCTCCCTGCAGGGTGTGTCGGGTTTCAAACTTGTCTCGCGCCGCCCCTAACTATGGAGTTGGACCCTTTTTCTTTCTTCATCTTAAGGAATTTTCTTTGGAACAATTGTTAATGCTAGTGAGCTAGAGCAAAGACTGTAATTGCAAAATGAACTTTCGTTACTCATTCATATCAAGCTTTTACATTCTGCATTTGTGCCCAAACAACAAAATTCTTAACTAGACCTAGCTCTAGGTTCAGGTCCTGATGCCCTGCTCCCTATTCAGAGTCACGGGTCTCATCCTTTTCTTCATTCACGTACTGGGCGAGCTTCCCTTCATGGATCATCTCTTCAATGTCATCCCTGAGTGTGTTGCATTTGTTGGTACTGTGCCCATAACTTTTGTGATAACGACAGTACTTCTTAGAGGCTCGGCCTTTCCTTTGTACGAGAGGTTCGGGTTGTTTGATGTCCCGAAACTCCGCGTCGGCGCATTCGGCAAGGATCTCAGCCTGGGATGTGTTCAGCAGGGTGTACTCTGAGAAACGACCTTGTCGGGGCCGGGACTCGCGAGGAGTTCTCTCAGCTTGGGCTCGCTTCTTCCATGGTTCTTCAATGCCCTTTTAGGCCAGCTCGTCCTCCTTGCGCCCAACCTTGGCTTCCTCTTGGTACGCCATGTTGTCTTCTTCATAGTCCATGTACTTTTGTGCCTTCTGAAGGAACTCATCCAAGCTTCGGGGTTTGTTAATCCCCACACCCCTTTGAACATGCTTCCTTTCTTGAGGCCATCCTTCATCCAAAAGAGCCTCCTCTTGTCTTCAAGGTTCCTGACGTTGGCAGCCTCCTTATTGAACCTTTCCAGATATTCTCTAAGTGTTTCTTTCTCCCCATGCCTGATCGCCCTGAGGACCTCTTTAGATTTGGGCTTCAAGCGGGAAGCGACAAAACAGGTTGTGAACATGGTAGCTAGTTGCCCCTAGGATGAGACCGAGTTTGGTTTCAACTCATGGAACCAAGCTAGTGTTGAATCCATGAGAGTGAGGGGGGAGATATTGCACTGGACGGGCTCCCTGGCGCCTCTATAGCGCATCATCAGGGAGAAGTATGCCAGGTGGCGGTCCGGGTCTCCAGTCACGTCCACCTTCCTGATGAAGGGTTGGTGTGCGAAAAGGTGATGTGCAAGTATACACAGTCACAACAAGTAATAAAGTGAAAGTAGAGTATCGTTCCCACAGGGATTGGATTAATTTACAAGTTTAAAATCAATAGTTCACTAGTGAAAGGTAACTAATAAACAATATGGTAGGAATGCAAGAATGTAAACAAACAGAAAATAAACAAGCAAGTAAGTTGAATTGGGATGAAATATATGATGAGAAAGTAGTTGGAATGCTGCCCACTAAGTTGAACCAAGGTCAAACGCTCTTTGTTTTGAATGATAACAAATTACAATCTGTTTACTAATGGTTATAGTTGAACCAAAGCACAGGGAAAGAACCAAAAGCACAAGGCATGATCCAAAGCGCTTGACTGATATCTTAAAGTGTAGCAGCTCGGAGGAGAAGCTACTCAAGCGTTCAAGACTTATGTGTTATATTGCTTTGCATAGGACGCGTGTAAGATCCCGTCACTTCTGCTTTATAACTTTTGTAGTTGAGAGATGATCTTTTAAGGTAATTGAACTGTCTTGGAAAAATATTTTATATAAAACCATGTTTAATTAGGTTAGGCACAAAGTGTTTTTAAAGAAATAGTTTGAGTCTTGAATTGTTGTTTTTTAAAGAAAATAGATTCATGAGTTAGTGTTTTAAAAAGAATTTGTTTTTGAAGTAAAGAATCGATTCTTGATTTGGTACATAAAGCTAGAAATCGATTCCCACTTATTTTTAAAGCAATGAATCGATTTATCTCTTTCCTTTTAAGCCAATAATCGATTTCTCTCTTCCTTTTAAAAGCCAACAATCGACTCCTACTTCTTGATTGTTTTTAAAAGAACTTGTTTTGGAAAGAAAACAATCGATTGATGACTTTGTGTTTTTAAAGTGGAAAATCGATTGCCAACCTATTTCATTCAAGCTAGAAATCGATTTCTAGCCTATTCCATTCAAGCAAGAAATTGATTTGTGGCTTGTCTCTTGTAGCTTGCCTTCCTTATTTTTATAAAGCTAACAATCGATTGTCTACTTCCTTCATTAAGTGCAAAATCGATTTCTCACTCATTCTTTTAAGGAGAACAATCGATTTTTTTGCTTCCTTTATTTAAGCACAAAATCGATTTCTATCTTGTGTTTTTGGAAGCACTAAATCGATTTCTCTTCTCTTTCTTTTAAGCAATCAATCGATTTCTCACTTATCACAATTGTGTTAAAAAGTGCTTCAATGGTCATATTTTTATAATCCCTATAAATAGGATTGGGTTTTCACGATTGTTGAGAACAACAAGAAACAAATCAAAAAGAAAAGAACGCAAACACTCACCGTCACATTTTTTCTTCACGTTCTTCATCTAGGGTTTCAAATCGCTCATCTCTCTCAACTACAGCGTGTTATATTGCTTGAGTGATTGAATCCTAGTTTACATTTGTAATCATCTATACTTGGTTGTTGTGAAATCCTAGGAAGTTTTCTTGGGTAATTCAATCAGGGAGATTGAATTGTAGCGAAATCCTTAGCGGGGAGCTTGGGTTCTCAATTTGGGGAAAATTGAGATTGGCGTGGTAGCCATAGCAAAGTTGCTTGCTTGTAAGACGTTGAAGAAGTATCTTCTCATATAGTGGTTATTATCAAGTCCGAAGGTTGCAAAGCCGGAGGCCGAGGACGTAGGGCTTTTATCCCGAACCTCGTAAAAATCACGGTGTACTCCTATCCCTTATCTTTACTTTGCGTTTTCTTTTATAATTGTTAACTGTCGTCGCACTTGCTATTATCACGCGCAGATTTGATTATCGTTATAATTATAATTATAATTGTTTCTGTCATTGTTATAGTTTGCATAAGTTGTTGCATATAGTTTAAATCCCATTTTCCGCATTCGATTTGAACTAGCATTGTTAATTTTTCGAAAATCCAAAAGAAGTCATATTTAGCATATAACCTTATTCACCCCCCCCCCCCCCCCCCCCCCCCCCCTAAGGTTATCACATAGTCCAACACTAAGTAAATCACTTTTAACCGTATTATGTTATAAATGATGCAGGTGCACTGGATGCTGTTGCATTGGAATTGTGCTTTTCGGTCACTATCGTCAAGGTTTCGTTATAAGCTCTTATATCTAAGATTCTAAATAAGTTCACCCCTGTATATGAAGTACCCACAGTATCACCCTATGGACTATGCTATCCTATGTCTAGGTTTTAGCATGGAATTAACAAAGTTTCCTTTATTGAACACTTATCCATATTAGTTCTTGAGTTCTAATCATAAACCATGTCTGTATTTATGATTTGCATTCACTTTTAGCTGGCCAATTCTAAAGATGAATATGAAAGAGTTATCATGCAAGAACTAAAATGCAAACATCAATAACATAAAACTAGTTAAAGGATCATTACAAAGTTTATGGCATCCCAACTATAAAAGAGTTTAGCTCATGCTTAACATTACTAAGGACATACAAACTGATGTAAATAACATGTTCATATTACTGAAAAACACAAAGGAAAAGAAATAGAGTAGAAGATACACAGTTTAGTTCCCTTTGCATAAATCAGCCCCGTAATGCAGGAGCATCGCTTCTATTTGCACTGTGCAGGGAGCATTCCTTGCGCAGCATGCAGTTGCACGAAGGTGAAGGAAGAAGTTGTCAAGTTCTTCCTCTTCCAACGAAACCAGCTCTAATATGATTTAAGTGAGTGAATTCTGGTCTACTTGTGAATGAGAAGGTGAAGGGTATTTATAGGCTCCTTGAGAGAGGTTTCTTCATAGTTAGGTTTGCTTGGAGAAGAAGTTGGTCTCACTTGAATCCATGTGCCTCAAAAGTAGATTTGACCTTTACTTTATTAAAGAAAAGATGTCCTATAGTGAATTGACAAGTGTCCTCAAAATGTGGCTCCCTTGAGTGAGGTTTCTTCATGGTTGGGTTTCCTAAGGTTGGAGTAATTTCTCATTCGTAATGCGAGAGCAGTTCAATCTACCACAATGCAGGGGCATTGAGTGCTGGGGCATATCTCTTTAAGCATTGTAGTCTATTTTGTATGTAGGAGCATCCAATGTAGGTGCATTGTTGTGATACTAATGCAGGTGCATCCAGTGCTGGAGCATTGAACAAACACATCAAACTACAACATGGGGCACCAAAAGTGCCAAATGATCACAAGTCAGTTCCTAACCCTCTTTTACTCTAAACAACACATATCAACTACTTTAACAACAATATTACTTAGAAACTCACATTGATTTAAGTCTAGAACATATAAATAACTCTATATAAATAAGAGTTATCAAGGGTCCTTCACTGGAGAACCACCTTGAGTTGCGAGGTGACCTATCCTCGAAATCCATGTCATGATAATTACGTCGGTCGGGGCCGGGGATCTCCTCGAAGGTGATCCTCGATGGCACCTCTTGTGGGTCTTCCCTCGGCTCCTTGACCTCTCCTGGGAATTAGAGGAAGCAAGCGAAGAGGTCCAGGAAGAAGAGTCAACAGTCCCATAAGTACCATCTTGAGAGGATGGAGGTGTGCTTGGAGGTGAATCTGATCCTTGGTGTCTGCCACGTCGAGGAGAGTGGCGAGCTCGCTTCCATCTAGGTGGAGAGCGATGATTGTGATGACGCCTGGGTGGAGATTTGCGGCGCCTGGAGCTCAATGTCCTTGGGGAAGGAGTGTTCCAGCGAGGATGGGGTTGCTCAGGCATGGCTTCCATTCGCCTCTCTATCTGCCTAAGGCGCGCTTTTTGCTGCAACATAGTCTGGGTGAGATTGTACAACAGGTTCAAGAGTTGGCGGATGGTCGTTGCATTCTCAGGTTGGACAGGGATCTGGATCGAGGTTGACTAGGGTGTCGAGACCTGAATGTCTTGATCCGGTATGGAAGCAGCAATGCCTACGGAAATGCCCTCTGGCTGGGATTGCGGATCAACAATGCTTTGGACTCGGGGTCTACCTCTGGGTGCCATGGGAAAGCAGGAGAAGTTTCAAAAAGTAAAGATGGTGTGAAAGATAGATATCTCCCACTGTGGTCGCCAATGTTCTGTACCTTGCAGTGCTGGGTGGACTACAGTTGGTAGGTCTCCTTCTGTCTGGCCGGAGGTTAGAGCGAGCCCAGGAAGGGTACCTGCGAATTGTGCCTGTGGTGAGTCGTTGGATCGGTAGAGTGAATCTGTGTCATCCAAGTATAAGAGTCATGAACGGGCTTGTGTATTGTGAAAATGGATCAAAGAGATTGGGCCAATCCATGTTCAATTGCTGAATGGGCCTCTTGGCCCAGTCCAGAACAATATTCTAAATAATAATTTTGTTGTGATGTGGTCAATAGTGTATGCCAGTGGTAATGTTCATTTCTAGTGTGGTGGTGGCCATTGACAGCCGCAGTATGCTTATACATACATAATTACACACACACAGATATATATATATATATATATATATATATATATATATATATATATATATATGACAATAAATCAAGAGTGATACTATAAACATATATAAAGTCCCAAAATTGATGTGACGATAACTTGTCAATTTGTTTTTAGAGACACTTTGAATTTTTGTTTATGGAGAATACACCATTGAAATCTGTTCTGGATTGGGTCGAGGGCTCCATCCGCCCAAAAACGGACCAAGAATGGCCCAAAACGCAAGCAATTTCCATAATCGCATGATCAACAGTCAGGATCAACCCGCACGGATCCAACGGCCAGCGTTGACCATCTGACACAATATATAGAGGTCATCCCTTCGCTGACAGGTACGCTTTTGGACCCATACATTACTCCTGCTTTCACTCTTACCCCCACTGACTTGGGCGTCAGAGTATCTTTGTAGGTACAACTTGAGCTGAGCTTTGCTCCCGACCTACACATCTACAGAACGACCAGACACCTCAACCGGCCCATATGCCCGATCTTGAGGCACAGTTCAAATTCAATCAATCAAACATATAATGTAGCTCAATTGGTGAGCTAAGAGATATCGAAGTAGTGTAATTAGGGGTTCATAATTCAAATCCTGGAAACTAACATTTCCTCTTCCTAATTATTAACCACTAACATTTTCCTATAAAAAATATATATGCACAAATATGAATTTGAAGAAACAATTCAATAGCTTTATTATTTATTTTTTAAATAATTCAATTTAGATCATTTTATGATGTAACTTTGGCTGTAAACACCGTATTGTAACTTAAGCACAAAATTAATTGAAACTTAGATTTTGAATCTGTATAATTTACTAGTGTACTTGACTTGTGCCATACACATGTATACATTGTCTTTTTAATGCTTATAAAAAAATACATTGTCTTTTTAATAATTAAATAAATAATAAAAATTTGAAGTACAAATTATTTATAAAGTTCTAAATCTATATATATTCATAGTTTTCATTGTATTAATATGTTTGACTCAAATGAATTTAGGTATTTAATTATTCTATTAATTCTTATTGGATTAAATAAATGATATTAAGTTATTGTAAAGTTGGCGATATCATGACCACCTATCGTGATTTTAATCTCGCTTGAGATAGTGAACGACATAATGTAAGTTATGTACTATGAAGATTATGATGATCATGGTTGAACTATTTGACTTACCTGAAATATATTGCAATAAACAGAAATCAACCTAACTAAACATATGTTCAAAGTTATCATTAGGAATTTGGTAATACCTAAACAACCCACCTACATGTAGGGGTGCAATCTCTACCTGTATGTAACGATCCTCGCGGGGGCTTCCCCATTCGAGACCCTGCTAGCGAGGAATTATTCCCTGTGGGGACAGGGACGGGGAGAATATGCCCCCACAATCAATTCATGGATGTGGATGGGTATCGTGCCCCCCGCCCCGTGGGGACCTTGCCTCGAATATATTACAAAAATATTTTTATTATATATAGACGTATACTATATTATAACTAATTGATTATTTTAGTCTTTTTATTTGTTTTTAATAAAATAATAATAATAGAAAAGTCAAATTGTTTTAATTTTTATACTAATAGTGACAATATTTGAGTGGCTTCAAAGTTGACGTCTTCCTCCTCTAGTCATCATTGTCACCACACTCTCCTTTCACAAGCTAAAACCTCTCAACTTCGTCTAGCTTCCATTCCTTCTTTTAATTTGTTGTGACAAAACATTGATACACATGTTCGAGTTCTCAATTATGTAAGAGGGGAATTCAAAACAATTTTTTTCTTACTTTCACAAACTAATAAATATAAAAAAAATTAAAGTATTGTTTTTTATGTGTTTATCAATTGCGAGTATTTGAGTGTTTTGCACTTGGCATTTAAATAATTCATTCTATGTGTTCATCACCAACTTTTATTGTTATGCAGAAAACTGCAATCGTTGAGTAAAGAATTGAAGAATGCTACTATCAATGTGCATTATTATGACTTCAAAATCATGTAAATACGGAAAACACGTTGGGTATATTTTTTGAGGTGTTTCCGGAAAGTTTTAAAAATTAGTTTTCTGGAATTGTCCTCTTTTGAGGTAATTCCGGAAATTTTTAAAAAAACGTTTTTTTTTAAAAAAAACTTAGGGGTATTTTTGGGATTATAAGGACTATGGGGGTATAGGGGATAATAGGGGGGACAAAAAAACCCATTTAAAAACTATATGAGGTTTTTCGCAAATATTGTGCTCACCATACAACTCTTAAAACGACTACGCCACCGATGGTATTGTTAGATAATTGCAAATATTTTTGTATATTACCTCTCATTTCAAAGTAAAAAAAAAATCCGCCACACAAATTATTTTCTTTTAGGAAATGTACCAATTTTTGGTACTCCCATGGCAATTTTATATATATATATATATATATATATATATATATATATATATATATATATATATATATATATATATATTCCTTTTTTTTATGAAGATATACTCTTCTTCTTGTAAAGAGAAATTCAATGCATTAGTGTTTCATGAGTTTAAATATATAAATGTAAATTTGGCCCCCTAAAAACCATCCCAAATTTTGGCATGTCCATTGATCATTTGAAAATTAGTATACCAAGTTCAAAGTTCTATTGAGATGTTATCTATCTATTAATAAAACAAAACAATAGGGTCCTCAATGCCAATTTTCTGAGGTGTCACAACCGGAGGATTTTAGGGAAAAATCATTAATGCACATCTAAATGCTTTTTTTTTTAGGTAAGCAAATTGTATTAAAGGGCGCACAAGGGGTGCACCAACCCCAAACACCTAGAGGGCCTCGTTAAAACCTCCAAAGGCCAAAACCCATTGGGAAAAAGACCGATGGAGGGAAAAAGAGTACCCCAACTACATTACATAGTACTTCAAAATATCAAGAACAGAAAATTACAATGAAGACAAAACACCCAACGGACAACTGAACCAATCCGACCACTCCATTCTTGATGCTCTACCTTGCCTCGCCTTGAACCATCCCCAAGCGCAATCCTTTATCGCCGAAACTATACCCGGAATTGAGACTCCCTCTCCTTTGAATATCACTTTGTTACGAGTCAACCAAATGTTCCACATAACCGCCAACCATATTAGGTGCTTCAATCTTTTTTGCTTCTTACCTTTGATCAACTTACCAAAGGCCATGAAATGAGATGGTAGATCCTCCTCCCCCAAAACAGCCCCATCCAACCAATTGAAAACCTGCTGCCAAACCATTTTCGACACTTGACAATGAAGAAAGAGATGCAAGGTTGACTCATCCTCATCGGAGCAAAAGGCACACCTTTTTTCCTCTTCGGACCGAATAACTCCTCTCCTAAATAACGCGTCTCTTGTCGCTATTTTATTATGCATAACTCTCCAAGCGAATATAAGAACTTTTGATGGCGCATCATTCCTCCAAATTTTCGGCCAAATGACTCGCAAATTATTATCCAAGGAACCAACACCTGCGACATTGTCAGACAGCCAAGAGTAACATTGTTTCACAGTAAAACCTTGCAAAGAATTCAGCAACCAAGAGTATGTATCTGCAGAATTTTCTGCCAGCTCTACCGAGAGCAGCAGCTCCTGGAGTTGCGCTGCAAGCTGCTGTTCGGGTAACTGTAATTCCGATACCCAGCTCCACTCCCAGCGCCAGCGCCCTCCCACCCACGCCCCCATCTCCTCGACGACAGCCTCCTTGTTACAGCAGGCGCTGTAAACTGAGGGAAAAATATCAGCAATTCGATCTCTACCTAGCCACTTGTCACTCCAAAAGCGAACAATATTACCCCTTCTCAACTTCAATTTAACCACTTCATCAAACCACCCGCTTTCAATATTAGTTCCCTCTCCTAGCTGACATTAGTCACGCCACCACAATGACGTCTTTCCCCATCCCCTTCGATACTCATTAGCACTAGGCCATCTTCCCTTTAAACCATACCGTGACACCACAATTCTTTTCCATAGCGGGTTACCCTCATCCACCAAAATCCTCCATCTCCATTTAGTTAGAAGGGCTATGTTGAAAACTTCCAAATTTTTAATGCCAAGCCCACCCTTTTCCTTTGGTTTGCAAATAGTTTCCCAACTCACCCATGCCATCTTCCTTTCCTCCCCGACACCTCCCCACAAAAATCTTCGTTGAAGCTTGACAATCTCGTCGATCACCTTTTTTGGAGCTTTATAGAAAGAGAATAAATAAAACGGTAGAGAAGCTAGCACCGAATTTATAAGTGTAACACGACCTCCGATTGATAGTTGCCTACTCTTCCAACTATTTAGCCTTGCTTTGATGGAATCAATTACCGGTTGCCAAGTACTCAACAATCTGGGGTTTGCGCCAACCGGAATGCCAAGAAATTTAAAAGAGGAATCTCCCTTTCTACACGATAAGAATTGTGAAACCCCTTCCATGTATCTCTCCTCCATATTTAGGCCTATGACATTACTTTTTGCAAAGTTCACCTTTAAACCGGAAACAAGCTCAAAACTTCTAAGAATTGCTTTCAAACACCACACACTTTTTTCCCCACCATCACAAAAAAATATGGTATCGTCCGCAAATTGAAGAATATCAACGGAAAGAGAGTCACTAACCTTGAACCTGGTGAGGTTATTAGAAGCGACACCCATGTTGACTAATCCCGCCAAACCTTCCGCCGCAACTAGAAACAAATTGTCCTGCATAATTCAAACCACTTCAAGCAATAATATTGAATTTAATGACATTTAGGTAGGTTACTAAGGAAGCACTTTCAAACTTCTCATTCCTTCCGGTCTCTACGAATAGTGATTATAATGTTGTATGCCTCAAACTTATATTTATCTGCTGGAAAGTTGTAAAATGATTATTATTGGGTAAGTTATTAGAGAGTAGTAAAATAATATATCTTATTCCGTTAATTTGAATGATGAAGCCTCTTGATATTTCTTGGTCTCTATGGAGATTTTTTCAACTTATTGCTCTTGGACTATTTACAAGACCAATGCAATTACATTCAAGAGGATGAACTCGGTCTTTGTTGGTGTTGGTGTGTTGCCCATGCCAAATTCTTTTAGTTTTTTTTATTAAAGCCTCCATAATCAACAAAGACAAAGTGTCGTGTATTAAGGGAGATTATATGAAATGGAATGTCCTCTTTACAGAAATTCTGAAAAAATAGATGGATATATTACAACATTTTTTGTCTTTAGCAACAGGTAAAAGTTGTGGCCAAAACAATAAAAAATGTTGCCTAAAAGTATAGACAACATTTTCAGTGTGGACTAAGCAAGTGTTACCTATTGTCTAAGGCAACATTTTTACGTTCGTTCTAGCAACATTGTCAAAAAATGTTGTCTATATACTACACAGAGGCAACATTTATCACGCGAGCCTAACGCAACAATTACAGAATGTTGCTGCGTTTAAGTACAATTTATAAATGTTCCCTAAACATTAAAACTCAATGTTTAAAATTGTTGTCTTTTACTTATCGACAACATTATGAATGTAGCTTTAATTTTTCAGAGTTTCTAAAGCAACTCTTTTATTCATTATTTTGTGAAAATAACCATAACTAGTATGTAACCCGTGCGATGCACGGGGAGCAATTTCGTTTTAAAGTATCAAATTAAAACAAATTCTGGAGAAAATAAACAGAATAGCCGAGTGAAAAATGTAATATTGATTATATTTTAATTGTTAAAATATGCTATGAAATAGTGATTTTATAATCAATATGGTTAGTTGTTTATGTTGTAAGCAAAAAAAATAAGATGGAACTGATTTTAAGCTCCATAGTAAAAACCGAAAGCACTCCCCATCCAATAGCGGAAACTTTGAACTTTGGTTTTAATGTTAAACTGATTTGACGATGTAGAAATTAACAGACTAATAATAAAGATTTTCAACAGCAGTAGCATAATACATTGATGTAAGATATAGATTATACATAAAACTTGATAAGCAATAGAATAAGATGTATTCAACTTCTAATAGCCACATGCTTACTATTATGGTAAAGTTCTTACTTAAGCTATATAATCCCAAGGTTGGATTTTGAACCGTACCTTGTGATCGAGCTGGGATCTATGATCAAGGTACGGGTCGATCTGTTGAGTGCTGGTCCTTCGGGTAATCAGGTACTGGTCATCCGCAGAGCACCAGGTTGTACCTGCAATGTCACTCCGACGCTCAAGTCAGTGAGGTGGAACTTCTGCAGAGTAACTATGAGGGTGAAAAAGTTACCTGACATGTGGGGTCAGCTCTGTATTTATAGAGTCAACGTGTTAGGCGAGCCGTTGGATTAGCGCGGGTTAATCCTGATCGTCCAGATCTGATTTGGTCTTTTGCTTGCTGCTTGGGCTGTTTTTGGCCAGCTCTTGGACTGTATTGGGCCATTTTTGGTTGGCTCTTTGGCTGGATTGGGCATTCGGTCCACTCCAGAACAGATTTGAACTCAAGACATTGATTAAGCTGGAAGAGATACAAACCATCTCAAACTCTACTTCTTGGCACTTGAGATGATTAGAGTTACTTAACATTAGTAGGAATAGCTCCTTCCATCCTTCATCACCAAAAGAAATAAAATATATTAGTCATGTAAGTTTCATATAATTAACAATCACTCAATTAGCATCATCGTATCATATAGAATAGCTAATACATGTTGACATATATGAAACATGCTAAAAAATACTGAGATAAATAACTGTCATCTTAACAAAGAAAAGTCACATAACATTAGTAGTGTAAAGAAAATGAATTCAACAAAATTAGTAATAATCATCAGTGTAAAGAAATTAATGATGTAAACAATAATGGGAAAAAGAAGAGAATAGAAATATAAAGACAACGAATTCAACAAAATTAGTAGCTCCATCTACATGATCAAATATCTACGTGTGTTCATATGTAAGGCCTATAGTGCCAAATCTAAAAGTGGTTTCTGTCCCAATAAACTGATTTGAAAATCAAATTTTGCCATATTAAAAAATGTTTAACCTCTACATTGTGCATCCCTTATTTTAGAAGAATCAAATTCTAGAAAGTCAATAATATAAGGGAAGATATTGGACCTTGAGTGGGGTAAAGTTGCCTTAGATGATAAATATGTGATCTTCCCTCTATTGTGAAAGGCATATTGATAAACTTATCAGGATAATCTAATCTTTTTTATACCAAAAAAAACTATGCAATTGCAATTTGTTTCCCGGCTTCAAAGCGCACTAAATAATCCACTCTAAAGTTTAGGTTTCTCAAATATTCAAAGGGGCCAAAGAGGTGTTAATAGTCACATATTTATGTATAAAAATCATATCATTCAAAACTTAAGAACAAACATATAAAATAGCGGATACAATCCTGAATTACAACCTCATGCCACCTGCTTCAATGCCCTCACGAAACACAAAAGGCAATGCCATTAATATACCAAGCAAAAGTGACTTAAAAAGATGCTCCCATTTTAAAACATACACTAAATCATAAATAAACAATTCACAATATAAATAGATTATAGCTGATATTTATACTCCCAAAGAGACATTATAAAGGAATGGATTAAGAACAAAATTGATCAAGTAAATTTACACAAAGGAATGGATTTAAAAATCTACTATCTACCCCCTCCCCCAAATTTTAATGTAGACAAGAAGCCAATTTCAGAGTTAGGAATGAATATACAAACATACTTACTGCACATAAGAGAAACCTATAGTCACAACCAAGATTTTCTGCAACAAAATAATTATAACAATGATTAAAAGAAGAGAGAAAAGGATTTAAAAAAATAGTTGTTCCGCACACAACAGGCCTTAACAAACCATTACTAACCATTAACAAATTTGTCCCTAACTCAAATGTAGATGAAATCCTCTGTAGTAATGTAATTAGATAGGTAAATTACTAAGGCATCATCACAATAGTCTTTGAGCATGCTTTGACCTTGAATGACTCTAAAACTTCTTTGAGTGCTCAATTTTTTAGTTGCCATTATCATTTATCATATTCATACTGGCAAAGTAAAGCAGTATAAATTGAGAACAACCATTGTCTTGAGCTACTCTTAAAGTTAGGCAATATACATTTAGAAATATTCCAACAAATCAAAACTTCAATAAAAAGTAGCAAAAGGAAAATGCTATAAGGACTCATTGAGATAGTGATGTAGGGTTTTGGTCATCTTGCAAAAGAAAAACAAATATGCGAATATGTTTTTTGCATCTAAATGATGTTGATCACCAAAAAGGAAGGACCCAATCTGATTCATAAAATAACAAAAGCTATAAATAAAGCATAACAGATAAAGTGAACAAATAAGAATAACAAAACCGAAAAATTAAAAATAAAAAAAAAAAGAAAGACATCATAATAACTTAAAACAGGAAAAAGAAATGATACCTTATCTCTTCCCACAAATATGGTGTCTCATGCAACCTCAACCACAAATGTGTGTCTTGGAAGCAAAAAAAAAACACTATTGGTAATCTCTTAAGTGGCTATGACAAACTCGAAAGACACATAATGACAATGCATCAAAATTAGAAGAGAGGAAAAATTAGGACTTTTAAGAAATTCAAAATTTGAATAATATATTAATTGCAATCATAAAAATGAAAATTATATTAAGGCTTTTAATCATTGACACCAAAAAACTTCTCAATTTGAAAGAGATATGTTTAATATGTTTGATGGTCTGCATATAATGGTTTCATGGTTTCAATAATTTGAATTTTGAATTTTGAATTTTAAAATTTCAATTTATTAATACTAATTCAACATTCAAAACTGAATGTATTAATATTAATAATAATTGAGAATTCGAATTTGAAGTCAAAGGTAATTAATTTGAATATTTGAATTTGTATTAAATGCAGGATAATTATATAGAATTAAGTTTTGAATATTTGAATTTGTATTTTAATAGGACCCGAAATGTGCTCTCTACAATGTATTTGAATTTGGCAAGAAATATTCCAATTAGGACACTCACTCCAATTTTTTAAATCAATTAAATAGCACTTTAATGTATAGTTAAGTTACAATAGCAGTGAGATTTAAAATGCGATTATAACATTCCTATTATAGTGGAGGTGCCATTTAGAATGTGAATTAAATCGGTATGAATAGGAGGTGCCATTTAAGAAGAGGATTTAATATTTTTTCCCTTGGATTGCTCCCATTGCGACACATCAGATTATGGGCTGTGAGAAGCATTCTACTTTGTATTCTTAATAGATTTGATTCCATAGACAACTCATATAAGTTTCAATTATAAATTGATTCATAATTAATTTACATATATCATTTATTAAAAAAAAGAGAACACATAAATTAGTAAATGAATTAAATGCACATAATATGTGTTCCAAGTTTAGAAATTAAATGCACAATTGGACAAATCTTGTACATTAAAATACCAACGCAATAACGCCATTGTCGAGATTTTCCAGGCACACTAGACATTATTCTACATCCAAAAAGATTCTCAGATGAGCATACCTATAAATGTCTCAGTTTAATAATATAGCATCATCTTATGATGTAGCAAAGTCATGCATATCTACAAAATGAGCATACCTATAATTGTCTCAATCCTCCATTGTATTATTATGAAATAATGCATCCATTCATCATACCATTAGGAAACTCTGGTTCTCCCCGTACAATATTTAAATTTTAAAACCAAATTTAATCAATTTAATGCAACAAATAAAGTATCGCAGTTAATTACTAAATATGCACACTGAAATTGTGCAAGTGCAACCATATAGTTTTAGTCAAAAAAAAAAAAACACAATAACCCATAATCGAGATTCAAGAAGAATGAAAATTTATCTTGATTCTAAAAAAATTAATTTCCTGCAATTGCTAAATACTAATAATAATTACACCCTTTCCCTGAGAACCTTTTATGGGAAAACGAGGAAACAACACCACCTCCTAATACATGGGTTGATCTTCATGAATGTAAGCCCACCCCTTAGAACTGTTTGAAGCTACATGGCAGTTTTCTTCTAGAGTAAATTTCCTCTAATACCAATTAGAACTATTTCCTCTAAATTTCTAACCAAAAACTCCAAAGGCTGCATTAGAACCTCATTCCAAGGCTGCATTTAATTTTGCTACTCATCATAATTAATTATTACCAAACTGCAAACTCTTATTGTCAACATATGGCCTAATTAACTTAATTTAGTAACTGAAAGTGACACACAAGAAGCTTGAATCCTTTGATTAAACATGTTCTTTTGAATTCATTTGTAATGTAACTAAAAGCATAGTACTGAAACACAAGTTTAAACAGTTTTTAACCCTAAATTGAAATTTCCCAAAACCCCCAATCTTTAACAAGTAAGAGGACACTAACCGTCAAATTGAATAAGTTCTGCCTACCTCCTCCTTCTTCTCTCCAGCTTCCTTTCTCTAGACCAATTCTCCTATTTCTTTTTCTATCAACTTCTTCTCTGACTAACTTCCAAATACAATACAACCAATAATGAATTACAACATTTTTGCGTTTTGACAATAGTTGAAAAATGTAACCAAAACTACAGAAATTGTTGCCAAAATGTATAGGCAACATTTTTCAATTGTAGACTAAGTCAGTGTTAGCAATTTGTTTAAGGCAGCATTTATTTGAACTTTCTAGCAACATTTTCGAGAAATGTTGCCTGCGCGTTACAAATAGGTAACATTTATCACGTGAGTCTCCCGCAACATTTAGAGAATGTTGCTAAGCATGTTGCTAAGCTTAACTACATTTCATAACCGTTCCCCCTCTTTCTCAAAAAAAAAAAAAACCGTTCCCTCATCATACAAAGGCAACATTTTTCAATTGTAATCTTAGTTTAAAATATTCATTTTCTGACCGTATGCATACAGTAAAGGAAACAATTTTATAAGAACTTTTTGTTCAGTTAATAACTTATTTTAATTTCATAGGTCTTATATAATTAACTAACTATATTTGATTAAGCAAACATTCTACATGAACATTATTTTTTTCAATTAATAGTAATTTCATTAATATGATCTAGTTCCAATACTCCACCCACCTTCTAAGAAGAGTTGTGAAGGGCATCCAAAATAACTTGAAAAACTATATAGAAAAAGTACCTAATCTAATATTCATTCATCAACCCAAAAAGACCACTTAAACTTTTAAACACCTATTACAACATCCAAAGTTGAAAGAGGTGGAATATAGTAATTGATATCTAAGCTTTTACAGTGTGCAACACCCCTATTTGTTCTACCCCAAAATCCATGGGTTTGCAGGAGCAGCACTGCCCATGCATCTTCACAGCAAAGTGTTTGCTATTCCTCTACAAAGGATTTGGCCTCTATTAGTAGCTATATACCCATCAACATCTGTAGTAATTGAGCACTTACATCCAACACAATCCTTGGCACCCAAGTGGCTTAGTATTTCCTCTTTGTCCTTCATTTTTGAATCTCAAGCATGTCCTCCTGCGCAAAATCCATGCCAACCAGTATATAAGTTTGTGCAAAATCAAAAACAGTTATTCATCCAAACTAACTGTAGTACATTTGTGTACAAATAGTACACTATCACCATGTAGAGATGAAGCCATATGTTTGTACTTGCCTTGCCATGACCTGTTTATATTTTCCAATATTAGCATCACAATTTACATATTTTATCATAAAACTCTCACTACAAAAAAACGCAGGATAAGCAACGGAATTTTCCCTCGCTAAAGACCCAAAATCTGTCGCTAAATGCTGTTTGCGAGAGATTTAGCGAGGAAAAAATGCTGTCGCTAATAACCTCCTCGCTAACTATTAGCGAGGGATTTTAGAGATGGATTTTCCCTCGCTAATTAGCGAGGAAATTTAGCTAGGAAAAATCCCTGGCTAAAGCTGAAAGCCACGTGTTATTATTATTCCACGTGCCCACTTTAGCGAGGGATTTTTCCCTCGCTAAAATTGAATTTAATTAATTTTTTTAAAAAAAACCTGCTTTTTTTATATGCCACTTTTTTTTCAATAACTATATAATTACCAAATGCAACACAATTTCGATAATACTCAAATAAAATCCAAACTGACCAGCAATATTAAATATCCAAATCAACATAAACGTTAATCAAATCCTAAACAAGTCTGAACCAGCAATAACATAATCGAAATCCTAAATAAGTCCAAACCAGCAATAACATAATGCAAATCCTAAAACAAGTTCAAACCAACAATAACATAACACTTCAAACCAGTTATAACAACATAATACTAATACGAGCCATCATCAGACTCCGCATCAGAAGAATCAGACACAAGCGCCGCATCAGATTTGGACCTCTTCTTTTTCTTCGCTTTTTCACTCTTATGGTACTTTAATATCTCCTCCTGCTGAGCCCGCAACTGCTCCAACAGAGTCATCACTTGTTGTATCTACTGCCCATGAGTCCCTACCTCCTGTTTGAGCTGCTCGTCCTCAGGTGAAGGACGAGGAGGTCGACTACTAGAGGGTCCCATAGTGTCCAAATGATCATCCACAGAGCTCAAAGTTGGAGCCAAGGGCCCCGTACCATACAGGTGGTTCTTATTGAACCCGCCTACCAACTTCTCCCAGTGGCGGTTTGCCATAGCAATGATCTTGGGGTCAAGTGGACCAAGTGCATCAGGGTCCCAGTTCCCCTGAATCGCCTCAGACATCCACTTAGTATGTTGCTCCTGTTTTGCATAAACACAAAACATAGCATAATTAGCTATCTATTTTAAGAAAACATTATACAATACAAATCAAGTTGTATGTTTACCTGAGTCGTCCTTGCTCGCTCGTCAACATAAGTCTTTTTATCCTTCTTCATATGTGTGGTCTTGTGCAGCTCAGCAATAGTGAGAGAGTGCCCAGCCTTCTTACTCTGTAAAGATGAAACATTGATTGAGCCACAACTAAACTAAACTAACAATATAACTAAATTAAAATAACACAAATTTTTAAAATAACTTACCAATCTCGCAGCATGCTCAGAAGCATTGATTGAGCCACAACTGTGAAGTGAGCCACCTTTTTCAGACTTCCTATTTTTCTTCGCTTTTTCACCCTTGCTTTTGAATTCGTCACTTTTCCAAACATCCTTGTATTGATTCCAGACTTCTTCACTCATAAATTTTGGCTGAACATCAATTTTGCGCAGTTTGTAGAGCAAATCCGACAATTGCTTGGCCATTCTAATCCAAAAAACTCTCCGCACCGCTTCATCATATTCCGGTTTCCAAGTCACTTTAGTCTGTATTAAACAAAATAAAAATATGTATTAGTAATTATATTAAATAATATATTAAAATTAACAATATAGGTAATGACATAATTGATACTTACCCTAAACAAGTTCACATATTCTTCCCTTTTCTTCTTGTCGATGCTTTTCAACTTTGGATGGAACTCTTTAAAATAGAGTTTCTTAAGGACAAAAGTGATCGCTGATGAACCTGTCTTCGATTTATAGAACCTGCATAATTAAGTCGTTGCATAATTAACAAACATATATACACGTCAAACATTTAATATATATTAAAAAAATCAAACAATGCATACGCATCACCATAGGGATATATGACTTTGCGTCTTCGACCATTGATCGGGTCGACAACCACCTCCTCCGGCTCGGACTCGTGTGACGGATAAGAATCAGTTTGACCATCGGGGTCAGTACCATCGTCCTGTAGGGGCTGATCAGGCTGTACCTCGGGTGTAGGCATAGATAACCCGACAGGTGTACCCACATGCCCAGCTTGTGGGCCCATAGGATGCGGCAGAGAGTGGCCCATATATCCAGGTGGTGCTCCCGTATATGGGTATTCAAGTTCATATATGTGTTGGATCACACTGTAGTAATCATCTTCACCTCCTTCTGTGATCCCTTTTACATAAACCCCACTATTAATTGTTTGTTTTCCCTCACTCCATGATTGGGTGTCAAATTTATAACCGTTAACGAGGTACGTGTGCCACTGACTAACTTCACAAAAAGGACCACTAGCTAAGTTCCTCAAGTGTTGGATTAGGGGAGTTGGTTCCGCTTCATAAACCTAAGTAATCACATATAGAAAAATTAAGTCATGTCTCATATTTACTTTAAACAGTAGACATTAAAACATTAATCTTATTTACTCACTCTATCATTAAACCAAGATGGAAAACTTTCATGTATACGAATAGAAGCATCTTCAGAGCGTATACCCTCAACTTGTAAGAATGCACTGTAAAAGAATTATTCATACTCTTTAGAATGAAAATTGATCAAGACATGATTTAACTCCATACTCTAAATGTCTATGTATTGAAAACTGAATTGAAGCATACTTACTCAAGATATGGTTTAACTTCGATGCAATTGATCAATACATGAACATGCGCTGATTTATACTCCATATCTGATAACCACTGAGACGACTTCTTTCCTGAGGGCCGACCAGGTTTGCTAAACACAGATAAAGTTAGCGCGTGTCTTTCTTCTTCAACCTCTATTTCGTTTCTATTATTTCTTGACAACATAAAGTTGTTGAAATAATGAGAACAGAAATAAATTATTTCACGATGTAAGTAAGCTGCGCAAATCGATCCTTCGACTCTAGCTTTATTCTTCACTGATCGTTTGTAATCACCCATTAATCTAAATACATGGAGGAAGGGGAGTTGATTAAATAAATAGTCATACTAAATATGAACTTTAATTAAAACGTTGAAATTGATAATTACCTCTCAAATGGATACATCCACCTATAATGAACTGGTCCACCAAGCCTTGCTTCATATGCAAGGTGAACCGGAAGATGCTCCATGGAATCAAAGAAACCAGGAGGAAGTATTCTCTCCAACTTACAAATAATGAAAGGAATGTTCTGCTCCATCTTAATAAGATCATCTTTTCTCAATGTTGAAGAGCACGTATTTTTGAAAAATTGACTCACTTCAGTAAGTGGTTCCAAAACACAATTTGGCAATGAACCAAAAGCAATTGGAAGCAAACACTTCATGAATACATGACAATCATGACTTTTCATCCCATACATCTTCCCAGTGTTTAGATCTGCACATCTTGCAAGATTAGAAGAATAGCCATCTGGCATCCTCAAACCTTTCAACCATCGACAAACATCTTTTGCTTCATCGGGTGTAAGACAGTATTTGGCTTTGGGTTTTGACATTTTTCCATTAGCCATTGGCACCAAATTCAAGTTGGAACGACTCTTGCTACAGTAAAGAGCAGAATCCATTCTAGCTTTATTATTGTCTTTGGTTCTATCTTTCACATTCATCACAGTGTGCCATATGTTGTCAAAGAAATTCTTCTCAATGTGCATAACATCGAGATTGTGTCTCAATAGATTATCTTTCCAATATGGGAGATTCCAAAATATGCTTCTTTTTGTCCAGTTATGCACCCGTCCATAACCATTCAATCGGGAGAGCAAACCTACCTCTGTGGCTTGTGGCAAATTCATAACTCTACTCCAGATCTCACCTGATGTCAAAAAAGGCGGTGGGACATCTGTTTCAACTACCCCTTTCTTGAATGCCTTTTTGTTCTTCCTAAATACGTGATCTGACGGTAAGAATCTACGATGCGAGTCAAACTAAGAACTTTTTCCCCCGTATTTCAACCTAAACGCTTTTGTGTGTTCCATGCAGTGGGGGCATGCTAATCTACCGTGAGTCCCCCAACCTGACAACATACCATAAGTCGGGAAGTCATTAATTGTCCACATCAATGCCGCTCTCATCATAAAAATTTTCTTCTTTGCTGCATCATATGTCTCAACACCCTGCCACAATCTCTTGAGATCATCAATTAGAGGTTCCAAAAAGATATCAATGTTACCTTTTGGATTGGATGGACCAGGTATCAAGCAAGTCAAAAACATATATGGTTTAGTCATGCACATCTCAGGAGGAAGATTGTAAGGAGTAACAATGACTGGCCAACAGGAATAGGGCGACGCTGATGCTTGGATATATGGAGTAAATCCATCAGAGCACAAACCAAGTCGAACATTTCGTGGGTCAGAGGCAAAATCTGAATTCACTCGATCAAAGTGTTTCCACGCCTCACCATCAGATGGGTGGCGTAAAATGTCCGAGGTATTCCTATTTTCATAATGCCACGTCATTTTGTTTGCAATTTCAGGCGATGCAAACATTCTGCAACCTTGGAACTATAGGCAAATAGAACATCGACTTTACAGGAATGGGTTTATAATTACGCTTTTCCCCTTTACGAACTTTATACCTCGGCTTTGAACAAAATCTACAAGCGTGCAGCGCACCATCGGTTTTACCAAATTCATTGTCGTAAAACAACATGTGCCCATCCTCACAACAATCAATCTTCTTACATTCTAATCCCAACTTCGAAACTAACATCTTTGCTTCATAATAACTTTTTGGCAAACTATCCTTATTAGGTGTCCCATCCAACATCATTTTAGTCACAAAATCTAAACCCAACTCAGAAATATTGCTCATAGACTTGAGAGCTAAAAGCTTCACACACATAGACAATTTTGACTCCGGCGAGCCTTCAAACAACGGTGTGTTTGACTCTTTTAACAAACAATAAAATCTTTGTGCTTCTTCATTTGGAAGTTCATCATGATCGTCATATTGGGGCTCATCAAATGGCACATTCACCCCGAGACCATCACAAATCATGCTTTCCATCGACTCAAATTGTTCATTAAATGGAACATGAAAACTAGAACTGCTTGAAGAAGCCCCTAAGTCAAAATTTGGAAGTCGCTCTCCATGGTCCACCAAAATCCAATAATCAGGCTTAAACCCGACACGATACAAGTGCTCCTTAATTTCCTCATCAGGTGTAATAGGTATACCGTCACATTTAAGGCATGGACACCTAACCCCCTTTTCCCTTTTAGCCAAATCATGTTGCCATGCTACCCTAATAAACTCTTCAACCCCATTTACAAAAGCTTCTTTCAAAAACGCTCTTCCCAGATATAACCGATCATAAACCCAACTACGATTCAACTGATTCCAATTCATCTACATGCATTTAATCAAATATCAAAACAAGAATACACAAATAAGTTGTGCCACAATTTACCCCCAAATAATATACATTTCCCATTTAGAATTATTTTTTTTGAGAACTAACACTTATTCAAAATTTATTCAAGCTTAACATTATGAAATTCATGCAAAAAGTGGACTTAAGAACAATCCTTCATTTCAATAAATTGAACCACACTTCAACATTAACAACTCCAACAAAACAAAACAAAATCGGCATGAACAAAACAAAATCCCAAAATAAAATAAAATGAAACACTAACAAACGAACCTTCAAATCCCACAAGCATTTGTTCCCCTTCCTTCAAATACTTCGAATCCATAGAACGAACCGCAAGTATTCACTTGTAGAATCCTGAAAGAGAGTGAAAGGGGATAATTTAAAAACCAAAAAATTTCAAATAGAACAAAAAACAAACAAAACTCTATTATAAAACATAACCCAACAAATCAAAATAAGCCAAAAAAATCCAACATCACAATTCATTCAGAAAGCCAAAACATAACTCTATTAGAAGAAAGCCAATAAATACCAAAATAAAACAACAAATTAGTTAAGTACAAATAAGAAGCTATGACTTTCTGGATAAACACACTCTTCTTGCTCTGTGTCCCTCACTTTCACTCTTGGATACACTTTCAAAAACAACACAAGAAGGAAACTCACTTTTATCCGTGGAATTCATCAAGAGCTACTGATTGAACAAATAACCAATGCATGTGGAATTCATCAAGATCTATATATACAAAGGACCAACCATAGAACTTTGAGAGAATGCATGCACCACAATTTCACTCTTGGATGCAATGAAGGAACCATATAAGAAGGAAACTCACTTTTATCCGTGGTTTTGAAATCTGAATTTGGAACAGATCTACTATTGAAAATACTTAGAAAGATGAACCTTGTTGTAGTTTATAAAGCTCACCACTTGCAGTGCAGAACAACAACCTACTATTGCCATTTGGATTGCACACTTAAATGAGTAAAAAGGAAGTAACAAAGTTGTGTTAAACTGAAAAAGTGCCAATTATATTTCTTTACTTGAACACCAAGTAGGTTGGATTGTTATAGATTACATGTGAGTGGGTATTCAACACATATTCAGAAATGAAGGGTATTCAACACATAAAAGACAGTGTTGGGGATTTACTTATTACTAATTGATGCTGAAAACAATAGCATAGTTAAAGTGAAAGCCTAGACAATTACTTAACAACTTATATGCCAAAACAAGAAATAAGCTAACAACACATTGATAGAGAGCATTTTTTTTTCAATCATTTTTTTCAAAAAAAAAAAAGAAAGAACGGAAACGTTGCAAGTTGCAGAGAAATCCAATAAAAGAACAATGCTCCCTCCCATATAATTCAACAGAGAAGCTAATGGTTACACTTTTCTACTACACTTTTGTTTAATGCATTTGGTCAAGTTGCAGAGAAGCCATTTGGTCAACTGCCCACACTTTTGTTTAATGCATTGATTTCATAAACCTTGTTGTGATTTTACAAAAGTGGGGAAGTCCCACATTGCGTGGCTTTGGACTCCTTCGCGCGCACAAGTTGGGACCAACATAGTTGGTTTAGTGCAAATCTTCTGATTCCCTCCACCCCCTGCGCGCACGATTAGCCTTGCTCTTATTTTTATTTACTAATACATTATTTTTACACTTATTTGAGCCTATCCAAAAATATCCATTTTAGGCTATGTGAATTTCAGACAAACAAGTAAACCATCATGACCATGGAAATGCTTAACAACTTTCCAATACATGTTAACAGTCAAAATATAACAATTCAACACTCAAGACTCTTGATTATAGTGGTGTGACTATAATCATGGTACAAATCTACATGCCAGACATAAAGAATAACAAAATCAGCGTCGAACATGGTGAAGCCGTCGTCGTCGCTTTGTTCTGGTCTGGTGGCGGCAGCGTGGTCGTAGGCCATGTGGTGGTGGTCGGAGATGGGAGAGGGTGAGTTGAGTGAAGAGAGTGAGTTCAAAGAAGAGAGTGAAGTGAGACTAGCCCATTTACGGGTGTCTCAGGATTATAAAAAAAATATATAATTAGCGACGGAACATTTGCGAGGGATTTACCTTTTAGCGAAGGTTTTGGGAATCAACTGCCATGTCACATTTACCGACGGATTTTGAAATTTTTTACGCGCCTGCAACCTGGACATTTAGCGACGGACACGTGTCGTTAAATCCCTCGCAACCTTATTTTTAGCGACGGATTTAGTTTCCCTCGCTAAAATCCGTCGCTTATCCTGCGTTTTTTTGTAGTGTCTAAAGTGCCATGAAACACAATGATTAGCATCACACTTTACATATTTTGTCACAAATTTTAATTTAGTGTCACAAGAATAGTAATGCACCTCAGCAAATAATAGTCATTTAGATGTGCATTAATGATCTTTCCCTAAAATCCTCTGGTTGTGACACCTCAGAAAATTGGCATTGAGGAGCCTATTGTTTTGTATTATTAATAGATAGATTTGAGTATGTGCCTAATTTTTTTTGAATCATACAGTATACCAAAACACACTACGTAACATTAACATAAGCAAAAGTTAACATCAAATATAAAAACAATAATAAAATTTTCTTTAGGCTATCGCACTTTCAACATGCAACACCCTAGTATTTTAAAAACTATGGCATTTAGAGAAATAAGGTCTCCCATGTGACATTTTAGTACCTTTTGTTTTTTTGAGGTAAATAAAAATAAAACTCTTTTAATTATATAATTAACTAATTAAGCCAAATTTTAATTTAATTATTAGTTACCTCCCTTTCATGACACGAACCTACGACCATTTGGATGTAGATGAAGCTTCTAACCAACTGAGCTCGCTTGTTGTCTAAATAATTAGTTACTTAATTAATGGTCTAATGGAATAAATTATTTTTGTTAGACAAAAAGTTAACTAATTTATTCGGTATGTAGTTTATTTGTTTAGTTTTACAAATTAGTGATGCAATTAAATATGCAAAATTTAAGTGGTTCGGACTGTGCACCATTTAGAAGATGAAAACTTCGTCTATTAATTTAAGTGTCTTAGTTATTGTAGGTGAAAATATTTATTCGAGAGACTAAAAACAATGGTTGAGAGAATAAAATTGGACACTTAGGCTAGCGCAATAGGCCATGATTTGATTTCTTTTTTCTTTTTTTTCTTTTGTTAATGTTAGTTAATGTATTTTGGTGTACTATAGGGTTCTGAAAAGATTTTAAGTGTTTAAATACGCAAAGTTCATTCCTCATTAACGGACTTATTGAAAAAAGTTAAATTTTGTGACAAAATATGTAAATATCGGTTCTAAGCGGTGTGTTTTGAGATACTTTAAGGTTTCATATTTTGTCCAAACTCCAAAATACCCAAAACACAATTATTCGCATCACGCTTTACATATTTTGTCTCACAATTATTTATTTTTTGCCAAATTCGGATATTGAAGATTGAACTTCGCGTATTTCAACTGCTCAGATTTTTTATAAACCTTAAAGTACTCCCAAAACACACTAGTTAGCATCATATTTTGCATATTTTGTCGCGAAATTATTACATTTTTCCTAATTCGGTTATTAAGGATTGAATTTCACGATTTTTGAAGTGCTCAAATTTTTTAGAAACCTCAAAGTACCCCTAAACACATTTGTTAGCATCTCGCTTTACATGTTTTATAATTTTTCACGAAATTAAAGCTTTTTCTCTAAACAAATTATTGAAGAACGAACTTTACTTGAACACATAAAAAAAAAATAGACCTTAAAATACACCAAAACATACTAAGGTTAAAATAAGAAATAAAAAAAATGATGTTGAGAAGTCGGGGTGCCCATGCCCGATTTCTTACTTGTGTAGGAAAAGATTACTACTTTTGTACATAAAAAAATTAGTGCTAGTTTGGTAATTAAAAAAATAATAATGCTACCGTTGTTTTTGAAAAATAAGAGTGTCTATATAATTTAATAACAAAATTTAAGGAAAATGAATGTAATTTTTCCTAGATTTAATTATAAATAATTTTAAAGTTTTAATATACAGGGACCAGATTACAAAATGTTAAGAAGTTCATGGACTTAATTTACAATCTTTTTTAATTCGAAAACTTATTGAAAAATGTAAAATCCTTAGGTGCATGCGTCATGTATGGATAATGAAGATGGTTAAACAGATAAGAGGAAAAATAAAGTAACTATATGCTTAAATAGATAAGAAAAATAAAATAACTATATACTTAAATAAGGTATCTACATGACAAGTAAACATTGAAGAAAAAGGAGAAAAAACAGTTAGACGACAAATATTATTGTTCAAAAAAAGAAGACAATAAACATGCTATAGAGAAAAGAAAAAGAACAGACTATGAAAGAAATGAAAGCACAAATATATGTTTAGTCTTCAGATCAACCTTCTTCACATACAACCAAATAATGCATTGGATTATAATCCATTTGCATAAATAAAATGAGCTATTCATAAAATGTTTAGCCATTTGTATTTCAATCAGTTCAAGTGTTTTGTAATTAGGTCTTGAAATTTTGAGGGTGCCTAGGGAAATGTTAGTTTTCAGAATTTGTATAAACATAATTGTTTCAAGGATTCGATCTTGAGACCCAATACTCATGCTAGGTTCTAAAATTTTAAATACTTTAAAATGTCCCTAAATACATAGATTTAAGTATAAGATATTATTAGGGCCGCCCAAGTTTTGGGTATCACACTGGTAAAAAAAATTGATAAGCAAAATATATATCATATAAAATGGAGTACTAGGGGTACCCAAAACCTTAGTACTATTGGGCTCGTTAAAACCTCCCTGCGACAAAATCTCGTGAAAAAAAGATTCAAAAAGGAAAAAGAGTACCACAGGAAAGACGAGGCAAGAAGTCAATTACATCGAATTCAGACATACAAGAGGATTTCCCTACAAATCAAAAATCCTTAAAGCAGAATTACAACTTTCTATGCTTATGAACCAGCTCCAGATTAAAGACTTAACATGATTGACAACCTGAGGGTTAAAGACTTGCGCTCTGGAAAAAATATGGTTCACATGAACCAAGATACACCACGTGACTGTCATCCAAAACAAGTACTTCAATCTACCGGCCTTCTTGAAATCAATCCGCAAACCATGAGCCTGGAACTGCGTAACACCAACCAGAGAATCGCTAACTGCAACGCCCACCAATTATGGATATTAATCCAAACTGACCGCGAACATTTGCATAGAAAAAATAAATGGGAAATAAATTGGTCCTGCTCAAAACAAAAAGAGCAATAAGACCCATGAGGGTCCTTGATAATACCCTTAGAAATGAGAGCATCTTTAGTTGGAAGCTTTCCCAACAAGAATCTCCAACTAAAAAACCCACCTTAGTGGGAATTGAAAGCTGACACATATAATCTAAAGCACTCTAAGTTTCGTTGTCCAATCTATCATTCTGCTCAAGCTCAACAAAAGCACATATATAACAAGATTTAACCGAAAAAAGAGTGGAATTTATATAGCCTCCACCACCAACGATCTTGCTCGGAATCGTCAAGATGGAACGGAACTAAAGTGTCTAAAAGCAAGTCAAGATCGGCCCTCTCCTCGACAGACAAATCGCAACCCCATTCGATATTCCAACGCAAAATATTATCAAGTCGATACACGTTCTCCATCCATGTTTATGCCTAGCCAACTTGAAAAGATTAGGAAACAAGTCCTTCAAAATCTCATTGCTAGCCCACTTGTGTAACCAAAAAAATCTCATTGCTGGCACGGATACAAAATTTAATATACCTGAAATATGGTTCATTTTAGGGACACCCAGCATTTATGTAGATTAAAGTATCTTGTTGCAACAACTTTTTTAGGTAAGGCATGTTAGAATTAATGCCAACTTTATTGGTTACCATTAATTTGTTATGACAAAAAATCAAAACTACACTAAAAAAAATTAATTTTTTTATAAGAAAATGTTAGTGATTAGTTGTTAAAGAATAGAAAAATTAATGTTAATTTGCTGGATTTGAACTCAAAGATCTTCTTCTTAATATGTCAGTTGTTACTATTGGAGAGTCCGGGGAGCATCAGGAGCAACAACGAGCTATCCAATGAACCGAACCACCAAGAGACCTGAACACCACATCTCCACCCAAAACCTTAAGGTGTTATGTATATGGGTCCCCTCTCTTATATATCCTTCATACAGCTCATTCATAGCCGATGTGGAGCACCGGGAGCAACAACGAGCTAGCCAATGAACCAGACTACCAAAAGACTTAGACGTCATATCTCCACCCAAAAACTTAAGGCGTTAGGTATATGGGTCCCCTCTCTTATATATCATTTATATAACTCATTCATAGCCGATGTGGTACTAAACCACTCACACTTGAATTTCCAACATCTCCCCCAAGTGCGAGTCACCCACATCACTATACTTGATCCAAATCAGGATTCACTACCTGCTCCCCCACCAAGCCGAACCATGGCTCTGATACCACTTGTTGGGGAGTCTGGGGGTGCACCAAGAGCAATAACAAGCTAGCCAATAAACTGGACCACCAAGAAACTTGGACGTCACAGTTACTCCATCTATCTCAAAATAATGAAGCACCAAAAAAACTATATTAATCCTTCAAAGGTATAGTGTGTAGGACAAAAAGTATTAATACTTCATTGTTACTGTAAAACAGAGACAATTTTTTTACTAAACCATCAAATGAAGTGGGACGAAGTAATATAACATTAAACAATATAACATCAGCAAATTTTGCAAATCACACACACATATATTTATATATGTGTGTGTGTAAGCCGACACATTGACAAATTTATCAAAGAAATGGAGAAGAAAATCACAGCCAGTAGAGTGCACTGCATGGTGTTGCCATATCCAGGTCAAGGTCACATAAATCCAATGCTTCAATTCTCCAAGCTTTTGCAACATGAAGGGATGAGAATAACACTTGTCACAACACGTTTCTATTACAAGAGCATGCATAATATACCCTCTTCCATAGCACTTGAAACCATTTCTGATGGGTTTGATAATGGTGGAGTTGAAGAAGCGGGAGGATGGAAGCCCTATTTAGAAGGTATTCTACAAGTAGGACCTAAGTCTCTTGTTGAGCTTCTTGAAAAACTTAGTACATCATGTGACCATGTTGATTGCATTATTTATGATGCATTTTTTCCTTGGACACTAGAAGTTACAAAGAGATTTGGAATAGTTGGGGTTGCTTTCCTCACTCAAAATATGTTTGTCAATACTATTTACTATCATGTCCATCTAGGAAAGTTGAAAGTTCCTCTTACACAAGATGAGATTTCTCTTCCTCTATTGCCAAAACTTCAACTTGAGGACATGCCTTCATTCTTCTTCTTCGAAGATGAAGATAATCAAGTTTTGCTTGATTTGGTAGTGGGTCAGTTCTCCAACATTGACAAAGCAGATTGGATCTTATGTAATTCTTTCTATGAGATGGAAAAAGAGGTACAAACTCCCTCATTTTGTTTTCTTTAGTTTACTTTTCCCCATTAATATGTTTCTTAATTTCACTACTAAAAAAATGAAATTCCAAAGAGAAAATTAGTGACGAAAATGTGAAATTTGTCTCTAATTTCCTCAACAAATTTTGTGACGCCAGAATCAGTACCGAATTTCAATTTTTTTGTCACTAACTCAAGAAAATATTTGTCACTGTTAGCCTGTAATTTCGACAGGCTTCATTGAAAATGGTCAACAAGGCCTGACTTATATTTCGACAAAGACCAAATTATTTCGACAGAGAAAATGGTCATGCGCAAGGTAAATTCGACAAGCTTCCGGGGAAGCAAAAGCAAGAGAGAGGAAAATGGACACAAGCTTTCGACAGACAGAAAACAGAGCAGTTATGCGCTGAAGAACTAGCAGTTGGTCGAAGCGTGATGAAGCGGTTCTTGTCGAAAGTAGGAGTAGCAGTTATTAATTTTCAAATTTCTAGGCAGTTACTTAGTTCAGTTTTTCCCCCTCTTTTCCTTTGTATAAATAGTAGTTTCTGAGAAGAAACAAGGGTCACAAATCACAATACACAATCCGATTCCTGAAACTCTAACTTCCAAGCCAGAGCGAAAAACGAGTGGAAGAATCATTGTACGTGATCGTGTACCACTTTTACAATTCAATGCAATTTATTTGTCTTTTCTTTACAATTCACGCACCATTTACTGCTTCTTTTCTTTTCAATCCTGTTAATCATTGCAAATCGTCCCCTTTTCTACATTTTCTGAAATAAAAACTACGCGCAATTCAAAGGCAATTGCTTTGAGATTTTTCTAGTTTGATCTCACAAACCTTCTAATAAAACTAGTGATTGTTTGCTAAAAACACCAGCAAACAAATTGGCACGCCCAGTGGGACCTTGCCTTTGATTTTGTTCATTTTCGTACTTTCTTATTTGTATTCGCTGTTGTATGCACTTAAGAAGTGGTAAAATGGTTCGTTCTAGTACGAATAATGCGTCTAGTTCCAACCCTGTGGTTTCACAAGGGCAAGGAACAACAATGGATTCTGCGAGCATTAGCACAGGACCATCATCGTCAACAACTGTTCCTTCATTATCAATGACTAATGTTGGTTCAACGCAGTCAGAAATGGCATCTTTGCCTATGTCTTTGCCGTTAAGTGCAGGGCTTCATAGCCCTTACATGGCAATGGGGAACGGTTTAGACCCACGTTTGAATAACGTGCATCTACCCCTATTTCCTTTGGGAATGTATGGCATGCCTACTGGAATGCCACATATTTTGACCTTTTCCCCTACACATGTCTCTTCTGAGAGTGTATTTGGTCGGAATCCCCCAGCATTAACCAATACGTCTTTGTTGGCCTTAAGACAGCAAGTAGACGAGAGTAATCACGATATGGTTAATATGCTTACCCAACAAATTGGTACAGGTTTCAATCCATTGATTCAAAATACCAATAACAGTTACCAAATGTTGGCAAATCAGATGAGTAGGATTGCAGATTTCTTTGGGGCTCCAACGGTTAATAATAGGCAAGTTCCTATTATTGCGGGTAATGCGTCGCCAGTTAACCCCCAAGGAGCAGTTGCAGTCGAAGCGTCCACAATTGTAGGCGAACTACAAGGGGCAGTAAACCACGTCCCTGAAGTAGTTTTGGTAAATAGACACCAGAACGCTGATGAAGTTGTTCGACAAGTGCAACAACACAATGTTGGCGCTGAAAACAATATAGCTACTTTAGTCGAAACTATTTTGGCGCAAAATGGCCTTAACATAGGTTTACAAAGGCCTAACTTCGTATCACCATTATGTGAATACGTATTACAAACTGAGTTACCAAGGGGATGGAAAGTTCCCAAGTTTACTAAGTTTGGTGGTGATACAAATGAGTCCACAGTCGAACACATTGCTCGTTTCCTGACTGAGGCTGGGGACTTAACACAAAATGAGAATTTGAAGATGAAATATTTTCCAAATTCTCTAACTAAAAATGCTTTCACTTGGTTCACGACCTTACCCCCTGGTTCTATGTTCACATGGGGGCAATTAGAAAAGGCATTCCATGCACAGTTTTACATGGGCCAGTCGAAAATTAGTCTTAAAGAATTGGCTAGTGTTCGGCGCAAAATGCCTGAAACTATTGATGATTACTTAAACAGATTTTAGGCTGTTGAAATCTCGTTGCTTCACACAAGTCCCTGAACATGAGCTTGTCGAAATGGCTGCTGGTGGCCTTGATTACTCAATTAGAAAGAAATTAGACACATCTCATTTGAGAGATATGGCTCAATTGGCTGATAGAGTTCGACAAGTTGAAAGGCTTAGAGAAGAAAAATCTAGGTCGAATAGGTATCATAAAAAAGAAAAAGTGGCATATGTCGAAGAAGAATTCGATGTTACATATGGTAATGTCGAAGAAGAGGAGATAGACGTGGCTGAACTTAAGCCTGGTCCTCCTTATACTTGTAAAGTATTAAGGCCTGCGAATGGGAATAACCCTGTAGAGCCTAAGAATGATAGGTTTATGCCTAAGACTTATACTTTTGATGTTACGAAATGTGATGAAATTTTTGATCTTTTAGTAACTGATGGTCAAATATTAGTGCCTAAAGGCCTTAAAGTACCAACTCTTGACCAAAGAAAGAAAAAGGGTTATTGTAAGTTCCATAATTTTTTGGGACATAACACTGACCGTTGTGTGCTTTTCAGGGATATTGTGCAAAAAGCAGTTGACGAAGGAAGACTCAAATTTGCTGATAAGAAAATGAAAACTCCTATGCAGATTGATGTTGATCCATTGCCTAAGGCTGAAGCTATGTATTCTGAACCTGTCGAAGCTGATGTAGGCATGGTGGATGCTCAAATGGCAGACCCTCCTAAGTATGTCAAGACTGCCACCGAAAAATTAAAAGGTTTTCTGTATGCTGAAGGTAAGAAACACGAAGTGACCCTAAAAGAATATGATGGGAAGATACATGCTGTGTATCCAAAGGCTGAGGAAGAATTGATAGATTTCCTCAATCGGTGTAAGTGGAATAACTCTGAAGTTATGCTTTGCCCAAGATGCAGCGCTGTCTTCGACAAAGAAGCAGCCAAAGCTGTCGAAGGTTATCAGGATCAACAACAACGTAAAAGAAAATGGCTTGATAACAGGCCGAAATTTGACTTTGCAAAAGGAGATCTTCCTGGCTATAAGGCTAATGTGTCAACAAAGCCTTCAACAAGCAAACGACAATTTGCTAAGGAGAAGTCCTCAGCGAAAGGGTATTTGAAGCTGTCAACAAATAAATCCTTTGTCCCAAGTGCTAGTGCTCCTGTCGAAGCGTGGGTGCCCAATAATCAACGTGCTAAAGCTGTCAAGCCAGGTACTGATGCTGCTAAGTTTAATTATAAGAATAACTATAAGGGTAAGAACCCCATGACTAAAACACAGTGGAGTCGTTACCAAAGACAACAGAAGAAGAAGGCACACTTTGACATTAACAAGGTTCCAAGTCATTTGGCTAATAACCATGTTCCATGTTGCGTCAAAAACACACTTGAGAGCAAGTGTACTCTCTTGCAGAAGTAGTATAAAAAATATCGTCTCCACAGGGATTAATTAATAAGCACCAAACTACTTAAGATTAATTATTATTTAGACTAACGAATGTTGGTGATTGTTGAAACTAAAATAAGACGAAGTAAATAGCAAGAATTAGAATTGTAAAGTTCGATCAATGGAGAGAAGCCTAGGGTCTCGGTTTCACTTGCTAGTTTCGATTCCTCTATGTCTAATTCTACCTGAATTCCCTTATTTTATTCAATTACCAATCCCTTTACTAAACCTATTAATCCGTTTGGTCATTCGTGATTAATATTCTTTTCCCTAAATTAATCCTAGTTTGGTCATGCTAGAATTTAAATTTAAGAAAAGCATGAAGTACAAAAAGGTTGAATGATTGGAAGACTAAATTAAAGTTTGGTCATTCATTAATTATAGTCTCAATTATCCTATAGGTCCACCAACTAGTTGTAGTACGGTCGCTAATCAACTAATTGATTATAAACATGCAAAGGGTTGTCAGTCCTAATTATGTAATAAAGCAATAGGATAATATTAATTGAAATAAAAATTGGGAATTCAAAATATAAATTAAAACATAAAAAGGTCTCTAATCAAGCAAGATCCACCTAAGACCCTAGAAAAGGAATTTAGCTATCCATAGTGTTCAAGAACATTGGATTAAAATATAAAGTCATGAATTACAGAATATAAAAATAACCCGGAGATTTAGTAAATTCTGATCCTGTAACCAGTCTCTGTATTCTGCTCCGAAGCTCTCTCACGGTGTCAAGAACGGATCCAAAACCTTCCACAATGCTGCTGTGCGTTGCTGGTGTCGTCTGGTGCGTCTTTTCCTCTCCCTCTGTCAGCGTCTTTTCTTTCCAAATTGTTGCGTATGCGGCCCCCCTCAACTGATTTTGTCAGTCTCTTTTTATAATATTTTGCTAGGGTTTCGCGTCCAACAAGTTGTTGCCGATTGTGTATCATCAAGACTTCTTTCCTAATGCCCAACAAGGAAACACGTGGGCTTTTAAGTAGGTTTGGGCTGATTTTCCTTTCACGTAGGCGCAAGTCCAATTAAATTGGACATTGACTTCTTTCTTTTAATCCTTGCCATATATATATATATATATATATACACACAATTTTAAGCTCCAATTGTCTATGAATTTTACTTTCATTCTTTTTCTGTATATTTTCCTATTCTGCAAAATAGAGTGAATCAAGTTAGTGATTTGTATAATTGATATATAATTACTCTAAAAGTGATTCAAAATTATCTCTAAAAATGTACTAAATTAGAGTTTATCAACTCCCCCACACTTAACTTTTGCTTGTCCTCAAGCAAATTTCCTGGCTCAATAAAATTTTCAAATAAATAATAGAGAAAGCCAAATAAGAGATCCAAGATTAGAAGCACAATGACAGACAATATACAATATTGCACATATGAGGTGTCAACAAGTTGCCCAATTAGAGGCTCATGTCCCTGAAGAATACATTTCTGTGAATAAGGGCACTCGCTCACAATCTCTCTAAGTGTTTAAGGACTAGGAAAAATATACGCTCAAGTTTCAACAAAATGCACATTACCATAAGCTTGTAATTTGACCAAATCTCCACTAAATAGTTCATATGCATGCAAAAGATGGGGTTTCATGGGCTGTAATGGGGCCAGGGTGAATTCATGCAGGGTAGGAAATAAGAAAGAAGGGATAATCAAAGGGCTAAAAAAAATAAAAAAAACAAACAGTAACCCTTGAAACCAAATATGGAGCTCCTATCTATTTTACAATTTTTGTCCAAACTCCAAACTAATTTCACTTCTATTTCTTCATTATTTTTTTTTTGCTATTGAGTCGACTCTTTTTGATTTTCTTTCTTGAGTAGACTCTTTTTTTTTTTTTGGGTTTTTTTTTTTTTTTTGGGTTTGGCTCTTTCATTCATTTGATATGCCCTTTGGCTCTTTCATTCCTTTGATGTGCCCTTTGGCTCTTTCTTGAGTAGACAAATTCATTTTTTTCATAGGAGGAAAATGTAAGTACATGATAACTCCTATTTTGTTTCCTTTGTATGGAAATATTTTTGTAAGCACATGATTCACTTTTTTTTTCCATCATCCTAACAAGATAGACAACTAAAGTATGGGACAAAATTTCAGTCCTGACAACATAGACAGCTAAAATATAGGACGAATTTGTAATTTTCAATAGTCGCTCCACATTCAATTTCAAATGGTTACCACAAACAAAAAGGAAAAAATTATATCTGGGTACCAAAGAACAAATATAACAAATAGGCTCAAAGGAGGCAACTAAGGGATAAATTCATCAAACAACTCTGAGGCCAGAAAAATACCTAAATCCCCAAATCTTTTTACATGATGCAAATCAATTTTCGCCTTGAAACGGTCAAAAGACAAGTTCTAGAATGTAGCAAATTGGGAAACACACTCATAGAAAGAAAAGGGGTAAAAAATTTATGATTTAGTATCAATCCCCTTATGAAGGCTCAGATCTCACATTTAGAAGCTAGTTCACAAAAAGTACTCAAGAGGAACAAATGCTAATTATCAGCTTCCTAAGGACATCCTCACAGTTACAATTAAGCACAAGTTTGTCAATTGAACTAATTATGGGATCCCCTAAAGGCAAAATCTCTATTTTTTTTCAATTTAAGCATAGTTTATGCAAAACAAGCCAGAAAAAATGCTATCAACATATACGGTGGGTATGAGTATTATTAGAGATCAAGTGACAAAATAAACTCTCCTCCCCCACACTAGCATGAAGCATGGTCCTCAATGCAAAATAATCAAATATAAACCAAAAGAAATAAAAGAGAGAGTGAGAGAGTAAGAGTGACTTCCCTGAGAGAGCTTGCAAACAGAGCTAATTCCTAAAAAAACAAAACAAAATAAAAATAAGAGGAAATAAAACACAGGTTGCCTCCTGCGAAGCGCTTGTTTAACGTCCCGAGCCTGACGGTAGTAGGGTCAGTCCTTGAGGGCAGTGACATAGCTTACTTGGAGTAACCCTTCCTCAAAATGCTTCACACGTTGACCATTAACTTTAAAAGTGGTGCCATCTTCATGAGATACCTCAAGAACTCCATAAGGAAAAACTTGAGTAACAGTGTAGGGTCCATACCACCTTGAGCGCAACTTTCCTGGAAAAAGACGCAAACGTGAGTTATAAATTAAAACTTTCTCACCAACATGGAATTCACGCTGCTGGATGCGCTTATCATGCCATTTTTTAGTCCGCTCCTTATATAACTTGGCATCCTCATAAGCTCCCAGACGGAGCTCATCCAATTCATCGAGCTGCAGCAACCTGTTTTCACCTGTAAGCTGGGCATCAAAGTTTAGAAATTTTAAAGCCCAAAGTGCTTTGTGCTCTAATTCAACAGGCAAATGACACGCTTTTCCAAAAACAAGACGGTAAGGAGACATCCCAATGGGAGTTTTAAAAGCAGTTCTATAGGCCCATAGTGCATCATCAAGTTTCAAAGACCAGTCTTTTCTTGATGCACTAACTGTCTTTTCTAAAATCCTTTTCAGCTCTCTGTTTGAAATTTCAACTTGTCCACTAGTTTGTGGGTGGTAAGGAGCTGCTACCTTATGAGTGACACCATATTTGCTCAAAAGATTTTCAAATTGTTTATTACAGAAATGAGTGCCACCATCACTAATAATGGCTCGGGGAGTGCCAAATCGGCAAAAAATATTTTTCTTTAAAAATTTCACCACCACCCGAGCATCATTAGTGGGTAAGGCTACAGCTTCTACCCACTTAGACACATAATCTACAGCAACAAGAATATATTGATTTGAAAAAGATTTAGGGAAGGGCCCCATAAAGTCAATACCCCAAACATCAAATATCTCACAAACCAAAATGTTATTTAATGGCATCTCTTGACGCCTAGAAATATTGCCACTCCTTTGACAACTATCACAAGCTTTCACAAAATCATGAGCATCTTTAAATATTGTAGGCCAATAAAAACCACATTGTAAAACTTTATATGCAGTTCTATTTGGGCCAAAGTGGCCACCTACCTCTTTAGAATGACAATGCTCAAGGATAGAAGTTACCTCGTCCATAGGCACACAACGCCTAATTACCTTATCTCCACAAACTTTAAATAGGTAAGGGTCATCCCACAAGTAGTGTCTAGCATCAGAAATTAATTTCTTCTTTTGCTGAAAGGAAAAATCAGAGGGAACAACCTTACCCACCAAGTAGTTGACGATGTCTGCGAACCAAGGAATAGTAGAAATAGCTAAAAGTCTCTCATCAGGGAAAACCTCTTTGATCTCCCCATCATTTGAGGCCTGCATCACACTATGGTCGAGCCTTGAGAGGTGATCAGCTACGAAGTTCTCTGAGCCTTTCTTGTCTCTAATCTCCAAGTCAAACTCTTGTAGCAACAAAATCCACCTGATTAACCTGGGTTTTGCATCCTGTTTTCCAAGCAAATATCTAATAGCAGCATGATCAGTATAAACAATAACTTTAGAAAGAACAAGATAATGACGGAACTTATCAAATGCAAATACTACAGCTAGCAACTCTTTCTCTGTGGTAGTATAATTTCTTTGAGCATCATCAAGAGTGCGACTAGCGTAGTAAATGGTATAGAATACCTTATTCTTTCTTTGCCCCAAAACAGCCCCCACAGCAGTATCACTAGCATCACACATAATTTCAAAGGGAAGCGACCAATCGGGGGCAACAACAACAGGGGCACTAATTAATTTTTCCTTTAAACAATTAAAAGCATTCAAACAAGCATCAGAAAAATCAAAAGTGGCCTCCTTAACCAAGAGGTCAGTCATAGGCTTTGCAATTTTTGAGAAGTCTTTAATAAACCGCCTATAGAAGCCAGCATGGCCTAGAAAACTACGAACCCCCTTAACAGAATTGGGTGGGGGCAACTTTGCAATTACCTCAACCTTTGCGGGATCAACTTCAATGCCTTTAGTAGACACCTTGTGTCCCAAAATAATGCAATCTTGCACCATAAACTGACATTTCTCCCAATTGAGCACTAAATTAGTATCCCTGCATCTTTGCAACACTGAATTCAAGTTATGTAAACAATCCTCATAAGAGGATCCAAAAACAGTAAAATCATCCATGAATATCTCGATGCATTTTTCAACCAAGTCAGAGAAAATAGCCATCATGCATCTTTGGAAAGTGGCAGGGGCATTGCATAAACCAAATGGCATCCTTTTATATGCAAATGTTCCATATGGGCAAGTAAAAGTAGTTTTTTCTTGATCTTCAGAAGCCACTGGTATTTGCAAATAGCCGGAATATCCATCCAAACAACAATAATAATCATGACCTGCCACTCTCTCAAGCATTTGATCAATAAAGGGGAGGGGGAAGTGATCTTTCCGGATGGCATCATTTAATTTTCTATAATCAATACACATACGCCACCCGGTAGTTTTCCTAACTGCAATTAATTCATTTTTATCATTTTCCATAACAGTAGTACCTCCCTTTTTAGGAACACATTGAACAGGACTTACCCACTTACTATCAGAGATAGGATATATGATACCTGCATCAAGAAGCTTAATCACTTCCTTTTTAACTACCTCTTTCATGTTAGGATTGAGACGGCGTTGAGGTAGTGCCCGAGGTTGATAATCATCCTCCATATAAATCTTATGAGTGCAAATTGAGGGGGTAATGCCTTTTATATCATGAATCGACCATCCAAATGCCTCTTTGTTGGCCCTTAACACCCTCAAAAGCTTATCCTCCATGGTGTCTGTCAAATCTGCAGAAATAATCACGGGCAAAGAGGAAGGGGGTTGCAAGAAAACATATTTTACATTTGAAGGAAGAGGCTTTAATTCAAGCTCAGGAGCCTCTTCAATTGAAGGTTTCGGATTTGGAGTATCACCCCATTCCAATTCCTCAAATCTATGATTACTCCAATTTTTCTGAGGGTGGTGAGCCTGCAAAAACATTAAAAACTCTTCTTCCTCACCACCCTGTAATATGCCAAGTCCCTGCACAGTAAGTACTTTTTCTAGAGGGTCTTGAATTCTAAAATCATCAAAACTTTCAGAGGTAACCACATCATTAATATCCTTAGCTTGAATAAAATTACAAGAAGCAAATGATGAGGGATTTTTTAATGAGTTCAAAACTTGAAATACAACTTCCTCATCTCCAAGTCTCAAAGTCAATTTTCCCTGTTGTACATCAATTAAACTTTTACCTGTAGCTAAGAAAGGGCGCCCCAAAATAATTGGGACTTCCTCATCTTCTTCCATATCCAAAACAACAAAATCAGCAGGGAAAATAAACTTATCAACTTTAACTAAAACATCTTCCACCACTCCACGGGGGTGGGCAATGGATCTATCAGCTAGGTGCAAAGTGATGTTAGTAGGATGGGGTTCCTGCAAACCAAGCTTTCTAAAAACAGAAAAAGGCATCAAATTTATACTTGCTCCTAAATCACATAAAGCCTTTTCAAAATGAGAGTTACCAATTGTACAAGGGATAGTAAAACTACCTGGATCTTTAAGCTTAGGTGGTAACTTTTTTAGAACTATAGCAGAACATTCCTCATTAAGCCTAACTGTCTCAAAGCCTTCTAACTTCCTCTTATTGGAAATAATTTCTTTTAAAAATTTGGCATATTTAGGCATTTGAGCAATAGCTTCAGCAAAAGGAATGTTGATATGCAATTTTCTAAATATTTCAAGAAATTTAGCAAATTGCTTATCATGCTGCTCACTTTTAAGTCTTTGAGGATAAGGAACATTTACCTTTGCTTGCTCATATTCTTCCCTTTCCTTTTTGCTTTTCTCAGAAGTGCTCCCCTTAGTAGGAGCTTGTATTTCTTTCTCGGGCGCCAGCCCGTCTTGATTGTTTTCTCGAACCAGCTCCTTGCCACTCCTAAGAGTGACAGCCTTACAATGCTCATTTCTTGGATTAGGCTCAGTTTGGGTAGGTAGTGAACCTTGAGGCCTTTGAGACAACACAGTAACGAGATTTGAGATTTGACCCTTCAAGCTTCCAAATTCATTGTTCATGGCTCCAATTTGGCCCTCCAAGCTTCCAAATTTCTTCTCCAATGTTTCAAATTTTCCATTTGTCTACTCCATAAACCTTGCCAACCCATCATTGGTATCCAACTTCTCCTCCTCTTGCCTTTGCACATGTGGAGGCTTATAGGAGTTTGAGTTTTGCCCCTTTTGTTGTCCTCCCCATGAGAAATTCGGGTGATTTCTCCAACCTGGATTGTAAGTGTTTGAATAAGGGTAATTCTGGCTCCGGTTGGAATTTTGAACATAATTGGCCTCTTCAGTTAAAGTTGCGGGCCGGCCCTGTGCTTTTATCAGATCTTCAATAGATTGTAACCTGTCATCAGTCCTGTCCATGTAATTGGCTAAAACACCCATGCACGGATGTCCAACCTTTTCCATGTATCTAACTAAAGAATCTTGCATACCAGGCCTTAACTCACTTTTCTTCTGACCAAGATAGTTGACTTCTTCAGCTAGGCCTCCCCAGATATTATTTGTGATGTCACTAGTGGAGGTAACTATGGGAGTAGATTGAGCTTGTACCTTCATCAAAGATTGAACCTGTTTAGAGAGAGCTTCTAGCTTTATATTAACACTAGTGTCATCGTCAACCTTGTACGTCCCAGCTGATTTTTTAATGTGTCTGTCACTAGTTTCCCATTGGGCATTATCGGCCGCTATCTCTGCAATTAAATCATATACTGTCGCAGGTTCTCCGTTCATTAGAGAGCCCCCGCAAGCCATATTAATAATTCCCCTATTTTGAGAAGATAATCCGTTGCAAAAATATTCAAGCAATTGCCACTTCTCAAATCCATGATGTGGACAACTTCGGAGTAAGTCTTGAAATCTTTCCCAAGCTTCATGTAAAGATTCTTGCTCAAGTTGAGCAAAGCTGATTATTGCACCTCGAATCTTAGTAGTCTTACCTGGAGGAAAATATTTGGTCAAGAATTTCTGCTTCAGTTGGTCCCAAGTGGTAATGGACTCAGCAGGTTGAGAGTCTAGCCAAGCAGATGCCTTGTCAGCCAATGACCATGGAAACAATCTCACTCTAATTGCATCAGGAGGGACACCATTACAAATTACTGAGTCTGCCACCCTCAAGAAGTTTCTAAGATGGGTGTGAGGGTCTTCTGTTGGTGCACCTCTGAACATAGTAGAATTCTGAACCATTTGAATTAAGCTTGGTTTGAGCTCAAAATTAGTAGCTTGCATAGGTGGATTGACTATGCTTGTAGTGATATTTGCTGTTGGCGTAAAGTAGTCCCGAAGAGTTCTTCTCGGATTGGCAGCCATCACTCTTGTTTCTTTTCTTATCCTACGAGCAGTTCTTTCAATTTCTGGATCAAAAATCAAAATAGGCTCTTGGGAGCGGGTTAGCATGCACAAGTAATAAAAATTAAACTAGCAACTAAAATTAAAATAAATATATATATATTTTTTCTTTTTATTAAATTAAAATGAAACAAAGTAGAACAATAAATAAATAAAAAAAGGGTCTAAAGCAATAAAAAATCTTTTTCGTTTAATATTATTAAATTAATCCCCGGCAACGGCGCCAAAAACTTGTTGCGTCAAAAACACACTTGAGAGCAAGTGTACTCTCTTGCAGAAGTAGTATAAAAAATATCGTCTCCACAGGGATTAATTAATAAGCACCAAACTACTTAAGATTAATTATTATTTAGACTAACGAATGTTGGTGATTGTTGAAACTAAAATAAGACGAAGTAAATAGCAAGAATTAGAATTGTAAAGTTCGATCAATGGAGAGAAGCCTAGGGTCTCGGTTTCACTTGCTAGTTTCGATTCCTCTATGTCTAATTCTACCTGAATTCCCTTATTTTATTCAATTACCAATCCCTTTACTAAACCTATTAATCCGTTTGGTCATTCGTGATTAATATTCTTTTCCCTAAATTAATCCTAGTTTGGTCATGCTAGAATTTAAATTTAAGAAAAGCATGAAGTACAAAAAGGTTGAATGATTGGAAGACTAAATTAAAGTTTGGTCATTCATTAATTATAGTCTCAATTATCCTATAGGTCCACCAACTAGTTGTAGTACGGTCGCTAATCAACTAATTGATTATAAACATGCAAAGGGTTGTCAGTCCTAATTATGTAATAAAGCAATAGGATAATATTAATTGAAATAAAAATTGGGAATTCAAAATATAAATTAAAACATAAAAAGGTCTCTAATCAAGCAAGATCCACCTAAGACCCTAGAAAAGGAATTTAGCTATCCATAGTGTTCAAGAACATTGGATTAAAATATAAAGTCATGAATTACAGAATATAAAAATAACCCGGAGATTTAGTAAATTCTGATCCTGTAACCAGTCTCTGTATTCTGCTCCGAAGCTCTCTCACGGTGTCAAGAACGGATCCAAAACCTTCCACAATGCTGCTGTGCGTTGCTGGTGTCGTCTGGTGCGTCTTTTCCTCTCCCTCTGTCAGCGTCTTTTCTTTCCAAATTGTTGCGTATGCGGCCCCCCTCAACTGATTTTGTCAGTCTCTTTTTATAATATTTTGCTAGGGTTTCGCGTCCAACAAGTTGTTGCCGATTGTGTATCATCAAGACTTCTTTCCTAATGCCCAACAAGGAAACACGTGGGCTTTTAAGTAGGTTTGGGCTGATTTTCCTTTCACGTAGGCGCAAGTCCAATTAAATTGGACATTGACTTCTTTCTTTTAATCCTTGCCATATATATATATATATATATATACACACAATTTTAAGCTCCAATTGTCTATGAATTTTACTTTCATTCTTTTTCTGTATATTTTCCTATTCTGCAAAATAGAGTGAATCAAGTTAGTGATTTGTATAATTGATATATAATTACTCTAAAAGTGATTCAAAATTATCTCTAAAAATGTACTAAATTAGAGTTTATCAACTCCCCCACACTTAACTTTTGCTTGTCCTCAAGCAAATTTCCTGGCTCAATAAAATTTTCAAATAAATAATAGAGAAAGCCAAATAAGAGATCCAAGATTAGAAGCACAATGACAGACAATATACAATATTGCACATATGAGGTGTCAACAAGTTGCCCAATTAGAGGCTCATGTCCCTGAAGAATACATTTCTGTGAATAAGGGCACTCGCTCACAATCTCTCTAAGTGTTTAAGGACTAGGAAAAATATACGCTCAAGTTTCAACAAAATGCACATTACCATAAGCTTGTAATTTGACCAAATCTCCACTAAATAGTTCATATGCATGCAAAAGATGGGGTTTCATGGGCTGTAATGGGGCCAGGGTGAATTCATGCAGGGTAGGAAATAAGAAAGAAGGGATAATCAAAGGGCTAAAAAAAATAAAAAAAACAAACAGTAACCCTTGAAACCAAATATGGAGCTCCTATCTATTTTACAATTTTTGTCCAAACTCCAAACTAATTTCACTTCTATTTCTTCATTATTTTTTTTTTGCTATTGAGTCGACTCTTTTTGATTTTCTTTCTTGAGTAGACTCTTTTTTTTTTTTTGGGTTTTTTTTTTTTTTTTGGGTTTGGCTCTTTCATTCATTTGATATGCCCTTTGGCTCTTTCATTCCTTTGATGTGCCCTTTGGCTCTTTCTTGAGTAGACAAATTCATTTTTTTCATAGGAGGAAAATGTAAGTACATGATAACTCCTATTTTGTTTCCTTTGTATGGAAATATTTTTGTAAGCACATGATTCACTTTTTTTTTCCATCATCCTAACAAGATAGACAACTAAAGTATGGGACAAAATTTCAGTCCTGACAACATAGACAGCTAAAATATAGGACGAATTTGTAATTTTCAATAGTCGCTCCACATTCAATTTCAAATGGTTACCACAAACAAAAAGGAAAAAATTATATCTGGGTACCAAAGAACAAATATAACAAATAGGCTCAAAGGAGGCAACTAAGGGATAAATTCATCAAACAACTCTGAGGCCAGAAAAATACCTAAATCCCCAAATCTTTTTACATGATGCAAATCAATTTTCGCCTTGAAACGGTCAAAAGACAAGTTCTAGAATGTAGCAAATTGGGAAACACACTCATAGAAAGAAAAGGGGTAAAAAATTTATGATTTAGTATCAATCCCCTTATGAAGGCTCAGATCTCACATTTAGAAGCTAGTTCACAAAAAGTACTCAAGAGGAACAAATGCTAATTATCAGCTTCCTAAGGACATCCTCACAGTTACAATTAAGCACAAGTTTGTCAATTGAACTAATTATGGGATCCCCTAAAGGCAAAATCTCTATTTTTTTTCAATTTAAGCATAGTTTATGCAAAACAAGCCAGAAAAAATGCTATCAACATATACGGTGGGTATGAGTATTATTAGAGATCAAGTGACAAAATAAACTCTCCTCCCCCACACTAGCATGAAGCATGGTCCTCAATGCAAAATAATCAAATATAAACCAAAAGAAATAAAAGAGAGAGTGAGAGAGTAAGAGTGACTTCCCTGAGAGAGCTTGCAAACAGAGCTAATTCCTAAAAAAACAAAACAAAATAAAAATAAGAGGAAATAAAACACAGGTTGCCTCCTGCGAAGCGCTTGTTTAACGTCCCGAGCCTGACGGTAGTAGGGTCAGTCCTTGAGGGCAGTGACATAGCTTACTTGGAGTAACCCTTCCTCAAAATGCTTCACACGTTGACCATTAACTTTAAAAGTGGTGCCATCTTCATGAGATACCTCAAGAACTCCATAAGGAAAAACTTGAGTAACAGTGTAGGGTCCATACCACCTTGAGCGCAACTTTCCTGGAAAAAGACGCAAACGTGAGTTATAAATTAAAACTTTCTCACCAACATGGAATTCACGCTGCTGGATGCGCTTATCATGCCATTTTTTAGTCCGCTCCTTATATAACTTGGCATCCTCATAAGCTCCCAGACGGAGCTCATCCAATTCATCGAGCTGCAGCAACCTGTTTTCACCTGTAAGCTGGGCATCAAAGTTTAGAAATTTTAAAGCCCAAAGTGCTTTGTGCTCTAATTCAACAGGCAAATGACACGCTTTTCCAAAAACAAGACGGTAAGGAGACATCCCAATGGGAGTTTTAAAAGCAGTTCTATAGGCCCATAGTGCATCATCAAGTTTCAAAGACCAGTCTTTTCTTGATGCACTAACTGTCTTTTCTAAAATCCTTTTCAGCTCTCTGTTTGAAATTTCAACTTGTCCACTAGTTTGTGGGTGGTAAGGAGCTGCTACCTTATGAGTGACACCATATTTGCTCAAAAGATTTTCAAATTGTTTATTACAGAAATGAGTGCCACCATCACTAATAATGGCTCGGGGAGTGCCAAATCGGCAAAAAATATTTTTCTTTAAAAATTTCACCACCACCCGAGCATCATTAGTGGGTAAGGCTACAGCTTCTACCCACTTAGACACATAATCTACAGCAACAAGAATATATTGATTTGAAAAAGATTTAGGGAAGGGCCCCATAAAGTCAATACCCCAAACATCAAATATCTCACAAACCAAAATGTTATTTAATGGCATCTCTTGACGCCTAGAAATATTGCCACTCCTTTGACAACTATCACAAGCTTTCACAAAATCATGAGCATCTTTAAATATTGTAGGCCAATAAAAACCACATTGTAAAACTTTATATGCAGTTCTATTTGGGCCAAAGTGGCCACCTACCTCTTTAGAATGACAATGCTCAAGGATAGAAGTTACCTCGTCCATAGGCACACAACGCCTAATTACCTTATCTCCACAAACTTTAAATAGGTAAGGGTCATCCCACAAGTAGTGTCTAGCATCAGAAATTAATTTCTTCTTTTGCTGAAAGGAAAAATCAGAGGGAACAACCTTACCCACCAAGTAGTTGACGATGTCTGCGAACCAAGGAATAGTAGAAATAGCTAAAAGTCTCTCATCAGGGAAAACCTCTTTGATCTCCCCATCATTTGAGGCCTGCATCACACTATGGTCGAGCCTTGAGAGGTGATCAGCTACGAAGTTCTCTGAGCCTTTCTTGTCTCTAATCTCCAAGTCAAACTCTTGTAGCAACAAAATCCACCTGATTAACCTGGGTTTTGCATCCTGTTTTCCAAGCAAATATCTAATAGCAGCATGATCAGTATAAACAATAACTTTAGAAAGAACAAGATAATGACGGAACTTATCAAATGCAAATACTACAGCTAGCAACTCTTTCTCTGTGGTAGTATAATTTCTTTGAGCATCATCAAGAGTGCGACTAGCGTAGTAAATGGTATAGAATACCTTATTCTTTCTTTGCCCCAAAACAGCCCCCACAGCAGTATCACTAGCATCACACATAATTTCAAAGGGAAGCGACCAATCGGGGGCAACAACAACAGGGGCACTAATTAATTTTTCCTTTAAACAATTAAAAGCATTCAAACAAGCATCAGAAAAATCAAAAGTGGCCTCCTTAACCAAGAGGTCAGTCATAGGCTTTGCAATTTTTGAGAAGTCTTTAATAAACCGCCTATAGAAGCCAGCATGGCCTAGAAAACTACGAACCCCCTTAACAGAATTGGGTGGGGGCAACTTTGCAATTACCTCAACCTTTGCGGGATCAACTTCAATGCCTTTAGTAGACACCTTGTGTCCCAAAATAATGCAATCTTGCACCATAAACTGACATTTCTCCCAATTGAGCACTAAATTAGTATCCCTGCATCTTTGCAACACTGAATTCAAGTTATGTAAACAATCCTCATAAGAGGATCCAAAAACAGTAAAATCATCCATGAATATCTCGATGCATTTTTCAACCAAGTCAGAGAAAATAGCCATCATGCATCTTTGGAAAGTGGCAGGGGCATTGCATAAACCAAATGGCATCCTTTTATATGCAAATGTTCCATATGGGCAAGTAAAAGTAGTTTTTTCTTGATCTTCAGAAGCCACTGGTATTTGCAAATAGCCGGAATATCCATCCAAACAACAATAATAATCATGACCTGCCACTCTCTCAAGCATTTGATCAATAAAGGGGAGGGGGAAGTGATCTTTCCGGATGGCATCATTTAATTTTCTATAATCAATACACATACGCCACCCGGTAGTTTTCCTAACTGCAATTAATTCATTTTTATCATTTTCCATAACAGTAGTACCTCCCTTTTTAGGAACACATTGAACAGGACTTACCCACTTACTATCAGAGATAGGATATATGATACCTGCATCAAGAAGCTTAATCACTTCCTTTTTAACTACCTCTTTCATGTTAGGATTGAGACGGCGTTGAGGTAGTGCCCGAGGTTGATAATCATCCTCCATATAAATCTTATGAGTGCAAATTGAGGGGGTAATGCCTTTTATATCATGAATCGACCATCCAAATGCCTCTTTGTTGGCCCTTAACACCCTCAAAAGCTTATCCTCCATGGTGTCTGTCAAATCTGCAGAAATAATCACGGGCAAAGAGGAAGGGGGTTGCAAGAAAACATATTTTACATTTGAAGGAAGAGGCTTTAATTCAAGCTCAGGAGCCTCTTCAATTGAAGGTTTCGGATTTGGAGTATCACCCCATTCCAATTCCTCAAATCTATGATTACTCCAATTTTTCTGAGGGTGGTGAGCCTGCAAAAACATTAAAAACTCTTCTTCCTCACCACCCTGTAATATGCCAAGTCCCTGCACAGTAAGTACTTTTTCTAGAGGGTCTTGAATTCTAAAATCATCAAAACTTTCAGAGGTAACCACATCATTAATATCCTTAGCTTGAATAAAATTACAAGAAGCAAATGATGAGGGATTTTTTAATGAGTTCAAAACTTGAAATACAACTTCCTCATCTCCAAGTCTCAAAGTCAATTTTCCCTGTTGTACATCAATTAAACTTTTACCTGTAGCTAAGAAAGGGCGCCCCAAAATAATTGGGACTTCCTCATCTTCTTCCATATCCAAAACAACAAAATCAGCAGGGAAAATAAACTTATCAACTTTAACTAAAACATCTTCCACCACTCCACGGGGGTGGGCAATGGATCTATCAGCTAGGTGCAAAGTGATGTTAGTAGGATGGGGTTCCTGCAAACCAAGCTTTCTAAAAACAGAAAAAGGCATCAAATTTATACTTGCTCCTAAATCACATAAAGCCTTTTCAAAATGAGAGTTACCAATTGTACAAGGGATAGTAAAACTACCTGGATCTTTAAGCTTAGGTGGTAACTTTTTTAGAACTATAGCAGAACATTCCTCATTAAGCCTAACTGTCTCAAAGCCTTCTAACTTCCTCTTATTGGAAATAATTTCTTTTAAAAATTTGGCATATTTAGGCATTTGAGCAATAGCTTCAGCAAAAGGAATGTTGATATGCAATTTTCTAAATATTTCAAGAAATTTAGCAAATTGCTTATCATGCTGCTCACTTTTAAGTCTTTGAGGATAAGGAACATTTACCTTTGCTTGCTCATATTCTTCCCTTTCCTTTTTGCTTTTCTCAGAAGTGCTCCCCTTAGTAGGAGCTTGTATTTCTTTCTCGGGCGCCAGCCCGTCTTGATTGTTTTCTCGAACCAGCTCCTTGCCACTCCTAAGAGTGACAGCCTTACAATGCTCATTTCTTGGATTAGGCTCAGTTTGGGTAGGTAGTGAACCTTGAGGCCTTTGAGACAACACAGTAACGAGATTTGAGATTTGACCCTTCAAGCTTCCAAATTCATTGTTCATGGCTCCAATTTGGCCCTCCAAGCTTCCAAATTTCTTCTCCAATGTTTCAAATTTTCCATTTGTCTACTCCATAAACCTTGCCAACCCATCATTGGTATCCAACTTCTCCTCCTCTTGCCTTTGCACATGTGGAGGCTTATAGGAGTTTGAGTTTTGCCCCTTTTGTTGTCCTCCCCATGAGAAATTCGGGTGATTTCTCCAACCTGGATTGTAAGTGTTTGAATAAGGGTAATTCTGGCTCCGGTTGGAATTTTGAACATAATTGGCCTCTTCAGTTAAAGTTGCGGGCCGGCCCTGTGCTTTTATCAGATCTTCAATAGATTGTAACCTGTCATCAGTCCTGTCCATGTAATTGGCTAAAACACCCATGCACGGATGTCCAACCTTTTCCATGTATCTAACTAAAGAATCTTGCATACCAGGCCTTAACTCACTTTTCTTCTGACCAAGATAGTTGACTTCTTCAGCTAGGCCTCCCCAGATATTATTTGTGATGTCACTAGTGGAGGTAACTATGGGAGTAGATTGAGCTTGTACCTTCATCAAAGATTGAACCTGTTTAGAGAGAGCTTCTAGCTTTATATTAACACTAGTGTCATCGTCAACCTTGTACGTCCCAGCTGATTTTTTAATGTGTCTGTCACTAGTTTCCCATTGGGCATTATCGGCCGCTATCTCTGCAATTAAATCATATACTGTCGCAGGTTCTCCGTTCATTAGAGAGCCCCCGCAAGCCATATTAATAATTCCCCTATTTTGAGAAGATAATCCGTTGCAAAAATATTCAAGCAATTGCCACTTCTCAAATCCATGATGTGGACAACTTCGGAGTAAGTCTTGAAATCTTTCCCAAGCTTCATGTAAAGATTCTTGCTCAAGTTGAGCAAAGCTGATTATTGCACCTCGAATCTTAGTAGTCTTACCTGGAGGAAAATATTTGGTCAAGAATTTCTGCTTCAGTTGGTCCCAAGTGGTAATGGACTCAGCAGGTTGAGAGTCTAGCCAAGCAGATGCCTTGTCAGCCAATGACCATGGAAACAATCTCACTCTAATTGCATCAGGAGGGACACCATTACAAATTACTGAGTCTGCCACCCTCAAGAAGTTTCTAAGATGGGTGTGAGGGTCTTCTGTTGGTGCACCTCTGAACATAGTAGAATTCTGAACCATTTGAATTAAGCTTGGTTTGAGCTCAAAATTAGTAGCTTGCATAGGTGGATTGACTATGCTTGTAGTGATATTTGCTGTTGGCGTAAAGTAGTCCCGAAGAGTTCTTCTCGGATTGGCAGCCATCACTCTTGTTTCTTTTCTTATCCTACGAGCAGTTCTTTCAATTTCTGGATCAAAAATCAAAATAGGCTCTTGGGAGCGGGTTAGCATGCACAAGTAATAAAAATTAAACTAGCAACTAAAATTAAAATAAATATATATATATTTTTTCTTTTTATTAAATTAAAATGAAACAAAGTAGAACAATAAATAAATAAAAAAAGGGTCTAAAGCAATAAAAAATCTTTTTCGTTTAATATTATTAAATTAATCCCCGGCAACGGCGCCAAAAACTTGTTGCGTCAAAAACACACTTGAGAGCAAGTGTACTCTCTTGCAGAAGTAGTATAAAAAATATCGTCTCCACAGGGATTAATTAATAAGCACCAAACTACTTAAGATTAATTATTATTTAGACTAACGAATGTTGGTGATTGTTGAAACTAAAATAAGACGAAGTAAATAGCAAGAATTAGAATTGTAAAGTTCGATCAATGGAGAGAAGCCTAGGGTCTCGGTTTCACTTGCTAGTTTCGATTCCTCTATGTCTAATTCTACCTGAATTCCCTTATTTTATTCAATTACCAATCCCTTTACTAAACCTATTAATCCGTTTGGTCATTCGTGATTAATATTCTTTTCCCTAAATTAATCCTAGTTTGGTCATGCTAGAATTTAAATTTAAGAAAAGCATGAAGTACAAAAAGGTTGAATGATTGGAAGACTAAATTAAAGTTTGGTCATTCATTAATTATAGTCTCAATTATCCTATAGGTCCACCAACTAGTTGTAGTACGGTCGCTAATCAACTAATTGATTATAAACATGCAAAGGGTTGTCAGTCCTAATTATGTAATAAAGCAATAGGATAATATTAATTGAAATAAAAATTGGGAATTCAAAATATAAATTAAAACATAAAAAGGTCTCTAATCAAGCAAGATCCACCTAAGACCCTAGAAAAGGAATTTAGCTATCCATAGTGTTCAAGAACATTGGATTAAAATATAAAGTCATGAATTACAGAATATAAAAATAACCCGGAGATTTAGTAAATTCTGATCCTGTAACCAGTCTCTGTATTCTGCTCCGAAGCTCTCTCACGGTGTCAAGAACGGATCCAAAACCTTCCACAATGCTGCTGTGCGTTGCTGGTGTCGTCTGGTGCGTCTTTTCCTCTCCCTCTGTCAGCGTCTTTTCTTTCCAAATTGTTGCGTATGCGGCCCCCCTCAACTGATTTTGTCAGTCTCTTTTTATAATATTTTGCTAGGGTTTCGCGTCCAACAAGTTGTTGCCGATTGTGTATCATCAAGACTTCTTTCCTAATGCCCAACAAGGAAACACGTGGGCTTTTAAGTAGGTTTGGGCTGATTTTCCTTTCACGTAGGCGCAAGTCCAATTAAATTGGACATTGACTTCTTTCTTTTAATCCTTGCCATATATATATATATATATATATATACACACAATTTTAAGCTCCAATTGTCTATGAATTTTACTTTCATTCTTTTTCTGTATATTTTCCTATTCTGCAAAATAGAGTGAATCAAGTTAGTGATTTGTATAATTGATATATAATTACTCTAAAAGTGATTCAAAATTATCTCTAAAAATGTACTAAATTAGAGTTTATCATTCCACGCAGTACGATTGACATTAATCAAGTTCCACGCAGCATAATAGTGGCGAAGAGTGAGGTTCACAAAGCTGAAGTTGCCACAAAGAAGAATGCTGATGTTGCTAGTCATGTGTGTGCAGCAAATAAGGCCAAAGGCAAGGCTGTGGTAATAGAAAAGCCAAGAAGGCCTGCTCTTGAAAGAATATTTCCTCCATTGTCAACAGTGAAAGAAAAGAATGCTGATTTCGACATGGATGAAGACATGGAGTCTGATTTTGATGATTCTGAAGATGATTTCGACGTTGTTTGCAATGTGGTATCAATACTGCCTCTTGAGTACGATGTTATCACAGTACCAAATGATGTTGAAGAGGATTTTACAGAGGATATGGCTCATCACAAGCCAATGTGTTACTATGTGATGAACAATGGTTGTGTCGAAGACCAAATATGAGTATGAGTATGGTTGTGTCGAACAATGGCTACCTTCGAGAAGCCAGATATGAGTATGCAAAACCACTTGAAACCCCTGTATGTCCAAGCCAAAGTCAATGGTGTTGGAATTAACAAAGTGTTAGTGGATGGTGGAGCTGCAGTGAATTTAATGCCACATGGTCTTTTCAAGAAGATTGGTAAATTCGACACTGACCTCAGGCCACATAACGTTGTCTTAAGCAACTATGAAGGCAAAACTGGCCATTCTTTGGGGGCCATTGAGGTGGACTTAATCGTTGGTTCCATAAAGAGGACTACATTGTTCTTAGTGATAGCCTCTAAAGCGAATTTCAATTTACTCCTTGGTAGAGAGTGGATCCATGGAGTTGGTGCTGTCCCTTCAACTTTGCATCAACGTTTAGTAATGTGGAAGGAAGATGGTTTGGTAGAGTATGTCGAAGCAGATCAGAGCTACTTCCGTGCTGATGTCAACCAAATTACCAAGGAAAATTTTGAGAAACAAATGGCGAAGATTGCGCCATGTTCATCTTCTAATGAGGCATATGTTCCTGCGGATAATGTTCTTGCCTCAGTTCATCTTGACCCAAATTATAGTTTTGTTTGGGAAAGAGAAATAATGGGAGATGGTAGTGTCTATCCTGATGGTGTTCTTCGACCAACGGGGTGGAACACTGGTTCTTGAAAGTGTTCTTATGTCAGTGCCCAATGCATGGGACAAAATTACGGCTTATATGGCCGAAAACAAGTTTAAAGCGGCTATAGAGGCCGAAATTATTCAACAAACAATGGCTGTCGAAGCCAGTGAGTTACATGAAGAAAATGGCATAGTCATAGATGAAAGACTTGACTGCATTTATGATGATGATCCATTAGGTTTTGAAAAGGATCCTAGAGATTCGACAAAGCATATGCAAGCTCAAGACCCGTTAGAAGAAGTTGATTTGGGAAATGGCTCAATAAAAAGGCCAACTTATATTAGTGCAAACATTGATGCTTCTCTAAAAACCCAAGTCATCACATTGCTAAGGGAGTTCAAAGACTGCTTTGCTTGGGATTATGACGAAATGCCTGGGTTAAGTCGAGAAGTGGTGGAAATGCAATTACCAATTCGACCAGGGAAGAAACCAGTGAAGCAAGTGCCAAGAAGATTTGCTCCTCAAGTGTTGGCTAAGATCAAAGAGGAAATCGAAAGGCTATTCAAAAACAAATTCATCAGAACTACCAGGTATGTCGAATGGTTAGCCAATATAGTTCCTGTAATAAAGAAAAATGGGACTCTTAGAGTTTGCATAGACTTTAGGGATTTAAATAATGCAACTCCCAAGGATGAATACGCAATGCCTGTGGCAGAAATGCTAATAGATTCAGCAGCAGGATTTGATTATCTTAGTATGCTCGATGGTTATTTTGGGTATAATCAAATCTTCATTGCTGAAGAGGACGTGTCGAAAACTGCTTTTAGATGTCCAGGGGCATTGGGTGTTTATGAATGGGTAGTAATGCCCTTTGGCTTAAAGAATGCTGGTGCTACATATCAGAGGGCCATGAATTCTATGTTTCATGATTTTATTGATGATTTCATGCAAGTATACATAGATGATGTGGTGGTTAAATCTTCCTCAGAAAGTGGTCATTTAGACCATCTTCGCCGTTCTTTTGAAAGAATGAGGAAATATGGATTGAAAATAAATCCATTAAAATGTGCCTTTTATGTACGTGCAGGTGATTTCTTGGGTTTTATAGTGCACAAAAAAGGCATTGAAATCAATCAAAATAAGACTAAGGCAATTATGAAAACGAAGGCCCCTTCGACCAAAAAGGAGCTTCAGTCGTTGCTGGGAAAAATCAATTTCCTTCAAAGATTTATATCAAATCTAAGTGGCAAAACACAAGTTTTTTCGCCATTGTTAAGACTGAAGAAGGAAGAAGAATTCAAATGGGAACCAATGCATCAAGCAGCCTTCGACGAAATCAAGTCTTATTTGATGAAACCACCAATTTTGTTGCCTGTTATTAAACACAAAGTGCTCAAATTGTATATAGCCGCTTCTGATAGAACAATAGGTAGCATGTTAGCACAAGAGGATGATAGTGGTGTCGAAAGAGCCATTTATTACCTCAGTAGGGTCTTAATTGATGCCGAAACGAGGTACACTCCTATAGAAAATTTGTGCCTTTGTTTGTATTTCTCGTGTACAAAGTTAAAGCAATATATAAAACCAGCTGATGTTTCTGTTTATTCGCATTTTGATGTTATTAAGCATATGCTGTCGAAACCAATAATGCATAGCCGAATTGGTAAATGGGCTTTGGCTTTGTTAGAATACAACTTAACTTATCAACCTCTAAAATCAATTAAAGGACAAGTGGTTGCTGATTTTATAGTAGACCATTCTGTTGTCGAAGAAACATTAAGTTTTGTAGACGTATATCCTTGGAGGTTGTACTTTGATGGTTCAAGCCATAAACATGGAGTTGGGATTGGTATTTTAATAATATCTCCTACTAACATTCCAACGAAGTATAAGTTTAAAATTTGAGATGTTTGCTCCAATAATGAAGCTGAGTATGAGGCTTTAATAGTAGGCCTTGAAATTTTACTTGAGCTGGGGGCAAGTCATGTCGAAATAAAAGGTGACTCTGAGTTGGTTGTCAAACAATTGACAAAAGAGTACAAATGCATTAAAGAGCACCTTATCAGATACTTTGTTGTTGCCAATGCTTTGTTAAAAAGATTTGAGTCTGTCCACTTAGAACATTTACCACGAATTGATAATCAAGTGGCAAATGAATTGGCACAAATTGCTTCAGGCTATAAAGTTTCAAAACAAAGCCTGGAAGAGTTAATTGAAATAAAGGATAAGATCATTTCTAATGACTATTCTTCGTCACTATTGTCAACACCAACAACTGGGGGGGCAACAGATACAAACGCAAACGAGGAACTAGTCGTTGTCGAAAAACGTCAATTTTTTGGTGACTTTGACTTAGCAGAAATTTTTGCTCTTGACAATATGACCAATAATGATTGGCGAAGGCCTATTGTGGAATATTTGCAAAATCCCACAAGAAATACCAATAAAAAGGTAAAATACAGAGCTTTGAGCTATGTGATAATTGGAAACGAATTGTTTAAAAAGACTCCTGAAGGAGTACTATTAAAATGTCTTAGTGAAAATGAGGCATATTTAGCAGTTTCTGATACACATAGTGGAGCATGTGGTTCACACCAAGTAGGCCACAAAATGAAGTGGTTATTATTTCGACAAGGAATGTATTGGCCAACTATGCTGAAAGATTGCATAGAATTTGCTAAGGGATGCCAAGAGTGTCAAAAGCATGCTGGGATACAACATGTACCTGCAAATGAATTGCATGCCATAGTCAAACCTTGGCCATTTAGAGGTTGGGCTCTAGATTTGATTGGAGAGATAAAGCCAACTTCGTCGAAGGGCCATAGATATATCCTTGTGGGAATTGATTACTTCACCAAATGGGTTAAAGCTATACCTTTAGCCAATGTTGATCAAGAAGCAGTGATAAGGTTTATTCAAAATCATATCATTTATAGGTTTGGAATTCCAGAAACCATTACTACAGATCAGGGATCAGTTTTCACTGGTAGAAAAATGGTAGAGTTTGCTTCTGAAATTGGTTTTAAGTTATTAACTTCGACACCATATTATGCGCAAGCCAATGGTCAAGTAGAAGCTGCCAATAAAGTTATTATTAATTTGATTAAAAAGCATGTTGGGCAGAAACCCAAAAATTGGCATAATACCCTTGATCAAGCATTATGGGCTTGTCGAAATTCACCCAAAGAATCTATCAACACTACTCCTTATAGGCTAACATTTGGACACAATGTAGTGTTGCCTGTTGAAATTTGTCTACAATCAACAAGAATTCAAAGACAGTGGGAGATTCCCTCTGATTATTATTGGAATATGATGCTTGATGAATTGGTTGATTTAGACGAAGAAAGGTTATTAGCTTTAGATATGCTTATTCGACAGAAAGAGAAGGTAGCTAAAACTTATAACAAAAAGGTTAAGTTTAAAGCCTTTGATTCAGGTGATCTAGTGTGGAAGGTCCTATTGCCTATGGATAAAAAAGATAGAGTCTTTGGTAAATGGTCCCCAAGTTGGGAAGGACCATTTAAAATTTTACAAGTTTATTCAAACGGCGCATATGAGGTCAAAGAGATTGGCGCTGATGAAAGAATTTTGCGTATAAATGGCAAATACTTGAAAAAGTATAAGCCAACGTTGCAAGATGTTAAAATAACGCTAGAATAAAGATAAAGAAAGCGTAAGTACGTGGCATTCAAAAGAAGCTGTGATTGCCATATGAGCATTGTCAGAATTATAAGCAGAACGTTGAAGGCCACGTAATACACCAATATAGGAGTAACGTCAACAACACTTAACAGTGGTGACATCAGGTATACAGCTATTTTACTCAAGTGCAAAGTCTATTTCGATGGTGAATTCAAAAATGTTCTTTCTCTTCTTCCTCCTCAAGTTCAGTCGAAAAAGACATTTTTGGGGGGCAATTTGTTAGCCTGTAATTTCGACAGGCTTCATTGAAAATGGTCAACAAGGCCTGACTTATATTTCGACAAAGACCAAATTATTTCGACAGAGAAAATGGTCATGCGCAAGGTAAATTCGACAAGCTTCCGGGGAAGCAAAAGCAAGAGAGAGAAAAATGGACACATGCTTTCGACAGACAGAAAACAGAGCAGTTATGCGCTGAAGAACTAGCAGTTGGTCGAAGCGTGATGAAGCGGTTCTTGTCGAAAGTAGAAGTAGCAGTTATTAATTTTCAAATTTCTAGGCAGTTTACTTAGTTCAGTTTTTCCCCCTCTTTTCCTTTGTATAAATAGTAGTTTTTGAGAAGAAACAAGGGTCACAAATCACAATACACAATCCGATTCCTGAAACTCTAACTTCCAAGCCAGAGCGAAAAACGAGTGGAAGAATCATTGTACGTGATCGTGTACCACTTTTACAATTCAATGCAATTTATTTGTCTTTTCTTTACAATTCACGCACCATTTACTGCTTCTTTTCTTTTCAATCCTGTTAATCATTGCAAATCGTCCCCTTTTCTACATTTTCTGAAACAAAAACTACGCGCAATTCAAAGGCAATTGCTTTGAGATTTTTCTAGTTTGATCTCACAAACCTTCTAATAAAACTAGTGATTGTTTGCTAAAAACACCAGCAAACAGTCACTAAAAATGTTAATACAAAAGTTCATTTTTTTGTGCGCTTTTCTATAATTTTTCTTTTTTACATGTTGGCAATTTTGAATTGTATATAGGTAATTGATTGGACAATGAAGATTTGGCCCAAATTTAGAACCATAGGACCATCCATACCATCTATGTTTTTAGACAAGCGACTTAAAGATGATGGAGATTATGGTGGTGCACACTTCAAGAATAGCGAAAGTGAAGAATGCATGAAATGGTTAGACAATAAGCCAAAACAATCTGTTGTTTATGTGTCTTTTGGGACTATGGCAAGACTTGATGAGGAGCAAATAGAGGAAGTAGCATGTGGTTTGAGAGATAGTGGAAGTTACTTCTTGTGGGTTGTTAAAGCATCCGAAGAAACTACGCTCCCCAAAGATTTTGAAAGAAGATCAAAGAAGGGCTTTGTAGTGAATTGGTGCTCGCAGTTAAAAGTTCTAGCTCATGAGGCTATAGGATGCTTTGTAACACATTGCGGTTGGAACTCGACCTTGGAAGCTTTGAGCTTAGGAGTTTCAATGGTTGTCATGCCACAATGGTCAGACCAGAGCATTAATGCTAAGCAAATCGTAGATGTATGGAAAATTGGAATAAGGGGAAGTGTTGATGAGAAAAAAATTGTGAGAGGAAAAGTGTTGAAGCATAGTATAAGCGAAATCATGGAGAGTGAGAGAGGCAGAGAGGTGAAAAGCATTGTCATGAAATGGAAGAATTTGGCTATAGGAGCTGTTGATGAAGATGGAAGTTCTCGGAAAAACATTCTAGAATTTGTGAATAGCTTGTTCAATTCACAAGCAGCATGTCATGAGGTATCAGCGTAGTGATAAGAGTTTGACCTTGTAACCTCAACTAACGAAGATCAAACCCCCAGAACAATTGTAAAATGGATATTAGTGTCATTTTAATAATAATTTCCCTCTTCTACAATTTAAAAAGAAAAATAATGTTCAAAGCCTTGGGAATATTGTTAGAGAATTGCGCGAGCTGCTAAAGTTGCCTTAGGAGGTATGTTTTGTTAGCATCTTCAAAGAGGCGAATCATTGTGCAGATGTATCTGCAAATATTGGGTGTTGCCAATCTGATAATTTGATTTTCTATGAGTAGTGTCCTACTTTCGTAGGACCATTATTGCTTTCTGATATAGTAAGATATTTTATTTTCAGATTTGTTCGTGTTTAGCTCTTGTACGTTTCGTGGCTTAGCAGCCGTTTCATACAAAAAGAAATAATGTACAAAGACTTTGAAGATGATCCCATGTGGTGTGTGTCATCATCCATCATATTTCGTTATCAAGAGTCAAGACTAGTAAGAAAAAGGTTGAAAGGGACACACAATTCTTTTCACTAGCAAGAAATTAAACGAAAACATAAAATGTGTAGCCTTTCTTTTTTTCCCACCAAAAAAAGACAAGGTTTTAATTGTGTTGTGATAGTTTGGCCGGACCGGGCAGATCAACTGATTGAACTGGAGACCGATCAATCTAGCTATTGGTTCAACCTTAATTGAATCGTAGTTAGATTGTTTTAAATTCCCAATTAGAGCGAGTTTAACCGTTCAAAATGAGTTTTTTTTGGCTTTTTTATTTACATTTTTCTCAAAATTTAATATTTCTTCATTTATATTTTAGTCACTAGGTTTAACTATAGTTAAGTCGAATGAACTAATTAAAATCATAACTCACAAGTCTTGTCTGTTTGATTTGTGACAGTGTTTTAAAAACATTGGGGTCACAATGTCGAATCGTACTGTTAATGATGTGAATCTCTTTCTTCCAAATTTGTGGTTAGCTTCTTTTACAATATTTTTCTATGGTTGATAATAACAACTTTTGCAAGCTCTATTTTGAAAGTTGTTGAGAAGGAGACCGATTCTTTCAAACATTTTGTGGAAGAGAAAGCAAGGATGAAAGCGTAAAATAGTGGAAATAAAGAAGAAGAAAAAGCAGAAAGTGAGATGATTTTAATGTTATCTGATAGAAGGGAAGAAAGGTCATCTTGGTACCTCTTTTTTCTTTTATTCTCTCATACTCTCCTTTCTCCTTTGAATTTGTATTTATGATTGAGCTTTCACTAGATTGACGCTGAAATTAGCACCAAATCAGAGTCATTAACACTGAAGTTCATGGTCATACTCAATGTTTTAAAGCTCTTTAAAGCTCATATCGGTGGCCGACTCGGTGAAGGTACCGGATCACCGGGTCAAGGGTCGGCCGAGGGGTCAACAGTTGAACCGCATGAGTACATGACCAAGACGCGGTCCCAATTAAAAAATTCCCGAATTTTCAAAACCTATAAATTTCATGTAAAATTTAATTTGCTAAAATTATACATCACGCCTATAAAAGCCCAACAAAAATGCACCACAAATTTAATAACCCCACAATGCCATCGACATACATATAATTCCTAGAAGTTTGAACTTCAAACAAATCCATTAAGTCATAAACCACAACATGAGTATCTTAGCAAACAACAAAAACTATCATCTTCATTCTCCCGTAGTCTTCTTCACTCTCTCAATTTCTCCTTTATTAAAAAAATTTTAAAAAAATATAATAATTTAATCAATTATATAAATTATAATAATTATTTAATATTAAATTAAATAATAAAAAAAAAGCTTTTAAAAAATCTAAAAATAAATTTTGGCGGCTAGCCACTTGTAATGTAAACAAAAAAAAAATCGGTGGCTAGGCCACCAGTAATTATCGAAGGCTAAAAAACCGCCGGTAAGCATTACTTATGATGTTTTTATTGGCAACTTTTTTGTCACCAGTAAGTCACCAAAAATTTCAGTTTTCGAGAGGTTTTTTTTGTTCTTTAGCAGTTTTTTGGCCACCGGAAATACTTGATTTTCTTTGTATTGAGGATTCACTTGGCACAATTAAAAAAATTGAACTAAAATTGCACAAACACAATATTTAAAGGTTCGGTTGGTGCATTTGAAACCTAGAAGGCTAAAGTCACGATAGATCAAATGTGCAGAATTGATAGATCAATATTATATCCACATACAGTATTTCATTATATTCATTGAAAAATAGTTTTTTTGTGTAACAGCGTTAGCATTTCAAAATAGTTTAGTAAGGTATATCGAGGTTAAAATCTAAAATGGAAAAATGCTCACTTGAGATATTTCCTTAAACACGACAATAGAAATAAAGTTATTTTTCAATATTAAAACAAAGTTATTATTTGGAATCCCCCAATTATTTTAATTGAACTCTATAATTGTCTTGAATTTTGGAACTAAATTAGCAGTACACTTGTGCATACACATGGATAATATCGTATTCTTTGTATAAACAAACTCAGACATAATTTAATTAGTGCACACATACAAAGATAAATTATTAGATTTCATGTCAAATTAGCAATTTCCATCAAGAGAAAATTTTAAATATTTGGCGCATGTTACAACAAATCTCTCGAGTTACTAAGAAATGAAATTTGATAACTAATAATATTTGCCCAATTGACATGTTTTTACCGTTAGACAATTACCAATCATATAATAATAACGTAGCTTTAATGGCGAATAAATATACAAAATATATTAAAAGGTGTATTTCGAGCAGAATATAAAATCAAAGATTTTATAACGTTTTCTAAGTCATGAAATTATACCAACAACATGTGACATTTTCCCATTGTACCTAAAAGCGGAATATAAAATAATTACTATCACAATGTGATAACCGCGCCAATTTGTCAATGAGCATCGTATCCACTCTAGCTCTGAACATGCAACCTCTCAATCGCCAGCTACCTCACTCTCCAGCTCCAAATCTATGACTCTTCACCCTCCCTCTTTTTCTGTATGATGCTTCAGAATTCTAACGTTATTTGTTGAATAATTAAATTAATTTGTTTTTTTCTAATATGAAATTTATAGATGATTAACATTATAATTTTTTGTATGGACGACTTTTAGTCTTTAATTTTCATCTTCTTCATATTTATGTTTGCAATATTTAACTCTTCCCTCTTGTTTTAACTACTTTCCTGTTGAGCATTTGTGATAGTCTTCTGAAGCGGGTGGGGGGTTTGTTAAAAAATAAAGAGTTTGTGATGGGTACCTAAATTTTTTTTCTAACCCTAAAGTGCCTCAAAACACACTGATAAGATCGCGCTTTACATATTTTGTAGGAAAATTATTTTTTTATGGAATAAACCGGTTATTAAGTAACGAACTTCCCGTATTTGAACAATTAAACTTTTCCCGAACTCACCCCAAAATGCACTGCTTAGTGTCGCCGTTTACATATTTTGTCACAAAAATAATTTTTTCACCAAACTGATTATTGATGAACGAACTTCGCATATTTGAACTATTAAAGTTTTTTATGAACCCTAAAGTACCCCCCAAAACATACTGCTTTGCATCGCACTTTACATATTTTGTCACTAAAACTATTTTTTTTTTTCACTAAACCGGTTAGTGAGAAATGAACTTCGCGTATTTGAACTATTAAATTTTTCTAAACCGTAAAATACCCCCAAAACACACGGTTTAGCGTCACACTTTACATATTTTGTCAAGCAATAATTTATTTTACCAAACCGATTATTGACGAAGAAACTTCGCATTTGAATTGTTAACATTTTTTTTGAACCTAAAGTACCACAAAACACACTTCACACCACTAAAGGAAAGGCCAAAATACACTTTATGTTCTTTATTTTTCACAGTTTTTTGTTTTCGTCCTTTATCTTTTAAAATGTTCGTCTTCATCCTTTATATCTTCATATTTAATTACAATTATCCTTCTTAATTATGGCACGTGGATGGTGTGCCATGGATAATTTTCCACATAAGCAACTGACTGTGTTATTAGACAATTAAAAACTTTTTCATTTTCGTCCTTTATCTTTTTTCAAAATATTCATTTACGTCTTTTATCTTTTTTGAATATTCATTTTCGTTTTTTATCTTTTAAAATATTCGCATATGTTCTTTATTTTTCCATAGTTAATTAAAATGGTCATTACGTTAATTGTACTCTTAATTATGGATAGTGACATGGATATTTGGCCATGTGAGCATGTTGGCTGTGTCATTACAAAACTGAAAGTTAAATTTGCATTAATGATCACCGTTAATATAGATGATGAGTTACTTTACAAAGACAAAAAATTGATTTTGCATTATATCAAACCAAAGGAGGATAATTTTAGTTAAAATAGAACAAGACTAGAATTACTTGTTCTATTTTAGTTCTCGGCTCTATTCAACTATCATTGTTCAATTTCTATATTAGTGCAATGTCAATTTTTAAAAATCATCTCATAAATAATGACACATTCAGCATGCTTAAATGGTCAGTTATCCATGCCACTATTTATATAATCCATAATTAAGAATCCACTTAAGATAAGAACTATTTTAATTAACTATAAAAAGATAAAGAGCGTAAACAAACGTTTTAAAATAGGCTTAAATATATGTTTTGCCCCTGCAAATATCACCATAATCCAGTTATACCCTTGTAAAAATAAAAACTTTAAAATTACCCTTGCAAATATAAATCGCTTACGGTTATGCCCCTCGGTCAGTTTCTCATCAAAAAAATAATTTAAATAAGGTTTAAATATATGTTCTGCCCTTGCAAATATCACCATAATCCAGTTATGCCCCTGCAAATATCACTATAATCCAGTTATGCCCCTGTCAAAATCTTTAATTTCTCTATTATGCTGATATTTGCAGGGGCATAACTGGATTATGGTGATATTTGCAGGGGCAGAACATATATTTAAACCTTATTTAAATTATTTTTTTGGATGGGAAGCTGACCGAGGGGCATAACCGTAAGCGATTTATATTTGCAAGGGTAATTTTAAAGTTTTTATTTTTACAGGGGTATAACTGGATTATTGTGATATTTGCAGGGGCATAATACATATTTAAGCCTTTAAAATATAAATGACGAAAATAAATTTTTTACAAAAGATAAAAGACGTGTTCTGGACTGGGCCGAGGCCCAACCCACGCAAGATAGGACGAGATCGGCCCATCAGTGAAGACAGTTTGGGATGACCTAAAACCAATGACCCAAATCGGCTCGTACAAGATCCTACGGCTACCCGCAAATTCCTGACACTATATAAGAGGTCTTACCTCAGCTCTGCTCACATTCTACCCCACTGACTTGGGTGTCGGAGTATCATTGCAGGTACAACCTGGGTTGAGCTCTGAACGCGATCAGCAACTCAACGGATTGACCTAATATCTCAGCAGGTTATACAGAACGACCCTGAGGTACAGTTCAAGAAGAAAACGAAAAATCTTATAATTGACTAAAAACTCTTTATATAAACTAGGCGTAGCACCCGTGCGGGCACAGTGTCGACTAATTTCTATAACACACTGCTTAGCATCGCACTTTACGAAATTTGTCACGAAATTATTTTTTTTCTTTTACCAAATAGGTTATTGAGGTACGAACTTCGCGTATTTGAATAATTATTTTTCTCGGACTCGAAAGTACCCCCAAAACACATTGTTTAACGTTGCACTTTACGTCTATTGTCACGTAATTATTTTTTTCGCCAAATCAATTATTAAGGAACGAACTTTGCGTATTTGAACATCTAAATTTTTTTCTAGACTTTAAAATATCAAAACATATACCAACATGGTATAGCACAAGTAGTAGATACTTGGGCTCCTTAACCATTTGGTCAAGGGTTCGATCACTGGCCGGTGCGTATGGAGAAATACATGGCTGGAGAGGTGAACCCCTTAAATAGATCTCAGTACCTCGGGGGATTAGTCTCTACAGTTGCGCGCGCAGGGGATACCTTAGTTTACCAAAAAAGAATATATCAAAATATATGAAAGAAAAATAATAAAGGCAGTGTTGAGTGTTGGCGGGAGTAAAAAACGAAGGGTGAGTCTCGGTGTATAGATAAGAATGTAGAATCATATCAAAAGATAGATGCTGATAATTTGCGACAAAGTAAGTAGATACTATAGCCATAATTAACCGTCACTTAACAGAATGACTATTTTAGTTAATTATAAAAAGATAAAGGACGTTAACAAAAATTTTATAAAAGATAAAAGACGAAAAGAAAAAATAAAGATAAGTTACCAAAGATATATTAGCTTAATTGTAGTTTTTCCCCTATTATGCTCACGATTTTAGTCCCCGAACTTTTTTTCACGAGTTCAGATCCCTCCTTATCTCAATTTCTAATATCAATGTTGCTCCCAAATTTGGTCAAACATTTTTCTGACTTGTCACTCATTAAGCATACGTGGAATAACACGCAAGACTACCAAGTTGGATTTTAAAATAAAAAATCTTTTTTTGTTTAAATTAAGAAAAACAATTCAATCTTCTTCCATCAAAACTCATTCAAGATTGAATTGTTTTTACTAATTTAAACAAAAAAATTAATTTTAAAATCCAACCTGGCAGTCTTGCATGTCATTCCATGTAGGATTAATGAGTGATAAATCAGCAAAATGTTTGACTAAATTAAGGAGGGGTGTTGAGACTTGAAACTAAATTTGTGGGGAAAAACTTGAAACTAAAATCGTAAGTTGGTCATAATAGGGGGACTTAAACCGTAATTAAGCCAAATAATTTTTTTTTGCAAATTAAACCAAAGGTATCCCCTGCGCATAACTGTAGAGACTAATTCTCTGAGTTACTGAGATCCATTTAAGAGGTTGACCTCTCAAACCATGTATTTTTCGTATCAGCCAGTGACTAAATCTGTGACCAAATGGTTAAAGAGATCAAAGTTTAGGAACGGAGGGAGTACTACCATTATTGGTGAGTTGATGGATAAATAATAAATAATAATATAATGAAATAGTGTTAGTGGGTAGTTATAAGGGTATTTTGGTCAGAAAAATCTGACACCAAAAAAATGAATTCCCATTATATATAGGTTCGGGGCCATCTTTCATCTGTTGATGAGTTGATGGATAAATAATAAATAATAATATAATGAAATAGTGTTAGTGGGTAGTTATAAGGGTATTTTAGTCAAAAAAATCTGACGACAAAAAAATGAATTCCCATAGGTATAGATATATAGGTATAGATTAATAGCTTTCCACCAATATATGTATGGTTTGGGACTGCGTGATCATAATATAAGAGAGAAAATCACCACATTATATTATGCATTAGCTTTTTCAGAAGAACAATCTACGTGATTAAACTAATGGATTTGAATTCCTCTCTTTCCAACACCACAATTCCAGTTAATGGAACAATCCCTGTTGCTTCCACCTTCGCCACCCCTTTTGAAAACCCTCCACCGGCCAACGGTTCCAGTGATCGGAAACCCATTGCTTTATGGCCAGGGATGTACCATTCTCCGGTGACCACCGCTTTATGGGAAGCAAGGTCTAAGATTTTCGAGAGGCTTCTTGACCCACCAAGGGATGCTCCTCCACAAAGTGAATTGCTTACCAGAACCCCTTCGCAGAGCAGAACCAGTATTCTGTACAATTTCTCCTCTGATTTTGTTCTTAGAGAGCAATATAGAGATCCTTGGAATGAGGTTCGAATTGGCAAGTTGCTTGAAGATCTTGATGCCTTAGCTGGTACCATTTCTGTCAAGGTGTGCAATCTTAAAGTTTCCATTTTTCTTCTTAATTTTTTGTATTTTGAGGGTTTTTTTTTAGAATTTTTTATGTGGGTATTGTTTATAATATTATATTATTGCATATGCAAGTGAGGATGTAAAATGGTATGGAACCGGTGTTTTGAAAATCAAACTAAAAAGACGGTTTTACTGGTTAAACCATGAACCAACACCGCATTTAAGTGGTTCGACCACATTTTTATCTCGGTTTGAGTGATTGAAAGAGGTTAAACCATGACTTGGAGATCTCACCAATTCGTTGTCCAGTCTGGTTTTCTAAACAATGAGTTAGAACTTCAAAGTAGGTTGTAATTTGATGAAAAGCAGTTGGAGTTTTAGTTGTTTTTTTAAACAAAAAATACTTTCAGCTGTTTTTTCTGATTTTTTAAGTTTTTTATGGGAATTGATTATATGGGTCGGTAGATATTGTAATAATATGATAATAATGTGGTCAAGTAGGGTTGTATGTAGAAGCCTGGTAGGTCAAGTGTAGTTTGTTTTTTATGGGAATTGATTATATGGGTAGGTAGTGTAGTTTGTTATTCTTTCTTTGGGCTTAAAGCCCTCTATTCAATCAAAAATAAATATATATATATATATATATATATATATATATATATATATATATATATTATATATATATTTTGCATTTCTTCCAATATGCTGAGTATGGTACTTGACTAATTTGCTGTTATTTGTAGCATCACCATTATAAATCTTAATAAAGATTTCATGTACCTATTTTTTGAATGGGTTGTTTTTTATTTGTTTGTGGAGTAGCATTGTTCTGATGAAGCTAGCACAACAAGGCCTCTTATACTTGTCACAGCTTCTGTTGATAAAATTGTACTAAAGAAGGCAATTAGTGTTGACACTGATCTCACAATAGTTGGTTCTGTTATATGGGTTGGTCGCTCCTCAATAGAAATTCAACTGGAGGTTACTAAAACCAAAAAAGGTATGTTTCTTAAGATTCTTAAGACTCACACATAACTGGCAATTTGAGAAAGAGCAATGATATTCAGTACGATTTGTGTGTCAATGAATTGTAAGAAAAACACATCATAAAGTTGGTTATATAACTTATATAACAATGAAACACACCGGTTGAACGGTTAAAATTGTTGCCACACTCATCCGTATATTTTGTTTCGTCAGAAAAAGTATTTCTCTAAGTAATTGACAGTGCCATACCTAATTTAGTGTCTTAGTTTGTGACGCTCAAGACCGTGTTCGTCAAGTTGCACAAACCTTCATAATGGAAGAATCTCATTTTCGTTTTTAATTCCTCAACATTTTGAGTAGATTCTCATCATTTTATCTTTATATTAAACTACTCTTGTCCCACAACTTATGTGTCATCAAAATTCATGTAGAGGACAGTGATTCAAACTCAGTAGTACTAACAGCCAACTTCATATTTGTTGCGCGAGACTCAAAAACTGGGAAAGCTGCTCCGGTGAATCGTCTTTCACCGGAAACTGCCCGTGAAAAACTTCTTTATGAACAAGCTGAAGCAAGAAACAATTTGAAGAAAAGGAAAAGAGGGGAAAAGAAAGAAGATCTTGAGAATGGTGAAGCGAAAAGACTTCAGGACCTATTGGCTGAAGGACGAATTTTCTGTGACATGCCAGCATTAGCTGACAGAGACAGCATTCTTTTAAGGGATACCAGCCTTGAGAACTCTTTGATATGCCAGCCACAGCAACGGAACATCCACGGTCGAATATTTGGAGGTTTCTTGATGAACCGTGCATTCGAATTGGCTTTCTCAACCGCATATGCCTTTGCCGGATTAGTTCCTTACTTTCTTGAAGTTGATCATGTTGATTTCCTTAGACCTGTGAGTATTTTCTCTGTTCTTTTAATTTTCTATATCCAATTTGAATTCAACTGCAGTAACTTCAATTAAAAAAAGAGCATTACTTACATACAGTTCCATAGATGTTTGTACGTCCTGTGCCAGAGAGAAAGTGTCGGTTTTTTTGTTAACAGACATAATTGCTAATAAAAATACACCTCTAGGGTAGTTTCTAGCAGTTACCTAAGTTTTTTGTGAGGAACGGGATCACTAGTACCTATAGCATTGTATATAAGTTTTATTCTTAAAAAAACTGATACGGAAGTTTCACATTGTTTGAGTTGACATCAAAATTTAGAGTAAGAGAAGTGCGGAAAAAACAATGAAAATCAAACAATTGTTCAGTTTATGTCTTAAAATAGATAAACCGTTGAGCAGGTTGATGTCGGAGATTTCTTGCGTCTCAAATCCTGTGTTCTGTACACCGAACTTCATGATCCGGATCAGCCACTTATCAATGTTGAAGTTGTGGCTCATGTTACAAGACCCGAGCTGCGATCTAGCGAGGTTAGTCTTACTGAACTGCAATTTACACGCGTGCTCTTTCATTAGTTACTGAACTGCACTTGAGTTGACATAATCATTAGTTAGTAGCGCTTTCATTCTCGCAACTTCCAAGTTATCGAAAATTGTACTGAGGTTTGGATGTTCTTCTGTATTGTGAGGATACAGGTATCAAATACTTTCCATTTCTCTTTCACCGTACGTCCAGAGGCAAAGGTCATGAAAAATGGATTTAAACTTCGAAATGTAGTACCAGCGACAGAAGAGGAAGCACGGCGTATATTAGAGCGCATAGATGCTGACAACTTGAATGAATTCTTCAGAACATAAAGAAGAGAAACAGCAATTAGCTGGTAAACTAGTTAAAATATCTACCATTAGTCTTGTGAGCAAAAGTTAAAAGATTTGCTCTTATATAATAATTTGGTTGTCCATTTATTTAGGGCACAGTTTGCCTTATATGTCTAGCATAATTTGGACCAGATAGAAGGCAACTAGTGCTTAGACAACATGTATATGAACCTCATTTTAGAGTCTTCATAGGCACCTAGTTATCATAGACTGTGTTAGGAAAATTACATCATTGAAGACTTTGTTCAAGAAGCTTTGTAACCCTATCATGAGGAAAATGAAGATTTATAGTAAAATGAATGGAGAAAATTCACTAAAATTTGCCCAACATATCACCAATGATGGATATGGTAGATGTAGCAGCATTGAGAACGAAATTCGTTGAATAATTGTTTCATTTGAGGGGTAACGACATCGTATAATACATCATTGTATGACGTTAATGTTATGGAAAAATTATAAACGTAGGTACTACAAATGACCAACATTTGCCATCACATTTGTGTACAAAACATGATATGCGTGGAAAACACAAAAGACAGATAAATAAGATAAACTCAACAAATTTCATATAGTTTCTTCATCAATCATTAAATTAGAGTTTAGGTAATGGCAACAGGTAAATTAGATATAGTTTGCACTGATTTCTTCGCCAAGCTTCGAGCTACTTCTCTTTGGACTGGACCTCCTTGGACTTCTCTTTGGCTTCGTTTTTGTAAAGAAAAAAGTATACAAACATACATCATGTTTATGTTTAATTCTTTTTTAATTGAAATCAATTTTGAACATCGATGCCCTCAAAAACAATTTCCATGAGCACTACACTGACTGATGTACGGACTAGAATTTTATATTCTTGTTCTTGACAAAAGAACGAGGAATTCTTTTAATTTTTTAAATATTTAAGGAGATGTGTCCGGGACGAATTCAGGGTCTTGTTGAAAGAATCGTAATCATAGTAGTTCATTCATGAGTTTTTTAAAACTTATTTAAGCATTCCAAGGCTCAATGCACCAAAATAGTCAACAAAGACAAAGATAAAGAAAGGTACCAGAATACTAGTGGCTGCCTAGCTGGAACAAGGATTTTTTTACTCTATATACTCCCATATTTGACCCATACTCCCACAAAATATTTTATAAACTATATCTTTTTGAAAATCCAGAATAATCAATCAAAGAATTAAGCACACTTCATGGTTAATTCAGATTAGATTTTTATGCATAAACAGCATTGTACTTACTTTGATTGATTGAAAGCAAAGGTTCTCTCTCCAATTCAAAAGCTCTATTTACAACCTACTATAACAACCATATCATACATATCCTATTCATGTACTATCTTCCCCAAAGAAAATTAGAATCTTTCCCTCTATTTAAGCTACATAATTAGGAAGTTTTACAATCTGAAAAAAAAAAAGTTAAAACAAACAATTTTGGCCAGTTAAAATCACCTGGTTCCAGATTGTTTTAAGAAGATGCAGCCAAAATAACTTACATGAGGGATATATAGTTAACGTGATGGACTGTCATCATCTGAAGAGTTGCTACTACACTGTTTCCTTCCATGTAATCCAGGAAGAGGTATTGGAAGCATTGGATTAACAGGAACAGGAAATTTATGAGCTGAACTAACCACGGTTCGCTCGTTTATTGTACCAACTTCTTTGCACACCTTATCAAGTACTGATAAGAAATCTCTTACAACCATGAAGACTCTGAACGGATGAGCTTCTTCCTTTGCTAAATTCCCATGAAAATACTCAGTAATCTCCTTCACAAGGGACAAAGCAACATTTCCTTGGGCTTGAAGTTTTAGAATTTCCTCTTCCGCCATTCTAATGAATGTGCTCATTGATTCAGTAAATTTCTGACTGCTTTCATCCGATGCCGCCTTTTGGTTTAACTTCACAATCTCTGCGATGTTTGCAATTCCTTTCGAAAGTTTAAAGACGTCGCTATTGAGTACTTCAAAATCCATAGTTGCAGCCCTCTTTACATTAGCTAGCTCTGAACTCAAACTAGATATGACTTGTAGTCCTAGCCGCCTACACTTGGCGTCTTCGGTCAATGTAGAGCTTGTAGTTTGATTAGTACCGGAGAGACGAGCACCTTCAGTTCTAATAATTTCCTGTACAACAAAATGTAATAGAGTGGTTTTTCCGTCTGCACCCTTTACATCAGCAAGCTTGAGAAGTGTATCAAGTTTGAAGGCCTCTGCAGCACCGCGATTTGTCCCCACATTCATGCGGTTCCCAGTTTTAAGTACAGCTTCTAGAAGCTTCAAGAACATTCTACAATTTCGCAGCTCTTCACAGGCGGCCTGCAATCAACTAAATATGTTAATTAAAGTTTTCATAACTTCTCATGCTTTCTTTTGGTATTAAACATCTCATAACTTCAGAATATCAGTATTTCATGATGAATCAGCAAGAATAGTCCTCAAGAAATCAATTAACAATAGACAGTGTGACTGTTTACCTCTAAAGTTTGAAAGGATTTTCTAAGATATACCACTTCAGATTCAAAATTGACCATGTAAAGCATTGCTTCAATCTTTTTAAATGCGAAAGGTATATCAAGCACTGCCTTCAAAAATTTCTCAGCCACATCAAGTTTGGTTGGCGAGTCATCTTTATGTTCCTTCAATTTACGTATTTCTTCCTTGCTTGGTGCCATTTTTAACAAACTTTCAAGTAATTCTGTTCCAAGTGTATCAGCACTACCTGGGGAAAAGGTAATTTAATTGCATTATTAGTATCAAAGTAAAAAATTGAAGGCAGTGGCTAGAAATACAATTAATCAGTAAACTCTTTGCACAAGGACTACAACATAGCTACAAAGACAGCTGCAATGATTCATTTTTGAGTTTTCGTGTGAAGAACATTTAGGCAGAGAAATTTCATTCAGTTTGCAAACCTTTAAGACAACATAGAAGATATCCATAAACTAAATATAAAACTGATGTATCATGCACCTAGTTAATAATGCTGCACAAAGAAAGAGATATTGTTAAATTAGAGTAAACTTATCTTGCTATTGTCTATTTAATCACAAATCTTCTGAATTTATTTTAACGTTGCAAAATTTACAAGTTCATTCCACTGAAAAAGAAGAGGCTGTCAAAACTCTTTAGTTGATTGATTCTTGATATATTTATCTTCTCTTCTTCTATAAATAATCTCCCAATGGGAACAAGAAGCAGTTCAACTTTAACTAGGTGCCCAGTCAATAACTACCAATCTAATGCAGAAGCTACAGAAAATGAGGTCATAATCTCATGCTTGAATGAAAAGTACCTTGTAAAAGTGCTTCACACACTTCTTCTTTAGTGACATTAAGAGCCTTGAGCAAGATTGCAATATTTTGAGACTTTTTGGGATCAAGTACTCTGTCCTCCTGATTTTGCAGGGGAAGAACAGAGCGTGGAGCAGCATCCTTGGAATTTTGGTTTGAATTGTTCACTACAAACAATGTCTCAATCATTTCTTCATTCAATCTGCAGCCAACAAAATTCAATGTACTTAATTCAAGAAAACACTAATAGCACCATATACAAGAGAATTTTCAACTACTAAGTGCCACTCACTCACAACACAAGTCATAACAAAATAACCACAGTGCCCCACTATGGTAAAGAACTAAAGATAAAGATTATACAACTAAAAATTAGAATGAAGACACCAACATGAAATCTTAAATCCAATTCGAAGGAAATACTAAACTAAAATCTAAAGAGAGGCATAAACTATACAACATCAACACATCAGATTGAAGACATGTTTGGTGTCCGACACCAACACTTCCCTATTTTCAAATTACTATGGATATCTACATGTTTGTGTGAGTATCGTGTTCGGTGTCTAGGGGATAGACGATGAGAATCTTACTTAAAGGAGCTGGACTTCAATTGATCCCACACCATTTCACGATCAGAGCTAGTTCTCACTTTGTCCCAATGCAAGGGCTTCAATTTAAGTTTTGAGGTCTCTTCAATCTCCCCCAAACCCTCATTGATTGTTGTATTTTGCAACACAAAAGGCCTAGAAGGAGGTACTAACTCCGGCGGCCTCAATACCTGTTGTTGAGATTGACCAACAGGTATCGAGGAAGCTGGTATTCCCCAATGCCTCCTCTGCCTCTGCGGTGGCAGAGGAGGAGGTGGCGGAGGAACCGGAGCAATGGGAATCTCCCAAAGTTTTCTGTGTGGCACAGTTGCAGCATAGTTTGAAGTATAGTTAAAGCCTCCTCTTTCTATTTCAGGTGAGGAAAGTAGGGAGGGTGAGAGAGGCATTGATGATAACCCTGGTATCTTTAACCTTTCAGACACACTAGAAATTCTTGGAGATTGATCAAAAGTACTATGATGATGCATCGTCGTCATCTTCTCAGGTGAAGAAGGAAGTGAAAAAGCTGAAGATGAAGAGATAATAGATTTCACACTTCCATTAGAAGCATTAGATACTCTTGCTGATAAAGCATCTTCATTCTTTTCCAAAACTCTCTCTTGTGAAGAAGATTGCACTTGTTGTTGTGATGAGAATGTGCTTACGCTGTGTGGTGGTGTGGTTTCCGGTGATTCTGAGTGTGTTCTCCGGGGAGTGGAACTCGCCGGCGGCGAGAGGCTAATAGAATGAGAATGCTCCGGCGAACCGAAAGATGAAGAAGAACAAGAAATAGAGCTCGACTCGCCGCTTCTTCTTGCAGCAATGGCGGAGAATGCTCGCCGGGAACACGATCCCGTTCCGCCAGAACTCTCAAGGCCTCCCAGAGACGATCCTCTCGGCGAGTAAAACTCCTCCTCTTCCTCCTCCGAACAAGTACCTCCGCCTCCTCGCGGCGGCGGTAAAGTAGGTTCCGGAAACCGTGCGAGCGGAGGGAGAGGCCGGAGCTCCGGTGACTCAAGTTTCCGGTTATCTAACACACCACCACGTTGAGTATCATCGATTCCGTGGGAGTTCACGACTGTGCCTAGGTAGAGAAACTCAGAGCCAGTGCCAGCGACGGCGACGGTTTCGTCATTGCGCGGGAAAAGCTCAATACTACTATCGGATCTAAGAGACTTGTTATCAGCAGCTCGGCCGTTTCGGTAGCGTCGTCGGAAGTAAACAAAAGTGAAGATTGCGAATACGACGACAACAGCAACGGAAACGGCGGTGACAGTTATGGGGAGAAGTTTGTTAGAAGATGAAGTAGGTTGAGTAGTGTGAGGGATAACAAGGGAAGAAATGTTAGCTGGGAAAGAAGCAAATGTGATTGGAGAAGGTGGTGGTGGTGATAAAGGAGGGTAGTTTGGGAAAAATGGTGATTGTTCTTGGTTTGGGTTGTTATTGTTGTCGTTGTTGTTGTTAGGGGTAGTTATTGTGGTGGAAAATGGGTGTTTGGTGTTTGAAGTTGAAGAGTAAGAAGGAAGTGGTTGTTTTGGTTGTGGTGGTGGTTTTGGTGGTTGAGATGGAGAGAGAGTGTTGAATGGAACAAAGGGTTCATGGAGGATTCTTCTATTGTTATGAGTGTGAAAGAGAAAGGGTTTTGAAGAGGCTAGTTGTTGAGTTGCACATGAGAAGAAGAAGAAGATAGAGAGACAGTACAAGAATAGGTTTTGCATTTTGTTTTTGTTGTTGTTGTTGGTGGTGGTGGTGAGCTGAAGTGAGTGATGGAAGAAGTTTTTGTAGGGACTAATTTGGTGTAAGTTTAACACAGCACAGGAGAAGAGAAGGAAGAGGAGTGTGATGTGAGTGAGTGAGTGGCTTAGTAGGGTGAGTAAAAACCCATTTTAGTCCCTACAATTTTTTGACAGGATAAATTCGTTCTAGACAATTTTTTAAGACAAATAAGTTCTTGACATTTTCAAAATGGGAACAAAATGAGTTTTTAGTCTTTTATTTATCGAGATTTTCTCTCTTTTACTGTAAGTCTCCATTAACTAAAGAGGATGGCAATGGCAATCCTGATGAGTGAGTGTGAAAAGGTTGAATTTATGAATAAGGAGAAAGTAAATTTAAGGAGTGTTTGAATACAGCTAAGATTCTCCTGGTCTGTTTTTCAACTTGACTCCAAGCTTATAGTATGACTGTTCTGTTTGTGTGCATATTAGGGCACTTCAATCCAATCATTGTTTCTCCTTTCTTTGACTCTTGTCTTTTTTTCAAAAATTTCTCTTTTTCATTTTAAAAATCTTTTTCAAATTCTTTCAACTTTGGTTCTTAGCAAAAAATCAACGTGAATTCAGAGAGAGGGGACAATAATGAAGATTTTTAGGTATGTTTTCTGTTATAAAATATTATCCTCACAAGTCACAATCTAATATTATGTGTTGCTTTTATTGTGTGGACAATGAAAACAGCAAGTTTTTTTAATCTTGCACTTGTAGTTTTTTTAATATAGAAGTTTGGTAGTGGTTCATTTAAATAAATCTAACCAATATACTAAATGAACCACTAATGTCTAATGATACAAAAAATGCAACAACTTTTATTAATTTAGTTTAAGTGATAATGAGATTATTGCTGCTAAAGGTAGATCAAAAAACAACATGTATAACTATACAGTTGCCTTTTGGGGATTTAACTCCTCTAAAGCGAACAAGCCACTTTAAATAATAAGGACCACGATTCTCTGCAGTTAATCTCAACTGGAGAGTCCTTCATTTAGTAGAAGTGTAATTAGGACAGAGAATAAATAAAAATATTTTTTGTGATGAAAAGACCGAAAAATCATTAATGATAGTGCAAATGCACCAAATATAGTGAATGCAGACTAATTCAACAGTAGGGTATCTCATTCCAGATAACAAAATAAGTAATATCAGTTACTAATGAGAAAATTTACACCACACTCATTATTTGCTATGCATACGCACGGTTAATTTATTCATCTATGATTGTATTCCTTATTTCAGAACTTCAAGATAGTGTGAGTGGTTAACACACTTCATTTAAAAGGATAAACACAGCCACTCAGGTAATGGTCGAGTTTGAGGTCGGATTTTCCTTACCTTGCGGCCAAGCTTTGGATTTATCATGGATGGATCTCTTTTTCTTAACCCAAGCGAGATCAAATTAATACTTCTATTTTTTAAGCAGAATAGCATGCAAAAGCATCATAGTAGAATGAAACGATCTCAACAATGGTGGTCCGAACCCATGAATCATCTGTAGTACGCTATAATACTATCAATAAATGCAAAAAATTAAAATAGCTTGAGGTACATGGGAAAAAACAATTATTTAAATGAATGTCTTCCCTAGTAAAATTGAAGATTAATCTCATCAAAAGGTGCATTAAATAATATAATAGTGCACCATAAGAGCACTTTTATTATGAGACGGTGAAGGAGTGACCAGTGGCGGACCTTGAAAATATTCATAGAGAGGGCCAAAATAATCAAGTAATATACTAAAAAGTGAAATAAAATTATAATAACAAAATATAAATTAAAAAAATATTATTTACAAAAGAAATGAAATTAGTACAATGAAAATTTGACTCAACAGTATAGATTTAATAGAAACTCAAAATCGGATTATTTTTAAAAGTATAGTCAACATCTAAATTAGTCCTTAACAAAAAATGAGTAGACCAATTTTAGTCCGTATAACATAAAAAAAATATCAATTTAACCCATATTAGGGAAATTAGTAGTCAATATCTATTAGAGTAAATTTATTTTTTTGACAAATTATTAGAGTTATATGAATTTTATATAGCAAACATTTATCATATTTCTTATAAACCATCAAACCTAATTCTTTAGCATGTTGGTAAGTATTTCTATTTGCATGCCAATGGATTCAAGTTTGATCACACTGGTACGGTTTTTAATTTATAAATTTTTCTATATAGTGACAGAGAGAGTAAAGAAAAATTTTTCTATATAAATTTTTCTATATATTTCTACTTTTCTGTTTATTATAGTATATATGTTGAGTTTCTATTTCAATCTTGTATTGCAACTGTGGTTCAACGGTGATGGATGATGTTGTTTTCTTCCTTGTCACGGGTTCAACACCTGTTATGTACTTTTTAGCGAAATTTATAATGCAGTATACTTTTATTGTTAGAAAAAGAAAAGAAAACAGAAAATGACCCCAGCAAGAATCGAACCGCCAATCTAGATAGGATGTTTGAATAAAATTGTGCAAACAATATATATACTTAGTAATTGAGTTTAAAATAACAAGGGTGCTATAGTAATTTCACATATTTTAGGGCGGGTCGTGGCCCTCCCCAGTCCCAAGAAGATCCGCCGGTGGGAGTGACCATAGCCATCAATTAAATGGTTATATATATATATATATATATATATATATATATATATATATATATATATATATATATATATATATATATATACTAGGGGGAAAGACGGGCCCTTCGGGCTCGTCTTTCATAGGTTGGTGAGTTGATGGATAAATAATAAATAATAAATAATAATATAATGAAATAGTGTTAGTGGGTAGTTATAAGGGTATTTTGGTCAGAAAAATCTGACACCAAAAAAATGAAATATAATGAAATAGTGTTAGTGGATAGTTATAAGGGTATTTTGGTCAGAAAAATCTGACACCAAAAAAATGAATTCCCTTTATATATAGGTATAGATATATATATATATATATATATATATATATATATATATATATATATATATATATATGTTAACTGTGTTTTTAATATGATTGAGATGTCTTAACTTTGGATTAGAGGTCGCACTGTTGTTCTTATTTGAAATTTTTATGATAGTGATTTAGAGACTTCTCAACACCTCTTCTTGTCTTGCCCATTTTCCAAGTATATTAGAATTGGCTTAGAAGTATCTTGAGCATCCATATTGATACTTCTTTGTTTCATAGCATATTAACCCTAACTTTTTCATGGTTGGAGGCTTGGAGCCCACAGTTAAGTGATATTGTCTTTATTGTGATTGTTAACATTTTTTGTATCATTTGGTACTGCCGAAATCATGCTAGATTTGAAAATCATTTGACCTTCTTACAGTTGGCTATCAATTTAATTATTTCCAATGTGGCTTTAGCAGGAAATACCTCTAAATCTGTAATGTCTTCCTATGTTGTTGAGTTTATGATTATGAAGGCACTCAATATCATTGGTAATTACAAAAATTCTTCAAACATCAAAGAGGTTATTTGGAACCCCTCTGCTCCTTACATGGTAAAGCACAATACATATGGTGCTGCGAAAGGTTGACCCGGTTCAACTGCTTGTGATGGTATTTTTAGAGACTGAAGTGCTGCTATCCTTCGTTATTTTTCTGCCTAACCGTTATGCACTTTGTGCTGAGATTATTGGGGCTATGTTGGCTATATAGAGATTGTTTTGTGGTGAAATTTGGAAGGGTTTATGGTTAGAGTGTGACTCTCAATTAGTGGTCTCTACTTTCAAAAATTGCAAAATAGTTCCTTGGAAGCTTAGAAATAGATGAAATAATTGTTTATACTTAACTGGACAAATGAACTTTGTTTGTGCTCACGTTTTTAGAGAGGGAATGTCTGCGCTGATAAGCTTGTTTGGTGGGACATTATTCCAAGCTTCATTGTTGAGGATTTTTTCAGGAATAGGTTAGGTTTGTCTAGCTATAGGTTTTGTTAATTTCTTTCTTGGGAACATGATCTTCCTTTTGATGGATGGGGTTTTCCTTTTGCTTCCTATTTTTGATGTGTTGTAAACGATTGTTAATGGCTTTGATGCCAACCTCGTTGGAATGAGAGTCATTATAGTTATGCTCTTCCATACCATAGGACTGTTTTTATTTCCTTTCAATTATAAAGTTATTTATGCCCATGGGTATTGGCCTAGTCCCCCCAAATTTTTGTTTATTTTTTATCAATAAAATTTAAGGCGTATAATCTTTTTTCCTCTTGATATTTTTTCTCCAAGTTATGCATCAAATAATTTTAACGATGCTCCATTTCGCTTTCTTTTGTTTTTTTATAAAAAAAATGTCTTAAAATTCTCTAAAGTGAGAATCTTCTTTAGAACTTTAATATCCACTTTCAGTAAAAAAATAAACTTTCCGTATCCACTTTCTCTATTGAGATTTGATGATTTATTTCATTCAATATAAAAGGTCATTGAAATATTTGGACCCTCACCACTAGTAAGTATTTTTAAAATACTTTTATTTGAAGTTATTTATTCTTTTTTAATTAAAGAATGATATCGAGCTTATAAAAATTAATAATCAGTTTATTAAATATTTTTGGTAATAAAGGGGGCAAAAGCCAAAAAAAAACACAAACTCGAATGAAATATAAGGGGGAATGGACATTCACACACTATCACCGAAAAATAACGATTCAACTTCAAGAGGACATTGCTCAAATATAATCAAGAATGCCCCATAAAGGCTAGGGCATTAGCACAACGATTAGCCTCATGGTAAACAAACGTAAACTTCGCCTCCCACTCAACTTGCACAATAACTGACCTGCATTTCTTACTCCAACACAACTTCAACCCCTCTAAAATACCCCACAATTCAGCCTCAAGAATAGAGCAAAAGCCAAGAGATTTAGCAAACCCACCTATTCACCCACTTGAGTTGTTTCGAATAATACCTCCACATCTTCCTACTGACAAATCAGTTTTGACAGCACCACCCTTCAGGTGGAGGCTCCCAAGGATGAGAAATTAAAGTTTTTGTGTGTAAACCAGATATCCTTTACGCATAATTGTAGAGACTAATCATTCGAGTCTAGTACGACTAAAATAGACAATAAAACTCTCCCTCAAAATATATAATGATGTTGCATCTCAAAAAATATAATGATGTTGCATTTCCAAGACTAAATTCGAATTTAAGACCTTAGTTAAATTGAAATACTCATACCATCACAAAATAACAAAAGTGAAGATTTACCCTGAATAGCAATTTGCCTGGCCTTGTGTGTCCTTTTCCACTATCTTGAAAAATATACCATCGGTTTTACTTTAAGGCCGCACATTAATTACATATGTTTCCTTTCTAAAAAGAATAAATAAGCGTGCTTTTTAGTTTGACAAATGAGTGACAAAGGAAGCAAAAAAGTCCAAATCTATGCTAGAGATGCCATAAAGTCCGGGGAAATTTGTTCATGAATAGAAAATTATCGATTACTATATGGTTGGAAAAATCCATATAGAGTGGTCCGGTGAAACTTAAAACTAGAGTAATAGAGTTACTTTTGGGTTTTTTTTACCCCCACCCTTTCACCCAATACCCGCACGAACTCTGCGAAAAAACGCAATTGCCTTTCACAAAATTTATAAAACCCGAACATATTCTCAGCTCAAAAAAAAAATTGGAAATCGGATTTATGTATCAATGAGGTAAATCCGATTTCCACCGAAATTTTTAAAAAATTGAAAGCGGATTTATCTAAGGTGGGGGTAGATCCGCTTTTAAAAATAACAAAATCGGATTTACCTAAGGTGGGGGTAATCCGATTTTGTTATTTTTAAAAAATTAATTTTTTTAGAAATATAAATTAGGTATGAATATCGACCGTCTTTTGGTTCTGTTTAGTGTGTAGTTCGTTAACATGTGACGAAGTTGTACGTCGAGCGAATAATTTAGGCTAAAAAATCGGTTTTCGGGAAACCTACTCCGATTGTAATGAAACCACATCCATTAAATCCGAAAAAAAAATCAAGTATCATAACTCCTAAAGAATAAACTTCTTTAAGGACAAAGGGGCTCAAAATCCCAAATTCCATCGTCTACTATTTTTTATTAATTTTTTTAATTTTTCATAATCTCAAAAAAATCTAAAAAAATTGCATAACCTTATTTTGGTTTGATTAGATTTTTAGTGGTGTTTTTATCATTTTTTGATTAGTTTTGACTCTTTAACGGATTTTTAGTAGCATTTTTATAACCTATTTTAAAAATTTAAATAAAAAACAATTATTTTTAATAACAAAATCGGATTTACCTTAGGTGGGGGTAAATCCGATTTTTTTTTAGGGAAATCAGATTTATATACCCAATAGGTAAATCCGATTTTAAAAATAACAAAGCGGATGTACCCCCACCTGAGGTAAATCCGCTTTGTTATTTTTAAAGTAGGATTTACCTATTGGGTAGATAAATCCGCTTTGAAAAAATAACAAATCGGATTTACCCTAAGTGGGGTAAATCCGAGTGAATTTTAGTTGGGCAGGGGTATTTTTGGGTTTTAGAAATTATGTGGGGGTTTATGGAATGTGGTGGGAGTACAAAAAACAAACCCTTACTTCTTTTGAAAAGTTGTGTTTGATTCTTGAACAAATTGTAGAAGGAAAAAAGATGGAATCGTTTCATCCTCCACTCAAAGAGAATTTGAATTTCCGAATAAACTATATTTGTGATAGTTCCCATTTAAGTAGAAGTTATTTTGAGCTTATGAAAAATAATTTATGCAAATAAATAATCTTTTATGTATTATTCATAAAGTTGTCAATATAGTTTATAAAAAAACAACTTCTAGAGATATAACTTTTGTTAGTGAGAACTTATGAATAAACATAAAAATTTATTTATCTTCGTAAGTTGTTTTTCGTAAAATTAAAAATATGCTAATCTAAAGGGCCCTATAGTCTATAGAAATTGCAAATCATTTTGATATTATAAAAATGTAAACGCAAAATTAAAAAGTAAGGAAAAAGTAAACTTTTTTATTTTTTTTTGTTCGAATAAATTTGATACAAGTCGAATCTCTTATATACTCTTTACTTTATATAGTATTAGATTAGATGATGTGAGACTATTTAATACTTAAATAGTCGTTTTAAAAGAATCTAGTAGTTAGATACCCATAACACTATAATCATAAAAAATAAAATCAAAGTTGAATTATCTTATAATTAATAGGCCCGAGTGTTAGGATTCAATTTTTTCTTGTAAGCAGTTGAAAAAATATTGTTTTACTTATAGTGCAATATAGATATAAATTAGACCTATTAGCCTCGAAGGTATGGGAAACACTACCATACCGACCCGAGCTAATAATTTCAATCATGATTTTTTTTTCACCTCAAAATTTTCAACACTCATTCGACGCCTCAATTTCTCTCTACCTCTCTTACTATGATATTATTTACCTATCACATTTTTCATATCACTCTCTCTGGGGGGTTGGGAGTCTACAGACCATTTTTATGATTCACATGACTGATGGAAAAATCAGATGGTCAATTTTTCTTAAGATTCAATGTGTTGCTGTGTACAATTATTTTTTAAATCTAGGTATTGTTGTCTCATTGAAGGGAAAAATGATTACAATATTCTAAGAGATTTGAAAAATCATTGACGTAAATACTCCCACATTTCATTTTATTCCCATTTTACTTCTTACCAAAAACATACTAACTTGACGTAAAATTTTTATTTTCCCGGATTTACATTCCAGACAATAATTCCGAAAGGCAATTTTTTCCCTATTCCCAGAAATATGTATAACACATACATTCGGAATTGGAAAAGTGTTTTTTAACCTTTTACTTATGATGTCTTATTTTGAGATAATTTCTTGACACCATATAGACAAGGCCAGCCCAAACATAAGACGGCTTAAGGTCCCCCTTAGGCCTAAAAAGAAAGGGTTTTTTTAATACCCCCACAAATTATGATAAACTGAAAATATTTCTATAAAATTTGTCACACGGATTTATCTAATAAAAGATAAGTCAAGTTTTGGTTTTTTTTTCCAAAACGAATTTATCTTTTAATTTGATAAATCCGTTTTGGGAAAAAACCAAAAACGATTTATTTTACGTTAGATAAATCCGTTTTCCAAAAATAACAAAACAGATTTACCTTAGGTGGGGGTTAAATCCATTTTTGTTATTTTCAAAAACAAATTTATCTATTTATTAGATAAATCCATTTTTAATTTTTTTAAAACGGATATATCTAATAAATAGATAAATCCATTTTGTAAAATAATTAATAAATAAATGTGATAAATCAAGTAAAAAATAAAATTAATTTTTTTTAAAATAAAACAGATATGGATATCGGTTGTCTTTTGATTCTGTTTAGTGTGTAGTTCGTTAATACGTAAAGATGTTGAACGTCGGGTGAATAATTTAGGCTAAAAAATCGATTTTCGGACAACCTATTCTGATTATAATGAAACCATAGCCATTAAATCCGAAAAAAAATCATAGATCAAGACTCCCCAGAAGGGACTTCTATTGGGACAACGGGGCTCAAAATCCTAAATTTCATCGTTTACTATTTGTTATTAATTTGTTTAATTTTTCGTAATTTCCAAAAAATCTAAAAAAAAATTGCATAACCTTATTTTGGTTTTATTAGATTTTTAGTGGTGTTTTTATAATTTTTAGATTAGTTTTGACTCTTTAACGAATTTTTAATAGTATTTTTATCAACTTTTTTTAAGAAATTTAATTAAAAAATTATTATTTTTAATCACAATGGATTTTCTTATTTATTAGATAAATCCGCTTTGAAAATTTTCAAAACGGATTTATCTAGTAAGTAGATAAATCTGATTTGCAAAAATACAAAAACAGATTTAAGTGTTGCTTAGGTAAATCCGGTTTGCAAAAATACAAAAACAGATTTAAGTGTTGTTTAGGTAATTTCGGTCTGCAAAAAATAAAAATTTCAAAGAAGTTACAAAACAGAAATGTGTTACTGTGAAACCTCTTGTTCCTTCAAAGCAGCAATAACTCTAGCGGCCTTAGAAGGTCTCAAAGAACTAATCACAGATGGCGAATACCATGACGACTATGAGTGTCATGAGTACTGGTCTCACAAGGTCATCATACCGTTGTGATGAAGGTTGAATGCTACACTGACTGCAAATGCACTCTTATCCTTGAAGAGTGTGCAACCAACCAACCAATCAGAATAGAAAGGCCCCCTGCAGCCTTCTAAAAAGTAGTTGAATGGTAGAGATTTAACACTTGACATTTGAGAGAATGAATCCCTTCCCCCCAATACAACAAACTTTGTACACCTAAAGGAGCTAGAAGTAGCAAACTGTGCACAGTGATTCCTAATGGCTCAGCTAGCAAACCCACTGCTTGATCCTTGTCAAACATAGTGATCGTGAAGAATGCCCTTGTGTTCGATATATGCAACAAAGCCAACACATCCAAAGTGATGGTTATCTTCCTACCTAGGAGGTGAGTCGTACGTGCCCTGATGCCACCTCTCTACAAGAGCATATATGAGCCCATCATCAACAACCTCATTGTTGCATCTCAACAACTGTAGGAGTCCCACCTCCCTCCTAACTCCTCAACTTTTGGATCCTCGTTTACTATGAGTCTCAACTTGCTATTGGTGAAGACTCGCCTTTCAAAATTTAATTTTTTCAGTCGTTAGATATTCCTTATTTCAAGAATGGTCATGGAAGGATTGTGTCTGTACTCTAGATTTTCCAAGTGTATTAAATTCAAATAGAAATTGAGGTAACAAAATCACATCCCAACCACACATTTGAAATTAGAATCGGGAGAAATTGCCTCCAATCATCAAAGTGACATCCCAAATGAATCTACACAATATCATTCTATATCTATACCCTGATGACTCTCTACAACTCCTTTTTAGTTCGATTTCACCCCAGCAACATTAGTGCTATTAAAAACTCAACTATAGTACAAAAGTTACAACAAAAATATCAAACACAATTTAATCAGGAAAGCTGAAAGCACGTAAGTATCTACCACCTGTGTCATATAATGTTGGTCATTACATCATTAGTCAACAGGTACTTCATGTATGGAATTAAAGCTCCACCAATCAAGTTCTATTTCACTAATTAGCTCCGGTGTTGGCAATTCCCATGTTTTTCTCATAGAATTAAAATTTGTGTTTGCTTTCCATGGTTTGGCTTTGGAATTGAAAAAATAGAATGTAAGTTACTCCCTCCGGTTCACAATATAAGGAAAAAAAACGTGTTTTGATGGTTCACAATATAAGAAAGAAGCACAATTTTTTGACAGCGAAAAAAGCACAATTTTTAAAGTGTATTAAATGAGCAATCCTAAATATGTCCCTATTTAAGTTGTGTGGTTAAAAATAATGTCATTAATTAGTAGTGTAAATATCATCATTTAATGAAAAAAGTCAATCTTGGTAAGATGGTAAAATTTTAGTCTTATTAAATGAGAATAGTTGATTTCAATGCCATTTATTGGTCAGTGTGATGTGTTTTTTTCTCTTATATTATGAATCGAATGTAGTACTTTACTAGACCTCTAATAATCCTTGATTTTGTCGGCCAAGATTTCAAATCCATCAACGGTGCATAGTTCAAAATGGAATCTTAAAAATATATACCTTAGCTAGTCTCCTGTGAGCCCCTCCCACTAGTTTTCAAAATGGAATCTTAAAAATATAAACCTTAACCGATCAAATACGCAAATTTTGTTCTTTAGCAACTGATTCGGTGAATAAAAGTAATTTCATGTAAAGTACGATGTTAAGTAGTCTCGTTTGAGATGCTTTTGAGTTTGAAAAAAAAAAATCAACTATTCAATCACAACATCTCCATCTCTTCAACCGTACAATTGACTCCCAATTGACTCCATCTTCTTCAAATTTCCGTACGTTACATTTTTTGCAAAAAAATTATAAAAAATGGAAAAATTCAAAAGAAAAAAGGAAGAGCAATTTATTTTTTGAAAAAGAGAATTAAAAAAGGACGAACAAAAAATACAAAGAGCTATGATTTTCATTCATCCTTCTTTGTGATTGTATGAAAAGTTTGAATTTTTCTTATTTTTGTTCGCAAAAGTGAAGCATAGAAGAGAAGAAAAGGTGGGTATCATGATAAAAAGACATGTAGGAATGCCAAGCAAAAAGGAGTCTCTCTTTGGATTCTTTTAGGTCCTAAAGGCTTTTGCTATGCCGGTTCTTTGGCTCACCGTGCCTTTGCTATGCCGGTGTGGCGGTGTTTTTCAATATAAACTTATCGATTAAAAGGTCCTAAAGGCTTTTTTGAAAATAAGAGAAGAGAGATATGGGGGAGAGGAAAATAGTGTGCAAGTTGGGGATCACACTATAACACAAGTCACACAATTTAAACATCTACAGAACAACGGAGAAATAGAGGGAGATCTAAACTATCTAATTCAAGCCGGGTGATTGAATTTGAGCATCAAGTGATTGGGAAAATTATGTTTGCAGCAAACAAGTATTCTAAAGTAAATTCATTTAGTTGATTGGGAAGCCTACTCAGAGGTATTGACTCCTGGAGGACATTGAGAAACATACGGTTTGAGCTGCATGCAGAAAAGACGAAATAATATGAATCAGCAGCACTATAGTGAACGATCTAAAGTCTAAACTATATTTAAAATAGTTTAAATCTTCTACATTCACAGAAATTATTAACTCCTGATCATTCATAAAAAGAAATAGTCTTGTTTATCTAGCTCATAGTCATTTCTACTCTGCAGGATGGTGACGCTAAGATCAATGACCCAAGTTCCAGACACTCTATAGCCGATATTTTAAGCTATAGAGTGATAAAAGAGAGTAAAAACATGATGAGAAAACAAGGAAGCTGAAGAGAAATTTATTAAAAGACCATAACTGAGCTAAAACATAGTTAAAAAGTTGAAGGAATTAAAGGAACAATGTCAAATTTATCAGGAGTACGGTGTAGCACCGACACTTACAGTTGAGGATGTATTCGGTGTCGGACAAGTATTGTGTCGGACACCGACACCAACACAGACACTTCAATTAATGTATTTTTCAAATTAAAATCAGTGTCTGTGTTCATGTCATGTGTATGTATCTGTGTCGGTGCTTACGAATGGTTATTATTCGTATAAATGTCAACTCAGTGAACAAGTAGTAATATGACAAGTGAACAAAATACAAGATAGTGAAGAGATTCAATGAGGGGAAGATGCAAACCTTAAAATCAGTCAAATCAGGAACTACATAGTTTGGTAGTTTTTCCTGCACCACCACATACCCACCTGCAACAATATGCAGGTTCAAATTCAAATTGTAGTATAAGAATACAATAATAAGCAAGGAATTTAGAAAACTTACAGCACCTAAAAGGTGATTCATGGAGAGAAAAATAGTATAGTATAGACAAGCAAAGCAGAATTCTTTATGCAGCTTCACTAATAATTCTGGTGGTTTATAAAGTCACAGTTGCTAACTGTGATGATCCAGAACGAGAGAAGCAACACAAGTTTAAACAAGTGCAAAACTTTTAAAACTCGAACACAGAAATGCAAACAACTGAATTAGATTTAGGGGGGAAATTAAACACCTAGTGTTTAGTTTAGTCCTTTAGCAAGAAGTATGGCTAATACAGTAAATTAGATCTAATACAGTAGTTTAGTCCTAAAAATAACACAAGATTTACTATAAAACATAATGCATAACATTTATCAAACAGTGAAAATCTTACTACGAATCATAATGAAAAAAATAGTAAAATTGAGATCTAATCTAAGTCCTGTATTTATAGAGCTTATTAATTAATCAATACCTTTGCGAGTGTGGAAACCAGTGGGCTTGCAGTTTTTTCCTTTGTAATAGCCACGAGGAGCACGCTTTGATGATAGAATATCAAGGGATGATGATCGTTTCCTTCGAAATGCTCTTCCTATTCCTAAAATTAGTCCCAGAGCCATCTTCTATGGGAGCCAAAACAAACAAATAATCACCAACATCAAATACCAATATATTGAACAAAAGAAAATGAGGGAATTCCAATAGAATCAGGAAAAGAGCATAGCACACTTGTAAAAAGGAACAATTGCAGAATGCGCATGCAATTGGCTATATTAAACCAGAATTGCAGAATTTCATTGTCCACTAACCGTTTAATCAAAGAGTTCGTATTTAAATCTGAGAAGATTTCGTTATGTACTGTGAAATGGAAGAGAAACGAGACTACGAGACAGAGACACAAAGAAATGGTACCTGGTCAGTGCTGGTCTTGGTCGCCGGTGGTTGTGGTCGCCGGTCGCTGGTGGAGAAGCGCCGGTCGCTGTGTGTTTGTTTGAATGTCAAAGTGAGAGTGAGAGAGTGTGAGACGAAGCTATGCGTATTGCCTCTGCCTTGCGACTAAGGTGAGAAGACGAAGCATGGGGAAGAGAGATTGGGCTGCTAGGGTTGGGCTATTTTGGGCCCAATTTAATTTACTCGCTTTGCTAAATGTTATCAACCCCTCCCTCAATTTATTTTGTCACCTCCAACTTAATTGTAAATAGACAAACAGGCCGTACCGTGTTTCTTGATATGAATGATTTAAAATACAAATCGTTCTAACTTAGACCTAGGAATCACATTAGTTGTATTGTATTAGTTCATGGACATGCTAAATGGTCAATACCTTGCAAATCAAATAGAGATTATGGAAAATCATTTTAGTTAATTTTGAATTAGAATGCACAGAAATCAACCACGAAATCTCTTTTGAACCTTATCTTCGATAGAGAACGTGCTTGCCATGGATCCCTCACATTTTTACATTTTTCTATTCCTTGCGTAGACGCCCTTGAACAATTAGCACCCTTGGATTCGCACAATCTTCAATATAGAGTCATCATTGGGATCCTCCAGATCATCGTCACCAGCGAAAGCAATTTCCTAGATCGAAAATTCCAGCCATTAGATTAGATTAACGGTTGTGATGTTAGATCATAAAATAAATAAAAAACTCAAGTCACGGAAGGGTAGCTCATGTGGTTGAGTGAAAGGGACATTGTTGGTGAAAATGTAGGCGTACGGGGTTCGAACCCCGCTCCCCCCTCCCCTCTAACTACTAACACGCTAATTTCTAACCACTTTGCCTATCTAAAAAATAAAAAATAAAAAACTCAACAGAGGCGGCAAGGAAGCGATGGAAACGACAACACAAACCATAGCAGTAGGAGCAATTCACGGTGGGATTGCTTGGGCGTGTTGGTCATCTTGAAGAAGCAAAGGAACTAGTAGGGCATATGCCCTTTGAAGCAAGTGTGGCTATATGGGGATCCCTTCTTGCTGCCTCAACTAGGTGTGGTGATTGCGTCATCTTATAGTGTTGGAGCCACAGAATTGTGGGAGTTATATTCGCTCTTGTCGAACACCTATGCTTCGCTTGGTAGGTGGAGTGAAGCTCGAATTGTAAGGAAGGTTATGCGGGATAATGGTGTGGACAAATCAAACATCTACTTTGTTGGCATATCTGATGTTCTTCATAGATTAGATGGATTACTGAAGATAGAAGACCACTAGTGATGTCATCAATTCATATCAACTAGATATTTATGACTCTACATATCATTATTATCACCACCATGACTAGATTTATCTAATACAAAGCTCTCACTTAACATAGTCTGGTTCCTTTATTAGAATTATTTTTTTCAAATTAAAGAATCACAAGGATGAAAACTAATCAATTCAAACTGATTCTATTTTTGTCACTGTTTTCCCAACCATTTTATTCAACGCATGTTCTACAAACTCTTAGATTAACCTACTTTCTGAATGGAACACATCAAACACATGCTCTCTTTGTCCAAAAACTTAGCAACAAAAAAATAAGTAACATCATTTTATTTTAACTTTTCATGTTCATTGCTCCTAAGCCATTGAAGAGAGGCAAAGAGACAAATTTAGATCCTCTCCTAAAACAATCATCCTCTACACTCTATCTCTCAAATTTGTATCATCTCTCACAAATTTTTAAGAGAGAGAGGGAGTAGAGGGAGATTGAGAGAGTGTAAAAGGAGAGAATCCAACCCCAAAAGGACATTGTGTCTATGTTTATCGCTCTCAATTAATACTCATTTTACCTTTTCACTCTGAAAAAAACAAAGTACCGAAGTCATGGACTTTCAAAGTCACTACCTCATTTGCATTCATGACTATGGATAACAGTAATACTTAATAGTTAATAGAACAATTTTGTAAAATTTTACTCTTTTTAATTCTACGATAACTTTGCTTAGTCTTTGTAAAAAAAAAAAAAGAACCCTACACTAACCGAGGGAGTAATAGTTTTCCCATTAGTCCAATTATGTAGCTAATAAATGAGAATAATACGGATCATAGTTCAGTACAAAAATTTTATTATTTCCAACAAGGAGCAGCAGACACATTTCTTAATACATAACCTAGGCATTTAAAATTAGACTCTGCATGAAACTTAATTTGCATATTTCTACAATGTTTAAACGCAATGCACAAGAATCTATTGCAACCAAAAAATAAGTGCCATAACCATGAATCAAAGGCTGAAACTTGCAAATAAGCAAAAAGGTCATGCAGCTGCAGCACTGGAGTTTTGACTGGTTGATTTGCTTTTACGATCCCAAACAGGAGTGGTCTCAATAAGCTGGTGTGGCACAAGTCGTCTCTCTCTTTTGGTCATCTTCTTAAAGTTATGGACCTTCAACCTAGCAATATCTGCCTCTTCTTCAGGGGTTATCTCTCTTACTACAACAGTTAGCCTGCATTCTGGTTTGTGTTTCACACCAGTTTGGCTTTTGCCATGGAAGGAGGGTCTCCTTAAAAAATTCCCCTTTCCTACGAATGCTTCCGCAACAATGAGGCGTTCTGGATCCAAGCCATGATTGTGAGAGGCGTTTGCTCGGGCTGAATGAATAACCTGCAAAATTTAGAACTTTAAAACATGATTAATAGAAGAACCTTCGTCTTGGATTCAAATTGAACATACCTAAAATGTAAATTATGAAAGATAATTTTGTGCATATATCAAAATAGTAGGACATGTCTGAGCAACTCCTTTAACTCTTAGTCACAGCATTATCCCACTGTCTATAACTCGAAATCAAAAACAAAAAGGGAAAGGGCTAGGAGAGGGGGAAAAATGGAGAAAAAAGATTAATAAAATCAGATGCATAACCCAGAAGAACTTAGAAAGCAATTAGATATATTGCTTTTAGAGTCTTGAAACTAACCATATTACCTGATATACAGTTTTTGAAGCTCGCTTTGTTGTCACTTGCAACTGCAGCAATGCATCTTTAACAAGCATACCACGAACTAAAGCAGCAACCAAGTTGACCTTTTTTGGACTCTAAAATATAGATTGAAAAATGAAGACAAGGTATGTAAATAGAGCAACCAGTCAGATAGTAATAAAACCCCTTGAAACTAACCATAAATTATGGTGTATCACAGTTTCCGATGCAATCCATGTCAAAGGGAGGTAAATCAAGGGCCAGAAAATTAGATGCCAAATTATTTGCAAATAGTTGCTACATAACAATTTCCTAACAAGCAGGTGAATTCTAGGGTGAACAATAAAAGCGTACGGTTCACCCATGATTCATGAAAAGCTAAAATTGCTGGTGATAGGTGGTAAGATAAACTGTGCTTATTAATTTTAAGTTTTTTTCTAATTAATTAGAAGGATAGGGTTTCAAAATTTATCAAATTGCAAGAATAGTCTGGTTGGTTGTTGAGAATTGCGAATGGACAGTAAAGAGAAGTGCTAAGGGGCCACTTTTTAAAAACATTTTTAATTTTAATTAGAAGTATTGGCACCAAAGTTTCTTGAAATAGTCATAAAAAGCATTTTCAGAACCCAGCACAACTAGCAATTATAGCACAGAAGATGGAAGACATTTTTAGAATGCATTTTTTGGAAATAGTGAACAACTTTTTGGCATTTTCAAAATTTCCAAGAATACTGGATCTGTTTTCAAAAATGCATTTTCAAAAACTTTCAGAATGCATTATCTACTGTTTATTAGTTTTGGTGGAAATGAAAACAGGAAACACGGAAGTAAACGGCCAGAGTTTCTTATTTCAAGAATAGTAAACGGCCTGAGTTTTCGAAACGATAACTTCAATACTGAACTTTTCAGGTTTAACAAAAAATGTCCTTAGCGTAAAATTAAATGTTGAACATTTTCATCCAAATCATGCCATATATCAGAAAACCAAAATCAATCCATCACTAGCACGAAGAGATAAGGCATCTCAAACCTGCTTTATTTTCTTGAGTATTGCTTGAACTTTTTCTGCCTTAGTAACAGTTTTCTGATTCTGGTCTCCACCTTTTGAGCTTTCCAATAGTGCTAACGGCGACGAAACTGGTACATCCTCAGATGAGTTTTTTAGCAACAGAGTAGAACTTGAAATTCCCTGAAATAGAAAACTCAGTAATAAATACAAGACATCTAACGCAGAAGAGGATATTAAATAAATCCATACAGATATATAACGATTATAACAATAAATTTATTGCCTAAGAACAAGCTTTGGACTTCCTACTAAATTTATCAAGGGCGCACTTCTGTGTGTTAGGAGAATATATTCAAAACAAACAATTTACAAAAGAAATCACTGAGGAATGAAATTATCCAATCTTGTATCTATGAAAGATCGACATTTTCTAAGGGTATGTTTGGATATCTTAAAATGAATGGAATGGAGCGGAATGGAATGAAATTACCATTCCATTGTTTGGATATTTTAGGATGGAACGGAATGAAGTTACCATTCCATTGTTTGGGAAATAAACGGAATGGAATGAGTTATAATCTTTTTATTCCCTTACTACCCTTACTTTAAAAAATCTTATTATGTAAAATTGAATCAAAATGTTCCTCTTTATTTATTTAAGCTAATATACAAATTGTATTTTGCAAAAGAAAAATAAGAATTAATTAAATATTAAGTAAAAAAATAAGAAACTATTTAAGTGTTAGTTAAATTAAAAATAAACAATTGAAATAATTAAACATTCTATCAGCCCCTCCCCTGAAATGGTGCTTACGTTACAGTCACACCTTTTGGATTAAATTGAAAATAATTGCAATATAATTTCTAATATATTTCAATCTTTTTTGTGTTAACATTGACAAATGACAATTGTGTACCAGAGGCTGTCAAACAAAAACGAGGATGGGATCCTATCAAATAAAATTTGAGAACAATCCTAAAAAAGTGAGAACATAGAATTAAAACTGAGAACAATCGTAAAAAGAAAATACGTAAACAGGGACGATGAGTATTAGCTAGTAGTTGAATGAACAGCCAACGATAAGACTTAGGGCCCGTTTGTTACGGATTAAAAAATAAGTGATCTTGTTGTTAAATAATTTAGAGATTAATTTTTAGAGATTTTTAAGAAAATGAGAAGTTGTTTTGTGTTTGTGTAACATGCTGAAAATCACTTAATTTAAAAAAATATTCTTAGAAAAATAATTTTTATGAGAAGTTACTCAATAAATTCTCATCTTCAGCAGTTTATAGATTATTTTTAGATTCTAATTTTTTTTAAAAAAAACTGTAACAAACAACAGATGGAAAACTTCTAAAATAGATTTTTTTTTATTTTAAAAAAAGTATTTATTTTTCAAAATAAACTGTAACAAATGGGCTCTAATTTATTAAACAACAAAATCACTTATTTTTTAATCTGTAACAAACGCGCCCTTAGTTATGGAAAAAAACCAACGAGAAGACTCACTACGAAGAGAGGAATTAAAATTATAGGGACAAAGATGTAATTTAAATATTTTGAAATTAAGTTGAGGAGGCATTCCATTCCATGCCTCCTAAATTGGAGGGGAAGCAAAATGGGGTAAACAATGGAATGAGATGGAATGTATTCCATCACTTACCATTCCATTTCGTTACTTTTTTAAATACCCAAACAATGGAAGATTAAATCATTCCATTCCATCCCATACCACCAATCCAAACATACCCTATGAGATTTCCTATGATAAAGAATTAATCATTTCCAGAAAGTGAGTGTCAGAGAAATATAAATAATCATCCCAAAGAAAACAAAAATGACCGGTGCGGTTTAGAGACATGGGAACACCGAACACCTTAACAAAAGAGATGTCACCCAACCAAATAACTTCCCGTAATCAAATTCAAGAACTACCCCCAAATTGTAGAAGAAAATTATCACAACAAAACAAGAAACCTCTTAACTTTAAGCCTACAAGTCTCTTGTCAATAACTAACTATCCAAAAACCAAAATTTGTACCAGAAGGTCCATGGACGGTTTTATATATAACACACCCCTTCACACAAGAGCTATGAGCTATCTTTACACTTTAAATGTGGTCAATGCACATTGCCACACAACCTGGTGCAAAAAAAATAATTTAAATTGAGCAAATGGGCCAGCAAGGTTTGAACCCCCAGACAAATTGGACATGTAAAGGTTTTGATACCATGTCAATTGAAAAATATTCTAATAACTTAACCTATTAGGTGGCATCTTGTGAATGGTTTTATATATCTATCATTTCCAACCTACCAAATGATCCTCAACTTGCCAAGACCATTGAGGAATCCCTCAGCACAATCAATTTTATAAATTCAAGATTTACAATTCAACATCGGAAATTAAATAGAAAAGGAAACTACGGAAACTAATTATATGAAAGCTATACTATTACGACTTGTAATAAGGGCAGTTATTTAGTTAGTTAGTGGTTAAGAATAGGAGTTAGTTAAGGGGTTAGTTAGAGTCCTAAGTCCTATCACTCTCAGGTATAAATAGGAAGATTCCAGCATAGAGGGGAGCATTACTGAATATTGTAAACAGTTGGTGAATAGAGCATTGGCACTATTTTGTGAAGGGGAAAACCTTGGAGAAGATAGTCTCTCCTGGCTTTCTTTTCCTATTTTCTCAATAAACTGAATTTCTTTCAATATAACCCCTTGGGTTCCTATTCCTAACATATACCAAAAAACATAGTATATATGACACCAAATACACTACATTCTCCCTAAATAGGAGAAACTTTCCAAGTTCCAACAATAGTATAAGAATGCTCACCAAATTAGATTGAATGGATGAAATTTGATCACTTATAGAAAGGTAAGCTCCTATCCATATGTTTCGAAAAAAATTGATTCACAGGATCCTATAAAAAAGAGCATATGGGTTCCCTAGCAAGGGAATGTCCAGGCATGCCAAATGGCATTGAACATCTGACAAGTAATCATGGAAGCAAAGGAGGCACGTTCATCATTCGATATATTATTGCCTGCCAAACCCTTTTTACATGGACTAATCTTTAGTCCAATATAAACTAAAGATCTGGAAGAGATTGAAAACATTGAAGAAGCTCACTTAAGTTAAAAGAGCTGTGTCCAAAGAGAGTGTTTGCTTTGAATTGGTTTATAAAAAATCAATTTGAAAAAAATTGCTTCTTCCTCCCTTATTTTATTTGGTTTGAATAAGATTTTGGAAGAATTAGAATATTACAAAAAATCAGCTCTTTATTCAAACAATACAATTTGTAGCTTCATAATCTCAGATTAATATATGAGGAGAGTAAACAGAGCTTTTGATAGTTACAAGAAAAATGCAATTGGAAAAACCAAAAACATTACTGATGAAGGTGCAATCAAACCTGATATTGGAAACGGTGATAAAAAGGCCTTGAGATACTGGGCAAAGGTGTTTTCCATGTCCTCTGTAACTGACCTACAATACCAAAGAAAAGCTTTAGCTAATAAACCCTAACAAACTTCATTGATTTTTATGAGCAGAAAACTAAAAAAAAATTACCCTGTGAAAGGGAAGAGGCTAAGCGAGAAGTTACAGTGTTTGAAGCCAAATGATTATTGACATTGTCTACTCTCTTATGAATGTGACGAAGAATTGGGAAAATATGTCTGTACCACTGCACCATGATTGTGATCTTTCTTCTGCAAAATGGAACAGTAGGAATAGTTAATCGTTCTAAACTAGACCTAGAAATCACATTATTTGTATTGTTTTAGTTCATGGACATGCTAAATGGTCATTGCATTGCAAATCAAATAGCGATTATGGAAAATCACTGTAGTTAATTTTGAATATGAGTGCACAGAAACCAACCACGAAATCTCTGTTGAACCTTATCTTCCGCGGCTAAGCCGTCGTTCGCCGTCGACCTAGAAGCCTCTGCCTTGCGACTAGGGATGTCAATTGTCAACGGGGCGGGCACAGGTAGCAACTACATGCTACCCGCCCGTCTATTATAAATGAGTCCCATACCCGCTTAGCAGGTCTTAAATAGGTATCGTTTCTTCACGGGTACCCACGGAAACTTGTAAATTATCTAAACAACTATTTTATATTATTTCTTTCACTTTTCTCCCCCTAAACTAAAAAGTAAACCTATTCAGTGAGCAGTTTTTCGTCTGATTTTATTAACGAATTGCCTGCCCCAGCTAGTTGTCTTTGTCTCTGTCATCAAGGAGTATATTATGTGTTTATAATCATAAGATCATACAACTGTTCTCACCCACTCTATATAGTTTGTGTGTCACATTAACATTTCTTATATATAAACAATTTGTCCATAATTTGTAATTTAATTTAAAGCTCATATGTCTGACGGAAGTGACAAAGTTATTTACAACCTAGTCAATGAATTCCATTATTTTACACAGAACCTGGAACCCCAATTTTCGTTGTCTCAGAAAGAAATGGAAGAACGAAATGGAAGAGAAACGAGACTGCGAGACAGAGACAGAAAGAAACGGTACCTGGTCGGTGCTGGTCTTGGTCGCCGGTGGTTGTTGTCGCCGGTCGCTGGTCGCTGGTCGCTGGTCGCTGGTCGTTGGTGGAGAAGCGCCGTTCGCTGTGTGTTTGTTTGAATCTCAAAGTGAGAGTGAGAGTGTGAGAGACGAAGCATGGGGAAGAGAGAGTGGGCTGCTAGGGTTGGGCCCAATTCAATTTACTCGCTTTGCTAAATGTTATCAACCCATCCCTCAATTTATTTTGTCACCTCCAACTTAATTATAAATAGACAAACAGGTCGTAACGTGTGTCGCTTGATATGAATGATTTAAAATAGTGTCATGTATTTATAGAAATTAAATTAAATTGACCACTTACTATGTTTAGGGTGAGTTGGCTGAAAATACTTATATAGTCACAAAACTTTTAAGGGATTTTTTTTTGGTACCCCCATCTTTTCTCTCAATACCCCCACAAGATTTTTTAAGAGGAAAATGCCCCTGCCTAAAATGAACGCGATTGGATTTACCTTAGGGGGAGGTAAATCCGATTTGTTAATTTTAGCCATCGGATTTACCTTTTTGTGCACCCCCACTAGGTAAATACGACTTTAAAATTAACAAATCAGATTTACCTTAGGGGGAGCTAAATCTGATTTCCGGAAAAAAGGAAAATCGAATTTACCACCCCCCAAAGTAAATCCGATTTTGGATATTAATTTATTTTTTTATTTAATTTTTTTAAAATAACTTATAAAAACGCTACTAAAAATCCGTTAAAGAGTCAAAACTAATCCAAAAATTATACAAACACCACTAAAAATCTAATAAAACCAAACTAAGGCTATGCAAAATTTTTTAGGTTTTTTGGAGACTGTGAAAAATTAATAGAAAATAGTAAACGATGGAATTTGGGAATTTGAGCTCCGCAGTCCCGTAAGAAGTCTCTTCTAAGGGAGTCATGGTCCTTAAATTATTTCGGATTTAATGGCTGTGGTTTCATTGCAATCGTAGTAGGTTGCCCGAAAACTGATTTTTTAGCCTAAATTATTCGCTCGATGTACAACATCGTCACGTGTTAAAAAACAACATCCCGTGTAGGTAGCTCAGTTGGCGAGCTAAGGGATACCGAAGGAGTGCACCAAAAGAGTGCAAGAAGGAGGTATATTCATATTATTGATATCTAATTTCTTTTTTAAAAAAAAAAATTAAATTTTTTAAATGATTTATTTATTTATTTTTGGATAAAAAATTGGATTTACCTATGGGTGGAGTACATCCGATTGGAAATCGGATTTACCTTTGGGTGGGGTAAATCCGATTTTCCTTTTTTTTGGAGTTGGGGATATGTTGGGGTTTTTGAATTTTGTGAAGGGGTATTTTGGTCTTTTCAAGGGTGTGTGTGTGTGGGGGGGGGGGGGGGGGGGGGGGGGGGTGGGGGTGGTATAGGGTCAAATGGGTGGGGGTACAAAAAAAATATCCCAACTTTTAAACGCATATTTAGGCACATAATAAAAACACACATCATCATTTAATTGTATACTCTATCCGTCTCAAAATGTAAGTCCCTTTTGATAATTTTATTTGTCCAGTGGCGGAGCCTCATACTATTGAGAGGGTTCAGTTGAACCCAAAAAAAATTTGGCTTGCCACCCTATAGAAATATTTTTTTGACGCACCTGAATATTTTAATTGCACTAGTAGCCTAAATTTTGTACCCATTTACACCAAAGACTCAAATTTAATTTACCCAAAACACAACACAGTCACTGTTTCACGCACGCACAACTCTCTCTCAAACTCTCACGTTCTCTACGAGCTCTCTCACTCAACTCTCTTCTCACAGTGGGCGGTGGCTTCTCTGTTCTCTCTCTCTCTGTCTCTCACGGACCTAGCTTCTCTATTCTCTCACTCACTCAGTCTCACGGCTTCTCTTCTCTCACAGCAGCAACTTTCTCTTTTCCATTGAACTCTCAAAAACACTAAAACAGGTTAGGTTTCTTCTCTTTTCTAGTGTAATCTACTGAAGTGATTGTTTGATTCTTTGATTGAAAATCCTAATTGTTTAATTTTTGATTTGGGGAAAATTGAAAACCCTAATTGTTTAATTTCTGATTTGGGGAAAATTGGTAACCCTAATTTTTTAATTGCTTAATTTCTTCCTTGTGACTTTTATTTTTAATTTTAAAATATGTTCTCTACCAGTAGGATAGGATGAAGGATATGCTAAGCTTCATCCCGTTGACAATGACCTTTTTAAATACCAATATTCTGTTGAAAATATTAGTATATAATTTAAAGCTGGAATTTCATTAATATGATCAATGTTTGAACAACAAGCTGTTTTGCTCTTTGTTTAGTTTTTTAGCTTGTTTTAGAAAACTTTTCAAGAAAAAAATAGTTAAGTTAATAGTGTGTATTAGTCTCCAATTAGTATTAACTTAATTCTAATTAGTATTAATAGTGTGTTTGAACAAGGTCATCAAATGGATAAATTTTTAGCAAATTGTGTATTTAAAAAATTTAACACCCCTGACCCGGGGGTCCTGGATCCGCCACTGTTTTTGTCCCAAAATATAAGCCCTCTTTCTAAGTTGTTTATTGCATTAAATGATAATTTATACTCCTAATTAATGACATCACATTTAATTTCAATATTTAAACAGAAGTAAAATTGAGATTGGTCATTTAATACATTTCAAAAATAACGTTTATTTCTTATATTTTGAATCAAACAAAAAACATCATTTGTTTTTTATATTGTGGACGCGAAGAGTAGTATAAATGTGTCACGTCACCACTTTGCTTCTAAGCTTAGGCTTCAAAGAAGGTCGTTACAGATTATTCCTTATTCACAATATAACGAATTCATTCTACACTATATTTCTCATTAAAATTGTGTGGTAGCTGGTGATACTCTTCACAAGCTTTCCTAGATAAAAATTGTTTTTTACAACAATTTTGGCATTAAGGATCTTGGAAACTGTTTTGCTAGGACTTTAGGAACCTTGAGTTGCAAACCAGACACCACTATAACCTTGTTCTCATCTACATTAGGATGATGGACCTCCCTTGCACGATTTAGCTTGCCTGGAAATTAGCTTTATTTGACAATAACCAAACCTGTCCATTGCCATCTTTTCGGTTACTTACTGTTTTAATTATTTTACATCGCATTATCAAAGTTTCTAATAAATGAAGTTGATGAATTGCCAAAGTAGGATGATTCTTATTAGAGGGGGAAAACAGAAAGAAATAAAGAACAGAGACCTTGATCTTAGCAAAACAACATACACGACACTTCAACTTTCTAATTCTACTTTCACTCATACTATGTTTATAAATAAACATTTAGTTTAATACAATAATCAAATCCAAAGGAATGAGCGACTTGTCTTCAAGTCAACATACAGGTAATTTACGAAACGAGAAACTCATGCGACTCTGAAGAATGATAAAATTAAGATGTTTGCGGTATATTCCAGACAATCAGGTTGCCACTCCAACATAGAACCTCCTGTTGAATAATTTTGATGTGAATAAACACATCAAGGGGGATTAAAAGAAAGAAAAAACTCGACGAGCAACAGAATTGGCATCGTCAATGAACTACTTTATTAAGAAGTTCGTCTCAGAAATCTGCAAACACACCAAAAAGATCACCATTGATGTAATCATTGTCGACTAAACTGACCAAGAAGTAGCTGCCCCCAACCTGTGACAGAATTAGAAAGAATTATCAGAGCTCTAGCATCTACAACCAAAAACAAAAATATATGTACTTCAAAGAAGGTTGTGTGCAGGTGTTTAAGGTTTCGTGCGTTTAAAAACCAACCTCTTCAACCAATTTCCTGGATGCATCACCCTCAGGGTATAGGGATCCCCATCCTCTAGACCAAATTTCAAATGCTTCATCCTTCCATACGTTGAAGCTGAGCGGATCTACAATGGTTGGTTGTATTATCTCCTTGGCTGGGAAGACGCCCCATGTCACAGCGTTCACATCGGCTTGGCCCACATTAGATTTCAAAACCCCTTCTTTATTCACAGCTATATAAGTTAGGGATGATTTATCCTTCAATTTATCAGTAAGTGCATCAAGCTTTTCCTTGGAGCAGAAGAACTCTAAATATGCCTTCTGATAAACATACCCACCAGGTCCACCCCAGCCTATGCAATATGTCAAAACAAAGAAGTTAGTGTATCTCATGTTACCAATAATATGGATGGCATCAATAACCTCAATCATAATTTCACTGGACATTCTCATCAGGAAATCTCAAAATATTATAAATCAGATTTCATTTTACTATCTCATGTAACCAAATTTTCCCTTACTTGAAGACCACGCCCAAGTGTAATCTACCAGACAATTACCTCTCTAAAACTAATTACAAATAATACTTATATTGATAGAAAAGTAAAATTTATGAAAGTCGAGACTTTTTGGAAGGAAGTCATGCTTGGCTGTTTATAGTTCCATCATGTTATGACTAACTAGCACAGTAGCACCTTCTGCTTATAACTCATTCAAAGAAGCGACCTTTAGAAATATTGAAATATCTAACTTGCTAACTTATAGTCAGCACATATTAGAATGCGTCCATCCAAAATTCAGAAAAAATCATGCACGGATACAAAATAACATCTTTTACACCCACCTACAGTAGGAGAATCTGACTTTTCCCCATTGACTGCTGGCTGGCTATTGATGGTGAGGAACCCCTTTGTGTTAATCTTCTCTAGAGGCTCATTTATGATCTTTGTCTCTGGCTGAAGACCATCAAGTTCTGACCAAGGATTGCTTCTCAACTTTCCCAAGCAAAACAATCTGAATCTCTGATATGTAACAAGGAACAAATATTTAGTTGATCTTGAAGTTTCGTGAGAATGAAATATATCGCCAATCCAATTACTAACCCTACCTCATAAATATCTTCAATGCTTTTCAAGGGAACTGCCCACTCTTCAATAAGCTTCTTGTCCCGTGAACGTGGCCTCATGAACTGCAAGAATAAATGATCAGTTATTGCAGCAAAAGAGTTACTAGACTTACCAATTTCTAAAGGCTTCAATGAAAGTATTTCATTCTTCCTTACTTTTTCCCTTTCTTTTTTTTTTCTTTCTATTCACAAAGTTATTATGTTGTTCATATGGCCTTCATTCTAATGTTCTACTCATAGTTTAAAAAAAAAGTTTATTCAGCTTCCTGATCACATTTAACAAAATCTGCGACCCAAACCCATGTTTTTCAATGTAGGGCACCAAGGAACATCCACATTAACGTATTCATAATAGAAGAATGCAAAGACTTCGTGCTTCTTAACAGATATATGCCTCTAATAAGATTCACTTCAATGGTATTTTCCAAATTTGGACAGGTAGCAGTTTTAGTTTCTAGTTGCTACATCTTATCAGCAGATTGCTCCCTCTACATTGCAATCATATCAGGCTGAATCGTGAGTAGCACCCTTTATACCACAAAATTATTAAACCAAATATACCTTAAATCAATAAAATTATACTGCACCCAGATAATCCAAATGACTAATATCACTCGAGTTTTTATTTTGCCAACACCTTTGCACTGATGTATGTATTAGTACTATTGCAATTATTTTAGCGATGCATGTTTTTCTATGTAGATGTTTGGTTTTGATCTGTTAGCAATGTAAAGAATTTTATATCATCTGTGAAATATAATAAAGCATAACATCCACAAATTAAAATCACTAAATCATCATCTGCACCTGATAATCAGTTAGTGCGCCATATGATGGGTTGCCAGAATCACTCCAACGCCCATGTGGGTATTGATCCCATCCTATGGTCCTTGATATGTAGCTTTTTGGACGATTTGCCCTATTATTAGTTGGATAAAACAAAGTGAGAAGTGCTTCAAATCAACACAAACAACCCTCTTGTATTTTGGAACAAAACAGCAATTGCAAGAGTAACATACCAAAAGATTGGACGGACATCTTCTTTAACACGGAAAACATTAGTAGGGCGTCTCCAGGGTAGGGATCTATGAATTTTGGCCTCTTCAATTAAGCCAAGGCTCTGCAAGCAATAAAATTAACATCAGTTTTCAATTAAGTAAAGCCTTGTCAAAATAACATTAAAAAATGTCAAATATACAGTCATTCATGTGCTTTAACCCCCCAACAGCTCAAGCTTTTAGGATGTAATATTATATTAGCGTCTCTATAACTAAGTCGCACAAAGTTCGATCCTAGCTGCATCCCTTCTTTCAATAAAAAATTGCCTTTCTGCACAAGTGGACCTGTGCATTACCACATTTCAAGCCCAGAAGGCTCTTGAGTGAAGGGGGCATATTTGAGATAAAACCAGTCATGTGCCTTCACCCAACAGATTAATACTTTAAAATAGTTGGTTCATGATAATATACATATCACAAGCTAGAATAGTGCATGGAATAGGAGATAACCGTTAGTATTGCCAATGCCGATTTCTCCATATTTAGCGTATAAAGATGCACTGTCTTAATTCCATGAGCCATAATCTTTTTGCACATTTCAGTTCCCAGGTGAATTCCATAAGCCTTGACAGCTTCTTCGTTGTCCTTGATAGGCTCTAAAGCAGCCATTATCTCAGCAGGTATCTAGATTCATTAAAAAAGAAACAATAAATTATAACCAATTGCACTTAACTGACAACAAATTGGTAAAGTAAACATATAACGAACATGTGTAGTGTGAAACTTCCATTGATCATTGTAACAGATACGTACAACCAAATTATAAATTCAATCTGCTGAACATGAAGGCAAAGCACTGAAAAAAAGGCATTTAAACCGGAAAAGGGACTATATGTAGAACTTAAATATACGATGCATGTCAGGACACTGATTCTTAAGAATCAGCCAACGAGGACATCCCATGCAAAAAAAAAATTGAAAAAAGGTTCTGATACTTATAAGTGTGACTGGTATGCATTACAGACATCAATGCATAGTGGGTTAATACTCTAGTAGACAGTTAACTATTAAAGTTTTGTATATCTATCTAATTGCAATCAATTTTTATCTGATAGTGTAACTTTTTATACACTTCCTGAAGTTTCATTATTATAGGTATTTTCAAGTTCCCAAGGGAACAGCTGATTTTTTTTCTTCCATACAAATAGACATATATCAGCATTTAACAGTCATGTAACTTTTTATGCCTTTTTTAGGGCACCCCAAGGTCCTTGAGATTACGAATAATTTAAAATATCTAATGCTCGAAGATCTATATAATTTTCTTGCTTACCTTTGTTTTACAAAAACCAGTCATGCGAATAAAGCCCTTGTAATTATTAATAGGCATAATTCCAGGCACAATAGGACAAGTAATTCCAATTTGGCGACAGTCGTTCACAAATTTCAGGAATATATCAGTATCATAAAATAACTGGGTGACAATCAAATCTGCTCCAGCATCAACCTGTAGAAGGAACATAAGCTTAGAATAGGAGGACAAAAACAAGAATAAAGATAAACAAAAATTCCCAGCAACACCCCCATTGGGTCCAGCCCACCCCTGCCTCTTTAGTTTTGCATTTTCATTTTCTTTTTAAAAGGGAAGAAAATAACCACTTCTATTAATAAAAATGCAACTTTTGTCATTTTTCTTTTTCTTTTCCTACATGTTTAAACATGCCCATCACAGATTAAAAGAATTATCTAAGATTGTATGCTAGAGCTAATAATGAATAAACTTTAATAATAAGGGTGGATTCTAATTTAGTGACAAGACCTTGCTCTTCAGGTATGCGAGATCCTTTTGATAACCTTCTGGTGAAGCCAACCCATCATTTCCTATAACATCAGGATGTGCCTCTGAAGACAAAGACAATAAGTTATAAGATCAAATGATGGTCGAAAGAGGAGCGGAAAAGCACAATATAGAAAGTGATAAGAAAGGTGAAAACAATGATGACATAAGCAAGAAACCTGGATAACCGGCAATCGTTATGCCAAAGTAGTCACCATATTTGCTTCTGATATGTTCCACCTGCAAAAACATCAGCATCCACAAAATCAAGACAAGATCTGAAAGTGTGTCAAATTTTATGAGATTCATCAGTAAGAATGCAGATGATATTCCATAACTTATCGAAACATGCTGTCTGCATATTTGAAAGTCTGGTTTGTAGGTGTATTTCTTTGCATTTTTAGATTTTTTATTATTTTTCTATGCTGGGACTTGGGAGCAGTAAAATTTGAAAATATTCCCCAAGCATTAAAAATGTCCTCATGAGAGAAAAATTAGCATCCTTTTCAGAAGTCAGCTGGCACTAAACGTTTCACGAAAATATCTTCTGAGAAAATAGCTTGAACAAAAAGTTCTCTACAAAATGAGAGAGAGAGAGAGAGAGAGAGAGTATAAGGACTAAATCGAGGGTTTACTCTTTATATTTTGATGTTTTTTAATTTAAAAGTAAGTATGGTGTAAAACTTAGTGCAAATTCCCAAGCTAACACAAAAGCTACTTTTCATAACTTCAAGACAAATCAAGGCTTGAAGGCATAATCCGTAATTAAGAAACATAATAAAATCACCTTTTCCTACCAAAAAAATACTAAAATCACATTTGTTTAGAGAAAAATTACTTTCCACATCCCCCCATGTATCTAAACATACACCAAAACATTGTTAAAAAATAGTAAAGGACATCAAACAAACAAGTGCTAATATAATTTTAACATTATCCTGTAACTATGATTGTCTCTGCCTACACTACAGATACTAGCACCATTGCAAAACTTGTCTAGAATTAGAAACAATCATACCAGGTCACGAGCGCAGGCAAATCCACCTTCAGTCTGAACAAACTTCTCCTGACCGTGTGGGGGATCACCACGAAGAGCGAGAACATTCTGAATTCCATTCGACTTAATATGCTCTAGAGCATGGTCAATTTTGTCCACAGGCATATTGGTACATGTAAGATGCATCATAGTTTCAACACATATAATATTCTGCATCTTATTAGCAATTTCCAATGTCAAATCAGCAGTAGTTCCTCCAGCACCCCAAGTAATATCACAAAATGAAGGATTGTGAGCAACCATACGGTCCATCCTCTCAAATAAATTATCCACACCATCTTCAGTCTTTGGTGGAAAAAACTCAAATGAAAACACTACTTTGTTTGGATCTGCTGCTGCTGCTCTAATTTTATCTATCACCTTCATTTTTTTTAATCCTAAAACCAGTAACCGACAAAATCAATTAATAGATCAACTAGATCCAACAATTAACTCCACAATTTCTAACATGTGCTTATAAAAACTAAAAAGTAAGTAATCTTATGGTTACAGATCTCAGCGGAAAAAGGATTAAAGCAAAATTTGAGAGTGGAAGGTTCTAGATCAGATATATGAACAAGTTAGAGGTGTAAATAAACGGTTAATGGAATGAAACAGAATTAACAGAGTTGAAATGAGTATAATGAGAATTAACAATTAACGCTTAACAAAATGATAATTGGAATGAACGGAGGAAAAGCGAGAGAGGAAGGGTACCTTTGTGATGCAGGTTTGGGGAGAGAGATATGATATTGAAGAAGAAGGCAAAGCGCGCAATGGGAGAATGTGAAGTCTAGTTATTTATAGAAGATACGAATGTAATGTAATAGATCTGTGTGATTCTGAGGATTGGTGGTTGGTGGCTGGTGGCACTGCCTTACCGGCTCCTAGTATCCTCATTATTCAAATTTTCCATGTCGTCATATTATAATAATAATCCAATTAGACAATTAGTTTTCCTAATTCCTATGGTTTTTTATGCTTTAGGTCAATACTTTGAGTGTCCATTTTTAGAAAATGATTTAATTTGTATAAGCTCTTGCGGTATAAATATTTACACTATTTACACTATGGATAAACTACAAGTTGATGGGCTCGTTTGAAACAGATTAAAAAATAAGTGATTTCATTGTTAAATTATATAGATATTGGTTTTTAGAGATTTTTAAGAAAATGAGAAGTTGTTTTGTGTTTGTGTAACATACTGAAAATCACTTATTTTAAAAAGTCATTCTTAAAAAACTCACTTTTTGATAAGCTACTAAAAACAGCTTCTCATATGAAGCAGTTTTTAGATTATTTTCAGCTTTTCATTTTTTTAAAAAAACTTTAACAAACAGATAGCATGTTGTCATAAGTGATTATTTTTTTTAAAAAAAATAAGCCGTAACAAACGGGCTCGATATGTCATTAAAAAAGTGATTAAACTAGTAATCACTTTGAGTTTAATTTCTATACACATATTGTGTATAGGCTTTTACAACCACCACCAATCACAATACATGGAGTGGTTGGTTACCAATTGACCAATTTCATTTTGATGATGTGTTAGTCTCTAATTTGTAGATAGTGTAAAAGAACATAAGTTGTTATAGATTGCGGGTGTAGAAAAATTTACGCCGATAGTGTGTAGCAATTAAACTCAAATTCATGTATGTGCATTAATTTATTTACTCTCTCCTATTACCTTTTTCTTGTCAACATAAATGAAATGATAATAACATGGAACACACTATCACACAGTTATATTTGAGTTCGAACTCGAGAGTTGGCGTTCGATGCTCAATACCGCTGAAATTGTCAATGCTAAAATGCTTATGTGGTTATTTGTTTAATTGCTAAAATGTCTTATTGATATAGTTTAGTTTGAGAAGCATGATTTTATTTCATAATAATAGAAAAGCTAAGATTGCATAATGATCGAACATAGGTGTGGAAGTGAACCAAGAGTTGTAAAGATATAAAGTGAAATAAATACTTAACCATAGTGCAATAAATAGTACGAGGTACTGATCAACAAAATGAGTAAGGCATACGGGTTAAGATGTGATCCAACAAAATCATATAGATTGCATGTGTTGTAACTTGTAAAACCACAACCGTGTGGTATGGGACACATGAGGTCAAGTACCGGGCCGGGGTCCTTAGTAGGACATATCTATATTTATCGGTCGGATGGGGTAATGTTAGGTTTAGATTACTCCGATCAAAATTCTGATAGGGAACGACTTATAACACTTGGACTCCGTTGTGACAGTCGGGTGGCATCGCCAAAGCATAGTAGGGACGTTAGTGGCATCAGGATATGGCCAGAGTCAGCATATAGTAATGACATATACTCATAGATAAAGTCTAAGGAATAAGATACTATAAGAATTATAAGAGATAATAAAATAATTTGATTTAAATGCTTGTGACATGTTTAAATTGAGCTTTACCTTATCTTCCCATTTTTCTGACTTATACATGTATCTTATCCCTACATGTTTTCCTTTGTAATTTGTCTGTATCGTTTAGACCCAATCGAGGAGCCGATTGCAACAGAAGGAGATACTCTTCCTTCTACAATGGACGTTGAAGGCACTGAGAATACCAGTGCGATATGATGGAGCAGACATGTGTCTCATTGAGAGAACCTGAGTTTTGTTTAGCCAGTGTGTCAGTCTTTGTGAGTCCCGTTTAAGTCATTTGGCTGACCTTGTTTTATGTTCCTATTTTCCGTTGTTTTGTAATACTCTGGCATATGCATGAGTGGCGTTAGTATTGCCACATGTTTTGTAAAGCTATTAAAATTTTGTCTTTATCTATGTGATGCATATTAAGTTATATATACTTTAAGTTTTAAATTTATCTAATTTTTGAGATTTAGAAGTTAAGTATTCAAGGGTTACTATGATGAGGACGAGGGTCGTCTCATTTTGACGGTTAAATCATATATGTTATAATTGACTTGTTAATTTGAAAGAAAACATTGTCGCTTATTTCACAATTCTTTGCCCACTCGCGATCTCCTCCTTCACCGTCATGTGATAGCCAATGTAGATGATGTTTGTTGCCCGTTTTGTAGATTGCACTGTGAAGGGCCCCAACATTTGTTTATGGATTGTTGCTTGGCTATTGAGGTTTGGTCCAAAGTTTATTCTTTGATGGGTATTGATTCTGAAGCCCCTAATGCCTTACTGGATCATTTTCTTTGGATGGGTAATCTTGTCGTTGGAAAAAAGGCAAAGAAGACAAGACACTTGATTTAGTTGACAACTTGCTGGTGTTTATGGTTGGCTCGGAATGGCTTCATTTTCAAAAATTAGGAGCCAAACATTGACTCTATTCTCGGCCGCATAAAAAGTTTAGCTTGGAGTTGGCTTGTTTATAGGGCGGGTTGTAATTCAAATTTACTCTTATCTTCTTGGTGAAGTAATCCACTTCATTGTCTAAACAATTTGTAACTTTATTGTTTGGGCTTGAGCATCCCTAATGCTCCATTTAATGAAGTGTTGCTTATCGGGAAAAAAAAAGATCATGAAGAAAAGAGTTTGTTATCTCAAAAGTGTTGTATTAGCAACTCAGTTACTTTGTTAAAAAAACCCAGCCACAAAATTTCAAAATCATAAAAAAAAATTGATAAACTTTAAAACCTCACATCTCACAAGGACTTAATTGCAAACTTGATAAAATTTTAGAGATTTTTAAACTAAAAAGTTTTCACTATAATATTTTAAAAATAAATTAGAAATCTTATTAAAAAATTATAATTTTTTTGTTTTATTGTTCCATGTTTAATATCTTTAGTCTTTGCATTGGTTGGTGGTTTTTTTTTGGTCAAATTGGTTGGTGGCTTAGGTTGGTGCTGCCTTACTGGTGGGCCAGTTAATTGCATGCCACGGTTAGTGCCTTGTAAACAAAAGCTTGGTGATGATGTTCAAATTACTTGGTGGAGTAACTATTTTTTTTTTGACCAAACTTAACACTCCCGTTTTATATGAATTCTATTAAAAATGTGAATTTAAATTATATAACGAAATTTATGATATTTTTAGTAATATAAAATATAAACTTAGCACTTTCCCACGTCGTCGTGCTAATGTTACAGCTTTCGTTTCCGTAGTAGGTGAGAAGAGGGATGGTGATTCACTTTATTTTCAATGAATATATTTTTTGGTTACAAAATTATTTGGTGAGAGAGAATCTCAAGGGTTATTTGATTACATAGGAAAAAATTGTATTTACCTCATTCGAAAGAGTCTAGTAGAGGTTTGAATTCGATACCTTCCAAATACAATTTTTGTCATACTCCATTAGACCAACCCCTTAAGCTTGTTTGATGGTCAAGATAAGAATAGATGACATGGTATGATACCTTAATCATGTGACTTATCATTTTTTTGGCAACTCATGTGATTTAGCATATCATGTCTCTCTAGTTAAAATTTTATCTTGAATTTAACCTGTGTTAAAAGTTATTCAGATAGGATAAGAATTTTTTTTATTCATTTACCCTTCTAAAATATATTTTAAAATAAAAATATGAAATCTTTTGGGTAACCATGTTATTAGTTCATTGTATCCATTAGCTTTGCCGATGACTAATCTACAACGGAAAACCTAGCTGGTCACGACTACTTGGCTTTGCCAACCCATATGGTATTGTGGTTTCTCCCAATGCCATTTTGGTTAAAATGCCCTTTGATGTAAAAATTAGGTTAAGTTACACTTTTCGTCTTTCAAATTTTGACCAAAATGATCCCTCAACTTATTATTGTGTGGTGATTTTAATCTCCTTAAATTTTGAATTTTGTAAACTTAGTCCTCATATTCTTAATTGCATTTTTTGTCCCAAAATTGTAAATATTTTACACTTTTATCCCTTACCTATTTGTCAAAATAAAAATAAAAAATAAAACAATATCCAAAATCAGTCCTCTCTAAAATAATTTGTCGGCAGATATAGATTGATATTTTTTTTGGTCAAAAAGATTGATATTTTTAATAACAGAAAACATCAACATTCAAAAATTTAAATCAAATAAATTCTAATGGTTTTTAAATCAAAAACAAAAAACAAAAGAAAAAAAAATCTGATGGCCTGGGCTATCTTTCTAGCAATTCTCATCCAAGTTTCCAGTTTTTATAGTTTTTGTTTGCAAGGAAATGCATTGCTTTCTTGTAACAAGCTTAAAGCTTTGTAAGCTTTAACGTAAGGGTGTTAGAATATGAGAATACGTTGTCTTATCTTATAGTTCTTTGAATCATCTCATGGTTAAGTTCTTATGACTAAGTTATTATATTATGGTTAGTTTCGTTATTTAATTAGAATCAGGAGTTTTGTGTCTTGTATCCCTATAAATATGGGGTTAGTGGTGAATCAACTTTGTATCTCATTATTATCAATTATAATCGTATTCTCCTGTCTTTATTCTCTCATCTCTTTCTCTATCTAAAACCCATAATTCAACAGGGATAAACCAACAGTAAGAGATAAAGAGAAATCAATAAAACTATGATCAAACCATTAAGTAGGATTTATATTTATTATTTAAATGGTGTGTAATAACTAATAAGACAAATATCATCATTTGATTCATGTAACCGACTTCTCCCAGTAAGGGTTCTGTTGTTATATTTACATTATGCAACACTCAAGTTCGATTTAGTGAATATGTTTTGCAGCTTCATTTTAGTTGACAAAAGTAGGAGCAATAACTCTATGAAGTATCTTCACTCATAAAATAAGTCACTTTTGTTCCCAACATGATAACTAGATTAGAAGCTGCTTATTACTCACGAATTAGCTGCATATTTCATTCTTCTCCGAGGTTGTACTTGTCAATGTCGCCGTCTTCAAGAGGTTGGGCTTGGAAGGGTTGGATACATGCACACATTCCGATGCTAAAGTCAGCAATCAGAAGTCAGTGAGAGGTACAAATGAAAGAAGCATACCTGATTTCATGGGGTAGTGTCGTATTTATAGACGCGAGTCTGGGAGCAGTGGCGGACCTACATGTATTCCAGGGGGTCAGGCAAATCCCCTGGAAAAATAATATTAGCACTGATACCTTAAGAAAAAACATTTTTGCATTCCCTAAAAAATATTTTTTGCACCCAAGTTCCTAATTTTGCACTGAAGTTCCTAGTTTTGTACCACTCTCACATATTTTATTTTAAAAAATGTTTTTCTCTCTCCTTGTATCGGTTTTTGTTCTTATTATCAAGATTTTGATTCTATTAATGTTTTTTAATTGGTAATTTTTGTTAGTACTATATATTTAGTTAATTTGTATTTTGTGTTGGTGGTATTTAATTTATTTTGATTATGTTAGTCTATTTAGTTTTAATGGATCTGTTCTTTATTTTGTGAATATGTTGATTCTTTTAGTGCTATTCAATTTGTTTTTAGGAATTGTTAGTGCTATTTAATTTGTGTTGGTCTAGTGCATCACATGTTGTGAACCTGTTAGTGTTATTTATATTATATTTTTAGCGACGTGTGTGTTTGAAATTTTTTGCACCCCTGACCCCAGGGTCTTGGGTCCGCCACTGTCCGGGAGCTCTGCGGGTATTGCTTGGTTTCAAACCATCAGATCAGGGTGAAGTAATCGAGATCGTTGATCTTGGTTCCTTGTAGAGATTCGTTGGTTGGGCCGGATCCAATAGCAGATCAGGTCATTTGCCAAGTGGATTGGGCCTCTTGGCCCAGTCCAAAATAGTTGCCGCCCAAGTCGAGGTCGGTCGCGACAGTGCAGCCTCGGCTTGAATGTCAGGCTAGTATCAGTAATTCTCAAGGTCGGATGGTATCGTCGGTAACGGGAGGGTCAATGATTTGACCGGATGTGTTTGTTGGAAAACCCACATAACACCACCAACACCCCAACATCTGAACAACATCATCGTTCAGAACACCAACGTATTCATCATTATCATCTTTTCCTATGCTTCTGCGTTTTGGAGAGAGAGGCTTCCAATCCCAATCTCATTCCCTCTTCTCTTCTCCATTTTTCTTTCAATCCCCTTTCTTCCCCTCTATTTGCTGGTTTGTTTTTGACCGATTTGTTTGCTGGTGGTGTTTCATTTTTTTAATTGAAAATGGAGAACTGATAAGTTGGTTTTGATTTTGTTTAGTGATAGTGAATTTGTGTTTGGTGAAGATGCTGGTTTGGGTTTTGAATTGTCGGTTTGTTCACTGATGGTGATTTTGTTCCCTGGTTTTGAGTATGGGTTAGGTGAGGAAGTGTCAATGGAATATGGAAATGGGGAAGGAGAAGGGATGAGATGGTGATTGGTGAGTCAGCAATTTAAAATTTATAAAAATAAAAATTAATGATTTGGCCAAGCCAAATCAGCTTTAAAAATATTAGAAGTAAAAAAAGAAAATTACACGTCAAATTTCTGTTGGTCAATTCTAATTGAAAAAAGAAAATTACACATCAAATTTCTGTTAGTCAATTTTAATTTTTTTGTAACGTTTGACTAACAGAAGGACTTATTTAAAAAGTTTGATCTTACAAGGATCTTTTTTAATTTTTTTTTTACAGAGACTAAAATTAAAACACGCCATATTTGCAGGGACCGAAAACATATTTAAGCCATCTCTTTTCTCATTTATAAGTCAAAAAATATTTTTTAAGTTTATTGAATAACGGATGTTTCTGGTCTCTCTTTTTTTATATATATCTATATATATATCTGTGTGTGGGTGGGGGGGGGGGAGCTACAAATGTAAGTTTAATTTGGTTAATAACCATCAAATTGAAACTAAGAATACAAAATGAAAGGACAAATTAGGGACATAATAACTTGGAGAGAAAAAAGAGGAATTAAAGCACAAGTTAACAATATTTTGAAAAGGATTAAGCTTCAAATAATTTCCACGACAAACCATGAATAGCGTTTCAGCATTTGTAGATTACAAACAGATAACATGGCCTGACATCTTCTATTTTTGTCCTAATGAAATTGAAAATCCAACATCTATTGGCTTCAATTATTACCTTCACATTTTACCTTCATTTTTCTTCACTTTTCTTTTCGCCAATCTCCTAAGTCTTACCAATTTCTCAACTAATTCACTCCTCATTGTTGCAAAGTTTTTGCAACAATCAATCACTACATCTGTTAAGGATTACATGCTTTACATCATCTCTAAAACCTCAACAAATAGAGAAGGAATAATAGTAAAAATAGAAATTAAACAATTTGACAGTTACCAAATGGAATTTGTCTTCATAGAAACTGTTTCTTCCCAACAAATGCCACTTGGTTATGGTATAGCTAACATCATTATTGTGGCTTTGATGGAGTTGGAGATGATGGCGGCTTCAAATCTGGGTACTGCGAAAGACAAAAGTGATGAGAGGACTCTCATTTTATAAGAGGATAGGAGACTAAGTGTATTTTACAGATTTTTTGGCTTTGCATAATGTTACTTTTCGAATTTTCTTTCAATTTAACTAATTTATATTACTAAAGTGATATCTTCACTTTCATGCCATTTTGACTTTCTTTCTTTCATGAGCAGTGACTTATTCAGGATCTGAATTCATCAAGACATTCGCAAAGTTCAACCCTCAATGGCTTATATTTGATGGTAATCTCACCAAAATTATCATCTACAACCCGAGCCATTTGATTATATTAGCGCACTTGTACGTTAGATTTTCGTAAAATCTTTATGCCCCAGCCCCGCACCTGAACCTGTGCAATGGAGGCAGCTTCTGAACATTGACATTTATATCAGTCAGATGTAAACAATGCCTTTAGGTTTAAGAAGTTTATATGACCACCCCTCAACGTTTTCAAACATCCTCTCTCTCTCTCTCTCTCTCTCTCTCTCTCTCTCTCTCTCTCTCACCTATGCATAAATAAACTATGCAAGCATGTCTCCTAGCCTATGCAAAAGCATCATGAATCAGCGTTGTGAGTTCTTAAATATCTTAAACGTACGGATTGACTGAATGATTGCTATAAGGTACGGTTTCAAGTTGCATAAACTAACAATCAACATTAACAAATTAAAGGTTCCTGCTTAAACCATTGAACATGCACGAAGGGTCACAATGAGAGAGAGAGAGGATAACATACATTGGGATAAGGAGAAGAGGAAGCTACTGAACCCATTTTCATTTCCGGATTGGATTCTACAGACCTTTCCAAATGACCATTTTCTGTCTCTTGGGTTCCAACTGCAGGGATATCTGAGGATAAGGCACTCTCATTATTACCATCATTTTGCAGAATGACTCCATTCCCATTTGTCTTCAGTTTTTGTGAAACTTTAGTCTTTTTCTTTCGGAATATATGCACGGGAGGGGGCAAAAGGGTATCCTGTATAGCCTGCAACAACAAAAACGCAACGTATAAATTCTAGTACCTTACTTTGAACAAATTTTCCATAAGTAGATACGTGCATTCCTCATTAGGCATCAAGTTGACTTGTGGGAATTGGGAAATGAATTGCCAACATCTATCTCCTATTCAAATCATTCTATCTACTCTAATAAGTAACAATCTTTCATAGCTTCATATGTGCTTTGATAGAGAGAATGAAGAATCCTAACTTATATTGAACTTCTAAGGTAAAGAAAAATGTGTATAGAAGAAGGTTGAGAAAAGCCATACCATCCACCCTTGCTGGCCTCTAACTCCACCTTTGATTGCATACACCTCTTTGAAACCATTTTTGAATAGTAACTCAGCAACTTTCATGGAATTACCGTCAAAACTACCTTACATTCAAAAGAATAACAAGTGAGGAATTTTAAACTATCATCCAAGCAAAATCAATTCTTCTAAACTAACTTTTAAAATCAAGTACTTCAAAATCATATCTTCTGAAATAAATTCTTCATAATCAATCAATTCTATCAAAAATTCACAATATAAGCAAAAGGAAGCTTACCTATCTAAAACACAAACAACCGTGTTTGGTGGATCCTTGAATCTCTCCAAAACCTTCTTAACAAACCCATCTTCATTTCCCTCAGAAAACTCAACCTGCACAACTTCCTTATTCAACATCTTCAAATTAGGTGACCCAAGAAACTTCACATTCTTCCTATCCCTTATATCTAAGAGCTGCGAATCAGGGCTATCTCGAAGCTTCCTAAAAGCATCAATGGCAGACACAAACTTATATTTCCTAAAATATTCTTCTGACCAAGGAATAGCAACCAACCAAATGAATGCACAACCAGCAACAAAAAATGGATATCGATTGAAGAAATCGTCAATGGAAACCAGAATTGATTCCAAGCTAATTTTTCCAGCATCTGATTCTACTAAAGTTGGTGCTGCGGATTCAATAGCAAGACATGGAAATTGAGTTAAGAGTTCAATTATAGCAAGTGAAAAGCAGGATTTTGATAAGAGATTTTTAAATGTGATGGGAGAATGAGTTTGGAGTTTAGGAATTGGGATTTTTTTGGAGGGAAAATAGGGTTTCGGAGAAGATGAAATTGAAGAGTGTTGTGGATTGTGGTTCGAGAGAAGAGAGAAGGTTTTTGGGGTTTTGGAGAGTGGATAAGAAGATGAGAAGAGTAGAGAAAGAGAATCCATTAGAGAGTGCCAAATGCACACTCCAAGTTCTTCTCAAAGATAAATACTATATGCGTCCTTTTCTTATCTAGGAACTTCAATAAATATTTATAGTTTATTAGACACACTCCCATTTTTACTAATACACCACCTATAGGCTCTTTCCTTCACATTTTTTTATAAAATTGATAATTTCGTTTTTATAATGGAAACACATAGCACATAACAATTGACATGTTTTGTTTATCAATTAGCTTCTACTATTCACACATTATATATATTGAAGAATGAGGAAATGTAGTAAAAACTCCCTCTTAAAAACCTTACAGAAGGTTTCCAATGGAGAAAAAGAAAACACATACTTTCTACATTTTTATAAACTGCATTCCTATACTGTACAAGATGCATGTATTCTGTTACTGCTAGAAACCGGATTTGAAATTCAAGCATATCAGAGTTTTTTCTGCAAATTGCTAAGGAGATCTTCCATGCATGCTTTGTAAACTTCCATGCCTGAAACATGTTTTGCAATGTCAAAACCAACAGTCATCCATTTCTTCCCTACTTCAATCTGACCCAATCTCACTGGCACTGCTGCTCGGTTCCATGCAGTCATGGCAAGCCACTTTCCTTCTTCAATTGGATACTCACCTTCCTTCAAGCCAATCATTATTCTATAAGCTTGCTTGTACATGTTATATACCAGATCATCATCTTTTTCACCTTTGTGAATGCTAGTAATGGCTATAAGCTTACGAACAACTAGAGCAACATTTTGATAATCTGGAACTGGTGATGAAAGGAAAGATGAGAGACACTCATTCAGAGCAAAGGTGGCTACTTCGTGATTAGACCGTGGTCCCTGTGAGGCAGCCAGGCCTATCTGAAGGAGATGCTGGGGTTTGCAAGCCTTTGAACTGGCAAAACTTTTCACGGTGAGGAGTTGTGATCCTAAGTCATTCAGCCTGCCTTGCATATCATAAGCACAGAAAGTGTAAATGAAGAAAAGATCAGACTCAACAGTTTTACTTTGGTCATTGTTAACAGAGTTCCCAGCTGAAATTGACTTTATCATCTGCATCCACATAAGATAGGAGCAAGATAATGTTCAACAGAATTCACAATTAAAATATAAGCTAAGAACCAATTAGTTTTCGTAGTAAAATAGGCCTTATTTTATCCATTGAATCAACTTAGACCCATTTGAACAAGACTAATACATCAAGCACCATTAGTGAAGAAAACAACATATTCATACCTGTCCCGCTCTATCTAGTAAATGTAAAGCTTGTTTAACTTCAGTTTCTGACATAGCAGTCTTCCTTTGGAATTCTGAAGCTATCATTGATGACACGGAGAGTACTAACGATTTACAAACCATAACATTGTTCTCATCATCAGACCCTTTAAGTAGAGCATAAAAATTTGATGCCAGTCTTAAGAACTCAGCAGACAACTCAAAGTTCTTATCCTGTCCAGTTTTTGTACCAAAATTCCATGAAGTCACAGCAAACCAGTTTCTCTCCCGTTTTCCAACCTCCTCTTTTCCAAAAAAGCAATCTGGACTAAGCTCAGATGCTCGTGTATGAGCATGTTTTAAGAATTTAAGAACTTGCTGTTCATTACCCGGTTCTTGAGAGAGGACAGTCACCAAGGTGCGCAGAACTGTTACTTCTGTTGTTGGCGTGGATTTTCCTGAAGCATAGAAGTTTAGCATATTTGATAAAGAGGCAACAGCAACAGGTAGAGCATGGCAAGCAACAGCTTCATGGGCTGAAAGTGAAAGAAAATCTGGTTGAAAGTCAAGGCATGTAGTCATTGCTTCAATTTGAGTAATAGCACCATGATGGTCCTTCTTTTGGAGATAAATTTTGAACTGGATTAAAACAAATGAAACGTTAATATAAGCTCTCATGTCATTTTAACTATAAGCCTTATCCTAATAGAAGCAAGTGGGTTCAGTAATATGTAGTAACAAGCTTAAGTTATTATTACATAGAAATCAAATACAAAATACTTTCATGTCATGCTAATTATAAGCGTTATACTAATAAGAAGCAAGTGGGTTCAGTAGTATGTAGTAACCAACTTAAAGCATCGCATAGAAATCAATTACAAAGTGCATTGGACTCAAATCATCAAAACCTATCTTTAAATCATGAATTTGACTGCTGTTTTAGGCCACCTATATTTATGTAAACATATTTGTGTGACATGTATACAGAAGCACCGACACACACGGAGGGATAGAGAGTATGGTACCTTAAGAAACGCACAGACAACGTTGGGCTCAAGCTGCAAAGATGGAAAATCAAGGATAATATTTCATATTTCTTATTTCGGTGAAAGTTAATGCAACAAATTCAAATTTCTAATTGTCATACCTTTTCGGCCTCATCGATGTATTCTTTAGCGCGATCCATCTGTGAGAGACCAAGGTGGCAGAGACACAAAACTCTAAAGCCTTTGGCTCGAAGTATTCTGTTCTCTGTGTCATATGGAATATATAGCATTGATTTTTCGAAGAGCTCTGCACTGGTTTCATAATCTTTTGATTGAAAATTATCAGCACCACTGAAAATCATGTAAAATTATTGAGATCAGTGGCCTCATTTGGAGAGAAAGTCGTCCTAGGCATTGCCCAATCATATGAACTGCAAATATTCACGGGGTAAACTGTAAACCCTTCAACATATTCTGCTCTAGCGGATGTCAGTTCTAAAGTAAAAAAGCACATTCGATGACTATTACATTTGCCAAGTATTTCAGTTAAAACTTAAAACTTATAAGTTGAACATTTGTATCCACAAATAATATGTATTCAAATCACTAACAATCCTTTATCACATTCAATAAACATAGTAATGAATAGCGAGTTGCTTATATCCTCTATAGATCAGTAACAGTTCAACCTAGAAAGTAGAAGCTATCCCACTTAGCTGGAAATTTCATTACCAACAAAAAACATTTCTGACCATTAAATCACACACTTCCTACATACTTTCTTGTGAAAACGTTTAAGATAACAAACCCAAACAGTTAAATTTTTGAATTTATCTGTTTAAGACACATCCCACATTTTCATGCTGCAAAGGAGACAAAACTATAATCAAATGATGCAACTACGCAGATAGAAGAAGCAGATTAGGAATGAACCAAAAAGTTGTTATCATACCAATTCCACAGAACAGCATGCATTGCCACCCTATCCTTAGCAGCTTCTTGTCCTGCAAAAAGAGCCACCACCCTTTCATCTGACACAAGCTCAGCAACCACTTTAACCCTCACTTTTGCCCCTTCACCGCAGCCACTGAGCACCCTACACGCCACCCTCACCGCTGCACCGGCACTGACATGGCACCTCCCTAACAGCCCCAGAAACACTCCTTTGGCCGTCTCTGCCCCCGCCGTCCCTGCTGCCACAAAATAAGCCTCCACCGCAGACACCCAAACACCTTCCGGAATCCCTCTATTAATCACCATTCCCCTCAATTCCTTCTCTGCTTCGCCATGCCTCCCTAACCCTAACCACGCCTTCATCGCTAAAACCGAAAGGCTTGGGTGATCATCACCACCTTCAGTAGAATCTCTCAAAACCTTCACACACTTAACCACGCTTTCAAATTCCTCCTTTTGCAAATGAATCGCTGCTATGAACCTTAACACCTTCCATCTCAACCCTCTGATTTCCACCTTCTCTTCCCGTGCTCTTGCCACATTCAATCCCTTCTCGCAATTCTCCAACGCCTCGTTCATCAGCTTCAGCGCCTCACTCAAATTGCGATTGCCACATTCTTCGTCGCTCTTCGCTGACAACGAGCATTTCCCAAACACCATGTATTGCTTCGCTAGCTCCTGGTAATGCTCGCACGAACCGGAGGCTAGGTTTTTGCTTCGGTTCAGCAGCGCCACCGCTAGGTTCAGGTCCCGAACCTCCCACGCTGTTTTGGACCGAGCTAGGTTCAGATCCAAGAGCAGTTTTCGCTCTCCAGCGTCAGTTATTGAAGCGATATCGATGTTGGAAACCAGATCTGTGGCTCGCTCAAAGCATTTGGCGGCTAGATCGAATTTGCGGAGGTTGTGCCATATCAGGCCGGTCTTATGGTAGAATGACGCTGATTTCATCGCCGGAGAGGGGACGCCAGTGACGTCGTAGGCGATGGAGAGGAGATCGGCGGTGACATGTCGGAGTCTGGCGTGGTTTTCGGCAGCGGAGGTGGTGGACGAGGAAGAGTGGATGGCGGCAGTGTTGGAGATGTCCACGCAGGCATTCCAGAGGCGGTAGCTGAGCTTCCAAATCTGAAGCTTTAAAGAGTTGGAAAACGGAGCGAGTTGACTCAGCCGTGTCACGCATTGCCGGAGATTGACGGAGGCGGTATCCGGCGGAGGGTTTTTGGCGGAGTGTGTTTCGATTTGTTTGACGGTTGCTTCGATTTGGGAGAGGAGACTGTGGTGATCCTCCGTTTCTCCGTGAACTTGCCGGAACTCCGGTGTGGATATCTCCGCAATTCTCATGTTTTTGGCGGGAAATTTTGAAAGACTGGTTTTTAGCTTTTCGCTTTTTTCTTTCTTTTCTTCCGGAATAGGCAAACATAATTTACATACAAAATTGTTATTTTAAAAAAACATATACAATTACATTTTTTTTGTTGATGAAAGTTGATTCTTATTTCATTTTATCTTTTTTTTTTAAACAAACACAATTAAGCCATTTCATTCATTAGCAAAGTTGAGATACAATGAGGAATAAACTCATGCACTTGGTGATTAGCAAAAGATTGAGCCGCCCTAACTAAGCTATGAGCCACACAATTGGCTTGTCTCCTAATATAACTGATGGAACTGTTAGATAAACTGTGGAATAACTGTTTACAACTAGAAATAATTGAACCGAATTCATGTAAAGATGTGAGGCCACCATGTAGAGCATCCACGACAGTTTTGCAGTCAAGTTCCAACGCCTCCAAGAGGCCCATTGCTTCGATCTCCGAGGGAGTCAAGAACCCCTCATACCAACCGGTTAACGCACCCATAAATATCTCGGAATGATCCCTGAGACAAATTCCAAATCCACAATGGGATTGTTGCTCGAACCACGCTCCATCAATATTGCACTTTAGACGTCCTAACATCGGTTTCAACCACTGAACAGGGGTTGTAGTAGCCCCCTGCTGCTGCTGATGCGCACTGGAAGTGCTGCGCTGGTGAGTGGCAGCACGCTGTTGCTGCTGATGCGCTCCTTGCTGGTGCGTTGCTGCTGATGGCAGCACCAATCAGCCACAACCTTGCGTGCATCGTGAAAAGCAAAGGAAATTGGACGTTCATTTGAGTTCCACACCATATCATTTCTCCTCTTCCAAATACACCATATACTTGCTGCAAAGAGAAGTTTCATGTTGCTGTCCAGAATTTCGTGAATATTAAAAAATATTTCAGCCGTACCCTCCACGTTCTCATACATCTCATCAATCACAGTCCATAAACCAGCGTGTTCTCATACTTGTCGCGCCTTCATGCAGCCAAAAAATACATGCCAATCATTCTCAAACACATCATTGCACATAGGACATAGAGAGGGACAATTGACTCTATTCGCAAGGAGGCGTTCACGGGTTGGAAGACACCCACGAACAATACGCCAAATTAAAATTTTCATTTTACTCGAGACCTTGAGAGACCAAATTGTCGACCAAGTACCTTCAACCCGAATATGTGAATTATTCCGAAGGTGCTCCATTGCATAATAATAACCGGACTTCACCGAATAAACTCCGTTTCTACTAAACTCCCACACCAAAGCATCATTTCCAATGGCCGCCTTTCTTGACATGCGCAAGATAGCATTAGCATCATTCACACTAAATGTCTCTTGAATGAGTCAAACTCTCCAATCATTGGTGAGAATTTTCCAACATTGCTTCCCTAGCATCGCCAAGTTAAAAGTATGAAGATGTCTAAATCCCATCCCTCCATGTTCTTTCTTCATGGCCAGTTTTTCCCATCTCATCCAATTAATACCCCTCCCGTGAGCTCTATTAGAACCCCACCAAAAAGAATTCATCATGCGCTCCATTTCTTCCCCAAGAGAAGTGGGAATGAGAAATGTGCTCATACAATAAGAGGGGATGGCTTGGGCCACAGATTTAATAAGAACTTCCCCACCATGGAAGGATTTCATTTCATCTTTTATAAAAACATCTATGCAATTTAGTAGAAGATATGTAAGAAATGGTTAAATGACTTTTATTTAAGAATTCTTAACTCTATTTGACAGAAATACAAAGACATAAATGCATAAAATGAAGTTAATAGTTATTGCCATAGTGTACTTACTTTCCATTCGTACTAAAAAAATTCTCAACAAAAAAGTCCTTCTTCCATTAAAGGAGAAAAAAACATATGAATATCATCTTTATTTCCAAACTCTGGAGCAATTTTGTCAATATTATGAGAAAGAGGGTCCTTATAATGTCGTCACTTTATTTCCAAGTTTGGTATGCGAATATGTGGAAGAATAAATAGCATTTTTTCAGGGCACAGATTGCCTTATATGTCTAATTCGGAATTCCAAAAAAAATTCATGACTTTTACTTACGGACAAAACTGTGGGTAAAAGTCTATTTTTTTTTTAAAAAAACTTTTACCCACGGACAAAACTGTAGGAGTCCAGTTTTTTTGGAATTCTGGAAATAACATTTCTTACATGATTCCGGAAGCCGTTTTTCACATATTTTCGGAAATGCCTTTAATTCCCGTCTTCCATTTGTGTCATTTTGTTCCTTTTTTGGTATTTTCCATCCATTAACTTAACAGACATCATGCTGGTAGTTAACTGCTGACGTGGTGTCTTAAGTGTTAGGGCTGACTTGGAATTCATTAAGTGATGTGACAAATGGGGGACGACCAAATTTAAACTAAAAATAAACATAAAGGACCAAACTGAAACACAAGAACTTCCATCTTCATATTCTTCCTCCATACACCATTTCTATCTTCATCTTTTCCGGCGAGCCACCACCATCACCACCACAGATCAATCACTCTTCAACTCTTACTTCCTAGCATCTCTCCCTAAAACCCTTCAAGTATCACTTCTTGCTTGATTGAGATGCTGGAGCAGGATTTTTCCCAGACGCAACCGTTGCAGTAAGGTAAATTAACAAAATTTGTGTTGGTGGAATTGGGATGTGGTGGTGAATGAGAGATTAGGGATTAAGTTTGAGAAATTGGGGATTTGGGGTTTGAGGGAGAGATGTTAGGGAGTAAGAGTTGGAGAGTGATTGATTTGTGGTGGTGGTGGTGGTGGCTCGCCGGAGAAGATGAAGATAGAGATGGTGTTTGGAGGAAGAATATGAAGATGGAAGTTCTTGTGTTTCAATTTGGTCCTTTATGTTTTTTTAGTTTCAATTTGATCCCCCATTTGCCACATCACTTAATGAATTCCAAGTCAGCCCTAACACTTAAGACGCCACGTTAGCAGTTAACTGCCAGTGTGGCGTCTGTTAAGTTAATGGACGGAAATACCAAAAAAGGACCAAAATGACACAAAAATGGAAGATGATGGACCAAAACGATAAAAAAATAAAATAAAATACCAAAGTGAAACCAACGTCAAAGATAAAAGACCAAAAGTGCAATTTAGCCTAAATAATACAACAAATGAACTATTGTGCTCTCTAATACATTCGGCAAAACCTTTACTCAATAGTGCTTGGATGAGATAGTGCGGGTCTCTTTCGGCTAATTAACTAAGATTTTGTATTCGAATTCTGACTTGATAATACATTGTTTTATCATCACTAAACATCCTTTTTTTTTTTGACACACAATGGACACTGTTCTTGATTAATAGTAATGGTATAAGAAATAACACATTTATGAGTGCTTTTTTCGTCGCAGAATAAACTTAACGACACCCTCTCAAATTACATCGACTATCAATGGAGTGATTTGAACTACTTGACTTTTTGGCAGGAAAATCAGGGTGACTTTAAAGGTAATTTAAGCCAGATTTGACAAAAAGAAACTTGCGAGAGATAAAATAATATCAGTAGAATGAGAAAAAAAATTAGAGAGATATACAGAAATTATCCTAAATAGGCGTGGCAAAACATGCTAGACCTGCCAAAAAAAAGGGCGGGGGGTTGGTGCTCAATGCCCGCCAATCCATTAGATCCATGCCTGCCAACCCGACATTTCAACCCTCAAACCCCATTCTATTTTTAATGTTCTTTTGTTGTGTTGTGACAGGTTGGCACGTCAACCTTGCTAAACCATCATTTTTACCTTGTTTAGGAAAGACCAATCCGCCAACTTGCCTCTTTTTAGTCCAATTTAATTACTTTTTACATTTATTTAATTTCATGTGTAGCTAGTCGGGCCGCAATTCGCTAAGAGGTGGGGCACGCTCAACTTCTCAACCCTTGGTCTTTGGTAGGCTATTCCGCCTCGCCAATTTTTGCGGGTTCACAGGGGGGGCTGAGGCTAGACTTGGAGGGGAGACTCGCTTTTTCGTCTATAACCCTATTTTTTCCGCCAATTTTTTTGGGAATCTATTCCCTCAATTAAGTGTATTCAAATCCTAACCAACTTAGACATAAACTGATCCAGATAACAAAATCGCAAAAAACAACTTTTGTTTGGATTTGTTACAGTTGCTTTTTCAATTAGCCATGTAGTTCGATTTTGATGTTTTGTTGACTTTCTATAACGAATTGATCCAAAAAATAAAAAAATAATTGTATAATCACACACACGTACTCACATACGAACAAACAACATTCAAACACACAAAAAAGTGAAATTACACACTAATTGCATGGTTCAGTTTTGTTTTTGGTACACATGTAGCTTCTATTTTTAATGTTATCACAGTTTGAACTGGTCTATATGAGATTTTTTTTGGTTTGATGGTCGGACTGATAAGCGCCAGAACCTAACACACACAAATGATAAAGTCAATATTTGACGTCTGGTAGGGATTGAATCTGGCAACCAGGTATCCATAAATAATATTTTTGCCGCTGTGACGAATCGGCCTAGACAGTCTATATGAGAATAAAATAATAATCATATTATTGTTTTATTATTTGATATCTGAATTTAGAATTAAATTAATTAATTAAAATTTAGATTAAATTACGTTTTTCGACTGGTTATTTAAGAAAACTAATCAAACCAAACCACATGGTTTTTTATCTCATGGGAAAAAATCTTTTAATTCAAAATCGAATCAAATTAATGAAGTTCTACTTTTTTTGGTTACTGTCTCAATAGAGTTTTATGAATTTAGTTACCAGGGCACCAACCGTTGTTCGTATCAATGAAGTTCTATCTACTTGCACATAAAATAAATAATGAATAAATTTAAAAGGGGTGCTTATAGGAATAGTGATCAACTAATTTCCTCACCGGTGAATCACTAAAATTAATTGTAAGATATAATACTATTTGATTCAATCTTAATATTTTACACTATATTGTACGATTAATTTTAGTGATACATCGATAAGAGACTTAATTGATCTATCACCTACAGAGTTTAGCTGAGCCGTCTCTCTCTAAATTTAACGGCTCTGATGCTTGCGGTAGCTGCACGAGGAGAGGCAGCCGAGGATTTGGGTCCCACCCTACAATCTATCTTTTTTTAAAACTTAAATTTAAATAATAATAATCGGTGTCACAAAATAAATAAAAAATGGTACATTGGGCAACCCGTTACAAGGTTAACCCAACCCTCTCAAGGCTCTGTCATCTCACTTTACTTTCTTCCCTGCCGCACTCAAACCCTAGTTCGCCGCGGCTTCTTCTCTCCATCACTCTATTTCACACTTTTCATGATTCTTTCATCTCTTCGGTCTTTCTTATTTGTTACTAAAACCCAGCGTGATTCCGGCGGAATTTCCGTTCGAACCTAAAAATCGCCCAGCACCAGCACTTCGCGACGCCACAAACCTTGGTTCTACTCCGCAGTAGCAACCTCCCTTACCGTCGTGTCTGTGCTCCGAGTACAGTCACCGATGGATTGTTTGAAGGTTTCAAAAGCTGAGTTAAAAGTATATATTCATCCATCTAAAAGCAAAGACGTTTACAATGCCGTTCTTCGTGAACTCAGCACTTTGCTTTTCACGTACGCTTTCGTTCTCATAACACTCAGTTACATCTCATTTACAATTGAATTTTTTCAGTTCCGCATCTTATCATTGACATGGCTATGATTTTTTTTTAATTTTTGTTTTTATTTATATTTTTTGGTGGTGCTGTTTCCTTGCAGGTACAGTGAAATATTCGACGGCGTCGTTTTGGCTTACGATACCGACTCGCCGGACAAGTTCGCGACGATCCTTAGCAGCGTTCATCCTTATTTCCGTGTTAAATTGAAGGTCAATTTGTTACTTTTTTCACCAAAGCGAGATATGCTTTTAGGTACTTTTAACTCGTTGTGATAGTTACTAGTTCATTGGTTCTATTGTTCTGGGGGAAAAATCGATGAATCGTGTTAGTTAGTTTACATTTCTTATGTCAATTGATCGATAGGGCTTGTGTTGTGTTGTGTTGTGGTTTGTTGTTTTCAGAAGGAAGGGTGATTAAAGTTACACCAGAGTCTATTCATGCTGTGGTGCTTGGGCTTTCTTCTGCGATTATAACTGAGAAAGATATTAGGGAAGAGTTTGTATACAGAACGGTGAGTGCCTCGCCAGAATATTTTGTAGCTGTTATCTTTGCATTGTGGATATGTATATAGTTATGTACCTGTGGTTTTGGTAGTTAGGAGTACCGATGTTCTCTGATTGTGCAATGCATGGTTTCTTGTAGAAACATGGGCAAGATGTGTATGCGAGCAAATCTCACAAGCGACATGTGATAAAGGGCGGAACTGTGATACGGTTTTTGGTCAAGAGGTGACTTACTGTTTAATTGCCTCCGATAAAATTAGATTTGTTTGATGCATCTTTTGCCTTGTAATTACATGCAAATTTCTTTAGTCTATTCTTCACTTTTTAGCTTAAATTTGTAGAATTGATTGACTAGTGAAAATTTGATGTTTGAGTTAGTGCGACTGCAAGCGTAAAGTAAGTAGTAACCATCCCTCTATATGGGCAGGATTGCCTCTGCTAATTGATAGAATGAAGAAACACCATAAATTCATATTTGTATGAGTAGTAACTAATAACGATTGTACTGTATCACCAATTAAGTAAATCCAGGCTAGTTCATCAAGAAAGTCCAGTGTCACAGAAGTGAGAATATTGCAATGAATGAATGATCACACAAGATACGGATTGGAATGAGTCATAAAATGAACCATAAAAATTACTCTACCACAATGTTGCCCACATGTTGATGTTTATGCACCTACATCTCTGGTTGCCTGATAGATTCATGTCGTATGTAATCTCTCAGAGAGTGATGTATGCAAATGAACTCTTGTTTACTACTTAGTTTTTGGCTAATTATAATGTATAATATAATGTAAGTAGAATAATAAGACATTAAAATGCTTTTTTAAATTTGTTCATTCAGTGAAAAAAAAGTTAATGGCAACTTGCATCATTTCGTGTCAAAACATCACTGACCAAAAGATACAGTTGGATCAGTTTTTTCCCCTCTTTGTAAGTACAGTTGTTCGGATTGGACATGCTCTTTTCAGTGTTGATGCGGATTTAATTGTAAAGAGTTCTATATATTCTGCTACTTCTTAGCTGTTACTGCATGTTGAAAAACTTCGTTCATCACTTACATTGATTTGCATATCGTTTATTTATTGTATATATAATTTTACAACAGTCCTGATAAAATTTAAGCTCATAAAGGTTATTTTATAACTTGTAAGTTGAACACTTCATCGTATGGTTAATTTTGGTGATTATTTGTTACAGCTTCGATGAAGAAATACTTTATGTGTATGGATCCCTGATTCCAGATCACACAGGCAACATACATTGGCTGGATAAGAACTTGGAAGTTTCCCATGCAGACAGGTTTTTCTTTTCCACCATACATGTAGTGTCAAAAATACTACTCCGTCCGTCCCAAAATATAAGGCCCCAAAATACATGTATCCAGACTAAATTTAGTCCAGATACATGTACTTTAGGGTCTTATATTTTGGGGCGGAGGTGTATGTATGTATGTATGTATGTATGTATGTATGTATGTATGCATCTGCTTACCTGTCCTAGAAAACTGTACAGGAGTGCAAAGAAGAGAGAAATTAAGGGGGAACCATTAGTTCCAGATCAAGATGTTATAGATGGAAAACCTTCGACATTTGTCCAAAAACTAAAGAATGCAAAGAAGCAAAAAGTCATAGAGGAACCTTGAATGCAGTATCAGAATTTTATTTTGTAATGCAACTTGTATTCTCAGGTAAAAATTTTCCTTTTAATGAAAGGATTGTGTTGATTGTAATCATAATTTGTTATTTGTAAATCTTTCTCTGCACTAATCTTGATAGTTTCCTCATAGTTTAGTCGTTTCCTCTTTACTCATCTTTTTTGAGAGATTCTCCCTTATAGAAATATTTCAAATAGAGAAGAATTCTGTTTGTGTACTGCAATAAATGAATACAAAGAACAAGAAAAATTCCATAATGATGAAGGTTGCCCATTGTCTGCATATTTGAATTAGAATAGTCTTAGGAGAACACCAAATAAAAGCCAGAAAATAGATCTGATCTCATTAATTCAGCAGTGAAGAGACACCATTGAAGTCTTGTGCATTCTGCTCCTACCAGGTGCACTAAAGGGTTTGCAATGACCGCATGTATTTTTATCTTTATCAAAGCCTTTAGAATGAATTAACTATTAATACTCAATGTCTTCACAATGAAAAAAATATAAAAAGTCAGCATCAAACTCTTTTAAACATATTTGAAACAATTAGGCAGACACTGCCGGACTTGTTAACAATACTAGAGATTGAGTAACTCGTCACTGTTTGCTACTGTTGATCATAAGCCGAATACATGGAAAACATAAAACGGCCAATGGAGTTGTTAGGGAAAACCAAACTGATTCCAATGACCAGCCTCTTTACAATAATTGCCTTTGAATCAACCTTAGTTGCAAGCTTGTTTCTTCTTTCCCTTTCCTCTGAACCTGTTTTGATTCTTGACAAAATTTGTCACACCCAAACCCGATGCAGATTTATCCTGTGGCTTGATGTAGAGTTGTCCTTATCAACTCCCGAAGCTTTCAATCTCAGTTCTTTTGAATGCATGCTGGACTTGACTTCTTCCAGAGTAATGCTTTCTTTACTCACACTTAGAGAATTTACAAAATTCTCATAAGATGGGGCAGGGGATAGTAGCTTCATGGCAACTTCCTCATCATCAAGTGTAACATCACAATCATGTAATTCAAGAAGGATAAAATTGAGTTCATCAAGATGAGTTTTCAACTTTGTACCTTTCATTGAGTCCAAACAAGCGTTTCTTGAGGAGCAACTTGTTGGACAAGGACTTTGTCATGTAGGGTTTCTCCAACTTCAACCATAAGCCGGCAGCTGTATCTTCATCAGCTACCTCATATAGAACTTCATTAGATGGGGAGAACGGGATTAGGGGATGTGCGTTTCTTCATAATGAGCAACTATTTTCTTTGCAGCCTTTCTGTACGTACCACCAGAAAGCGGACCTCAAACCGCTTGTTCCTTGAGCAAAGCGCACATCTTGATGCGCCAAAGGTCGAAGCTGTTTCCAAGAAAACAGAATGCGAAAACACACGCTACGCTGCAATAGCGTTGTTGGGGGGAAAGTCAACTTTTCTTACACATCCCCAATTTACATTGAACAGAAAAGTGGGGGAAGTCAATTTACAGACTGCTGTTTGTCCATTCACATTGATCTGTTGAAACATGGATTGGTAGCTCTTACGCTCACTATTTTCCATGTAAGTCTTGGCTGCTTTTCCCATTGCTCATAAGCTGAGAGGTGAGACTTGTAGGATTGCACTTGTCTAAATTCAATTTTTTCCCACAACTCTAATTCAATTTAGATTTTCAGCATCTATAATGTAACTTCATTAATATCTTTTTGGAGAATATTATTAGCAATAATCTGATCAATAGACAATTGGCTATGCAGAGTAACATAGTTTATGGATGGAGGAGTTTGGACTTGCCATCTGGTGTTAGGCATATTACATTTTTTTCAAAGACATCCAACAGGGAAAACAAATTGGCACGTCTTTGATGGGGGATGCTTCAACCTTTGGATTTCTGAAAGGATTTTCAAAATCAGTTGGTTCCATATATTATTGTTTCATATCATCACACACTTTCAGAACTTGTATGATGATAATTTGAGGAACCAGGCTTGTAGTTTACCGCGTAAATTTAGAAGCCTTTGGGCTATTTATTTTACTTCTTTTGAATGGCGGACTTTTACTTTTCCTATTATTATTTTTGAAGAAATTACAGGGTTGCTAGCTTTTCCTGTTTTGAAAGTGAGACTTATCCATGTGTATTATTAGCCTTTTAATTGAAAAGGGCGACAACAGTAGAGGACTATTGAAAGAGGTTTTTTGGTAATCGAGTTATAGGTCTGAAATATGAATATCCATGGTACTTTGCTGAAAATCGTTCAGTCGGCAAACCTATCTTACTGCCTTTAGTGGCAATAATCCTTTCTAACCATTATTGAATTTGGTTGATTATTTTTGCTGGGTTCAAGCGGTTATTTTTGCTATCGAATCCTCAAGTGAATACTATTATGTGGATGTTGCCTTAGATTGACGTCTCTATTTGACGGCTTATTGTAACTTGGCTTAACTTTCTTTTTTGTGATAAAAAATGGCATAACTTAAATAACCTCCTGGTTTCCGTAGAAAGGTTTATCCTTTTAAGAAATTTTCATTTTTTTGTTAACCTTGTCTTCAATTTTTAAAAAAGGGACGGGTGTATTTTAGGACAAATCGGTCGCTTGATTAATCTCTGAAAAACTCTTTTTAATTCCTACCACAAAGGGCAAATGATTATTATTGTTGATGATTCAGCCACCATTCAATTCCTTGTTTCCTACCCAACAATAATAATTCCTACCACCCACGCCATTCAATTCCAAGGCATCACAAAGCCTACCCTAGCTAGTAATGTGACATAAGAGTAACACAACAAACACATCCTATCTAGCACTAGCTATGCTAGATATGCATTCGGCTCGGACTTGGATCCTCTTCTTCCACTCTCCCTACATTTCCCTCCTTCCTCTCTATCTCTCTCTTACTTTCACTCTCTCATCATTAAAAAATATTAAATAAATGATGAGAGAAAGTGAAAGTAAGAGAGAGATAGAGAGGAAGGAGGGAGATTTAGGGAGAATGGAAGGAGAGAATCCAAAAACTGTGAAGTGGGGATAATTATATCTGTAGAAAAAAATGTGTATTATTTCAATTGTATATAATTACATTCACTAATCCTTATTATATAAACAAATAAGATGGACTAAACCTAACAGGCGTGTGGTGAATCTTATGAGCAAGTCACCTTGATGATCTGTGTGAAGACACTGGAACCAAGTATTAGTGTCTTGTTGAACTAATGACTGAAGGCAGTGAGCAATACCTATTGAAAAGTAGGTAGAGAAATATATAATTCACTTTACTTCAGCAAAGAGCAATCCTAAGTTCCTAACTCAATATATAATTCTTTGTCCTGCTATATTATATAAGAAGAAGGGAACCTATTTGTAGAAAAATGATCACAAGGGATACTGATAAAAATAACAAAGAATATCAACACAAACAAAGACATAAAACTGATGGATTTGCAGTTGCAAGAATACTCTGAGAAGAGAAACGAAGATAACTTCTGGAAAATCATATAACTTCGGCCTAATAAAAACATATATCACTTCTAAGATACAAACTTGGCTGCACTTGACTTCTTTCCCAAGACTAGGAGAAAGCTTGGCATTTAATATACCCTATAGATATCTGAGTTTTAAAATAGGGAGACCAAATGTTTGAATTTATGAAAATAGAGAGATCAAAACTATCATTTAGCCTATTATTTATGAATCACATAGTTCAACATCATTGTACACCATCTCGCTCCTAAGTTTATATAAGCAACACCAAACCCAATCACATGGTTTCTTTTTTTGATAATTCGTAATATTAGGGATGAATCACTTAGTTCAACATCATTGACGCACACTCTCCCCACCCCATCTTCTATGAAGGGTTTGAGAGGACACCCAATCATATGCTAAAAACTAAGTGAAAAAATATACATCAGTCCAGAAGATGCAGCTCTAACAAGACAAGTAGAGCAACACCAAAACAACACACCTAGGGACGAAGGAAGAAACACTAGAAATAGAAATAAATAAAACAAAACCAGCAAGCCCTTAGCCTTGAAGAAACTTCACACCTAAAAAAAGAAATGAAACAAAACAAAACCAGTGAGGCATGACAGCATAAGAAAGCACACCAAGCCCTTATAGCCTTGAAGAATCTTCACACTTAAACAACAGCAACCAACACATGTGATTACTACTCCAATTTCCTAGCTTTTAACTGTGAATATTTGTCCCTTAATCTACCAGTACTTGCAGCCCCTTATCCATCAAGCCACTCCACAAGAATTGTTGCAGATGTAGTTGGCACCTAGGCTGAACACGCTACAGCAAAAATGAGGTCCAAAAGATTGAAAGCAAAGGTCACTCCTAGTCCCAGCATGTCTTAAGCAGGCAACATGGTCTGTCCTTATGATGAGAATTCCAGTAAATGTCACAATCAAACAACACGCCATGTCGTTGTTAGACAAACTAACAACGAAAGGTTAATCCTGTACAATCAAAGAAATGATTTAGAGAGAGAAGACTTCACTGTCATGGAGAGAAAGGATTTGTTAGATGTTTAAACTATAGACAATGCTAATATTATCAAATACAACTCTATGATTTAACTTTGTCACAGAACCACGATAGATAACTAATTCTCCTTTATGATGTAGAGCATGTGCAAGTACCACACAAGAACTTGCGCACTTCCGGGGACTATCCTCAAAATACGAAATAACAAAACTTTTCGACAAAATTTCATGAATTCTTCACTGCAGTTCCACTGTGATATGTCCAAGTTTGACTTCCCCAAACCTCTCCTTGGTGTCAAGCCTATAAATGTTATGAGACAGATTATAAACTGGTCACATGAAGAATAAATAATTTGTATATATGTATTTACCGATATCCCAGTTCAGAACAGTTTGCAGGAACTGTGATCCTTGCTTCATTCCAAAGATTTTCAATTGAAATCGTAATGCAAGTATGGCAGTGTGAACAAGTAATACATCAATGCTATTTCTAAGCTCTAAAAGAAACCTATAGTTGTGGTAAAGAAGAGAGATGGCATGAACAACAACAACTCTTTGAAATGGAACTCTAATCAGAAACACGACACAATCTAGTTTTGAAAATAATTAAGCATAATTAATTGGGAAACAGTTATATCATGGTCATGTGCTTAATCTAATCCATTACATTTTTTGGCTTGTGTTCATAAATTACACATATTTTTAGAACGATTTCTGTATCACACTAAGCCTATAATATTTTTCCTATATTTGCTGCAGCAGCTCAAAATTTCAGGCCGTGGTGTCATTTACTAATTAATGTATATGGAGTCATTTAATAATTACGTAAGAGTTAAACTGGAACTCTATGATCACCATTGCTAAAGTGGAGCTCTGTGATTGCCATAGCAGTTTAAACAATCCTGATACTTTCAATATTTAATATGAATCGTACCAGGATTGTAAGAGCAGCTTTATATTTAGTGAACAAGTTTGTTAAGTTTCCTGCATATATTATGATTGAGTTAAGCGAAATAAATAGCCACATATCACAAATGGGATTCAGGGAATAAATTAGCTTCTTTCTAATGCTAACTAAACTGAGCAATATAGGAACACAGTTACAAGCAGGTAAAACTATTTCTGACTTTGTCTATTTTGGCTAACCACATTTGTGTTAACATAACTCATGAGTCATGATGTCTTCTTTGTAGCATCCATGTCGTTCAGCATCATTGACACACACACTCTCCCACTTTCTATGAAGAGTTTGAGAGAGTGCCCAATCATATGATGTACTAAATGACACATGATTCACCAAGTTCTATACACCAGTAAAAGAGGGATCTAAAGAGAGCCAATTCACAAGCATCTAGAACAAAATGGAAGCAAAAACACAGTTCCCTACTGATACACAAGGGAAAAGGAGGAAAAATTAAGAATCAAAAAGAGCATGTAAACACGGCTGAAGCACATGAGCCAAATCTAAGCTATCAGTGTTAGCTTAATAGAGAAACACCTCAGCAACCACCATGAAGCATGAAACACTTGGAAGATATTACAAACACATTTGTTTGAGGAGATGAATCTGCTTGCAGCCAATTGTCCAAATACCACAACCAGATCCACATTTCCTTAGCTTTAAGATGTGAGCCAAATGAAAAGGACACCCGTTTCTTATGGATCACCACAGCCAATGAGAATGAAAGCAAAACACCACCTGCAGAATGGACAGATTTCGGCTAGTAGGACACCGCTGAACTCGATCGCAGAGCTGCATATCAGCAGCATAAAAAACGCAGCAAGTCTGCCAAGGACAAACCCGCTGCATTGAAACTGAAGCACTACAAACCCCAAGCGCCTAGAGCTGAGAGCAAAATCAGCACTGCCTACAAATGCTGCTAGCTGAATAATCCCACACAAATTCCTACTGCATCAGTCAAAAATATTCTAACTACATCTAAATCCGCCTAAAAACACCATAATCTGCCACAGACCAAGAGGAGAATCCAATGCTAGATAACACAAGCCCACCGCTTTGATTGACTTGAGCAGAAGGCACACCGAGCCCACCAAAACCAGATATATAACAGCACATACGCTGATACAGCTGCTACCCTACTCAAGCTACGACAACCACTCGACCAACACCAAGAAGCACCACCACAATCACACTAATGAGGGATAAGATCTGCAAGGGAGAGGAAAGAGACACCAAAAAACAAGCAAAACATAGCAGAAAGGACAGGTAAGCAGGAGAAAAATAACCTTAAGGCATTAGACTTCAGAGCTCATGATTCTGCATTCAAAGATAGATATCTATAGTTACAATATGTAAGGGTGAGATTCATACCAACTGAGAAGAAAGACATCAGAGATATGGGGTCCTCTGGAAGAGGTGATGAAGCTGAAATTCTGTCCCATTAATGTTAATATGTTATGGAGTCTAATTTATACTTTAATAGTTTAATTAACTAGTTTGAATCTTAAGCAGGTTATAACCTGATCTGTTCCTTAGATGTCCTTGCTTGCTGTTTTCCAGGTCTCAGATCTCCGTATGCCTTGGTCGTTCAGCTAGCTCTGCTCCAGCGGGCGGGTGTACCTGCGATAACACTCCGACGCCCAAGTCAGGAAAGGACGAGCAAAAATATAGGTATTGATGAACAGTGTGTACCTGACAACTGACGCAATGAGTGCTTAAATAGTGAGCGTGAGTCGTGCTCGGCCGTTGGATGGACGTACGGACAGATCCGGGCCGTTGATGCGGTTCCTTGCTTTGTGCCCCCCGGTTGGGCCGATCTAGTGCCAGAGCACTGGATAGTGGGCTTCGGCCCACTCCAGAACAGTTGCCCCCCAAGCCAAGGTCGCTCGTGTGGCGGGCGTAGGCTTGTTTTATGATCGTTTCTGATTCGCGGTGGGCTTCGCTTACGCTCGCATGATACGTGGCTCCTGTCAGGAAGTGACGTTTCGATTTTCCCTAGGGATCATTAATGGTGCCTCGAATTCTGAAAAAGGTGGTGCTTTGTCATGATGGCGGTCTGGTTTTCAAGGCGTGTGCAAGTGAGGGGTCGTGTCGTTTGGCTTGCTTGCTTTCCAATCCTTATAAATATGTGGCGAAGGACGCACTTGGCGCAGTTACTGCCGAGCGTGATGCGGCCATGACAGCCAAGGTAGATGCCGAGGTCAAACTTGCCAACGCTACTGCCGGTTTGGCCGAGCAGTCTACCAAGGTTATACAGCTGGAGGAGCGGGTGGTCGGTCTTGAGGAGAGTCTGAAGGCCGTCGAAGGCGTGCGTGATCAGGCGAGGGGCGACCTGGAGGCCCTGGAAGACATGACCATCTCTATTGCTAGCGGGCGTTTCGAAGAGGCCGTAGCTCAGATTCGGTATTGTTACCCATCGCTGGAGATTAACACAGAGATAGTGAACAACGACCACTTCCTGAAAAACGGGCAAATCGTTCGCCTCGCGGAGAAAGACGACGATGGGAACGTTATCCACGAGGAGACGATCGTCTATCGTCGCCCTGAATGAGCTACTCCCTTTGTACTCGTCCGTTTGGACTTTGATTGCCTTTGTCTTCCTTTTTCAAGAATGTATCGTTTTTTGCTTTGGGGGTCTCGTGGCCGTCCTTTACTTGTAATCATCAAATAGCCCGGTTTTCTCCGGGTAACTTTTAATGTTTAAACCTTTGTCATAATCGTTTATTTAGATTTTTGCTTTATCTAACTATTGAATTCTTCATGTTCGTATGGGTCGGTCTAAGCTTGCGAAGCTACCTGCAAACAGCTTACCAAGTTTCTACTTTAGATTTAGCTCGTTTGCAAGCGAATTCGGACTTAAGGTCGCTTAAGTTCGACCCTTGGCAGTTTATCAAACTCGGTTTGAACTTAACTCGCCTTCGGGTTTGTTCGTTATTGGATGGATCAATCACCATAATCAAGGATTTAAGAAATTCCTCGTCGTTCTATTGGTCGTCCCTTCTTCATTTTCAAGAATTAAGCCCGCTCCGCTGCCTTTACCATTGGACGATCCGTCAACGTGCAAAGTCCATGAGTTCTGAACTGGGTTTTCTGACCCTGGGGTTAATTCTGCGATAAAATCGGCTAAGACTTGTGCTTTTGCAGACGATCTAGGTTCATACTTTATTCCGAATTCTGATAATTCTACAGCCCATTTGATCATTCTGCCCGCTAGATCTGGGCTATGCAAGATTTGCCTAATGGGTTGGTCGGTGCGTAAGGTGATCTGGTGGGCCACAAAGTATGGTCTCAACCTTCGGGCTGAGACAATCAATGCCAGAGCCAATTTCTCAATCCTCTGATATCTTAGCTCGGGTCCTTGCATAACTTTGCTGACAAAGTAGATTGGATTCTGTTTCGTTCCTTCTTCTCGTACCAAGACGGCAGCCAAAGCCTCGTCCGTGATGGACAAGTACAAATAAAGAGTTTCCCCAGGTTCGGGGGTCGTCAAAATTGGAGGTTCTGCCAGAGATGTCTTCAATTGTTCGAGGGCCTGGTCGCACTCGGGCGTCCATTCAAATGTGGTCTCTTTTTTCAACAATTTAAACAAGGGCAAAGACTTGTTTGCTGCCTTTGAGATAAAACGAGAGAGAGCGGCCACCATACCATTGAGTTTCTGTATTTCTTTTTTGGTCGTCGGTGGTCTCATCTCAGTCACTGCTCTACATTTGTCTGGGTTGGCTTCAATTCCCCTTTCTGTGAGATGGAAACCAAGGAATTTGCCCGCTCTAACCCCAAAAGTGCATTTTTCTGGGTTGAACCTTAACGAATTCTTTCTGGCTTCTTTGAATACTTCTTTCAAGTCGTTTACATGGGTTTGGTCCTGCTTGGTTTTGACAATCATATCGTCCAAATACACTTCCACCGTTTCCCCTATCTGATCCTGAAAGACATGGTTCATCATGCGCTGGTAGGTCGCTCCAGCGTTCTTCAATCCAAATGGCATGACCGTGTAACAGAAGTTCCCCTTGTCCGTCATAAATGCGGTCTTCTCTTGATCTGGTGGGTGCATGGCAATCTGATTGTACCCGGAATAGGCGTCCAAGAAAGACAGGATCTTGTATCCACTTGCATTATCGACAAGACGATCGACACTTGGGACGGGAAAAGCATCCTTCGGGCATGCTCGGTTGAGATCGGTGTAGTCCACGCACATCCTCCACTTTCCATTCGCCTTCTTGACCAAGACGACATTGGATAACCACGTGGTGTATTTTATTTCTTTAATGAACCCTGCTTCGAGCAGGTCTTCAACGGCTTTGCATGCTGCTCGAGCTTTTTCTTCCTTCTGAACTCTTCTTTTTTTTTTAAGCCACCCATTTTACTCCCGGATCCACAGCTAAGTGGTGGCAGGCTACTTGGGGTGGGATACCGGGCATGTCGGCCGTACTCCAAGCGAAGAGGTCCGCATGATCCTTCAGACATTGAACGAGCTCATCCCGAACCTCAGGGGGAAGGTTTTTCCCTATTTTGATCGTTTTCCCCGGGTCGTCACCTAGCATGATGCGATAGAATTCCCCGTCTGGTTCAGGTTGCTTGATTCGTTTCTTTAGCTCTTTAGTCAGAAGATCGTCCCCTTCTTCTTCTTCGCTATCAGGGTCATAGCGGGCATCTAGGTCGGCCAGGTTAACTTGCCCGCCGCTTTTCATTTCTTTCTCTATTTCTATCGCTACGCTTTTCCCTTTTTCTTTAAGCCCCAAAAGAAAAACTCGCTTGGCGGACAATAAGTCTGCCTGGATGGTGGAAACTTCCCCAGCTTTGGTGTAGAATTTCATTTTCAAGTGGACGGTGGAGGGCACTGCTTCCAAACGGGCAAGGGTTGGTCTACCAATGATGCATTGATACACGGACTTACAGGGTAACACAATGAAATCCGTCCTGACAGTCCTACAGAGGGGATTCTCTATCGTGTCGTCCCCAAAAGTTACCATCAGCTCTATCCGTCCTATAGGAGTTGTTGAGGCTCCATTAAACCCGGTCACGACCGTTCCTCTATACGGCCTCAGATCATCCTTTGAAATTTTTAGGACGTCCAAAAGGTCTTCAAATATTATGTCTGCTGAACTCCCTTGGTCCACCAATATTCTCCTAACCTCCGTGTTTGCCATTACTGCTACTATGACTAAGGGAACCTCGTAGTTGGGGGTTCCATCAATGAGATCCTCGTCTCCAAAGGAGATGGCTGGCCGCCCACTGAGTGGTCGTGGAGCCGAGGTCGAGGCAACGCTCATGATTTCGTCCCATCTCCTTTTGATCGATCTGTTGGTCGAGGCGTTGGTGGGGACTCCTCCCGAGATTACCATGGCGACTGGCCTCCCTCTTGACCTTCTCGTGTTTCACCGTTATCTCTTTTCACATATTGATTCAATTTTCCTCTTCTGATTAGGGCCTCCACATCATCTTTAAGAGCCATGCAATTGTTGGTGTCATGCCCGTTGCTCTTGTGGTATCTACAGTATTTTTTTTTTTTTTTTTTGATGGGCGCTGCCCGTCTTTAAGCACGAGAGGTTCTGGTGGTTTAATATCCCTGAATTCAGTGTTCGCACATTCCGCCAATATGTTCGCGTACGAAGTGTTCAACTTGGTGCGCTCAGCGAACCTTTTGGCCTTATTTTCCTTGCTCGGGCGACTGCCGTTATACTCTTCCCTAATCCTTTGATCTTTTTCTGGTCGCGGGCGCTGACTCATGCCCGCCTCGGCGGCTTCTATGGCGGTCGTTCTTTCCTCGTAATTTATGAACCTTTGAGATCGCCTGAGGAACGTCTCCAGGTCTCTGGGAACGTGGAGTCCCACTTCTACTTCAAAACGAGTTCCTCTTAAGAGGCCTGTCCTTAGGAAGAACAACCTCTGGTTGTCGTCTAAGTTCCTGACTTGGTCGGCTTCTCGGTTGAACCTTTCCACATAACTCCTCAAAGACTCCTCCGGACCCTGTCTGATGGCGATCAGAACATCTTGGGACTTTGGTTTGACTCTAGAAGTTGTAAACCGAGCGGTGAACACCCTTGCCATCTGTTCCCAGGATGAAATGGTATTGGGTTTAAGCTCGGTGAACCAATCCAACGCTGACCCCTCTAAAGTAAGGGGAAAGATCTTGCATTTGACCGGCCCGGGCGCTCCTCGATACTTCATCATAATATCAAAGTGCTTTAAATGAGCGTCCGGGTCTTTCATGCCGTTGTACATCTTAAGGTCGGTTGGAGGCTTCTGCAAAGAGCGCGGGATGCGGAATTCGTCTATCTCCCTAGTATACGGTCCAAGTCCGGCGTCCCACCTATCTTGAACGTAGTGTTTGGCGTAAGCTTTCGATCGATACGAGCATCGTTCGACAGATCGGCTTCGAGAACGGTCGGGCGAAACAGTCGAACCGTGGGAGGAACCTTCGTGCGACGATTCTTCGGGGGGTTTTTCTTGGTGGCGTGGTCGCTCCTCCTCGTCCCCTCCTCGGGGGTGGAGATCGATGGACCAGCTGCCTTCGCGGAGGCGATCGATGGGCCCTTGAAGGGCGTGCCCGCACGGTTGAAGCTCCCTCATGGTGAGGTCGTTGCTCTGGTGCAGTGTGCGCTCTCCTTGAGGCGATCTGATCTTCTAGGTATGTGAGGCGGTCATCATTGCGATTCAGAGCCTGATTACGGTCGCGCAGTAGTTCTCGGAGCTCTTGGACCAGGTCGGCGGGGAGTTCCACGGTAACTTGTTGTGCGGGGGTGGCGCTGATGCCTTCAACACCTGCCGGAGGTGGTCGAGTGGGGATTTTAGCCACACTTTGTAGACGAGCGGTGGCCCTTGGTCGGCCCCGAGCTGCCTTTGGTGGCATCCGTACGAATGGTGGAAAGCGCGCGGGCTCCCACTGTGGTCGCCAATTGATCTGTTCCTTAGATGTCCTTGCTTGCTGTTTTCCAGGTCTCAGATCTCCGTATGCCTTGGTCGTTCAGCTAGCTCTGCTCCAGCGGGCGGGTGTACCTGCGATAACACTCCGACGCCCAAGTCAGGAAAGGACGAGCAAAAATATAGGTATTGATGAACAGTGTGTACCTGACAACTGACGCAATGAGTGCTTAAATAGTGAGCGTGAGTCGTGCTCGGCCGTTGGATGGACGTACGGACAGATCCGGGCCGTTGATGCGGTTCCTTGCTTTGTGCCCCCCGGTTGGGCCGATCTAGTGCCAGAGCACTGGATAGTGGGCTTCGGCCCACTCCAGAACATAACCTTTTTGGTGAACCATAGATATGCATATGCTCACCAAACCAAAGACCGACAGTATATGACATGAAGGAAGTTTCTTCTTAGTTCTCCTTTTATTTCTCTTCCAAACAATTTTTTTTATTTTCCAAAAATAAAAAAATATTAGGCCTTGATGGCCAATGCAAACTAATAGCCACTTCTGATTTCTGAATGCAGAGAACAATAGATGGAAAACATTACTATACAGTTGAATATGTACTTGCACCACCAAATTATTCTAGTGCATCAATTGCAACAATTGCTATGAGAAATGTTAAGTATTCTACCATATCAAATCTTAAAGTTCTCTCTCTCAAAGCAATCCTAAGTTCCTAACTCTATAATTCTCTGTTCCGCTAGATTATATAACAAGAACCTCTTTGTAGAAAAATGATCACAAGGGACACTGATAAAAACAACAAAGAAATTAACACAAAGAGACAAAATTGATGGATTTGCAGTTGCAGGAATACTCTAAGAAAAGGAATGAAAGGCAATGGAAAAGATTTCGAAATCAACTTAAAGTGGTAGCAGACTCCTTTAGGCTCCTTGATATCTGACATGCGTAAACATGCCTCGTGTGCACATACGTGAATTGAGTTCACATACATCTTTCCATGCAGAAAGAAAAACAACATTGAAATGAAACATGGTTGGGGATACACCAACTCTTCACATAACCATCCATTGTTAGAGATGCCCCATCTCTTCATTTGATCATCCAAAATGGGGATGCTCAAATCTTCACTAGTAATCTTATTTATAGAATATGACACGATTCTCATTCGTGTATTGATTACCCCACCTCTTGTGATGTATCTCTTGCTAGTCATACAGGTGGATAATGGAATTCGAGATAGCAACAAACAATCACTAGATCACAAAGGAAGACTTTCGAGAGAAATTACCACATACTAGTCAAACTCACAATTTCTCAAGTTGCATAGTACACCAAGCAATTTCTTAAGTTCATACTACATCATCCATTAATTAACGGCGAACTATATAGTCACTGAAAACTAGAACTAACAAAAACACATGAGACTAATGAAAACACATAGTAGATTCTTAAAGAACCAACCTAGCATAACATAGCACCTATCACTTAATACTAAAAAGTCAAGGAGATATCAAACTCTCAATATAGACATGATTGAGGTGCCAGTCACTGTAGATGTACTGAATCTCAGGAATCTTTACAGTACCATTCTTGGGATTGAAAACAAATACGACATCCACAAAGTCCATTAGCAATTGATCATCCTCTAAAATATAATGCGCAAAGGCAAGTGCTCTGCAATTCAGAGGGCGAGAGCTAAGAAGCCCGTTGTACGGAATAGCGAACAATTCGGTCCAAGACTCTTTGTTTCCATAATCCTTCATAAGCCAAACATGAATAACAAAAGCATTAGTGTGAACAAGGATGCATAAGCAATCCCTCAACACACCCATGGTCATGGTACACACATCTGCACCTCCATAATTGGGCAGCAAAAGCTCTTGAGAAGTCTCATTTCCTAAATCAAGAGCAACAATAACCCAAGACCAAGGAGCAGTACGTAACAACCAACTAATGGTGCCACTTACAAATTGACCCGACTAATTGCAGGGGAGACCCGGGAGAGCGGAAGGAAAACTCTGAATACTTGTCCAAGTATCGGTGCCCAAAGTATGAACCATAACATGAGTTTTACAAACATAATTAGTACTATCAAATTCATAACAACAAACAGCAACAACCTTGTAACTATCAGTAAGACAATCATACTCGAAGCCGTAAGTCGCATTCCGTTGCAGTTCTTTTTCCAAAGGTGGCAATATCTTGAATTTCCTAATAGAAGGGTTCCATACCAAAATAGTATCAAATTCTTCTTCGATGGAAAAACAGATAATGCCAAGAGTCAATTATGGCACCAATGTCGCCGAGAGGGTGAATGAGCTGCTTCTCCGGAATGATGGTGGACACAGAGTTGAAAACAGATCGGAGACGAGAATCCCAGACCACGATCTCTCTTGGAAGTGCATCCACATCCCTGCGCCATAAGAGTATGTGGTGGCGATTCAACAACTTTCGTGAGAAGCGAAGGTGCTCCTTAGCGAATTTGGGATCAGACATTAAGGAATTCCAGAACTTACAAACACATCGTAATGTTGGTTTGTAAGCCAAAAACAAACTAACACTTTTTGTGGCCAATTTTAATTTAGGTAGTTTTGAACACTTGGTCCAAAACAACCCGGTTAGTTATAGAGTAGTTTTTCCCTAAAACTATTCTAGTTTGTTTAATAAACAAACTGAGTTTGTTTTCTAAATAACAAACTCTCAAACTAACGGCTAGTTCACCGGAGAAAGCATATAAATACATTGTTGTACATATTTTTCATTAGATTGAACAGTTAATAAAAAATTGAGTTTTTACATTTCTGTTTTTTACAAAGTCTCTGTGTATTTTCTTCTTCCTTCTGTTTTCTTTCTTTCAAGCTTTCTGAGTGTAATCTCCTGAGTAGTAAGGTAAGGTGTACCTTGCAAGGAGAGGAACAAGTATAGGTGAATACTTGTGTTAATCACGAAACAGAGAAGGAAAGTGTAGAAACAAGAGAAAAATCAAGGAACATACCTGATACTTTGCAAGTGTGTAGAGATTTTCATGGAAGGTGAAGATTCTCGGTGGTATCAAGGATTTGTAAAGTCAGATTCGCAAGCAAGCTTTACGTTTTCGGAAACAGTAAAATTGAAGATCAAGGGTTCATAAAATCCTCAAATTGTATTTGAGTTTCAGAAAATAATTTCAGAAAATAAATCCACCGAAGATATTACTGGGTTGAGTCGCGGACTAAGTCGCTCTCTTTAAAACGTTTCGTAGCACTGCTCAAACAGTGAAATTTCGCTCAAGAAATACATCTCAATATGGTTAAAAAACCACTCTGAATATGGTTCGCAGACCACTCTTGAATATGGCTCGTAGGCCATTCTTTAAAGTAGAAGAGAAGAAAAATCGAGAGAGGAGAGAGTTTGAGGTATGATTTAACGTCAGCGGTGTAAAGAGTTGAGGGAGGGGCCTATTTATAGGCTTCAAAACTTACTTGGTGCGCAAGTCTTAGAGGATAAAGCCGGAGTGCTTGCGCTCCAAGCTATAACGGATAGGAACAGACGCGGATAAGAACGGCTCTGTTCAACGAATCTGTACGCAACGATTAGTTCATCGTATCCGGACGGTTCAACGAATCTGGGCACGCAACGCACCAAAAAATAAAATAATAATTAATTATTTTCACAAAAATATATTTACAGACGAGGTTAACAAGGGAAATAAATAAATAGGTCTTTTTTTAACGATACTATAAAGAAAACTAGAAAAGGGTGAAATGGCTTATCAAGAAAAAAAAAAAGAAAAGGGTGAAATAAATAAATAAGTCTAAAAAGCAATTTTAAGTTATTTTTAATCTTTTAATAATCTTTGTAAAAAAAAAAGTTACTTTTAATAATCAGACTTTTTCTTGCCAAACAAAATAAAAATAATCAGACTTTGTATTAAAAACTAGAATTATTGACCCGTGCCATGCACGGGTAGCAAAATGCATGTATAAGTAAGTAGTGGAATTTTTTGTAATTTGAAAATTATATTTAAAGTATCAAAACTTCATGTTAATTTGTATTTTTAAGCACAAACGATATCATATTATGGTGAATAGAGTTCTTCATCGATTACTCTATCTCTAAATAATAACGATAATAGTGTTTGTAATGGAGATTTCTAATATCAATCTTACGTGTTTTTGAGTTCCTTCACCTTTTACATTTCTACTATCTATCATTTTTCACCCATCCCACTAACTTTTATATCAAATATTGCAGCAACCACTATAGACCATTAACTAATTCAAAAGCTCCCTCAGGGATGTATTATGAATTTCACCAAGATAACTCTTCGGCTCCTTGTCTTCAAAACAATATTAGCAGCACCTGTATAAATTAGTCGTGCAATTGATCATAAATGGATTTCACTAATTTTTACAACAGAATTTAACACCTGGTCATACAATAATGTCACTGAGATATTATATATAAAGAAAGCATAATGAAAGAAGGAATATATATATATATATATATATATATATATATATAACAATTGATACATTAATCTTCCATATGTAAAAGAAAGCATATTAAGTATTTTTTAAAAGAATAGCAAGTGTTTCCTCAAAAAAAAAAAAGAATAGCAAGTGAACTCCATAATGCAGCATAAAAATAGCATAACTGAAAGTAATAGAACACATTTCACCATATTTTAATCAATAACCCAATTGCATAGTAGATCATAATAAAACTTAGTTGATTAAATTGGAAGCCTCTTAGTCACAATAAAAATATGCAAAACTCATATCTTGTGCGCATTAAGCTGACACAATATCAACTTAGCTAAGAACGAGTGAAACAGAGGAAAAAATGACTACTTTAAAAAATTGCCTCCAAATATTTATCCATCTTATATTTGGAGTATTCTCTTATGATTGAGGATACATGTAATCAATATAGAAAAATAAAAGAAAAGATACATGTAATCAATATACTTCTAAAGTATAAAATAAATAGAAAATATAACCAATGCAACAACTGTTGTAGAAAAAAATAAAAGAAAAAATACATGTAAAAGAGGGAAAAATAAAAAGATGAAAAAAATGCCTCACCTTTTCATGCAGATTTTTACTTACCAACCAAATAACCAGCATACTTTGACGAATATCTGCAAAAGTATCAAAATTATAACTATATGAAAGAAACAAATCTATTTTCTAAAGTAGTATCATGCAAAAGATGGAAAAATAAAAAGATGAAAAAAAAAGCCTTACCTTTTCACCCATAGAAACCATTTAAATTGGAAGGAAAATCTCCATCTTAGAGCAAAATCTGCAACAAAGCAAAGGCAAAATACTTTTACAAAAGTACTCCAAATAAATGGGTGAAGTCTTAAATTGAAGGTAACTAAAATACAAATTTATAAATCATAGAGCACACATTAAAATTAAAATAGAAAAGGAAAAGATATGATAGATAATATTAACAAAGAAAGCATGATTAAAGTCAAAAAAAGCGCACATGGAGAACATTAGATAAAATTTTGTTTCTCATGGCGAGATTAAGTTTGTAGGTATTCATCTTCTCCATGGATTCAGAGTAGGTGGAGATTGTGAAATGCTTCATCCTCCATTTCGAGATGTGTTAGCCTGTAATTTCGACAGGCTAAATTAAATGCAGTCAACGAGGTTTGATTTATTTTTAAAGTTTGACCTTGTATTTCAAGAGACAAGTATCAATTTCGACACTGAAATGAATTAAGCTATCAAGTTACATCAAGTAGATTTCGACCTCAAATTTGGCTAAGTCGAAGAAGCTGAAGACAGATATTTCGACAAGAAGTAGCAGTTACATTTTTTAAACTTTGTACAGTTATTTTCTATTTGTATAAATAGTAGTTTCTCATAGGAAAAGCGGGTCACAATCTCTCATACCAAGTTCCCACGCTCAAAGTACCGACACGCACTGAGAAACGAGTACAGGGAACGCATGTATGATCTTGTGCACCACCCCTTTAAATTAATGCAATTTTAATTTTCCTTTTCTTTACGTTTCATGCAAATTTTCTCTTTGTTTTATCCTCCCTCATTTGGAGTAATTCGACGGTTTCGCGGAGAAATCGACAGTTATCTTCTTCTTTTTACTTTTAAACGCGCAATTCTGGAAAAACTTTAAACACAAACGGTCTTAGGATTTACTATTTGATCCTGCAAGCAGAAGCAATTTCAAACTAGCGGTGTTTACCAAAATCCAAGGTAAACAAATTGGCACGCCCGGTGGGACGTTTGTGCTAATTTTAAAAGTTTTTCGTTAAATTCTTAAACTTTGTGTTTGTCTGTACATGCAATTAAGGAGTGGTAAACATCTTCCAGAGATGGCACACTCTAGTACAAGTAATGCTTCTGCATCAAATGCACAAAGTACACAAGAACAAGCGTCAGTTAGTGACGTTAACGCTGCAAATGTCGCAGGCATAACCGTCGCTATGCCTTCTTCGACAACAATGGGAGTAACCGCTATAACTTCTCCCATAATTACTCATGTGTCAATGATGACCACTGCAGCATTAACAAATGTTAATACAATGGCTTCTGTGCCATCAATAGTAGGACCAACGAGTCCTTTGATGGCAAATCCAATGATTGGAAATATGCCATTTACTATGAGTGGAAGGGCTCTACCGTATGGCATGCCAACAGCATTGATGGCAGGCCTTCAGACAAATTCGTCTACATTTGCAGAAAATGCAAGTACAGGGTATTCTCCTATTCATAGTTCGACGGAGGGCATCCATAGTCGAAATGCCCAAACTAATTTGACTACAACATCTTTGTTGGCATTAAGACAACAAATGGATGATAGCAATCATGATATGGTCAATATGTTAACACAACAAATTGGTACTGTGTTTAATCCTTTGATACAAAACACTAATAACAGTTACCAAATGTTGGCAACACAAATGGGAAGAATTGCTGATTTCTTTGGTACTCCACCCATACATCACCAGCAAATTCCCCAAATTTAGAATGTCAGGCCTGTCGAAGTACCTGTTGAAAGACCTAACATTCCAATACTTATGAATCAGGGAAACCAAGGACAACAACAAATTGTCGAAGAGCCTATGAGGATAGAGGCAATCCCTGAAATTGTGTTGGTGAATAGAAACCAAAATGCTGACGAAGTGGTCAGACAAGTGCAACAAAACAATTTTGGAGCACAAAACAATCTGGCTAATATGGTCGAAACTATTTTAGCCCAGAATGGCCTTAACTTTGGTTTACATAGGCCTAATTTTGTGTCGCCCTTGTCAGAATACACCTTACAAACAGAGCTGCCTAGGGGATGGAAAATTCCCAAGTTCACAAAGTTCGCGGGAGAAACCAGTGAATCTACCGTCGAACACGTGGCTCGTTATTTGACTGAGGCTGGCGATCTAGCACACAATGAGAATTTAAGGATGAAATACTTTCCAAATTCTCTAACTAAGAATGCCTTCACATGGTTCACTACACTGCCTCCAAATTCAATTTTTAATTGGAATCAATTAGAAAAGGCCTTCCATGAGCAGTTCTATATGGGCCAATGCAAAATTAGTCTTAAAGAACTAGCTAGCGTTCGACGCAAGGGGGCAGAATCTGTTGATGATTATCTCAATAGATTTAGACTACTCAAAGCAAGGTGTTTTACCCAAGTGCCTGAGCATGAGTTAGTCGAAATGGCTGCTGGTGGTCTAGATTATACTATAAGAAAGAAACTAGACACACTACATTTAAGAGATATGGCACAATTGGCTGATAGAGTTTGACAAGTCGAAAGACTCAAAGCCGAAAAAGCCAGAACTGGTAGATTCCAAAGTAAAAAAGAAAAGGTTGCTTATGTCGAAGCTAATGACAGTGACCAAGAATACGATATATCTTATGAAGATGTCGAAGAAGAGGTCAACATTGCAGAACTAAAACCAGGACCTCCTTATACTTGCAAATTGTTAAAACCTTCTAATGGAAAAAATCTTGTGGAACCTAAGAATGATAAATTTGTCGCAAAAACTTACACTTATGATGTATCTAAATGTGACGAAATATTTGATCTGCTTGTGGCTGATGGTCAAATCTTAATGCCTAAAGGCCTAAAGATTCCACCATTAGAACAACGACAGAAAAGAGGCTTTTGTAAGTTTCATGGTTTCTTAGGTCATAACACTTCCCGTTGTGTCATTTTCAGGGATTTGGTTCAAAATGCTATCAACGAAGGAAGGCTGAAATTTGGTGACAAATCTAAGCCACCAATGAAGATTGATACTGATCCCTTGCCAACAGCTGATGCATTGCTGGTTGAAGTTGATCTCAATGTGGTTGAGGTCACAGAGGTTATTGCAGAAAATGCCAAAATAGAAGAAGCTGTCGACAAGGTAGGTGTCGAAATGGTTACTGAAGACCAATATGCTGAGAAGATGAAGGTACGTAGTGTATCCAAGGGCTGAAGAGGAATTGATTGACTTCCTCAATCGCTGCAAGATCAATAACACTGAAGTTATGCTTTGCCCAAGGTGCAGTGCTGTCTTCGACAAAGATTCTGCTAAGAGTTTTGAAGGATTTAAGCCTCAACTGAAACGCAAAGGAAAATGGGTTGACAAAAGACCAAAGTTTAGTTACAATAACAGAGGTATCCAATACAACGATACTTCGACTGAGAATCTTCAGAAGGGACACATTAAAACTTATGTTCCTCCAGCAAGATCTCCTGTCGAAAAATGGGTACATTCCGGTGGAAAAAGTACTGGTTATTACCCAGTATATTATGCTGGAAAGTATGACGAAAAGAAACAGAATATGAAAAAGATGGTTAAAGGGAGCACAAGTGCTACTAACCAAAATAAGGCAACTGAATCTAACAAGTATGCCTATAACAATAATTACAAAGGGAAGAACCCTATGACGAGAACTCAATGGCGTAGATATCAACGCCAGAAGAAGGTTGCTGCTGTCGGCAAGGTGGAAAATTCCAACAAAGAGAAAGGTAAACAAATACCTTCAAAATCTCTGGAAATGGCTAGAAAGCCAGCAACTGAAAGGTTATTTCCACCTCTCTCAGTGATCAAAGAGGGTCTCAACATAGATGAAGATATAGGCTTAGATTTCGCTAATTCTGGGTCAGAGTTCGACGTCTTGTGTGGTGTAGTCTCAATCCTCCCGATTGAGTATGACGTGGTTTCGGAAGTAAACGACGTCAAAGAGGATTTCGACGAAGAAACCACTTACAAACCCATCTGTTACTATGTCCTCAAGAATGGTTGTGTGGAAGAACAACACGCTGTCTTTGAGAGACCTGATTGTGGAATGAGGAATCATCTCAAACCTTTGTATATCCAAGCAAAGGTGAACAATGTTGGGGTAAGCAAGATCTTGGTTGATGGTGGCGCTGCTGTGAACCTGATGCCACAACATATGCTGAAGAGGATTGGGAAGTGTGAAACGGATCTGAAAACACACAACGTAATCCTTACCAACTATGAAGGTAAAAGTGGCCACTCTCTTGGAGCCATTGAAGTTGACCTTTCTGTTGGAAGCATTAGAAGGCCACCTATGTTTAGGGTGATTTCAACCAAGGCAAATTATAATATGCTGTTGGGAAGGGAATGGATCCATGTTGTGGGGGCAATTCCTTCGACAGTTCACCAGAGGCTCATTATTTGGAGAGAAGATGGCCTAGTTGAAAATATTGAGGGTGATCAAAGCTATTTTAAGGCTGAAGTGAATACTATCACCAAGAAAACCTTCGACAAGAAGCTGGCGAGCATTACGCCATGCATTTCCTCTGAACATGGTTATGAAGGCCAAGATAATGTGAGGACCTCAGTGATTCTTGATCCCAACTATGGATTCATTTGGGATAGAGAGGTCATTGACGAAGACAACTACCCACAAGGCTATGTCAAGCCTACAGGGTGGGAAGGACCGTAAATAGTTATTTATGGATGAACCCACTGTATGGGATAGAGTTACGGCCTATGTGGCCGAAAATAAGCAAAAAGCGGTTTTAGAAGCTGACTTACAACAACAATTAGTTAATGAAGCTGCTGAAGATAAAAATAAAGACAACATTGTCGAAAACCAGAGGCTTGTTTGCGTCTATGATGATGAGTCTTTAGGTTTTGAAAAAGATCCAATGGGTTCAACCAAAAGGATCCAAGCACAATATCCCTTAGAAGAAATTGATTTGGGAGATGGCTCAATAAAAAGGCCAACATACATCAGTGCTAAAATTGATCAAGAGTTGAAGGCGCAGATTGTTGAATTGCCGAAGGAGTACAAAGACTGCTTTGCATGGGATTACAATGAAATGCCAGGGTTGAGTCGAGAAGTTGTTGAAATCAGACTACCAATTCGACCAGGAAAGAAGCCAGTGAAGCAAACGCCAAGAAGATTTGCACCAGAAATCTTGGTAAAGATCAAGGCAGAAATAGAAAGGTTACTGAAGAGCAAGTTCATCAGAACTGCCAGGTATGTCGAAGGGCTTGCTAATATAGTGCCTGTAATTAAGAAAAATGGTACACTTAGGGTGTGTATAGATTTTAGAGATTTAAATAATGCTACACCTAAAGATGAGTATGCCATGCCAGGGGCAGAAATGCTAGTAGATTCAGCTGCAGGTTACGAATACCTAAGCATGCTTGATGGTTATTCTGGATATAACCAAATATATATTGCTGAAGAAGATACGTCAAAAACAGCATTTCGATGCCCAGGGGCATTGGGGGTCTATGAATGGGTTGTAATGCCATTTGGTCTTAAAAATGCTGGGGCAACGTACCAAAGGGCAATGAATTCTATGTTTCATGATTTTATTGAAAAAATTTATGCAAGTATACATAGATGACATTGTTATTAAATCTGCTTCAGGAAATGGTCATATAGACCATCTCCGACAATCATTCGAAAGAATGAGAAAATATGGATTGAAAGTGAATCCAATCAAATGTGCCTTCTGTGTTCGTGCAGATGACTTTTTGGGTTTCGTTGTACATAAAAAAGGCATTGAAATCAATCAAAACAAGACGAAAGCTCCTTCGACCAAAAAAGAACTGCAGTCATTACTAGGAAAAATAAATTTCCTTAGAAGATCTATCTCAAATCTAAGTAGTAAAACCCAAGTGTTTTCGTCATTACTTCGACTGAAGAAGGATTTTCAAAAATACTCTTTTTCTGCCATTCACATAGCTCCTGTCGAAAAAGACATTTTTGAGGGGGCAATTTGTTAGCCTATAATTTCGACAGGCTAAATTAAATGCAGTCAACGAGGTTTGATTTATTTTTAAAGTTTGACCTTGTATTTCAAGAGACAAGTATCAATTTCGACACTGAAATGAATTAAGCTATCAAGTTACATCAAGTAGATTTCGACCTCAGATTTGGCTAAGTCGAAGAAGCTGAAGACAGATATTTCGACAAGAAGGAGTTGGAGGCTGATGTCGAAGTAGGATCAAGTAACCGTTACCAAGAGCACGTAGCAGTTACATTTTTTAAACTTTGTACAGTTATTTTCTATTTGTATAAATAGTAGTTTCTCATAGGAAAAACGGGTCACAATCTCTCATACCAAGTTCCCACGCTCAAAGTACCGACACGCACTGAGAAACGAGTATAAGGAACACATGTATGATCTTGTGCACCACCCCTTTAAATTAATGCAATTTTAATTTTCCTTTTCTTTACGTTTCATGCAAATTTTCTCTTTGTTTTATCCTCCCTCATTTGAAGTAATTCGACGGTTATCTTCTTCTTTTTACTTTTAAACGCGCAATTCTGAAAAAACTTTAAACACAAACGGTCTTAGGATTTACTAGTTGATCCTGCAAGCAGAAGCAATTTCAAACTAGCGGTGTTTACCAAAATCCAAGGTAAACAAGATGCGAACCTTGATATGTTAGTATTTTAGATTATCTTCCTCTCACTGCTTAGAACTTCAATCCCTAAACCCATCAACACTCATCTTTGCGACACACCAGAAAAGAAATGGTAATAGGAAAAAACTAAGGAGAAGGATCAATAGAATGATAGGAATGGTATAAACTATTGAGCCGTCGCCGCTTGCTTAGCCTTGCATTTTTTAGTACTACTGTTCTCTCTCGTTCAAAAAATCAAAACGTTTTTTTTTCACATAAAAAATGTTTCTTTGGTTTTGTGGGCAAATTGAATATCATTCCATATTTTTTTTGGTAGATATCATTCCATACGTAAGAAGGTGCCAATAATATGAGAGTAAAAAAATTCATTAATTACTAATTGGAAATATTAATTACCATGTCAAAATTAGGGATTTTCTTGAATTGAATTTTTTTTTATACTCGATTGAAAATTGATTTTATGATATTTCCCGTAGGTGGGGATAAGGACATTCTATAGCTAAAAATGGAAGTAAGCTGATTTGTTTGTCATGTATTTCCATATTAAAGCATAAAATTGTTACTACAATTTGTAAAATTATTGTTACTGTATTTTGGTTTAGGAAATTAGTTGATTTGATTTTGATATTTAATTTGTTGTCAATTTGTAAAATGGTGGTCAATATGCTTTGATTTTCGGATAATCATATTTATAATTAACCACTAATCTATATTTTTTGTAGATTTTAAATTTTCAAATTTTCAAATACAAATAGGTCTATGAAAATTTTTATGACCATGGGCACTTCATGTGTTATGATGTTTTCTATATACTATTATATTTTATATTATAGTCTATAGATTGTGTTTTTCATGCATATTTCTTTAAATACAACCGAATGTGTGATTGTACCTAATAATAATAGTAATTATTATTATATTACGCCTTATGTGCTTTGTTTAAGAGACTAACGCTAACGCCTAGGAATTCAGGGAAAAAATATGCACCTAATTATTATTATTATTATTATTATTATTATTATTAGCACACATTACATGCTATGTTTGTTTGATTGGGGAAAAAATATAAACATTAATTATAACGACAATGGAAAAACTAATATATGGTGTGGTGAAAATAGATGGATATTGACAATTTAAATTAAATATAACATTGAGATACAACATCTGGGCATCGATTATGGATGTAATTTGAAATGGATAAAAAACGACATTCAAAAGAAAAAAAAATTGGAAAAAGAATATGAAAGTAAAAAGGAGGAATTTTTTTTAGATATACATCTGTTCTAGAATGGAATAGCTCAGCCAGGTTAACATTCCTCTTAAGCAACATAAATTCCTCAAGCATATGTGTACGATATTCCATTATATTCTTCAAATCACTGAGTTTTCAAAAGTAAATTAAAATGTGATCACAAATAAAAATCAGAAGCTGAATGATTTTTTCTTCTACCCTCATACCCTTTATATAGTAATTTTTAAACTCGGATTTGGTGGGAATATTGGCTGAAAGTTAAAATTCAAATTTCACAAATTTTTTCACAAATGTGCTAATTTCAAATTCAAATTCAAATCAGCCCAAAAGGTTAAATACTTATTAAGGTAATAATTTTAATGTAACATTTCAAATCAAATGTTTTTTTTTTTGCCATTTTCGGATTTCATGATTATTTTTTCTACACTAAAATTTGACATCCGATTGAATAAAAAAATTGTTCCTAACTTTGTGAATTTTTTAAAATTAAATTGTTTTAGTGAAAATTTTCGAAATTTAGAAAATATTTTTTTAAATTAAATTATATTAGTAACAATTTTAGAAAAGAATTTAGTAAAGGCTTGGCTGAAAATTAAATTAAGGTAACATAAAATATTGTGCAATTATTGGATTTCAATATTATTACTATTAATAAAATATTGAAAATCACATTTAGCGATTTTCTTCAATTTCAATTGTGTTGCAGGTAGATGGATAAAATAATAGTGAGGTGAAATTATAGGTAATGATCTGGATTAACGAATGAGTTTTCTAGTTGATTCACGATTTAGATGAAGTATTTTTATTATTGGAAATAATTGTATAAAATATTGCATTACAAAAATAAAGTATATTGCTAATTAAATGTGGGGCCTTGATATTGTATTTATTATAATGTTTATAAGAAATTGGCATTTGGCAATGTATTAATGGAGATGCATTTTCAAATGTTATATATATAGATTATTTTTTAGTTGAATAAAATGTTCGAAATTTTCAAGTGTAATTCTAGAAGCAAAGCAAAAACCTATAATCGTAATGATTGACGATATTAAAATTTATCTGGAGAGATGGATAACAAACAGGGACACAATTTTGAAATTTGAGGAAAGCATTTTATCTAGGATCAAAGAGATTGCAAATAGAATCCGACAATACACGGTTTTGGCTACTAAGGTGTGCCGGTGAGAATTGGTATGAAGTTGATGCTTACTGAGATTCCTTGTGTACATGCTATTTCAGCCGTGAAGCTCATGAATGTCAATCCTATAGTTGTAAAGGTTCTTTTTAATTATTAAACTTTTTAGTAAAATAATATTTTTTAAGCTAAATAATGTTTGAAGCTTTCAACCTGTAATATCACCAAAAAAAAAAAAGCTTTCAACCTGTAATTCTAGAAGCAAGGTAGAAACTCTCGTAACTATTTGATTTCATTCTCTTACATTTTTTGTTGCACAATTAATAATAACTTTTTTTCATTATTATGGTTCTATAAAAAATATTTCCAGTAGAAATCAAAGTTATATTGTTTGATCTATTTTGTGGCATAATAGATCGTAAATAATATTTTAACAATTTCAATTTGGAAAAGCTTCACGATCGATTTGGGTTTAATAACTATGGTCATAAGTAAACTCTTTAGAAGAATGATCTATTTTGAATTTCCTTCTTAAAAGCCTATGTTTGGTACACGTGAAAGAGGTGAGGGAGGTTAGGGAGATAGAAGTTGGAGGGAATGGTTAAATATTTGTCCATGTTCTTATATACTCTTGTTTTTAATTATTAAAATTAAATTTATAAATTAGTCATAGATTTTGTTTGTCTTTTCATAAGTTTCAACACCTCTCTCTTCTCTACTTGTCTTATTTTTCTGGTTTCAAACAATGCATTAATCCATTCTATTTCTCGCCTCTTTCTCTACCTCACCTATTGTTTTCTTCACAACTTCTCTTTTATACCAAACTCACCACTAAAAAATAAAAATATTTCAAAATCATTTTGTGGATCTAATAGTGCAAACAATGCAGTTGCAGAAGACAGTGCTTTGAGTCGAGGGCCTCACTATGGTCGTTGAATTGGGGGAGAGCCTCACAATGACTTCCTCCTTCTTACGCTCTCACTATTTCCCTATTTTGTCTTTTCGTGTTTCTATCTCATGTTTTTGATCTTCTCCTGCTACCCTTCATGTTCGTCACAAATAATATAAGGGTGAGAGGAGAGAGAAGGTGATTAACAATAAAGATATAATGATGGGTGGGGTGAAATTATGAGAGAGATAAAGAGGATAGAGAAACATTGAGGAAAGAACTGGAGGAGAGGAAGTCCTTCGACAAAGAGAAAATGCAAGGAAATTATACAATATGGAAAGGAGACTTGCCTTAAGTACATTGGAGAATCGAACTAGAAGTTTAGATCCAAATTAAAAAAATGAGAAAGACAGAGACTTAAAACGTAGATTTTTTTGATCAAATGATTTTAGATCATTGATAATTTTTCACTCTCATATCTTTTTTTTAACTAAATAAGTATTTTAGTCTATTTCTATCCAACTAACAATTTCAATTCTTATCCTTTCACTCAAATAATCAGATGGTTTAAGGATAAAAGATGATTTGTAATCAATGTTTTTAAAATAGACTAGAGATCAAATTAACCAAATCTCTAGATTATGGTTCAATTGGTTCACTCAATTCAACTATGATTGAACATAGTTGAACTCAATAACTAATAAATAAATAATAAATAAAAAATAAAAAGCATTACATTTTGAAATAAATAAATAACCAAAAAAATATTTCAGACGATTCAACCGACCTATGATCAAATTATTGCTGAATTAGCAGTTGGACTAACGGATTTCCAGTACAACCAACTGAACCAGCTGATCTGGCTCTCACAAAATTATTTGAAACGTGAAGCTCGAATATATTACTGCCAAACTAAACCCCAAAACAAAAACACTTACCGGCGTAGTTATCAATTACCTAACGAATTGACAGCTTAAGTACACTTTTGTTTGGCAAAGAAATCCAAATTTTCAAAATTCAATCTTCAATTCAAGTTTGCAATTTTAACCCATCGCAATTTTAAGTACACTCACCACTCTAACAAGAGTTCTAGCAATTTCACAAACACCCTAGCCAAAAAACTGTATCATACAATTTTCAATCCGTGTTCAAAAGAAACAACTCTCTTTGCCATAAAATGTCCTTTTTTCAGAGACGAGAGACGTTCATAAAATACATTTCTAACTTCAAATGAGCCAATTCCTAGGATCCCATTCTTGAAGAATAAACCCTCCAACTTCATTCCATCTCACTTAATCATCGTGTTAAATTCACATTATAACTGCCTCCATAACAGGACAATAGAATGACAAATATAGATCAAACACTTGAATTTCAAAAGATTAAATAATGCTTTTATCCAAGTAAATTTGATAAAAATGTTTCAACTTTTTCAAAAGCTAATGTATTTAAGCATATCAGTCTAGCCAATTTAGCCAATCTCTCAAGAAGCAATGCAAAATGAACAAAAATAGCATTGCAAACTAATCAAGTCTGCTTTATTTGCCAAGATAGAGTGCTCTTTGCACCACAGAATTAAATGTCCGAAAACTAAATCTCCAGAATTTCAAAAGCATAGTGCATAACAGCTAACTGAATGTATGAAAATTCTATCATTTTGAGGTGGCATCTTTCAGATATGCAATTAGATCAGCACGATCCTGAGGCTTCTTAAGACCAGGAAACACCATCTTTGTCCCTGGAATATACTGCAAGAGAGGATAAAAGAAAACGCAAATCAGTGACTTATTGTGATGGAAACAGATTTTCAGTGTTACCTTGCAACGTAAGCTTAAATTTCAACAGTATACCACCCTGATCGTAGTAGAAAAAGTCTAAACCTCAAAATGAAATTGCATAAAGTAGCACGAAATTGGTCATTAAAAACCATTCGAAATTGGTCATTAAAATCCATTCGATACAATTTTTTCATGTCATCTAGAAAGAAACACTGATATATCAATCTATGTTGTACCTTTTTGGGGTTAAGCAAGTAATCATACAAGGTTTTCTCCTCCCAATTCACAGCCATGTTCTTGTTAGCCGCAGAGTAGGAGTATCCAGGGGTCGTGCCAGATTGTCTTCCAAACAAACCATTCAGATTGGGTCCTACGATAGTAAACAAATAAAGCAAACATTTTAGCCTTTAGGATATTGCATAATGACATATTCAAGGAGCCAGGGAGGGGCACAGGAAACTGAAAACTAATGTCACAACTGTTGAGAGTTGAGACTATTATATGAGTGGCAGCAGCATAATGAAAAAGTAAAGCTAAACTAACCATATTTAAGCAAAATTAAAGAATAAATGATAAACCCTTATGCTTCGTTCATTCAACCGATTCAGCTCAAAAACAAGAAAGAATATCAACATGCATACATACATAGTCTGAGAGTATTGCCTGGCTTGATTACACAACTAAAAACCCTGATCATAGTAGAAAGAACAACGTTCTTGACTCTTTACTTAATTTTTTACAAACAGAGAAGCCTAATCAAACATACCCTGAGTCTTTCTTATCTCAATATGTTTAATAACTCTATAAAATATAAAATTAACAAAACAACTATTGATACGTAGCTTAAGTGAATAAATTTCCACAGGATTTAAAATACTTCATTTCAACGTAAGTATAGATTAAAAGTTTCTTTGTTATGAATGAAGGTTTTATCTGAAATTTAAATTTGTCATGTTAACATCACAAAGTCGTTAAATTCATATATTAGTGTATACTAACAAAATAAAATAAATAAGAACTCAAAAAAAAATGGAACCCTAAAGGAGTGGAATCACAACACAAACTATACATTTCTAGCTGCTAAACAAGTTAAAACGCAATAAGAACTGTTAATAGAGAAAAAAATACAAACTAACATGATATTAAACACTCTAACCACATCAATCATAAAAACCTTGACATCGATTAGGGTAAAGAAGTAATACAAGAACAAAAAGCTACTTTAGAGGAAAATTGTACGAAAAAAGCAGCAAAGGAAGTGTAGATCTGAAACTTTATTTAGGGCGGAAAGAAAAAGAGAAAGGAAAACGAAGATTATACCTTGCTTGTGACCGGCACCTTTGTCGACGGTATGGCACTGAGCGCACTTAGTCCTGAAGATCTTCTCGCCGACGGCCGGGTTTCCAGGCGGTGCCTCGTCGAACGACGCCATTTGAGAAGCTTCAAGAAACGTATAGAGAAAGAATGAAATTTGGGAATATGCTGTGAAAAAAACCCCTAAAAGTTTTATTATTTAAATTCAGCAGCGCAACGCCTTTCTTTTTTGACAAGGCAAGGACAACGCTCTTTCTGGAGCCACCGAAATCATTTTTTTATATGAATTTAATTTATAAAAATAAAATAAAATTTATCTTGTCAAAAAAATATAAATAATATTTTATATTATCTATTATTAATTATATGTTGATATTTGTCAAAAAAAAAATCAATTATAAGTTGATGCATTCAAAATAATTAATTATAAGTTGACATGTCGTTAAAAAAAGTGAGCAAACTCATATCCACTTTCACAAATTGTTATTAATTGTGAGTATAAAAAGTTACTCTAATAATGCACAGCAATTAAACTCTTTTTATATTTTTTTATCTTTTTATTATTTAATTTAACTGAATCAAATCAAATTATTAGTAGGATTTAAATAGTATACACCATTTCTATAAAAAAATTTACACCATCAACTAATAAAAAATCATGATATAAACAACTTTTGAGGTAGTTAAGATAAGTCAAGTCTTTTTTATAACACGTCGCTTCGTGATTGACTGACATTTTAAAAAACTTCTAGGATGACAATTAATAATTACTTTTTTGTCAATATTATTATTATTATTATTATTATTATTGTTACTATTGAATATTGATAATATTAAGTTTTTCCATAATATTCATGATATGTAGGGAAAGAAAGAATAATTAAAACTATTTTGTTATTGTATTCGTGAATCTCTCGGGGAACATTTTTTGGGATACAAAAGAGAATAAAGAAAACAAAAGAACAAAAAAAGACGCCTAAGGCCTAACAAAGGATAGCCCCTGAGCGTCCCCCTGCAGAAGTTGAGTCAAAGCAGCTGGAGGAGTCTCGACGATCACGTGCGGTTGAGAACCGGACAAGCCAAGCTTGGCTAGATAATCTGCACAAAAGTTAGCTTCTCTATAAACATGTATCCTAACTTCCCATGGTCGGGAAAGAAGGTCCCGGACCAGAGCCACCTCATTCCCATGCGTATGATATAGCACCTGTGCCTGCTCAATGAGTTTCAAGGTATTAAGTGAGTCCGAGTACCACAGGTATATCCCATTTATTTTTGCAGATGATGTTCTCTTATCTGCAAAGACAACCGTAGCGCAGGCGAAAGAGATTCGACGTGTGCTGGATTGTTTCTCCTCTATATTCGGTCTGAGAGTGAGTTTGGCAAAATCGATTATTTTTGCCTCTAACGGCGTCCCGGCCACAAAGACGAAAATCAAAGGTATCCTAGGCATCAACTTCACGGAGTCTATCTTTCATCGTCAAATATCCTAGCGTCTTTCCAACAGTGTCACTATCACAGCATCCTTCCATGGTGTCCACAGCTCCTCTAAAATGCTCTCATCGATAAAGCATTTCGGTTTAAACCTATCACCTCCCTCAAGCTCAATCTTGAATAGGTTTCCAGCCAATAAATCAACTTTCTCTCTTCTTGGTAGTGGTTCCTGAGCCCCCATTAACTTATCTCGAAAACTGATGTGTGGTTGAAGCCGCCCCAATCCAGTGGCTTTAGAGGGGGAGGAGTGACGTCGGCGCTCTCACCAGGGTGCTGCATGCTCTCGCTCGACTTTGGATTCTCTCCTTCCTCTCTATGTCTCTCTTAGTTTCCTCTCTCTCATCATTTATTTATAATTTTTTAATGATGAGAGAGAGTGAAACTAAGAGAGAGATAGAGAGGATGGAGGGAGATGCAGGGAGAGTGGAAGGAGAGGATCCAAGTCCCTCTCGCTCTCACTTTTTTACAAACGTGTTCTTGACTCTAAATTCAGGGACATTAAAATAACTAAATATTTTTTTTTACCAACATTGGAACGACTAAAATCAAAAAAGTGTCTTTTGCAAGGAGTTTTTAAAAAAAAATTTAGAGGGACTAAAACCAAAACACCTCATATTTGCAGGGACTAAAAACATATTTAAGTCTACTTTTTATTAAAGGTAAAAATGTCTAAAATTGTAAAATGTTTTACATGACTATTTTTTATTCTCACTATTCATTATTACTTGCTTTGTTAGAAGGTTTCAGTGACTTGTTACATGCAAATTAAGATACTATTAATTTATATTAGTAAAATATTAAAATATTCTCTTTGTAGTTGTCTTGAAAGCCCTTGCTAGGGTACAATTTGAAATAAATTTAAAAATCTTAGAGCTAGCAAATACCCTAGAAGCCCTTGCAAGACAATGAACTACTTAACTGGCTTGTCTCTTAACAAAACCAATCCTTTTTATACGACTTAACAAAACTAATCCTATAGTTTGTATTTCAGCGAACAATATTCTTGCAACTAGCGATGAGAATGCCAAAGTCTAAAAGTGAATCTTTACCCCTGTGATGAGCGTCTACAATTTTCTCACGATCTAGTTCTATGTGCATATTGTCTTGTCCTTCCTCCAGAACCCATTTCAGACCCTTCCAAAAAGCAACACCTTCAGCAACTTTTGGAGATGGAGTGTCATTAAACCATATTGATTTAGCATTTACCAAGACACCTAGCGCATCCTTTATACATCACCTCACGCTAGCCAATGGACTTTTAGTTCTTTGTCTCCAAAACGCCTCTTCTTGCGATAGAAGAGTTTCCATGTGATCATGCACTTCTTTATAACGAGAGGAGTTTTCTCTATTAGTACTCTAACACAATAACTCCCTTCTACATATTTGTATCTCCCTTTGATATTTTCCTCTTAACTCACACTCCCATATATCCATTTCTTTGGTGCAATTTCCTAGCTTTAGTAATAGATCCCTTTCACAAGTAGCATCCCATCCTCCATCGACAACTTGGTCTAGAGCTTCCAACCAGTATTTTTCAAAATGAAACTTTCTGTTACGGTCTGCTCAAATGGTACCGTATGGATTTAAACATAACGGAGAATGGTTGGATTTTTTTGAAATACACTCGGTGGTAGAAAGAGGTCTGTCCAAGTTAACTTCATTTGTCTGAAAAGTCCCAAGACATTTCCTTCAAGTGAAAGCATATATGTCCATTTGTAATTCCATGAGGCAACTATCCATCACTGGTTTTCTAAATCCCCTTATCCTCCAATGATCATAGTCATGGCATCCTCTCTTCTCATTATTAGACAAGATGTCATTAAAGTCGTCCATCACACACCAAGGTAAAGTATCCCAAGATTCATAAGGATATCCACTATTTGGATAGCCTTAGAATCCTATTAGCCTCCAAGTTGGGTGACCCAATTGTTTTATTTCAATATTTATAAATTTTGGAGAGTAACTCAGGATAAGAAAATCAAAAGGATGACGCCAAAGGATGGCCAAACCACCACCTCTAAAAGGCCCGTCAAAATTTAAACGAATACGAGTTTTCTCAATTCTACTAAAATAAACCAAAATTTCACACAGAGAAATAACATCCGAACGATAAGTCTGAACGAGGTCTCCGAGAGAATGAATTGCTCTCGAGTCACCTAAGCAGGGCCGTCCATGGGCCTGTGTAAGCTGTGCTACTGCACAGGGCCCCGGCCTAATGTAAAGTTTTTAGGGCCCAAAATAATTAACCGATAAGTTAAGTAAATAATACTCTGACTTTTAACGTGAATCGCAACCCAGCTTAGTGGTCACGGGTAGGCATTATCATGTTTGGAGATTTGGAGATTGGAGATGAAATGGGCTACACGAGGTTGAATCCCACCGTATGCATTTTTCCTTTTGTTCCGTTTTTTGACATAATCTCCTTTTTTCCCTTTTTTTGACATAATCTTTCTCCTTTTTTTTTGACATTTTTTTTACAGGTGCACGCTGTTTCTTTTTTTTTTTTTTGACATATTTTTGTTTCTTTTAGTTAAACATTTGAAATTTCAAAAAAATAATTTCAACATTTTAAAATCAAAATTAATTAAATTTACATTTGTTTTTTAAGAATATTGTAGTTTTGAGTTTTTAACCGAATTTCTATCGACGAATTAAAATAGTTTTTTTTTTCAAAATTTAGTTCTGTTTGTAGCTATAGTATTTATTTAATTTATATTTACTTTTTTTGGCCCCCACAGTAAATTATGTATCCATCACTAAGAGGCCCAATTTATAAAAGTAGGGGCCACATTTTTAAGACTTGAACAAAGTCTCTCAATTGTTTGGAACGACCCTGCACCTAAGTCTCGACAGTTCTAAGTTTCTGTAATTATAAATAAGAGAAATGCTACATAATTTACTCTTTAAGGGAAACAACACTAAACTTCTCCAAAAAACTCTCTCACAAGGAGGAAAAAAAACTTTCTCACTGAGGAGAAAAACCATAATAATAATAATAATAATTTGTTGATGGATAGATAAAACAAATTTCAATTAATCAAAATGAATTGAAAAGAATATGTCGCTACCCTAGGGTTTCACAAGATGTTTCTGTAATTATAAATAAGAGAAATGCTACAAACACTTAGGTGTTACTAGCATTTATTATCTTATAAAAAAATATCTACGAGAAAATCGAATGTCTGTCTTTACCTCATCAACTCTTTTGGTGGTGCTGGAATCTTTCTTCTATACGTTCAATGTCACTTGTAATAATTAATAAAAAAGATTCATTCACCTCTGTATGGTTGACGGCAGGTGCGAAAGAACTGGATGAGTTCAATTTTTGATTTCTACCAAATCGAGGAACATTAAAAATTGAGCACATGCTATGCTATCGAAGACGGATGCATCTTGCCACATAGCCATCATATTTAAATGGGGTAAATAGCCAATTTGGTCCCTGAAAGTGTAACTCGCTGTCAATTTGGTCTCTCAATTAAGCAAAAATGCAAAAAGGTCCCTCAATGTGTAATCTGTCTGTCACGTTAGTCCCTCCCGTTAATGTACGTCGCTAACTCCGTTAATCCGTCTGTTACTGTCAGTTTAGTCCCTGAAAGATGTCACTTACCGTCAGTTTGGTCCCTGAAACATATACGTGAATTCATTTTAGTCCCTCGATTCTTAAGTTACTTCTCCAGAATTTTAAACCAGAGTTTACTAGCAGATGAAGTTGAAGCACCAACTATTAAATTTCAAACATCAATCTTATTGTGGCTAATTCATGAGGGTATACTTGTATTTTCTCTTATACAGTTTACTTGTTAATTAGTGAGTTAATTGAGTCTTTTATACTGAAGTTAATAGGCTGATAAGTTAGTTACTTTACAGTTACATAGCTTTGCGTTTTATACTGATGTGGCGGTGAATAAAGCAGTACTCTAAATCCTGCTCTTGTAATAACTGGCTCAGAGAGTTAATTGAGTCTTTTATACTGAAGTTAATAGGATGATAAGTTAGTTACTTTACAGTTACATAGCTTTGCGTTTTATACTGATGTGGCGGTGAATAAAGCAGTACTCTAAATCCTGCTCTTGTAATAACTGGCTCAGAGATGAATGCAATCTTTCATTCTCACCAAAATCATTTTTCTGTTAGATTCTGTGTGTGCAGTGAGTGTGTGTGTGAGGAAAGTGAATGCTTAGAGATCAATTTGCTCCAACAAATTGGTATCTAGAGCTCTCTGATTCTGGGAAAAACGAGTGCTGCGTGAGGTGTGCGTGATTTCAATTCTGAAATTCACATTGAATTGAAGATTGAAATCGAAAGAAATCACAATTGATTTCTAGGGTGGGTAAACACGAGTGGTAGTGAGAATTGAGTGACTCACACACAGATCGGAGATGAACGGTGGTAACGGTGGCTTGAATACGAAACTTCCGGTGTTCGACGGTAAGAATTGGAATCGATGGTCAATCCAGATGCGAGTTCTGTTCGGAGCTCAAGATGTGCTTGAGCTTGTGAACGATGGCTACATTTCGGTTGCTGAAAATGCCACAGATGCTCAGAGGAACGCTCAACGTGAGACGAGGAAGAAGGATCAGAAGGCGTTATTCTACATTCATCAGTGTGTAGATACGAAGGTGTTTGAGAAGATCGCCGAAGCAACCACGACGAAAGCAGCGTGGGATACTCTGGTTCGTTGCTACGGTGGTGACGCGACGGTGAAGAAGGTGAAGCTTCAGGCGTTGCGAAAACAATACGAGAATCTGCAAATGGAGAGTGATGAGAAGATTGGTGACTACACTTCTCGTGTTGTTACAGTTACAAATGAGATGAAGACGAACGGAGAAACAATCACAGAGCAGTTGATCGTTGAAAAGGTATTGAGATCCCTCACTCCTCAATTTGATTTTATCACGGTTGTTGTACAACAATCCAAGGACACTAGTGTTATGAAAATAGATGAACTGCAATGTATCTTAGAGGCACATGAATTGCTGGTAATTGAGAGAGGTAATGAGAAGGAATCAACCCAGGCACTTAAGGCACAAACTGTTAATAACAGAAACAATGATAAATCTAAGTGGAAAGAAAAGAAACAGGCATGGCTCAATAAGAAAAATCAGAAAAATAGTGGTAATAAGGCTGATAAACCTGAGTCTTCTAACCAAGGAGGGAAGAAGAACTATTATGCTAAGAAGGATAAGGGGAAATTTGATAAGAGGAAGATTCAATGTTTTAATTGTGACAAGTATGGTCACTTTGCTGATGAGTGCTGGTCTAATAATGATGAGAAAGGACAGAAAACTGATGAACAAGCCAAGCTAGCACAAGGAGATTCCAGTGATGAGGCTGTGGTATTAATGGTGACCACAAACAGTAAGAATGAGATAGTAGGACTGTGGTATATGGATACAGGATGCTCCAATCACATGACAGGGAATAAACAGTGGTTGATAAACTTTGACAAGAGCAAAAGAACCAGAATTAGATGTGCTGATGATGAGTATTTGACTGCAGAAGGAATGGGGGATATCCTGATGCAGATGAGTGATGGTAGCACTGTATTGATTGAAGAAGTGTGGTATGTGATAACTCTATTTTATATAGAGTTATTTGTGCTTTTACACTTAGATAATTGCCTAAAAACAAGTCCATTATGTGTTAAATATGTTAGTATTAATAAAATAACAACATTTATAGTTTTAGGATAAGAGAAGCCCATAACTTAGCATTTTATTGTATATTGGTATGTTTGATGTGTTTATTTAGTGCAGCCGCAGTATAGAGCAATTGCACCAGCTAGTGCAACAGCATTAGGTGCAATTGCACCACTCTGTACCGAGAGCAGCTCACAACCCCACATTGGAAGCACCTCAATTCATACCATTGCTATACTGCTTATTTGGAGTGCTGCTAGCTCAGAAGTCACATGGGGTCACATGGTCACTTACCAAAGGAGGCGCCCACAATCAAAAAGGCATCATAAACATCTATCTCGAAGAACATGTGGCAACATATAATTGGACCTCTCTTCAAAGGTTGAGTGCTGAAATTGAAGATGATCTCTTGCTTTTTAAAAGTAACCATGGTTAACACTTTTGGTCAGCTTGATCATTAAGGAAACCCTCCAATCAAGGAAATCTCCCAAGGCTATAAATAGGACCCAAAATCTCACTTGAAGAATCATCTTCTTTTTAATTCTTCTTCATCTTTTTAGTTTAGTTTTTCTTAGTTTCAAAGTTTTATTTTTCTTTTAGTTTCATAGTGTTAGTTTGAGAGGAAGGTGAGAGGAAATTGACAACTTCTATCTTCACTTCTTCAAAGAGCTAATAGGTGCAAGAAATTGGTTGTAAGCAAATATATGCAAGAGTTTTCATTTGTTACTATTTTGAATTCTCTTGTATTTCTTTTTATTGCAATATGCTTTCATTCACTTATATTTCCTTTATCATGTCCAACATGAGCTAAATCTCTTTAAGTTGGGATGTTAGAACAAGTAGGGTTATATTCACTTAATTGGCTTATAACTAGAAATCAAGAACTAAGTAAGGATAAGTGTTTAATGAAGCTTTTTGTTAAACTTGTTTTAATAAAGTTAGCTTGTTAATTCCTTGTTAATTCTTAGCTTAAGGGGAGGATGTAGATTCTACACTCTTCAAACAATTGGTGGGATCATTGAGATACCTGTGTAATACTAGGCCAGACATAAACTACTCAGTTGGAGCTGTGAGTAGATTTATGAGCAAGCCAAAAGTGCTCACTATCAAGCTGCCTGCAGAATCCTAAAGTATGTGAAAGGGACTCTGAGATATGGTATATTGTTTCATGTTGTTATACAGAAGAATAAGGAGGACTTGGTAGGATATTCTGATGCAGATTGGTGTGGGGATAAAGTTGATAGAAGAAGCACCACAAGATACTTATTCTTGTGGAATGGAGCACCAATCTCTTGGTGCTCAAGGAAACAGCCTGTAGTAGCTCTGTCTTCCTGTGAAGCAGAGTACATTGCAGGAGAATTCACTGCTTGTCAAGCAATCTGGCTTGATGCTTTAATGGAGGAACTGAAGATTGAAGTGAAGAGACCACTGAAGTTGCTGATAGACAACAAGTCAGCAATCAGCTTAGCCAAGAACCCAGTGCTACATGGTCGTAGCAAACACATTGAGACTAAATTCCATTTCCTACGTGATCAGGTCCAGAAGCAGAAGATTGAGGTGTGTCACTGCTCCACACAAGTTCAATTGGCTGATATACTAACTAAAGGATTGAAGACAAATCAGTTTTTAAAGCTGAGAACTAATATGAATGTTACTGAGACTGATAGCATGAATTAGGGGATGGTATTGTGGCTAATTCATGAGGGTATACTTGTATTTTCTCTTATACAGTTTACTTGTTAATTAGTAAGTTAATTGAGTCTTTTATACTGAAGTTAATAGGCTGATAAGTTAGTTACTTGACAGTTACATAGCTTTGCGTTTTATGCTGATGTGGCAGTGAATAAAGCAGTACTATAAATCCTGCTCTTGTAATAACTGGCTCAGAGATGAATGCAATCTTTCATTCTCACCAAAATCATTTTTCTGTTAGATCCTCTTTCTCTCTCTGTTAGATTCTGTGTGTGCAGTGAGTGTGTGTGTGTGTGAGGAAAGTGAATGCTTAGAGATCAATTTGCTCCAACAAATCTATTATGAAATTTAGGTTGACAAGTATCATCGTCAATTCCGTGAATCATCTTCACTTTAACAATACATCAAGTCATTCGAATTGTTTCAAGTTAAACTTCACCCAAATTCCCAATTATCATCAAACTAATCCACTGGGTTCAAATTGATTTTCATCGAATCATTGGTCTAAGTCAATTTATAATATTTATTTTGGTATACAAGTCAATTTATAATTTTAATTGAATATTCATTTTTCACAGTAGTTTTATAACGAAGTCTTTTAATATTTAAAACTGTAAATATAATACCAGATGATCACTCGTTTACGATCTAAGATTACAATAAATTATTATTATTATTATTATTATTATTATTATTATTATTTTCACTTGCTTTGAACCTGCTTGTGAATTGAATTTAAGAATGAATAAAGAAATTGTGAATGAATAAACCATACCTGGTTTTTGAGCTTGTTTGGACAGACAAATTGGCAGCCTGTGCCCATAACAGAGGAAATCGAACTTATGAATTATTAAGGACAAGAGATATGGTCGTCTCTAATCTCTATCAAGAGAGATGGTGAGAAATATCCAAGTAAATCAAGCCATATATAACAACCACACAGTCTAAAAAAATGTGTGAATGTTTTGGAAATTCAATTGGAGTTGATTGATTTGTCTTTTAACCCATTAAAGAAATATCTCCATATTTGTAATTTGGTTGATTTAAGAGAAAAGAGAGTGTTTGCGTCAAAAAAAATATAGAAAAGAGAGTGTAACATGTCAAATTTAGTCACACCCGATTAAAACTTGATCCCCTTCATTTCCAAAACCTATTTCTTCTCTAAAACAAAAAACAATAGGAAAACAGGCACCGAAAGTCTTTCTGGTTTAAAATTCTGCAAAAGTAACTTAAGATTCGAGGGACTAAAATGAATTCACGTATATGTTTGAGGGACCAAACTGACAGTAAGTGACATATTTCAGGGACTAAACTGACAATAACGTATGGATTAACGGAGTTAACGACGCACATTAACGGGAGGGACTAACGTGACAGACGGATTACACATTGAGGGACCTTTTTGCATTTTCACTCGATTGAAGGACTAAATTGACAGCGAGTTACACTTTCAGGGACCAAATTGACTATTTACCCTATTTAAATGTTAAACACACTTTGTCTTATTTTTTAAATGGAAGGCACAGATTTCATCAGACCATTATATCATGGGAGATAATTTTTTGCCTTAGAATAGTTTCCACTTAATTTCACTCTGCCCCTTCACGTTAGCGCAATACGTTTTCATCTTCTCTCTCTCTCTCTCTCTCTCATGTTCCTTATGTACCCAACCTATTATTGCAATTTCCCATCACTGTTGCTCCTTCGCGTCGGGTTGTTCCTCCTTGTTTGTTCATCTCCTTCTTAAGGTTTGCTTTTTATCCACTTCATTTTCTCTGCTTATTTTGTTCGCGAATGGATTTTTTGATGGTGTTCTTATTTATGTTTTTAGTGTTTTTTTTTCTTCCAAAGTTTAGGAGAAGTTACCGTCATAATATTGTGAGATGTTAAGGACAATTTAGACATAAGTGATAGTATATTGAAGTGATAAATATGTCTTATATAGCACTACTCTGGTCTTATTTACAAGAAGAAATTATAGTTTTAAACTAATTGAGTAACTGATGTATTTGGTCTGTATTATATATCAGATACATCTGTTATTCAATAAACTTAAAACTGTATTTTTTCTTATGGAAAGAACTGTGTTTGTTTATGGAAATAGTGATGAAAGTGTGTTAAATATGCGTGTGTCTGTTTTCAATAAAAGCACCAACTCTAATGAATCCACAACTTCTAGTTATGGTTCCAAACCTACCACTCCCACCACCATTGTGGTCTCAACTCCACCTGTACCATTCATGGTCCCAGGTCCATAACAATCAATGATGTAGTTAATTCAAATTCTAGGATTTTAGTAGTTTCGACCAAGACAAGCTTGATTATGTGTAGACCTTTAAGGCTTGTTTGATATTTAAGATAAGGAGATATGATATGATAAGTCTATCATATATTGTATCAGTTCAATGTTTATTGAGTTATCAGTATATGATAACTTAACCTCGTGACTTAAATTAGCTGCATAATTGATTACTTAAATTGAAATGATCATTCAATTAAAACAGATTTGGAACATTGCATTATCAAAACACACTATTATTACATTAAGGACACAGAACTAACAGAAGTACACCAAAACACATACCATAGCATTTGAATAAAACACATGCTCATCATGATGGATTTTTCCTTTTTATGTAACAAACAAGAAGACAAACGCCAATCCACCAAACATAAAATGGGTTGTCCAAGACATCCTTATCATTCCATTTTAAGCGGCTACAAACAAATAGAGAACTTTAATTTGATGCACTAGTACGGATCACTATTAATTTCATGAGAAAAGTTTGATATGAAGTATTCCATTCCTTAGTGCATGTCATATGATGCCTCCAACAGACATTCTCTCAGGTTTTTCACTAGATCATTTGTGGCCATGCTGTGCTCGTCATCCATCTGCATAATTGCTACAGCAATTTAGATGAGTCTGTTTATTATAATTTTCTTTAAAAAAATAATCATTTTTTTATAAAGAAAATTTATTTTAAAACTTTTCTATCCTTTTGTTACCGTTTTAAAAAAACGGGAACCTAAAAATAATCTAAAAGCTAATTAAAATGGGAAGCTGTTTTGAATAGTTTTTCATAAAAATCATTTTTTATATAATGATTTTTTTTAAAAAAAGTGATTTTCACTGTATTACACAGACATAAAACAATTTTTGCTTTTCTTAAGAATCTCTAAAATCTAATCTCTATTTAAGACTAAAACAATTTATTTTTTAATCAATAACAAACTGGCCATAAATCCCACTTTATCATATATATGTGTGTGTAACATTTCTAATTACATAAAGGCAGAAAGTCCAAAAAGATTTTTTTTGTCACGAACTTATAATGTAGAGGACCTATTTGGAAAAAAAAACTTAATATAATTAATGTGAATATTTAAAATAATTTAAAGAACCTCAGATGTATTTTTGCTTATAAAATAATACACTCGAAATTACGTAATATTTTGTTGGTTCAAGGAATATTGATTCATACCTGAGCAATAATGTTATTGGCAAGAATAGAAGTTCCAAATGGCAATACGCTAGTACTTGTTATAGAGAGATGGAGCTTTTGAAGCAAGATATGTGTTTTGACCATTATGTCCTTTTGCTTCTCACAAAGAATTCTAATGAGTACCTTCTTCTCTAAAACTCTCACTTCAACCTCTAACAGTGATTCTATGTTCTTGGTGCTTTTATTTGAGGATGCTTGAGATTTCCAGATAGATATTGCTGAATTTACTCTTTTAGCTTCGTTTTGATTCTCCAATTCTTTAACACGCTTTTGAAGTTGTTTCGTGTAATTTACAGCCTCATGAAGTACATAAGCCTTGTCCATCTATACAATAACAAAATTACAACACAATTATATAACTTTTTTTGACCAAATTTATATAACTTTTAAAAAGCTTTAAATTTGTCTATTTAAAAAAAATGGTGATGTAGGCTAGGCCATAGACTCTTGTCAGCTGGTTGGAGGCTTATATGTTTCCACCCCTAACTACAAATAGAAATGTAAATTTATCAAAACGTCTTAGTTTTTTTCTAGAGCTTTTCATTTTTCAACCTCACTTTGATGTCTAGAGAAAAGAGACTTTGGGCCCGTTTAGATCAGCCTATTTGGACTTATCTATTGGCAAAAACATTTGTAAAACTGTTTCAGAAAGCTTATAGAAACAGCTTATCATGACATGTCATAAACTGTTTTCAGCTAATTTCCATAAGCTCCAAAGAATAGCTTATGAAAACTGTTTATGGCTTATAGAAAAATAGTTTAACAATATTTCATCTTTTATTATATAAACAGCTTATACAGAAGCACTTATATGATAAGCGTTTATATATGCCACAAGCATTTAATGAAGCTGTTTATCTAAACAGACCCTTTAACTAGTTCGGAGCTCAACCAATAGGTAAGTAAAGTTGGGTTCCATTTGTTCTAGCTAGAAATTGAACTCAGCTAGAAATTGAACTCAGGTTACTACCCAAACCCAACTTCCTCATACATTAAATGCGTTAACCACTGCCACTCGACCTTAGAGAACCCGGAGTACTCGAGCTTGCCAGCTCATGTAGTTCTCTTTGACATCCAAAATTTAAACTCGAGATCTTTGAATGAAATCCAAACCCAATTACTGTTCGGACAAACCCTTATCGGTTTAAACGCTATCAGATTATGATATTAAATAAAAAATGGCTAAAAGTAAGAAAAAGACAGGTGAATTCGTAAAATCAATCATTCTCTCTACTACAAGCCAAATATTTTTTTTACGTGCGCAATGACGTGTTGGGAATACAATAAAAGCATAAAATATTTTGAAGATTGCAAAATCTTTCATGTTGATTTTATATTTAATTAATTCATTCATGAGAGAAAGAAACTGACCTTCTTCAACCCAGGAATCATTGCTGAAAGTTGTATGATACTTTCAGTCAATTCCCTTCTTCTTTTCCTCTCAGCTAACAAATGATCTATTGTTTGTGTCTTAGGTGATGACCTTCTAGCGTTCTTTTCAAAACCATCTTTCTCCATACTCTTTCTTTTAGATCCCATTGGAAAATTATGTGACTTTGGTTCATTGATAACTTGTTCATCAACATTTGAGTTATCAAAAGATAGAAGGCAAGTGGTTGGAGAAAAAGCACTCATTTCCAAAGACTTGAGGGAATTTGAGCTATTATTTTTGTGAAGGGTATTGTTGTTGTTGTTGTCATAAATTGTTTCATCAAAGGACAAATTGCTGCTGTTTGTAGGGCTAGTGACATAACCTTCAACAATGTTGTTTTGTTGGATTCTATTGGAATCATCTGGTTGATCAAGGATGATCTCTTTGAGAAACTCTTGTTCATCAAATGAGCTATTACTTTCATTCAAGATATCATCTTCCATTTCCTATATGAGAAATAATTGGACACCACCAAAGAGAAAAACATAAAGATAGTCAAATAATGCAATATGAAATTTTTATAGTAGTAAATGTATATATGATGATAATTAATTGTTTGAGTGTGCTTTTACCAAAAAACAAATCAAATTCTCCAATGAATCCTCCATTATTAGCACAATGAAGAGAACCTCTAAAGTGGTCTTTGTGCATTAGCCTAGTTGATGTGAGTAGGCGTTTCGAATTATATAGCCAAAAATATGCAACTCGTTTTTTTTGTGTCCATTTATTAATTCCAAAAAAATCCCTTTACTGTTAGTTGTCATGACAATTTTAGCGACATAGGACGTCTGCTCGCGGGTTTGAACCCATGAGAAATACTCCCTCCTCCTTTCCCATTTACTTATCATTTTTTGGATTTTTACATATACCAATGAGACTAATAAATTTTGTTATTTTTGATACAATTATTTCTCTTTTATCTATAATACCCTTAATAATTTATTATCTCATTTCATATATTTCTCTCTCTATAATAAATACTTAAGGGCGTTATTGACAAAACAATAATAGTGGTGCATTGAACTTTGGCTTTGTTTGGTAAAAAGTAGCGGATAGTGGATGAGCGGATAGCAGATAGCGGATGAGCTAGCGGATAGCGGATAAGCTAGCTAATTAATAACAAATGATGTGTTTGGTAATTAAAACTAGTGGTTGAACTAGCTGATAAATGTAAAATGTCATAAAAGGACATATTTATTTAATTCTTGATTACATATATTTAATAAGGATACAGAAGCAATTTAAAAAAAATAAAAAGGGTAAAAATGATAAAAAAGTGAAACGCTATCCGTCAGCATTTGAAAAAACGCTAAACGCTACCCGAAAAACGCTAAACGCTTACCAAACACATGCACTCTTCACCTGCTACTTACATCCGCTATCCGCTAGCAGATGGGACACGCCAAACGGAATCTTTAAAAATGACAAGTAAATAGAAACAATTTTTTTCTACAAAAGCGACAAGTAATAAGGAACGGAGGGAGTAATCTTTTTTTACTGATATTTTTTCCCTTAAAGAGAATTTATATCAAAAAGTTTTAACTAAGCTCATATATTTCTTGCAGTGGCCAAAGCTCATTATGAGAAAAATGTGAGCAATAAAAATGTTTTTTTTTCCGTTTTACATATTTTAAATGAGAGGTAGATAAAAAATGTTTTTTTCGATTTACACATTTATTGTTTAAAAGTGATATTAGTTCTGGACTAATACTTTAACCTAGATGAACTTATTGAAGAGGACAAAAGTCTGTCCATGTTGCATAGTTGTTTTTGTTCACAAAGACTAATTAATTAGACAGATCCTCAAGTTGCAATTGCCTTACGAGGTCTCTTTTGTTAGTATCTTTGGAGAGGGTAGTCGTTGTAGGAATGCATTGACAATTATTGGGTATTGCCAATTTAATGATTTGATTTTTTATGAGCAGTTTCCTATTTTCGTAGGACTGTTATTACTTTTTGATGTTGTAGAGAATTTTATTCCAAAACTTGTTCATTCTTAGTTCTTGATTTTGTTTTATAAAAAAAGACTAATTAATTAAGATTTAAGATTACCTTAAGAAAATTAGGATCATATTGTCACTTCAGTTCAGCTAAATGTCCCAGAATGGTAGCTCATGTGATTAGGGGTTCGAACCCTGCTCCCCTCTTCCCTCTAACTACTAACACATTAATTTATAATCAATTTGCCTATTAAAAAAAAGCTAAATGCCAAAAGATATTTCAACAACCTATGATGATGGTGCCCTACCTAGGCGAGTCACTCTCAATTGAGCAACATATTTTTTTTTGATCTAGACCAGGGTATCCATCGCCGAACGCAGTGACTAATCCCCTCGCTAGATTGTAGGCAACTCGAAGAGTGGGACAGCTGGCCCAGGGATTTAAAGCTGCTCCATGCCCAAGGCGAGGATCGAACCCTCGACACTTGGCTCGATTGAGCAACATATGTAACTCGGTAAGAAACAAAATAAGAAAATAATGCATTATTTTAAAGAAAATTTAGATACAGTTCTATATTTTTGTTGGTACTCTTTTCTAATCATAAAACAATTAATATGCGAATTATTTTTCACTTTTTTTGAGTTATTTTTAAGAAAACCGTCAACATCTTTACTGTAATTGAAAAAGATTACGATCGAATAACACTATCATCTAGGCTACACCTAAGTTTTTCTTATTTTAATAGACATTCAATAATTCATGGATAAATAATAAATTATGTTAGACAACTATTGTGTTGGGGGACCGCTTCTGGGAGGTATTACTTATTAAGGGGGTACGAGATTCCTCCCAACTTTCTAATGGGATTTTTTTTGGGTACCCCCACCTTTTCCCTCAATGCCCCCACAAGATTTTTTAAGACGAAAATACTCCTGCCTAAAATGAATGTGATCGGATTTGTCTTAGGGGGAGGTAAATCCGATTTGCTAATTTTAGCCATCAGATTTACCTTTTTGTGCACCCCCACTAGGTAAATACGACTTTAAAATTAACAAATCGGATTTACCTTAGGGGGAGATAAATCTGATTTGTTAACTTTAGCCATCGGATTTACCTTGGGGGGAGGTAAATCCGATTTCCCTAAAAAAAGGAAAATCGGATTTACCTCCCCCCAAGGTAAATCCGATTTTGGATATTAATTTTTTAAAAAAAACTTATAAAAACGCTACTAAAAATCCGTTAAAGAGTTAGAACTAATTCAAAAATTATACAAACACCACTAAAAATCTAATAAAACCAAACTAAGGCTATGCAAAAAAATTTAGATTTTTTGGAGACTGTGAAAAATTAAAAAAATTAATAGAAAATAGTAAACGATGGAATTTGAGAATTTGAGCCCCCTATTGTGAAAGAAGTCACTTCTTCAAGAGTATTGATCCTTGATTTATTTCGGATTTAATGGCTGTGGTTTCATTGCAATCGGAGTAGGTTGCCCGAAAACTGATTTTTTAGCCTAAATTATTCGCTCGACGTACAACATCGTCACGTGTTAACGAACAACAGACTAAATTGAACCCAAAGAAGACCGATATTCATATTATTGATATCTAATTTCTTTTTTCTTAAAAAAATAATTTAAATTTTTTAAATGATTTATTTATTTATTTTTGGATAAAAAATCGGATTTACCTATGGGTGGGGTACATCCGATTGGAAATCGGATTTACCTTTGGGTGGGGTAAATCCGATTTTCCTTTTTTTTTTTTTGAGTTCGGGATATGTTGGGGTTTTTGAATTTTGTAAAGGGGTATTTTGGTCTTTTCAAGGGTGTGTGTGTGTGTGGGGGGGGGGGGGGGGGGGGGGGGGGGGGGAATTTGTCTCAACCCAATGATATTTGGTTGAGCCCAACTAGGGGGAATAGGTCAGACCGTCTGACAGGGGCCTACGACCCAGCTCATGTCAGGCATCGGCCAGCCCAAGCTGGTTTTTCAAATAGACTAAGGTAAGGCTTTTTAAAAAGCTCATTTAACTAAAAAGGCTAGACTACATGTCATCGAAAAAGCCTATTAAGCCTACCAGGTCGGCCTATTTAAGTAAATATATATAATACTTTTATTTATATTATTGTTATTATATTAAAGATAATATAATAATGAATTATCTCCTCACAATACTAATGAATTAATTTACAACAGGTCACAGGCCAGGCTCAGGCCTAACACTTTCAACGCGGGTCAGGCCCAGGCCATGCAAAGCCCAGCTCGGCCCAACCTAGTAATTATCTCCTCACAATACTAATGAATTAATTTACAAGTATTTTGAGAATAATAATATATTGAAAATAAGTAGATTAATTAACATTCGCTTATGTTTGAATTTACCTAATAGCATATTTATATGCTTACAATTAAGATAATAATAATACATGGACAAATAAATTAGTAGTATCTTGCCCCCACAGTTGGTTACATTGGCAATTTTAATTAGTGACACAGAGACGTCTCGAATTTGAATCGAGTGCGACTAAGTGATGGTGTGTGGTATTTATTTGTCATTTCGTCTAAATTCATAAAAAAACATTAGTAATATCTAAATTTAATTATGAGTTCGATAACAATGTAATAACAATGGAAAAAAACATTTTTATAGGTGGTTCATTCATAATTCACAATGATCCAACATTATAATATCATTATTTAAAGTTTTTTTTTTTCAAATATAAAGTTTTGTATACAGACAAACTCCCTAAATTATTTGAGTGTACTTTGTAGAAAAATGAAAAATAAAGTTTATAAATAATATATTTTAAATGTTGAGATTATTATAAAAATATGAAAGAGATGTAAAAAAAATTTAAACCGTCCTAAGCCCTCCATAATCTTTTTCTAGTATATTTTTTGAATTCCCCCATATTAATAGGTTTTAGTATTACGAAGAAAATTAAACTCAATATTCAAGGTGGGAGTCTACCGCTTCTTAAAGTTTTCCTTCTCACGAAAACAATAAGTCGCTTTTATAATTGAAAATTTGATAAGTTTTACTCAATCTGTCTCATTTTAAGTGTCATATTTAATTTGTGCACAATTCTTAAGAAAAAGATTAATGGTGTTAATTCAACTATAAAATCAATTTTATTTACTATAATTTATGGTAGTTAGTTGAATAGTTCGGCGAGTTGAGATGCAATAATAAGGGTAAATTGGTGGAGAAAATTAATAAATATTGTATTAATATTACAAATAATTTGAGATGAAAAATTATTACAAAAAAGACATTTAAAACAATTTCTTCAAATTTCTTTCTTAATTAAAGCAATTTGCATTTTTCCACTTCTATCATTGCACTTACGAGTCATTGAAAAGCTAGAGTAGTCACAAAAAACGTGTTATATGACTTTCGGGTTGTTTTCGCTAGACGACATGTTAATATTCTTACAAAAACGTCAACATTTTTTGCTCATGGCAATGATTTTCACTACATTCTTGATTATATTTTTTCAATTATAAATAATGAAATGAGTTGATTTTGTTTTGGTAAAATAACTATACTTTTTAATTCTCACGATAAATATTAGTTTTTTCTGACAAGACTGTAAACATCATTTAGTAAATAAGAAAAGAATATTGGTCTGAGATGCGACACAGCTGAATGCAACATTTAAACATTTAACCAAATTCTCATATTAAATAAACTGGTATGATCCCAATTATTTAAAAGTTACTGTTTGAGGTAGGGACGTCTAAAGAGCTGTGAAGATTGGGATACCGCACAAAGTCTCGTCCTAATACCATTTTTTAAGCCAAAAAATAGTATATTTATTTGATAAAAGCATAATTAGTTTGAAGTTTTATTTAAATGTTATCTATAATTTATATGTGTTCATATTGTTGAGTGAAAGAGACGTCGTTGACGAAAATGTAGGCGTATGGTATGGAGTTCGAACCCTGCTACCCCCTCCACTCTAACAACTAACACACTAATTTCTAACCACTCTACCTATCAAAAAAATCTACAATTTAAATAAAATAGTTTGAATTTTTGATGATTCATTTGATAAAAGTACAATTAGGGACCCAATTTTTGGTGATTTTTTCTTTTTGGACAACTGGATTGGCATTTTTTGGTGATTTATTTAATAAAATATAATTAGAGTCTCATTTTTTAAGATTTGAACAGAGTCTCCAAATTGTTTGAGACGACTCTGATATGAGGTAATAGTAAAATAAATACAAGAAGAAATATAAGTGGGAATGAGAATAAAATAACAAATTAAAGACATAAAAAATCAATAAGAGTTGGTCCGATGGATAACTGATCATGAGTTTGATCTCATCTTAAGGTCTCAAGTTCGATTTTTGAGGATGAGAAAAAAATTATTAAATTCGACTCATCAATTTGTTCAGATATTACAAAATAATTTGGCATTTTTAGTGACACGGGTATAGTTCATTGGTCACTACAACTATTTTTTAGTTTAAAGAATAATCTTTTTTTGATAAATTAAAGAATAATCTCTTAGTCACCACATAAAAATACATAATAAACCTGTGAGCACTTAGACATGCAGCAGTGTTAAATCTAGCTTTGCCGGCCATTGTAATCCTAACCAACTCAAAGGATTAGTCTCTGCTGTTGCGCGCAGAAGATATCCAATTTAATCATAAAAATACATAACAAAATGCAATGTCAAATTCCTCACTAGCTAACTTTTTGTTATTGTCAAAAAAAAACTTTTTGTTGTCACTTTTTTAGATCATTATACCCATCCATCAATTAAAAAACTCATAAAAGAGAGAAATAATCGAGAACTAAAATACAATAGACAAGTAAAGATATATGTACACAAATGAAACATGATTAAAATGCGAAAATACCCCCGTCTTGCCAGTAGTATAAAATAAAAGAAAATGTATTAGTTTTATACTTACGTTTATGAAGAAAATTTTGATTCTTTTTGTTATTTAGGGAGGGGGGGTGGGGTTTCTTGGATTGGAATTTCAAAGGATTTTAAAAGACTTTTTTTAGACAACTGGCAAAACCAACATTGTTAGACTGAACATTTTTCGTGATTATGCAGATTCGAACTTGAATCTCCACTTTGTATGTGAGTTTACAGACGGTACTTGCAACTCCGTCTCAAAAAAAATTGAAAGTTGTTTTGCAAATAGTAGCCCCACCGCCATTAAAGAGGTACAACAGCTTTTTAAGAGGGTTATAAAACTGAGCAGAAACATGGCACTTTCAATGGCCTTCTCAAGAAAGGGAAGAGTGTCAAGTGGACATAAAAATATCACATAGCCACCCAACGTATATTATTTCTCATTAAATATAGTTAATGGCAGGACTGATATGAAAAAAAAACAAATCAAAACATCACAGTTGAAATTACTGTCCTTCAAAAACCAAGTACCAGTTCATCACTAAAAACCTCTCTCAGAACAATTCTTATTATTTTCAACAACCAACCTCTTTCGCTCCAAAGGGGGGAAGTTGCACTGATGCTAAGTTGAACATGAAAGCAAATAATGAAATAGAGAAACTAGTTAACTAGCCATGGGGTGGTTAGAAATGTACTCAATAGCAAGATGACAAGAGTCTATTTTATCAGCTTCCTTGTCAGGGATCTCCAACTTGAACTCTTCTTCTAGCGCCATTACGATCTCCACGTTGTCCAAGCTATCTAAACCCAAATCCTTTTGAAAATGCACTTCTGGAGTCACCTGAGGAGAAGCGGAAGAAACCATTAAAAACAAAGACCATGTTATCTGCAATGCTTGCAATTTACAATAAAGCTGAATGAATGACCAAATATTGCAAGATGACATTAGCAGCATTTTTCTAGATAGTCTAAAACAAAGGGCAGTGGATTTCCAGCTTTCAAATAATTCTGATGCAATATTTTTCTCCTTGAGCTGAAAACTAAATGCAGGCCCAATAATAGGTTCGAACATGACATGGATCAGTTGCTGGATCAGGGTCCAGCCAAATCATTGTGCTCTTACCCGTTCGCAGTTTGATGTATATTTAATTTCGGGTAAATGAACTAACTCCCTGGGATCTTTTTAAGTATCTGTATATATATATGCTAAAAAGATCTAGCTCAGGAGTTTCTAATTTTGGAGGAAACAACCTAGTTAATAGCTGAATAAGAATTGTAACAAGAAAATTAGACTTGTTGGGTTTGAGTAAATGTCTTTCATTCTAACTTCCTGTTTTCATTATTAACTAGAAAAATGTTGTCTTGCTTTCACTTTGTCATATAGACAACAATGAAAACCAAAAAAAAAAAAATCTCTGTTTCCCATACGAATCTTTGAAAACAAGAAAAAAAACACAAACAAAATCAAGGTGGTATTTTTATAAGTAAAATTCTGAAACTAGATAGACCCTTTTTTTAAGGGAAAAAGACTAGATAGACCCTAATTATCAAAGTTTGGGGATTTGACATGCTACGTATTTTAATTTGTAGTTGTTATAAATATCATAGTGTGGATATTGTATGCATATCGATGTTGTCTCAACGAAAATGGAAACATATAAATGTCAAAAACTTTTGCTCAAAACATACTTTTGAAACATGTACATTGAAGACTAAATAAACCTCTGAAGCTCTCCACTTAACAATGAAAATTATGTGTTGGTAATAATGTTGTAATGCCTTTAGTATGATAAAACTCAAGCCTTACTGTCAACAAGAACAATAAGGCCCATACGTGGATGTAACGTAACAAAAGGATGTCACAAAAAGGTTATATGCCCCCTTTCCAAAAAGAAAAAAAGGAGAAAGGGGAGAAACTATGCAGAAAACTTCAAAACAACCAGCGAACATTATCTGTATCAGCCTCCTCTTTATGCTTAAAGAATACAGAAAAATTTGAAGTCCAAAGTTCAGTCCCTAGCGCGAAGGAGGGCTAAGGTAATGAATGGTCATCCTGATACCACAAGAAATTGCCTTAAATTTTGAAAAGATTTATCAACAAAATGGCGTTTTTTAATCCAGTGTGACTGGGAAATGGATTATGATTTCACAAGTTTAGTACCTTTCACAAGAATACAGCAAATTTGTTTAAATTTTGAACAATTGAATCTTTTTCATGAAAAAAAGACCTTACTATGGCAGAGACAGAGTTACTTTGTAGTTCGTACAACGATAAAAACTAGCCAAGATAAAAGCGTAAAAAGAGAAATGTGCATCAAAACAAGGGGACTGCTTCCAGTCCTGCACTCTTTTGCACGCCAAACCTGGAATGCTTTCATAAAAATGAGAGCCTTTCAAACTGTAGTGTTATTCTCCAGTTTTCACATTTTGCTCAGGATTGTGTTATACACAATCAAATGAGAGAGCTTTCAAAAGACTTTTATTTAAATTTTAAAACATTACGCTTTACTAAATGATTCGAATCCAAAATGCCTTCCAATCCCTTATTTTGAAATAAAAAAAATACAGAAATATAAAATCCAAATGTACAAGCAAGCACAACATATGAATGAGATCAATCTATCAAAATGCTATATAGAAAAGAACCCCAACAATGTATAAGCCGGCATACATCAAACCCTTCCAACACTCACAACGATAACGCCCATTTAGAAAAACATAGAAGGAAATCATAATCAAAATTTAGCCAAAGTCCCATCTAAGTTTTCCTACAACATCCATACCCGGTGACTAAAATATGACAAAACTTAGATGCAGTTTATTGTGTGCAGTTTTCACTGTTCTCTAAAATTTGGGACTACCAATAGTAAAAATACATCACAAACAATGCAATAGTAAAAATACATCACAAACAACACTTATTAAAACTACAACACAATTAGCTCTTGCACATAATATCTCTGCCCAGAAGGGTAGTGAGCTAAATCTCCAAATTTTGGGACAACCAATAGGGATAAATAGGCATAACGACAATTTGACACACATTTCTCATGTTCCATGCAAATTAAGACTGCAAACATTCCTAATGAGCTAAACTTCCGAATTTCGGGAAGACAATTTTGGGTAAATCAACAAAATTACAATTTGGTATACACATTTCACGTTATTAAAACTCCTAAACATTATAAACACCATTTAGATGGATATTGAGGTAAATTTCCAAACTTTGGGAAAACCCTTTTGAATATAATATAGATCAATAGAATAATAACCTAGATGGTTGTTGATGTAAATTTCCATTTTTTGGGGAAACCCATTTGAACAAATCAGCGGAAGAACAATTGGGAATACCCATTTTTCTCTATTATTGTTCTCTTCTAAAATCAATTAAGACTAATAATCATGGAAAAAGAAGGGATAGATAGGAAAAGAAAATACCTGAGAAGGATCGACTTTGGGGAAATCTTTGACCACAGAGAGGACTCTCTCGATGACCTGTTCTTTGGTGAGATGATCGTCGTGTGAAGACATTGAGCGAATGAAACCACACCATGGTTGGAATTTCGGAGTAGATTGAAGAGGCACACGAACATGGCGGAGAATAGCTGCTCTCAGTGCCATTTTTCTCTTTCGATCTCTCTTTCTTTGCAAAAGAGTGAGTGTGGGGGAATAAGAGAAGGGGCTCTAAGTTATACTACTAACTCTACTCCTATTTTCCATAATATTTTTTGTTTTGAAAATTTTTTCCATAATACTAAATAGGTAGTTTCCATAATACTAAATTTTTTCCATTTTTTCCAAAAGAGTGTGGGGGAATAAGAGAAGGGGCTCTAAGTTATTTTTTTTGATAATACTAAATAGGTAGTTTTATAATTTGTAAGCAATAATATATGGGTATATGAATTAAAACATCTTTTACCAAAAAAAAATATGAATTAAAACATATTCAATCTTGATTTTTTGGTGGAAAATTTTACAATAAATTGTAAGCTTAAATACACTTTTGATCCTCATATTTTATCAAATCCACAATTTTAGTCCTCTTATTTTATTTTTTTGCAATTTTGATCTCCCAATTTTATTAAATCTGCAATTTTAATCTCCCAGTTTTATCAAATCCGCAATTTTGATCCCCCTATTTTATTTTTCGCTTTTGTAGTTCCCCAATTTTATCAAATTCACAATTTTAGTCCGTGTTAATTTGCAATCCAGTTTTTGACAAAAAATGCTTACGTGCCAAACATGTGCCGTAACACCCCACTTTTTATAAATAATTATTAAAATATGCTTTAGAAATTATTTTATTTTAATTGTGTTTTTTAGAGCTTAAAGAGAATTATTATTATTATTATTATTATTATTATTATTATTATTATTATTATTATTATTATAACGTTAGTCTGTCATGAAGACCATAGCCTATATGATCATCCTAAAGATGTTGTCTTGTTACGTAAAAACAAGACCTTAGAGTTTCGAATATGGATTTGTTATATAGGCTAGCCGTGAGTGAAATTTACTAGTAACCCCTTAGTATATACAAGTTTCCTTCTAAGTTAAGTAATTCCATAACACCATTATTACACCTAAAACTTCTTAGAAATTTTGTGTTGGATGTATTATATCATTCTAGTTTAAGATAAATCACCATTTCTACTCATGAGAACATGCCACCTAAGGTTACACCTCATCCTTCTACATGCATCATGAGAGTCTTCCACTTAGGTGCTTGCTTAAGATTATTCATCACTTAAGCTTCTAGAATCATGCCACCCAAAAAGTGAGTTTTACACCTCATGCTTAGCATGATGTAAGCAAGGTCCAAGGATTTACTATAAATAGCAAGCCAAGTCTTTGATTCATTCATCATTCCATAACCAAAACACTTCCTTCTCACACTCCTTTAAACCTTCAACCACAAAACAAACCACATCTTGTGTTCCTAGTTTCGAAGCTTTGTTCGTGTACGTGTCGGTGTTGTCGGAACAAGGGTACGATCGCGCTACAATTCAGGTGGGGGAAAGATACCGTATTTGTCGGGACGGTTAGCGTAAAGTTTTAATTTAAATATGTGTAGAGTGATCTAAGCTCTACTAGAGTTAAAGAGTCAGCGATACCTAAAGATCATTTGACTACTCTTTGGAGTTAAGGTTAAATGAAGTTTAGGTTGTCGATGACCGGTTAACGCATAAGAAAGTATTATATTATTATTTGATTGATTGAGTGATTGTTTGATTGTTTTGATTGCTTAAATGCTAGGTTTTGTGCTACTCATGATTATCTGTGAAATTGTCGAAATGTCTTATTGATATAGTTATACTGAGAAGCATGACTTTATTTAATAGTAGTAATGAAGTTATGATTTCATAATGAACCTAGGTGTGCATAGTGAACTAAGAGTCATAAAGAGATCTAAGGTAGGAATGAATACTTAACCGTAGTGCGAGTGATAGTACAAGGTACTGATCAGAAAAATGAGTAAGGCATACGGGTTAAGGTGTAATCAAACAGAATCATATAGATTGCACACGTGTTGTAAGTCCACAGTCGTGTGGTATGGGACACACGAGGTCAAGTACCGGGTCGGGGTCCTTAGTAGGACATATTTATACTTATGCCGGCCGGGTGGAGTAATGATAGGTTTAGATTACTCTAATCTGTTTCCGATAGGGAAAGACTTATAACATCCAGACTCCGTGGTGACAGTCGAATGGCGTGGTGGCATCAGGATATGGCCAGAGTCAGCATATAGTATTGACACGTGTTCATAGATAGAGTCAGAAGCATAAGATATTAATAAAGAATAGAAGATAAGAAACAATGTGATTTAATGTACCTGTACCATGTTTAAATTAAACTTTACCTTATCTTCCCATTTTTCTGACTTGTATCTTAGCCCTGTGTGTTTTTCTTTTGTATATTGGTTGTATCGCTTAGATCCAGTTGAGGAGCCACTTGCAACAGAAGGAAATACTCTTCCTTCCACGACGGACGCTGAAGGCACCAAGGATGTCGGTGCAATATGATGAAGCGGTCAGGTGCCTCTTTGAGAGAACCTGAGTCTTGTTTAGCCAGTGTGTCAGTCTTTTAAGTCTCGTTAGTTAGTTATTTAACTGACTTTGTTTTGTGTTATTATGTTCCGCTGTTTTGTAGTACTCTGATAGATGTTTTGATTGGCTTTAGTATTGCCACATCTTTTGTAAAACTCTCAAAGTTATGTCTTTTTTAATGTGATGCATGTTCAATTATATATGTTTTAAATTTTAAATTTATCTGTTTTGGAGATTAAGAAGTTAAGTGTCAAAGGTTACTATGATGAGAACGAGGGTCGTCTCATGTGCCGTGTTGGCATAATCTTTAGGTGTCGTAGAACAACACGCATCAGTCATGTCACCACCTTATTGACATGTCAGCATTGTCGTCAAAAACTGGATGAAAATTTAACCGGGGGACTAAAATTGGGAAGAATATTTTTTTTTGTTAGCAAAAGAAAATGATATGAATCCTCGTTAAAACCTTTTGATGCAAAACTCTCCTTAGAGAAAAAACATCAAAAAGGAAAAAGAGTACCCCTAAATTTATTTTATTGATAAAAAAGGAAAATAAACAGAAAACATGAGGGACTAGATCAATACCTATAAGCATAAACAATAATGGTGTTCGCGGTGCGGTTTGGTTCGGCTTTGAAACAAAAAGTGAGCCGGACCTCAAGGTAAAACTACATGCAGTTGGCTTCCAAAAAAATAAACCAAACCAATGTTGTTTGGATTGATTCGGTTTTCTCCGAGACAAAACATAATTTAAAACAGAGTTAAGATTAACTAAAATAAAAAACGACTAACATAAATCTTTAAGTAAAAATCTGCTCAAATATATGTAGTATAGAAATTACTCTTTTTAATTCTTTTAAGATAGCTACAACCATATTTAAGAGAATTTGAATTAAATGTTTTATTGTAATTTTTAAATATATCATAACAATATGGATTGTTTGTAAGTGAGTCAAGGAATCAATTGGATTTGGGCCAGTAAGTGATTGAGTGTTGGGTTTTAATTGAATTTGCGCTAATAAGTTAGTAAGGAATGTTGTAAGTTAATAAGCCTTAGTGTTACTTACGGTTTGGTTTGGTTTGGTTTGGTTGGTGGAAGAAAATTCGTGGGCCGAACCAAACCGCACGGTTGATTGAAAATAAAAACTAAATATATTTTGCAGTTTTTGGTTTGGATTGGTTCGGTTTGCGATGGGTTGATTCTGTTGGAACAAATAGCTCCAGGAACTCTGCAATCACACAAGAATTGCAGAGAGGTTCTTCATGCACACACACTTTTCTGTTAGAGAAGCTTGTAACTGAATTGCACAGAGATGAGAGAAACTGCTTGTTGTATTCATTGATGAAAATGGTATTTATACAACAAGTGTCAAAGAGGACTCACACCTATTGAGTGATTCACAATAGGATGCCACATCAGCTAGACTTACAATAGTTTGACTAATGAGTCAACTAAGTGCTAAAAATGAAAAACAAATTTAAATGCAGTAATACAATCAAATGAGCTAGAGTATTATAGTGGCAGCTTCAACAATCTGATCTAGAATTAATTCTTCAACTTTCAACACTCCCCCTTAATTCAGATCACCCAGTAGCTTCAAACCAATCTTGTCTCTTAGTTCCATGAACTTCTTCACAGGCAGTGGCTTAGTGAGCAGATCTGCCAGTTGCTCCTCTGTTCTGTAATACATCAGTTCCAGCTTTCCTTGTGTAACTCGGTCCCTCAGAAAATGATATTTTGTTTTGATGTGTTTACTGCGTCCATGTGAGATCAATAGCTGATTTATTGTCTACATGTAGTTTCATGACAGAATTGGTACACATTCTCAGTTCTGTTAGCAGCTTACCAAGCCATTGAGCTTGGCAGGCACCTTGTGCAGCTGCTATGTACTCAGCTTCACGAGAGGATAAAGCAACAACATTTTGTTTCTTGGAGCACCATGAGATTGGTGCATCACCCAACATGAAAATATATCCACTTGTACTATTCCTGTCCACCAAGTCTCCACTCCAATCCGAGTCAGTAAATCCATGTATTCTGGCACTGTCATCAATTCTGTTAGAGAACAGAATCCCTAAGTCAATGGTACCCTTCACATACCTCAACACCTTCTTTGTAGCAGCCATATGAGATGTTCTAGGCTTCTCCATATGTCTGCTGAGCAAGCCAACACTGTAGGTAAGATCTGGCCTTGTATTAACCAGATATCTCAGTGAACCTACTATTTGTTTGTAGAGTGTTCCATCTATTAGAGGTTCCTTCTCATCATCTGTTAGTTTTAGTCCAGTTTCAGCAGGCACAGTAGCTGGATTGCATCCACTCATCTTGAATCTCTTCAAGATGTCATTAGCATATTTCCTTTGATGAAGGAACATGCCTTTGTCAGTCTTTGCAAACTCTATGCCAAGGAAGTAGGTGAGACTTCCCAAGTCACTCATTTCAAACTTGTTCATCATCTCCTTCTTGAATGTATCAACTTCAGTATCATTACTTCCTGTCACCAACATGTCATCCACGTATAAACATACAATTAGATGACTATCATCCTTACCTCCTCTAATATACAAGCCATGCTCAGAAGCACACTTCTCAAATCTGAGTTGTTGCAAGAAACTGTCAATATGCTTGTTCCAGACCCTTGGCGCCTGCTTCAAGCCATATAGAGCTTTGTGTAACTTGTACACCTTCTTCTCTTGATCTTTCACCTCAAATCCTGGTGGTTGGCTCACATATACTTCCTCCTCAAGTGGTCCATTGAGGAACGCTGATTTCACATCTAGTTGGCTCATATTCCAACCCTTCATGGTGGCCAGGCCAACTACCAGTCTAATGGTCTCCATTCTTGCAACCGGAGCAAATACTTCATTGAAATCTAGACTTGGTTTCTGAAGGAAACCTTTAGCAACCAATCTAGCTTTGTACTTAGACACATCTCCATTAGGTTTGATATTAGTTTTATAGACCCATTTCACTTCAATTGGTCTCTTCTTCTCAGGCAGATCCACTAATTCCCACACATTGTTTTTCTCAATTGACATTAGTTCTTCTTTCATGGCTGCTTCCCAGTTCTTACTGGCCAAAGCACTTTCTACTGTAACTGGTTCAACCTCAGCAGTGAAAACATTCATCATTAAGTCACCATCTGCATTAACTACAGTATCAGCGAACATTTCAAAATCTTGAAGTTTCTGTGGAACTTGCCTGTTTCTTCCTGATCTCCTAACATGTACTTTATTGTCTGCTTCAGGTTCTTCATCTTGTTCATTCTGTATGTCAATCAACACAGGAATGTCTGCTTTTGCACCAGTGTTTTCAACTTCTTCAGAATCCCATTCCCACCCTTTCTTCTCATCTATTACCACATCTCTGCTAATGGTAATTTTCTTCTTCTTTGGATCAAACAGTCTATAAGCTCCTGTCTCATGATACCCTACAAGTACCATAGGTTGAGCCCCGTCATCAAGCTTTCTCCTTAACTGTTCTGGTACATGTCTAAAACACAATGAACCAAAAATTCTCAAGTGTCTCACATCTGGTTTCCTGTCAAACCACTTCTCAAATGGAGTCACATTCTGTAGTCTTTTTGTGGGACTTCTGTTCAACAGATATGCTGCAGTTGAAGCAGCTTCTCCCCATAAATGATGAGGCATCTTCTTCTCTTTTAGCATGCCTCTCACCATGTTTAAAATTGATCTGTTTCTTCTCTATACTGCACCATTGTGCTGGGGAGTATATGGAGCTATTATCTCATGTAAAATTCCTTCATTCTTGCAGAAGTTAGCAAATTCCAAAGATGTATATTCACCTCCACCATCTGTCCTCAGACACTTGATTGACTCACCACTTTGATTTTCAATCATCTTCTTGAAGTCTTTGAAGACTCCAAATACATCACTTTTCCTTTTGATCAAGTACAACCAGAGCATTCTTGAATAATCATCTATAAAAGGGACAAAATAGAGATTACCTCCTAGAGTGCTTGATTCAAAGGGGCCACACACATCAGAGTGAACCAGCTCCAGCTTCTGATTTGCTCTGGTAGGCACATGTTCCTTGAAAGAGTTCCTTGGTTGTTTGGCCTCACAACATCCATTACACACCTCCTTAGGCACTGCTATGGAAGACAGACCCTTCACCATTTTTTGCTTGTCAAGTAGACTCAGACTTCTAAAGTTGAGATGTGCATATCTTCTATGCCACATCCAACTTTCTTCACTGATAGAGGCCTTCAGGCACTTGTATCCTAAGGCATCACCTTCGACCTTGAAGGTTCTGTTTTTGGACAGTGGTGTCTTCAACACAACCTTATTCTTGGTGTTCAACAACTCCAAGTAGTTATCCTGCATTATAATTGAGTAACCTTTCTCTAGCAACTGGCCCAAACTCAGAAGGTTGTTCTTCATTCCTGGAAAATACAACACATCACTAATCACAGTCTTCTTACCATTACTCCTTCTGATCTCCACCTTACCAATACCTTCAGCTTTAATGGAGCTGTGGTCTGCAAAATTTATAGTTTTCTTCACTGTCTCATCAAGTTCACAGAACCAGGCCTTATTCCCAGTCATATGATTCGAGCAGCCTGTACCAAGGTGCCAAAATTCAATTATCTTCCCATTATCATCAATTATGGCCATTAAAGCAACTATTTCAGTATCAGAGTCACCACAATCAGCAAACTGAGCTTCTCCATCTCTGTTCTTTCTAGGAACCCTCTCATTCACACATTCATCTTCAAAATGTCCCCATCTCTGACAATTGTAGCACTGTATGTGTTTCTTATTGTTCTTCTTTTTTACTTTCTTGCTACTTTCTCCTTCACCTTTATCATCATCACTGTCAGTAGAATTGTCTACCCTAGGGTTTCTTTCTTTGAAATTCTCCTTTCCTTTCTTCTTCCAATTATTATTATTTCTCTTAAATTTTGCTTGTAGAGCCTCCTCAGTTGCTCTCTCCTTTTCTTTCATTTACTCTTTCTTTTAACCTAATTTCATTCATCTCAAGTACACCCTGTAATTCTTCGAGTTTCATAGTTTCTAAATCATTAGATTGCTCAATTGCTGCTACTATATAATCGTATTTAGGTGTTAGAGATCTTAGTACCTTTTCAACCTTCAGTTGCGTAGTGATAGTTTCTCCATTGTTGCGCATTTGATTCGTAATCAACATCAATTTGCTCAGGTAATCAGCGATTGAATCTTTCTCCTCCATCTTGAGGTTCTCATATTGCCTTCGTAGGGTTTGCAACCTAGCTTTCTTCAATTTTGCATCTCCGGCATAGGCCATCGCAAGCGCATCCCAGGCTCCTTTTGCAGTTTCGTACTCTGCGATCTTCTCGAATACTTCAGCATCAACACATAGGTGAATCAGAAACAAAGCTTTGCTATCCTTCTTCTGCTGTTCACGGAGTGCTTCACCGGCGGTCGCTACTACACCGTTGCGCACTACCTCAAGGACTTCCTGATAACGGAAAACCACCTTCATTTGAATGATCCAACGATCGTAACACTTTCTGTCGAATAGAGGTAATTTCGCCGAAAATTGACCACTGCTTCCACCGTTGTGCGCCGTCGCCATTGCTTCGTAACTTTTGGATCATCTTCAACCTTGCTCTAGATGCCAATTTGTTGAAACAAATAGCTCCAGGAACTCTGCAATCACACAAGAATTGCAGAGAGGTTCTTCACGCACACACACTTTTCTGTTAGAGAAGCTTGTAACTGAATTGCACAGAGATGAGAGAAACTGCTTGTTGTATTCATTGATGAAAATGGTATTTATACAACAAGTGTCAAAGAGGACTCACACCTATTGAGTGATTCACAATAGGATGCCACATCAGCTAGACTTACAATAGTTTGACTAATGAGTCAACTAAGTGCTAAAAATGAAAAACAAATTTAAATGCAGTAATACAATCAAATGAGCTAGAGTATTATAGTGGCAGCTTCAACAATATGATCTAGAATTAATTCTTCAACTTTCAACAGATTCGGTTTTGAACACTCCTAAACAACATTATAACCGAAACGAAATAACATCGAAAAAATAAAATATTGAATATAGAAGCCTTGTACCAAGAAAACACCTTGAATATAGAAGCCATTGGCAAAATTCCTATAAGTCATTCCATTTAAAGGTGCATGACCCTATTTCTTTGTACTATATCTGAAAGCTTAATTAGTATTTTTAAAATCATTGCATTCTTTTTATGTTTAAAAAAAAAAACCATTGAATTTTTTTAAGAAATTACTCCAAAATTGAAAACTGATAAATTTTCTCAATAATTTGATCTTTAAAGGGGAATTGCTGATGGTAGACTCCATTCAGTCTATTGTATCGTATATTAAATGTTTAACGTGTAGTTGGTTTATCCATGGGTTGGCTTAATGTCTCTTTGTGTTTAAACAATTTGTAATTGGTTTTTTGGACACCTAGTGCTTTTTTTTGGACCAAATTCGACACTTAGTGCTTGTTTCAATGAATCATTGCTTATCGGAAGAAAAAAAATCTCAATAAACAGTTTCACCTTTTTCCAATTTTCTTTTTCTTTTTTTGATCAATTTCCAATTTTGTTTTCCAAAATTGAATAACTTAAAGGACCAATTTGTTACAATTAAATAACTTAAATGACCTCTAGTGTAATTCTTCTTCTTTTTATGTTAAAAAAACCATTGAATACCTGCTTCTTTTGAAATATGTTTTTTAAAGAAATTACTCCAAAATTGAAAAAGTGATAATTTTTCTCAATAAACAGTTTTGCCCTTTTCCAATTTTGTTTTTCAAAACAATTTTCCAAAATTGAAATATAATTTGTAGTGAGATTTTAATGATGTTTGTTAGTACTCCCTCCGTTTCTGATATTTGGTACTTTTGGCCTTTTATTTTTGTTCCAAAATAATGGTACTTTTAAAAACCCAACCTAATTTTTCCTAATATACCCTCTATATTTATTTATCCTTTTAGAGTTCCAACGCATGAATTAATTGTCCCAAGACTATTTTACTTTAACTTCAATTATCCCAATACAACTACAAGTGGGGCATTTTAGTACTTAAACAACACAAATTAATGGTACCTTAATATGTGTAACAAGCCAAAAATACCAAAAATTAGGAACGGATGGAGTAATATGTTAACTTTTTGGAAGAATATAAATTTACCGCGTGCGTGCCAATGAGTTCTTTTCCTTTCCTGGATTTGTGCAACAGAATCCACACACACACGTGTTACTATTGTCAGCCCGTAAACTATGGGCGGTCACCTCATCACACTTGACTCAACTGCAATCAGCTTTCAACTCGCCGTCACAATTGCCATTCGTTACAACTTACCTTTGAATCTTATTCCAATTTTTCTCCGTTTTAAAGATTACGTGACCAATAGGAACCGTTTCCTCTCAAAATTAAACCTTTTTCTCTCCTTTTACTTCTTCTTCTTCTTCCACTTTCAAGGTCAATCAATAGCTTCTTCGCTTCTCAACAACATGACAGGTACCTCACCTTCTTAAACCTCATAGATAACACGAAATATGATATGGGTTTTATTCAAAATATGATTTTTACGTTCTTAGGTTTCTTAATTTCAATGGTTTATGTTGTTGTTGTTATTGTTGTTTTTTCTGGCTGCTTTGACTTTTGAATTGATTTGATGAAGGGGATTGGGTATGCAGATTTTTTGCATGTGTCTTGGGTAGTTTTGTTTGTTCTCAAATGCGTGATCTTTAGGCTCTAGGAGGGATTTAAATTAAACTTTAGATTTTCCCTTGGTTAGTTTACTGCTTTCTGGGAGAGAGTTTAGCTTCTTGCAGTGAGGAGGGATCCTCTAGGGAGACTACACGGTAAGCATATAGTAAGCGGTATAATAGGAGTCTTAGTACTTTGGCTTCTTGTAAGTATTTGATGAAAGGTCACATCCAAGTTTACTCCTCTTGGGTGCAATTAACTTGGGCAATATCAATGCTAGTTTGGCAAAGGGTTTCTTGAATCACGGTGTTGCTAGGTCTTTTTTAGTGCCGACGAGCTTGGAAAGAAGGTCATGACTCGAACTCGGTCACCTGGGGATGTAATTAAGTTTCAAAACTTTAAAGTGCCCGACCATCTACTTAACTTTCGCCAAGTACTTCGTCAATCGGGGATCTCTTGTTTGAAACTCGCTCGTGACTAGACCTGTGGACCTATGACCAGTTGCGAGTCGGGAAATGGATCCTCTAACTTAACCTAACTTTAGGCTATTTTGATGAGAGAGAAAAATAAAAAGGAAGGGAAATAAGAGATAGATAGATAGAAAGTTACAATGCAACTTCCACCAAAAAATTTGGTGATCCTTGATTGTTGCGAGTTACCACAAATCTTTTACTTGTGAGTTTCCATCTCACTCGCCAATGACATATCAGCGATCAAGACTTCGTAGTCTGCCTGATTATTGCTTGCTTTGAACTTGAAACAGAGAGATTGTTCAATCACCATGCCTTCTAGTCCTTTTAGATCATATTAGGAACACTATCTATTTTATAATCTTGTCTTTTCTGATCTTACCATTCATCCATCACAACATTCTCATATCTGCTACATTGAGTTTATTCCCGTGATGGCTTTTTACTACCTAGCCCTTTGTCCCATACAAAAACAACAATGTTTGTCTTATAGCTATAGAATACAACTTTTGAGTAGTAAAATTGCTGCTTAAAATACTTATAATCATTATAAAATTCTTATTTTACAAGTGCTTTGTTGACAAGTTTAACCTTGCTCTAAAATGTGTTTTTGTTCCCTGTTCTCCATGTACTTTTCTCTGGTGTTCTTTTGGTTACTTTAAAAAAAGACTCTAAATTGAATGATGTTTCCAATTACAGATAATGAAGAACCAATGATCAGACCTGGATCAATCGCTGAACTACCATTTAATAAATACCAGCGTTGGCAATGGTGGTTTCTAGTGGCACTCAGCATATTTTTTCTCATTGTTGGTCAATCTGCTGCAGTTATCCTAGGAAGATTTTACTATGACCAAGGTGGAAATAGTAAATGGATGGCTACTTTAGTTCAAACTATAGCCTTCCCAATCTTACTGGTTCCAATTTTCACAATTCCTTCTCCTTCAGAGGCTTCAACTTCCTCGGCTCCCTCCGCTCCTCCTTCGATCAAAGTCATTGTATCGATATATTTCGTTCTCGGAATCTTACTCGCTGCTGACAATATGATGTACTCAACAGGACTTCTATACCTCTCTGCCTCAACCTATTCACTAATTTGTGCTTCACAGTTAGCTTTCAATGCAATTTTCTCATATTTCATCAATTCACAAAAATTCACAGCTTTGATTATAAACTCCACAGTGGTACTCACTTTCTCTTCTGCACTTCTTGCTGTCAACGAAGACACAGATCAACCATCCGGTGTCTCGCAGCGACTATACGTGATTGGTTTCCTTTGTACTCTCGGAGCTTCTGCAATTTACTCTCTATTACTTTCTCTCATGCAACTTACCTTTGAGAAAGTTTTGAAAAAGGAAACATTTTCTGTTGTTTTGGAAATGCAAATATATACATCACTTGTTGCTACTATTGCTTCAATCATAGGTCTATTTGCGAGCGGCGAATGGCATAGTTTACATGGAGAAATGAAGGGTTTTCAAAAGGGAGAAGTTGCTTATGTTATGACTTTGGTTTGGACAGCAATAGCATGGCAAATTTGTTCTGTTGGTGTGGTTGGTTTGATTTTTTTGGTCTCTTCACTTTACTCTAATGTTATTAGTACTGTTTCTTTGGCTATTACTCCTATTGCTGCTGTTATAGTTTTTCATGATAAGATGAATGGTGTGAAGGTAATTTCAATGCTTTTGGCTCTTTGGGGATTTTCTTCATATATTTATCAGAATTATCTTGATGATTTGAAGGCAAGAAGGGCACAAGCTGTTGCTACTACTAAGTCTCACAATGAATCTTCATGTTAGCATACCTTTGCAAAAGTGCAAAAGTACCCTCTTATTTTTTGGCTTCAAATCCTTTGATAGATTTAGATTTTATTTTCTTCTTCAGGCCCACAGAAATAGTGGGCTAGTATAGTTATTAGGTTATTGGTCATTCTAGATATTGAATTGTATATTTTTTTAATTTAATAAATGACAAGGTTAATTGGTGTTTCACATGGCTGAAATTCATAGCTTTTGTGATGAATTGAATAATCTCTGGGTGATTATTGGAAGTCTTGGTATTATAGTCATTGGATGTTTTCTTCACTTTACTTTCATTTCATTTTTGTTTTTGGTTTATTCAATAAATTCCCAGTGTTCTTTTTCTTCCTTCTAAATGTATTACTGCAGAAGACATTTTCTTTTTGAGGAAAAGCAAAATTATTTTATTTCATCTTTGTTCAAATGATCAATAGATATAGGAGTAACACAGTAATTGATGGCATTCACATTATTTTGGTGGAAGAGGCTGATGTTAGGTTGCCACAGTTCTTAGAGATAATACAGTTGCTGGCCTGTTAGCAAAAAATAGCTTTTCTTTAAGTTGTAATTTTATGTTTTACCACTCTGCCTTCTCCTTCATCCATTTGCCTTGGCAAGAGGACATAGGGCCCGTTTGGATAGAGCTTATGAAAAACAACTTATGTAAATAAATAAGCTTTTTTGTAGTATTTATAAGCTTGTCAATGTAGTTTATGGAAAAACAACTTATGGAGATATAACTTTTGTTAGAGAGAACTTATGGGTTAACATGAAAATTTATTTATCTCCATAAGTTGTTTTCCATAATCTCAAAAATAAGCTCATCCAAATGGGCCCATAGAGGGGTTGCTTGCTTTATAGTTGCTGTGCTTGCGGGGTTCTGGGGTTCTAAACCCCTTTTTTTCTCAAAAAAAATAGGAACAACATAGTAATTACTGGGGCTAAACTTATCAATAGGAACACGACACTAATGTGATAACAAATTTTTTTGGTTGCCATGTCATTGGTGTATAGTATTCACCGACTTTGCCAATGACTAATCTACGCCGGGAAAACTGACTAGCCATGAATACCTGATTTTGCTGGCTTGTGTGGTTCTCCTCTCCCAACATGGTTTTTGCCACACCCAAAATTCGATTTTGAGACATTGGAGTAGGATCCGAACCCATTTACCGCTCTGACCAACCCTTGTTAGTCTAATGTGATAACAGATTAGTCTATAATAAAACCTTTTTTGGTGCTGGTTTTCATGAACCAATATAGAAGTTATATATCTTCTCCGGAATTTCTGTTTCCCCTGAATCCCTAGTACTCTATAGCTTCTCCAGAAGCATTATTCTGCCATTCCAATTTCCACTCTAATCTTGTTACACCGTATTTCATGATCATTACGTTGACTCTCAGTCATTTTGGATGTGTCCTTCATGAGAATCTCGTATTGCTTCAACAAGGACTCTTCCTCCTTCAACTTGGCCAATTTTGCAAAGATAGCTTTTTTTTGTATAAGTGTTTTTTGCATGAAATCGAACACTCGATGATATTGTTCTTCATGGCTCCAATTTATTGCCCTTTTAGTAGGTCTGCATATTTGGCTCTCAACTATATACCTCATTACTTCATCTTCGGTATTGTCCTTCATTTCCTCTTCTATTATTTGATCAAAGACTTTGTCTAATTCTTCGTCTGAATCACTTGAATCCATTATGGAGATGATTCAAAGCGTTAATAGTTTAATAGAAACTAATGAGAAAATAAGAGATAGAGAATTGAACATATTTTCTGTGTTAAGATTATATATATAGACATAAATATAGACATAAATGTCTCCTACACGTACAACTGTAACTCAGAAAATGGCCCACAACGGTTACATTTTCGGGAAGAATTCTCTCACAACGGCCACATTTTAAATCTCGATGAAGCTTTCAACGTCTAGCACCAAAAGAAAAAGATAAAGCTTCACACGTCTTTCAAAAATCAACTGTCTCACAGATAAGTCACGTAATAGATACTGGATAGTATCCATTACGTTTTTAACTGTCTCACATCACAAGCCCATTACATGACAATTATTAAGTAACTGTAATTTCACCCCTCTATCTCTAATCTCTATCCCAAAGGTGAACAAAGGTGAATGGCGCCCTCCACTAATCAATAAAATCAAATTCAACTTCGATGCTCAGTTTAACGCGAGCACGGGCCGAGGATATACATGTAGATGTAAAGGTTGTAATAAGTAAATAATGTGTCTATATTAAGTAGAATTGTTGTATTGGGCCACTGTTGTAATAGGAAGTTGTAGTATTTCAAGCCCATTAGTTTTCTGTTTTGTTAGTTGGCCCAATTGTGGCTTAATCTTTGTTGTACAAATAAGCCAAGTTAACAATCAATGAAATAGTTTTTGACAGTTAATCTCACAATTTCTGTTACATGTGGTATCAGAGCTCGTTGAAGCCCGGGAAAGAAAATCAAAGCCAGCAGTTCTTGAAGAAGAAGCGCTCCGATTAGCATGGCGGAGAAGGAGAACGGAGCCTACGTTCAACCGGCGATACCTAAGCTCGATGGATACTATGAGCACTGGAAGATTTTGATGGAAAATCTCCTCCGTTCCAAGGACTACTGGGAGGTGGTAGAAAGCAGAATTCCACAATTGGCGGTGAATGCTACCCTGGATCAAAAGAAGATTCACTATGAAGCGAAGATGAAAGACTTGAAGGCTAAGAATTACTTGTTTCAAGCGATTGATCGCAACACGCTTGAGACAATCTTGAAACACGACTTAGCAAAAGACATTTGGGATTCTCTCAAACAGAAGTATCTGGGCTCAAAGAAGGTGAAGCATGCACAATTGCAGGTTCTTAGACGCGAATTCGAAGTTCTTGAGATGAAAGAATGAGAAACAGTGAATGACTATTTCGCAAGAACACTCGGAATTGCGAACAAGATGAAGAGTCTTGGTGAATTGATGAGCGAAACCACTGTGGTAGAGAAGATCTTAAGATCAATGACTGGGAAATTCAATTATGTTGTATGCTCAATCGTACAATCTAACGATGTTGAGAAACTCTCAATTGACGGATTGCAAAGCAGCATCTTGATTGAAGAGAAACGTATGAAGGGGCAAAAAGAAGATGAACAAGTGATGAAGGTGAATACCACGACTAGGGGAAGAGGACGTGGACGAGGTGCAGGGAGAGGAAGAGGTAGGTCTAAGGAGCACATTGAGTTCTACAAATGTCACAAACTTCGCTGATTTTGAAGAAGAAGAGGAAGTACTTCTAACGGCCTGTTGTGACAACTCAGAAGCAAATGAGGAATGCAGTAATGATGATTCAGAGGGGACTAATGGATGTAGTTGGCTTCTTGACTCAGGATGTGATATACATTTGAGTGGAATTATGAGTGAAGAATTCTTAATGGCCCAATGCAGTGACTCAGAGACTGATAAAGAGAGTATCTGGTTTCTGGACTCAGGTTGCAGCACACATATGTGTGGAAACAAGAAGTGGTTCTTCAATTTTGATGGAAAATTCAAAGAAGCAGTGAAAGTTGGAGATGGTAGAAGGCTAAAAGTTGAAGGGAGAGGCAGCATAAGGTTGAAGATAGAGGGTAAAATACAAGTTGTAACAGATGTATTTTATGTTCCAGAATTGAGGAGCAATCTATTGAGCATTGGTCAACTTCAGCAAAAGAAGTTGAAAATTATCTTTGAGGATGACAAATGTGAGTTGTACCACAAGGAAAACGGGTTGATAATGACCTCATACATGGCAGGCAACAGGATGTTTCCAATCAAGGCTAGACCAATTGAAGTCGCAGAAAGTTGTATACAAGTCACTGCAGAAAAGACTACGGAACTATGGCATAGAAGATATGGTCACTTGAGTCACAAATTAAAGGGCTACTTTTACTTAAACAGAAGGATATGGTGAGAGGGCTTCCTGCACTGGTGGAGACAGAGGCAGTATGCACTGATTGTCAAATTGTAAAGCAGCATAGGGATAATATTCCAAAGCAAAGCAATTGGAGAGCTTCAAGAAGATTGGAGCTGATACATTCTGATATTTGTGGCCCCATCACACCTGAATCCAACAGCAAAAAGAGGTATTTCATATCCTTCATTGATGATTTTTCTAGGAAGAGTTGGATATACTTTCTTAGTCAAAAATCTGATGCATTTGAGACTTTTAAACGTTTCAAAGTCATGGTTGAAAAGGAAAGTCAATCCTCAATTTGTTGTCTAAGAACAGATAGGGGAGGGGAATTTAATTCTCATAAATTTGTTGAGTTTTGCTCTGTAAATGGAATTAAAAGGCAGTTAACAGCAGCATTCACACCTCAACAAAATGGTGCGGCCGAGAGAAAAAATAGAACAGTGATGAATATGGTTAGATGCTTGCTAAGTGATTCCAAGTTGCCAAAATGTTTCTGGCCAGAAGCAACCAGATGGAGCTTTTACATTTTAAACAGATGCCCCACAGTGTCAGTAAGAGATGTCACTCCTGAGGAAGCTTGGAGTGGCATAAAACCATCAGTTGCACACCTTAGAGTATTTGGATGTCTAGCCTACATGCATACCCCTGATAACCAAAGAAAAAAACTAGATGATAAGAGCAATAAATGTGTTTTCCTTGAAGTTAGTGATGAGTCTAAGGCATATAGACTTTATGATCCATCACCAAGAAAGTAATGACCAGTAGAGATGTACATTTTGATGAATCAAAGAGATGGAATTGGGAAAACAAAGAAGAAACAGAAAAGGATAGCAGCCTAGAATGTGACTTAGAAGAAAATGAACATGCTATAGAAGACAATACTGATGCTACCAATAACCAGAATAATGAACCACTAGATGAACATCACACTGAATCCTCCTCAAACTTGGATCAAGGGAGAGGAGAAGCAAGTGAGCATGATGAGAATATTTCAGAAAATGAGTCTGAAAATGATGATAGTGATCCAAGTTCATTGAGACCTAGAACTAGAAAAGAACCAGTTTGGTGGAAAGATTATAAAGTCAATCACTTAGTGTTTGTAAGTGGTAAAGATTTACTTGATGAGTTGCATAGTCATGAATTACAAATTCCTGTTGCAATTGAAAGTGATTCTGATCCTCTTACATTTGATGAGGCTATTCAGGATAAAAAGTGGAAAGAGGCTATGGATGTTGAGATAAAATCCATAGAGAAAAATCAAACATGGCAATTGGAAGATTTGCCTCCTAATGCCAAAAAGATTGGAGTTAAGTGGGTCTACAAAACGAAATTCAATGAAGAAGGGAAGATAGATAAACACAAGGCAAGGTTAGTTGCCAAGGGGTATTCTCAAAGGGCAGGACTAGACTTTGAGGAAGTGTTTGCCCCTGTGGCAAGATGGGACACCATAAGGTGTGTCTTGGCCATGGCTGCTGGTGAAAATTGGAATGTGTACCAATTGGATGTCAAATTTGTTTTCCTACACGGAGAGCTAGAAGAAGTTGTTTACATAGAACAACCTCAAGGATTTGTGGAGAAAGGAATGGAGGATAAAGTGTATAGATTGAAGAAGGCCTTGTATGGCCTTAGGTAAGCACCTAGAGCATGGACTCCTACTTTGTGAAAGAAGGATTCACAGAGTGTCCTCATGAACACACACTGTATACTAGATGATGAGAAAAGAAAAATTCTCATTGTTAGTTTATATGTTGATGATCTAATATATACTGGCAATGATGAATTGATGATTGAAAATTTCAGGAAATCAATGCAATAGGAGTTTGACATGTCTAACTTGGGAAGAATGAGATACTTCCTTGGTGTGGAAGTGATACAAAACTCTCTTGGCATCTTCATCACCCAGCAGAAGTACTGTTATGATATTCTGGAAAGATTTGGCATGGCAGATTGCAAGGCAGTAAGTAGTCCTATAGCTACTGGTTGTAAGCTTTCAAGGTTGAATGATGATGAAAAGGTTGACTCAACCATGTTCAAACAGATTGTGGGGAGTCTAATGTACCTGAATGCAACAAGGCTAAATGTCATGTTCTCTAACAGTTTAATTAGCAGATTCATGGTACCACTCAACATCTTGTAGCTGCAAAAAGGGTAATGAGATATTTGAAGGGCACTACTGATGCTGGAGTTCTGTACAGAAGAAAAGAAAAGCAGAATCTGATTCGTTACTGTGATAGTGACTATGCTGGCAGCATAGATGACAGGAAAAGCACGAGTGGATACATTTTCATGTTGAAAAATGGAGCTGCCTCTTGGTCATCAAAAAAACAGCCCATTGTCACCTTGTCTACAACAGAATCTGAGTATGTAGCTGCTGCACATTGCACATGCCAAGGAATGTGGTTGATGAGAATTTTGGAAGTGTTGGGAACAAAACAAGACAAGTGCCTCACAGTCATGTGTGACAATAATTCCACAATCAAGCTGTCAAGGAATCCAGTGCTGCGTGGTAGAAGCAAGCACATAGATGTGCGCTTTCATTTCCTTAAAGACCTATGCAATTCAAAACTCATTGAATTGAAATACATGCTTACAAAAGCTTTGAAACAAGAAAGCTTTGACAAATTGAAGAAGAACATTGGCATGGCTGGTCTGAGTTTGGTGAAGAATTGATAAACTAAACTCTATAGAGTTGAGTTTAAGGGAAGAAATGTAGATGTAAAGGTTGTAATAAGTAAATAATGTGTCTGTATTAAGTAGAATTGTTGTATTGGGCCATTGTTGTAATAGGGAGTTGTAGTATTTGAGTCCATTAGTTTTCTATTTTGTTAGTTGGCCCAATTGTGGCTTAATCTCTGTTGTACAAATAAGCCAAGTTAACAATCAATGAAATAGTTTTTGACAGTTAATCTCACAATTTCTGTTACAATACGGGGATTGTATGTAGAGATCATAGGGGAAAGCTTCTTACCGGTACTTCTTCCCTTATCTATGCTACAACTCCGTTGGTGGTAGAAGCTTTAGCGTTGAGGGAAACTGTGTCATTAGCTGTGAACTTGAAGTTCGACCAGGTGCTCTTTGAATCAGATTGCTTGGAGCTTATTGAAATTTGTAAAGGGAACATCATTAGAAAGGCTATTGAGCATGTGATTTTTAACATTCTAAGTATGAAAACTGCTTTTACCTCGATGGGATTTCTCTGGACGAACCAGCAAGCTAATGGAGTTGCAGACTTAATTGCAAAGTTGGCTGATTCTTCTTCTCTCCCGCGGAACTGGGTAAACTATCCCTCTATCTCTAATCTCGATCTGGTATGTTTTCCTACCTGCCTAAACTAAAAACCAACCCCTAAGATGTATGTATAATACAATTAACAAGAGAAGCAGTATTGGTTATAGAATCTCCAAACACTCGACGGTTTCGTTCTAGCCAAATAGACCATACACTAGCCAACCAAATAAAAAATTTGAACTTCCTACGGTGTTTTCCAAGTGAGAGTTTCGCCAAACCACAAGAAATGTTGTAATCATTCAAGCTCCACCTCTGGATGCTTTCCAATCCAATCAAAAACCTACTGCTAAATTGTAAGAGAGAAGAGACATGCAGAAAGAAAGAACTTCAATAAAGTAGTTGTTGCATCAAGTAAAAGAAAGAACGACGCGTAATAAAATAAAATATTTTTAGTTTTGATCATCCAATTTTCTCATTTTGACAATTTCTACTCTTCTATTTTATTTTTGTCAATCTTTGTCCTATATTTTTGTTAATTTAACAACTTTGGTCCCTATATTTTTTGTAATTTCACTTTGGTCCCTAAAATTTGTGGACTGTGGAGTGTTGGTCGTTTACTTTTTCAATATCCAATTTTTTTGAGAAACTATACGTGGTAATTATCCCATTTATTAAAAGCAATTGAGAAAATGTCAAGTACGTGAACATCTTTCGTTCTTAGCAAAAGTTGAATTTTATAGCACCTCTCTAACTATATAGACTCAATTTGGGTTCTTAACACTCTTATTAAGCCCAATTAAGATGCCACATCTATGCATTTGAGAACCTTTTTAATTTTCACTTGTAGAACCCAACTTAAGTTCTTAGCTTGCTTTTAGTGAATTCCACATTGACATCAAATCTTTATAGTTAAAATTGGCATTCATATTTATTTTCACTCAAAATATTTATTTCATTTTAATCTCGGAATAATAAGCACGCAAAAAAATATTTAAATTTATTTACTTTATTGCATTAAGTTTTTTTTTTTCTTTAGAGATATGTAGGAAACTCCTTAAAACCTTTTAATGCCATCCTCTTCAGGAAAAATCACCACTAAGGAACAAGAATACTCATCCTCATTTTACTAAAATAAAAACAAATAAATCCAAATACAAAATAAACCAATGAGAAACTAGACCAATACCCTTGTCAGGAAAATAAACAATTCGCATTATAGCAAAACTTCAAAGCTCAAGAGGCAATTAATTAAATTTATCTATTTCGGAAAAAATCCTCCCTAATAAGATTAGGGAAGTTGTCCTACCAAACTAAACGTGTGATAGATGTTCCAAAATTAGCAAGTTTATCCGCGCAAGAGTTTTCCTTTTTTAAAAATGAGTTACCCGAAAGTTCAAATTTGAAGCTTTAAGCAAACAATTTCTCCACCTGTTTCTTAGCTACCATGGAACAATAGACGAATCTTTTGCAACACCACTAAATGAGAATCATACTCAAGCCAAAAGTTATTCCAATCTTTGTCAAAAGTGATTTTAATTTATGGCATTAATTGCACCCAAAAATTCGGCATGATGAGCAAAAGTGTTACCAGTGTTTATTTAGAAACAGCCAAGAACCGCCGCTATTCTATCTCTGAAAAACCATCGTAGCCAAAAGACCCAGAAGAACCTTTGGTTGCACCGTTAGTGCTATATTTGACCCAGTAACAACGGGGAGCATCCTATATGACTACTTTAATCTTTGGAGACTTACTGGATTTTCCAGACATTGAGAAAGCTTTAAGAATTGCAAATTCCTGTATGGAGGAAGGCATGCATCCAAAGCTGGAGTATTCGAACACACAACTTCGAGGCTGCACCTTGCATATTAAACCGGTTGAGCTAATAATGTAATTGTGAATAATGTAAAACTACGGGCCCTTTATTTGTTTCCTGGAGCTTCAAACAATCTTAGCCAAAGATAGATCCACCATGGGTGCGTGATGATCCTTCTGCTAACTGTCTCCAGATTTCGCATGTGGCGCTTGATGGGAGTGACTGAAGAAATCTCGTGACCAGAAGTAGGGTTTGAGGAAAATAGGGAGAAAGTTGAAGAATCAAGGTGTTTTTAGGGTTTTTTGCCTAATTAAGGTGGTTTGCACTGACAAGGGAAGCTATCTCTCTCTTCTATTTTTGGTGGAGACATTAACTTTTGACATTAATTGAGTTAACCATATGTACTTGGTAGGTGAATGTAATATCTATTGGTTTTCTTATTTTGCGGGTCTCTCAACCCGAAACCAAGCCCATGTCCCAAATGTGTGGTGCTGGTTTCCTAGTATGGGCCTTGAGCTAATCTTGGATTGTAACGGTTTGGACCTTGCCCACTATCAATAGAATCATACAATCTTGACAACAAAAAAAGCAAAACTACTACTTTTTTATTTAGTGTATTTCTATTGGCTGTGAAATAAAACAAGTATGCCATGTATTGTTGTGGGACTAATGTCCACTTCGTCCATTTCGGGTGGAGAATGGAGATTACCTTCATTTCTTAAGAAATAGAGGGTTCTAATTCAATAATTTTGAGTGTAACTACCCACAACTTAAGTAATAATAGATCATTCATTTCTTTTAGAGTGTGTTTGGGAGGGGAAGGGAGGGGAGGACATATTTTTCAAATCTAAATTGTGGAAGCTATAGAATGTCCCTAAACATAAATCAAATGTGATTAAAAATGTTATATTGATATCTATAAACTTGTTCTTTTAATTTTTTAAAATCTCTAATACATATTAAAATATAGACAAATCTTTTTCAAGCCCTCTCCTTCCTTCCCCTCGCAAAACCCCTCCCAAACATACCCTTAAGAAATTGAGGGGATCTCCATCCCCTTTATCCCACTCTATTTTTTTAATAGACAAATGTTAGTGAATAGTAATTAATTAGGGCTATAGGGGTGGGGGAAATATTAATTTCCACAATTTGAACCCTAAACCTTCATCATCAAATTCTTTCAAGTCTCTTAGCTCGTCAAGTGAATTACTACACCTTCTTAGAATTAATCTATCCCACTATATTTATCAAACAGTGCATAACAGTGTGTAGTTAATTAATACTAGCATTTAAAAGGGTAGCAAAAGGATTTAAGTTGGCGCAGGAAGAACTTAAATAGAGCGGACCCCACACACATGAGCAATACCATTACCAACACTTTGAAAGGTAGTGAGCTAATCTCACATATTGTGTGTTCCAATTCACAACCACGAAGCTCCACATTTATTTCAAATTCAACCTAATGACCCACCATTATAGTCATTGACTTCCAATTTAAGTGGGGAGCAGCATCCCTTCATCATACTCTATACCACTACGCTTATCAAAAAAAAAAAAATACTCTATACCACTACCACTATCTTTCTTTTGTTCAAACTAAATCCGATTGCGACACTTTTTTATCCACTAACAATAGCAACTTATTACTATAAGCATTAAGTCACTAATCCAACGTTCCAATGTTTTTTGTTCAATAGATTATTATGCCAAAGCCTGGATTAAGTGTAATTGATAAGTGGGATTCTTCTTTGACAAAAAAAAAAGTGGGATTCTTCATTTTCAGTTTGTATTTCCTCCATTCATTGAGCTAATAATTAGTACTTTCTCAGTTTTGCTCAATGATTTGGTGTGTGTTTTTTTGTCCAGGTCTTTCACTCCGCTCCGGTGTCCAGAAGAAAAGAGGTCCTAAATAATCTGGAGTTTGACCAGGAGGTAAGTAGAGTCTGGCTCTAATTTGTTTTATCGCCGAAGATTGAACTCGAGTACTAGCCGAATACACCCATTTAAATGAAGTGCATTAACTATTTGCACCCAAGCATAGAGTTTTGGTTTGGTGTGTGTTTGATTCTGCGAATGAAATTTGTTTTTTAATAAATTGATTTTATAAAATTGATCTTAAATAAAAGTGAGTTAACTGTAAAGTAATACGTTTAAAGGAATTCACTAAAGTAATCTAAATTTTAGAATAAAAATCAATTTTGGAAGAAAAACTACAAAATTTATCTTCTAGTTAGAATGTTTACTGGAAAATTTAATTTTACTTAGAACACTCAAACATACAAAAAATGATTTTATATCTCTTATAAACATGCAGTTAGCCAATTTTACCCACGCTCTCTGTTAGATTATTTACATATCTTATTTTATTTATTCGTTCAATAATCCTCAAATAGTCTTTATAATGTTTTTATTTGAACATCAATAAGATACCTTTTTATTTATTACTAACTACTAATTTGGTGAACTATTCAAACTTAATTGTAAGTAACTGCAACATGTATGTATTATGAAATTATTTAAATTCTACTGTACTAACTAACTTTTTACTCTGTCAAAAAAAAGTAGTATCTTTTTACAGTTCCATAAATTAATTTGGATCGAGTATTTTCATTTCAAGTCAACAATAAATTAATTATAACCATATCTATTTGTATACAATAAATTTAAGACAAGTTAACAGTTAATTAGCAACAAATAAAAGCAATCAACTGAGAAGAATAGTCGAAAATGTGTACTATATATTCTTTACGCTAATCTATGTATGGAGTATAAATTTGCAGAACAGTAAATAACTAAGCTAATGTCACCCCAAATGAAACATGCAAATGCAAAACCACATCAATGTTGATTATATATGTAAAAATAAATATAAAAATACAATCAAACAAAAAACTCAGACTTTGTTTTTCATGTAAATATAGTAATGAACAACTGTGTACAAATAGAATTCAAAACCACAAAAAAGAAAAAAAATGTGTTTTTCCTCTTTTTTTTTGTTCTAAAAAGAAATTGGGAATGTGACTCATGTGCACATAGTCGCAACTAAATGGAAGAAAGATGAAAATCAAATCACCGTGTCACGTGGAAAAGTCGACAAAATCAACGGTTATGGTTGACTCTTCCAAAATCTGCAAGCTTCCTGGAACGGTTCGCACAAAACGACGCCGCAGCCGAGAGATGAGGTTTCGATGCCGCGACTCTAACGTCCGCCGCCGTAACCATCTCCGGTGGCAATCCCTTATGGTTCCACCTCCGGTTCGGACTGGCCCGAACCAAAGGACTAAGGCAAAAAGCCATACTCGAACCAGACGCGCTCTTCGCATGTCCAAGCCGTGAACGCCGCGACGAAGGAGCTTTTGCTGACGGCGTTCTCTTCCACCACGGAGAAGACTCCGACGAATATTCACTTCGAGACTGACATTGATCGCATTCATCGTCGAATTCCTCAGTTCTTACCGGCGACATTCCCCGATCCGTTTGCCGGTATCGTCGTCGTGCTGTGACGGTCGAATCATCCGTCATTACGGTCCGATCCTGATTCTTCCGGCGAGGAGTCAATATCGTAGAGTACCACGAAGAAGACGCTGATGAAGACGGTTCGTAAGTCGGATCGGATTGAAACTTCTCCGATCTGGACCTGAAAGGATTCGAGAAAATCCAGAACTTACTCAAACGCTTCTTGATGGACTTGGTCTTGGAATTCGCGGCGCAATCGCCACCGTAAAAGGTTGGGCCAAGCTGCGGAGTACTGTAGAAGAGACGCTCAGGCAGGTGGTTTCTGTCGTTCCACTCGGTAGCGTAGTCGGATTTCCGGCGAGAAACGTAAGGGGAAACTGAACGAGGGAAGATTAACGGTGGTGGAAGGTTGGTGTCGGACCTTCGAGAAGATTCGTCAGAGGGACGTGAAGCGACTCGAGTTAATTGGGCTTGGGCTTGGGCTGCGATAAGAGCTATGAGACGTTCACGGAGACAGGTGGCGCAAACGCCAACGGTGCTGCTGGCATCTGGTAAGTGTTTCTTGCACCTCATTTGGTGACTTTTACATACGACGCCGTTTTATGTGGTTTGGAAGCGTTTTGTTGTTGTTGTTGACTGTGTATTGTGTTTACATATTGTGAGTTGAGAAAAGAGATCTAATGGAGAATTGAATTGAGACAGAGAGGAAGAGAGAGAGTTTGTTGGCAGTGAGTGTTGGTTGGTACAAATAGTAATGCTAGAATCTCTAATAATTATGGAGTGAGAAAATGAGGGGAGAGAGAGAGAGAGAGAGAGAGGGGTCAAAGATTACTTGGCTTCTGGAAAAATATTGAGAAACAAAGAGCTTGTTACCAAGACAGAAAAGGAAAGGTAGAAGCTAGATGGGAACACAATGAATCTTACAACATCTGCTTGCAGCTATATTTTTCTCATTTTATTTCAGGTATTATATAGTTTCAACTTCCACGAGTTAACGAGTATAGTACCCTAAAATAAAAAAGATTGATATAGTACCCATGAGAAAGTTCTACGAGTATTATTAGGCTAGAGATAATTAATGAAAAAGTTTGTTATTCTTATTTGGTTAACGGTCCAAAGACATTACTCAGTTGATGGTTTACCGTGCAAAAAAGGAAAAACCACATCCTATGTGCTACTATGCAAATCATGAAATGAAATTGGATCCTCTCTTTTACATCTCTCTCCATCCTATGTGCTAGTACTATGCAAATCATGAAATTGCTACTAACTCACAATTTATCTTTTCTATACAAAATTAACTACTTTTTTTAATTCCTGTGACACAACCTTAGACGACATCTAATATGGGATGGAGGGAGTATCTCACTCTCTTAATTCATTCTCTCTCATGATTAAAATAATTGAAAGATATTGATGCGAGAGTCAATAGAGAGAGAGAGAGAGGATGGAGTGAGATGTAGAGAGAAATGGAAGGAGAGATCGACGGAAAGAAAATACTCCGTTCGTTCATAATATTTGGTATTTTTGTCTTGCTACACACAAATTATAGTATAATTAATTTGTATTAACTAAGTCTTAAAATATCCTTTTTGTAGTTGCCTTGGGATAGTTGAAATCAAAATAAAAGAATTAATAGTTATCCTGGGTCTTTAAAAGACTCGGAACATAAATGGCATATTTGGAAAATTTGGTGAATTGTACATTGGGTTTTTAAAAGTAGTATTATTTTTGAACAAAAATAAAATACCAAAGATTAGGAATAGATGGAGTGCCATAAAGAATACTCTTGCAACCTATGAAGAAGCCTTCAAGTCAAGCATCAACCCTACAAAATAGACTAAACTCTCCATTTAATCCCTCAACTAACACTCGCTTCTATTTAGTCTCTCTAGTTATGAAAATAATAAGTTGTATACTCGAACCACGATGTGAAACAGACCTAAGCTGCATCCCCACAAATCGTGGGATCTTAGAAGTGAGGCACCTGACACGTGGGTACTGAAGCCCACAATGCAGTGTTAATTTGACCCTTCGCCCAGTGTTAATTTTTTTGCACACACGTTTTTACGTAGTTTGGTGTTTTAATTTGACCCTTTGAGCTTGACTATGTGACCTAATGGAACTCGACCTAAAAGTTAAGACTATGCCTTAGAAACTTAACATTACATGCTCAATCATTCCCTAAGCTCTTGAAGTTATGTTCGAACTAGAGATTCATCGTCGTTTCTCTTCTCTTTTATAAGTCTAAGGGATCAATATGTAAGAAGATAGATTTTCCCTTTTTCAATGCTTTCTTAATGGATGGGGTAGTTGGTGTCACAGTTTTATCTAAGCTAAAGTTGTGAGTATCTCACAAGGGCTTTTTGTGAAGAGGAGGCTAGCTCTTTTGCATGATATTATGGCGAAGGAGCTCAATAACAGACTCAACGATCTTCGAAACGGATGCAAAAGTGGTGGTTGATTGTTTCAATAACCCAAAGGTGGATGCTACTGAGTTTGGTCGTATCATTAGGAATGAATTTTGCTTTTGAAGTCTTGTTTTAATAACTTTCATGTTGAGTTCGCTAGGAGTCAAGCTAGTTCATCCTTATTCACACTCTTATAAGGGCAACCACATATACAGCTGGCTCACTTTGCCTGCAAACCAAAATGAAATTGAGCTAGGTTGACTCTTTTATGTTTCTACTATTTATTAAACCATATCTAGTATCTAGCGAAAAAATAAAATCAAGAAGGTTCTCAGATCTAGTCTAGACCTAAGGCTTGAGATTGCTTATTGCCAGAGTACTGTATTGTATCGCCTGGCATCATCCTATATCCACCTTCAGATTGTCAACAACAGCATGAGTTTGGTAAAAACTAATAATTCTTATACCTCTACTCTTTCTAGCTCCCTCTAATCATAAAATAGTGCACACTTCAAAATCACCAGACAATTCAAGTCCTATTATGCTTCCATCACCCCACTGTGGAATGTCGATGATTCCCTTAGTGCACCACCGCTCACACTTTTAGTCCCAATCAATAATCACTCTCTTGAGCCCATTGCTACTTTTTAAATTTTCTATAAATTATTCATATATGAGTTTTTTAAGTTTTATAAATTTCAAGGTTTGGTTAAGTCAATTTATGTTTTTTTTATAACTACAAGAAAATGAGCTGATTGAGATTAGTTTACTTTTCAACAAACTCGTGATGGACCAAGAGATACGATTTCCAATCATAAGAAAAGAGGTTGAATTATAACCTCTTAAAAAATCTCCTATAACTTAAAGCATGTTTGCCGTTTTGAGATATTTCTCAAGAAATAGTTGGAACTCATAAGGTTGTAATTTGTAAATACATATTAGTATTTTGCCAGAAGGATGAAGCCCATGAGACAATTATGGAATATATATTAAGACTTCCAATATTTACAAGAGATATTTTTGTAATATAAAATGATACTAGGTTGTTTGAAATTCTTAAGGAAGAATATATATAAATAAATTTGAAATGTGCAATTTGTAAACATTACCTCATATGGCTAAAATTAGAAATTATAAATCAATCTTTTGAGCTACCTTTTGATATTTGTTTCAGTATAAAGATTTATGCACATGAATCACAAGGTAAAGACAGATTTTAGCCAGCATTAATACATTTAATATGAAATGCTCATCAACTTGTTCTTGAGATGTTCGTACAGAAAAATGATTTTTGTTGAAAAGCTCAAATGTTCAAACGTAGAAGCCTAATGCAAAGTTTAGAGAAAGAGAAATCAAGCAAGAATTCATATTTAATTTCTAAATGATATATTATATTAATTTTTTTATCTATATATATATATATATATAGATAAAAAAATATATATATACACATATATATATAGAGAGTGAGTGGAATATTAACAAGAGGTATGTGAACACTCTCAATAAGGCTTACACTCTCTTACTCAAGATCACTTGAATGAGATGGTCTGGATCTCTTTCATTTTAACCAATGTCTTGGCTTTCGAACCGAGGAATGCAGCGAGCTTAAAACTCTTGAGGGAGAGCTTTGCCGCTTATTGTGGTCATACTCGGCTCGAGAGATTAGTCTATAGAGTTGCGTGTAGATGATATGCGATTTACAAAAAAAAAAGACTTAGGCTTTGTTTGGCAAGTCCCATCCGCTAGCGGATTTCAGATTTGGCTTGCGGATGCTAGGTACATGTGTTTGGAAAGCACTAGCGTTTAACGTCTCAATTTTTTCCTCATTTTTACCCTTACTAACTTTCTTAAACTCTCTCTCTCTGTCCTCATTAAATATTTTGTCATGGTTGAATTATTTAATCATGAATTAAATATGTACTTTTAAGTCATTTTAGATTTATCATCTAGTTTAAACTGCTAGTTTTACCAAGCACTTAATTTGTTAACCGCTATTCGCTTTCTGCTAGCTTATCCGCTATTCGCTATCTGCTATCTCTTAGTTCATTTGTTATACGTTACGCTATTTTTTACCAAACAGAGCTTTACTCTCTTATGACTGGGTTATTAAAAAAACAAAACAAACTTCACATTGATTAAGCATGATAATTATTATTTATGATCATTAATATTTTAAAATTTTATCTTTTATGGACTACATGTACTAAACTACCATTAATCATTTGGTCAAAAAAAACTACCATTAATCATATAGAATAGTCCCACATTTGAATTTAGTGTTTTATTTAGACTATATCATTCCCTTAAAATATATTTCAGGTTGAATCAAATCAAATTTCCCAAATGAGAACATTGAATATAGAATTAAATTAATTAAATTTTACTTAAATTTATTTCTATTTATTTATTTAAGCATATTTGATTCTATTAAATATAGGTCTCTTTTATCTTCTTCGTAATTGAGTTCAAATTCCTTTTTTTTTGTGGGCATACAATTATTTGTTTGTTGAATCTTCAACATTTGTGGTTTTTCTTATCATTTTTCCTTCTTTTTTTTAAATCAATGTATCCTCCACGGCGAGTGTTGAGATCCCAACAAATGTTTCTTCATACGCATCGATCAAAACTAAATAGTTAAGAGACTCAAATATCTACCACTTATGTCACATAATTTGGTACTGTTTTTCCTTTATGTTTTCCCATTATTTGCACTTTTATTTCAACATTTTGATTATTAGACCTTTGACTATTGTTCTTGATTTATTTATTAGTGCGTGTTTGTTACGATCATAAATTTTTTAGGAGCCGCGCTTGTTATGGTGCCTTGATTTAATTTAGTCAATGAAGTCAAAGGTAGGCATTTCGTCATCATGAAACAATCATATTTCCCAGTCGCCATATAACCGTTACCGTTACCGCACGGCAAACTGGGGAGTTCTTTTTCCTTTTGCCAACGATATAACGGTTGCTATCCTCTTTATTTTAAAAAATTTAAACACAACGATAACTAGGTGACTAGGGTATTAGTATTATAGTTTGTCAAAAAAAGATGATTAGTGTATATATTATAATAAAATATAATGGTCTGTGATTAGGGGCGGATCGGTTCGCATTTGAGAGTGTAATTGCACACCCTTAAAAATAAAGTTTTTCATAAATTTTTTATAGAGACAAAACTCTTGACTTAGTTCATGGATTTATACGCTCTGTTTTACTTGATCCTTAAAGTATATGGAAATAGTAAATAGTTTTTTTGGTAATATAAAATTTAGGGTGGGGGATAACACCTCAGTCCAGGCAGGGAGGACCGTCGGGCTCTTTGAGCTATTACGAAGATAATTACATTTACCTCACCCCAATGAGACTAGTAGGGAGTTGAATCCAAAACCTCTCAGATACAACTTTTGTCATGCTCCACTACACTAGGCCAGCCCCTAGGGGTTCAAATAGTAAATAGTTCTTAAAGGCTGTAAAATTGGTCAAACTAGTTTCTATAATTTTAAAACGGTCTCATTAATCTTTATAAAAAGACTACACGTAAAACTTTAGGATTTTAATTGATTGATGTTACAAAATTTAGTGATTGCTTACTATTTTTATATACTTTAGGGGATAATTAGGAGACGTTTGTAAGCTTAAAGATTATTGATGATTGATTGAGTTTTAGATAAATTTGTAGTTAAATAATTTGGTTTGTTTTTCTTTTTTGACCAAAATAATTTTGTTTCTTAACTAGGATTGTTCTTTTAAGAAAAAAACAATGACAATATGACATTGTGAACTTAACTTGATAATGATTTTTTTTTCACCCCTAATTTAGAGTCTTGGATCTATCGATAGGGGATTTAATTGTTCCCTCAAAAAAATGTTAATTTTAAGTTTTTTTTATATTTGAACCTCGTAAAAATTATGCTAGATTTACATTGACTTTATTTTTACTATGTCATTGGTGTGTAGTTTCCACCAGTTTTGCCGGTGACTAATCTACGTCTGGGAATCTTGCTGGCCACGAGTAGTCAACTTTGTCGGACCGTGTGGTTCACCCCTCGTGTGGTTCTCCTCTCTCAACAGAATTTTTGTCACACTTAAAATTCAAACCCTAGACCTTGGAATAGGTTCTAAGTCCAGTTACCACTTGGATCAACCATCGCTAATAGATTGACTTTACATTGACTTTAATCCCGGTTTATTGGGAATGTGTATTTTATTTTTCTTGATATGAAGAATGTGTATTTTATTGCTGGGGAATAAATCAGAGTCAGGACTCAGGACTCAGACTTGAGGCTGAGGCGTAATTGTGGGGATTGACAAATTAGAGCGTATTTGAAGGTTTGAACCTTTCACACGACGATTTTATGTTTTTTTACTCAACAATGATTTAATGTTGGAGCAAATATAACAACTGTTTTTATTAATTATAAGTTTATTCTTTATTTTCACCTTATAATATATATCTTCATTGTCACTAAATAAAAAAATAGTAATGAATGGTAAAACAGTAGTAATTATTTTTGAAAAGGTATTCAGGTTAAAAAACCTGTAAAATTGGATTTCCACATTTGACGAAAGTGGCATCCCATTACTCTAATTTCCACATTTGACGAAAGTGCTCGTAACAATAACATGTTATTAGGGGTGTCAAAATGGATGGATTGGATGGATAGGAGAAATCCATTTAAAAATTTATATCCATTAGGATTGTACCAAATAAATCCAATCCAATCCATCTATTGAAAACAAAAGTCCATCCAATCCAACCATTAACAACTTTTTGATGGATGGATATCCAATCCATCCACTAGTATCTTTAAAACATAAAATAAATCTTATAATAAAAAAAAAGTATGAAATTTTTTTTAAGGCTTAAATAGCTTTTACCCCCTGCAAATATCACAAGAATCAATATACCCCTGAAAAAAAAAGTTTTAAAATGAACCTTGCAAAATACAAAATGTTTCTAGTTAGGTCTCTGCTTTTAGTTTTTCTTAAAAACGTTAAACTGAGCTGGATGTCTACCTTGGCATAACACATTGCTCATTAGGGCTTATACCATCATCATCAACATCAATCACTCATCTGAAACTCTTATTCTCACTGAAACTCGCCTCATTCATCAACATAATTATTGGCGAGTTTCAGTGAGAATAAGAGTTTCAGATGAATGAATGATGTTGATGATGATGGTATAAGCCCTAACGAGCCATGTGTTATGCCAAGGTAGACATCCAGCTCAGTTTAAGTTAACGTTTTTAAGAAAAACTAAGAGTAGGGACCTAACTAGAAACGTTTTGTATTTTGCAAGGTTCATTTTAAAACTTTTTTTTTGCAGGGGTATATGAATTCTTGTGATATTTGCAGGGGGTAAAAGCTATTTAAACCTTTTTTTAATAATGCAGCAACTTATTTTAATTTTTTGACAATTTTTAAATATATATATATATATATATATAAATAAATGTGGTGGTGGCATGTGGCGGCCGGCGGTGGATCTCCAGCGACCGGAACAAATCGAGTGGATGGATCGAATCCAATCCATTAATTTTTTTTTTTGTAACGGACGGATTGGATAGATTTTGGTATGGATGGACTGGATATCCAGTTGACAAATGGATTACTTTGACACCCCCTATTTTAAAAAACATGTTTTTTGACAAACTGAAAAACAATCTGTTTTCATGGGAAAAAATTATAATACATTTTTACTTTGAAATTCAAATACTATAATAGTTTATATATATATATATATATGTGTGTGTGTGTGTGTTTTCATGGAAAAATTCATTTATATATGATGTATATACTTAAATATATCTATGTTATGATGGTATGTGTGCCATAAATGATGTATACTTAAAAAAGACATAAACTTAATACAAAAAATATATCGTGCAAAATAAAATAATATTACTATTTCATATAACTTGTGTCATACACGGAGTATAGGTTGATTTTTGAACATCTTAAAGAATCAACATTCTTTCAATAAAATGATTTCATATAACTTGTATGAGGAATCATATACAATTTTTTTAAGCTTACACCGCATCGTTCATTGTTTCAATTGTGAAGACAAGAAATACCACGAGTTCATGCTTATATGGGCGGTGTCGATTGTTATTAAAGTTTCAAACAATTTTCAAACATTTGTCCACCATAAGTCAGATAGTACACTTCTTCACCTCTGAAGTGAAGTGTGTTTTTTTAATGGCAAACGTATATTAAAAAAAAACAAATAGGGGTACACGGGGTAACTTGTTCCCAACCCTTACAATTGTCTCAAAGCATAGAAGAGAATCAAAAATCGGACACATGAAACATAGGTAACTACTTTGAAATACACAAAAAAACAATCTCCAAGATAAAACTACAATCTTCCTCAGTACTTGAATACCATCAACTAGTGTACCTACAAAGATATAGTTGTTCCGCTCTTCACAAAGCCCTCAAATAATTGCATGTCAGATCAAATCCAATCGCTACTTACCCTTGACCCCGTAACCAAATGAACAGAATAAAAGAAATAGCTAGGAGACAACCTGAGGTAACACCCATACCTACCCTATCCATTTTGCAATTGCATTCCAAATAGAAGGGAAGTGTGTATACACTATCACCTTTCTTCTATCATATTTTGCATGAATAGTGGGGTTGGGGTTGGAGTTTGGCGCGAGGGAGGTTCTAGCCCATGTTTTATTGTTTCACTATTTGGGTTGGAAACAAGTGTGCTTGCTTGTTTAGTAATGGCAGCTCACGATGTCCTACCTCAAGTCAAATCACTTCTTAGTGAAATAGATACATTATCCTACGTCTAATAATACCACGAAATTACGACACGAACTAAAGAAAATAGCCAACTGCTAGTTGGTTGGCAATTTCCTCCAAATAGCTGGTTCAAGTACAGTGTATAGGATACTACTCACGTTTTTTGGTTCCCAGAAAAGCTGTGGCGATATGTCACACTCTTTAACAATAGTTTCGTCATTACATCAAGGTCTTTCTCCTCTGCCATGTTCATGTTCAAACAAGAAAAACAACCTCCATTGCCACCAACCAAACTTCCCCAACTCACATCGACATACAGGCACTTTCGCTAGACTTCACAATTTCAAACATGACCGTTGGGGTTTATATCCGAAAGCAACATAACAAAAAACGAATTGAAACTCATCATAGCTAAGCCAACATATCATAATAGAGCAACATAAAGTATCCATATTCTTTAGAGCAAAAAAAATTTACCTTCAACTATATTAAGAAAGATGATATGGTACAAGTTGAAAAGAGTTTGAAGCAGCAAATCGATCCACTAAAATGGAAAATGAACGCAATTCATCTAATTCAACATACACAATCAACATCTACTAACAAGGAAGCACCCATTAGGTGAAGCAACAGAGCCGGATTCATAGCAGAGGTTTGCAGACAAGCTAAAGATTTAGCTTTCCAGCTTTGTCATCTCTGGGCACTGAATAGACCAGAAATCTATTATCTGCAGAACAAAGCACAGCATATTTCTACCTGAAAGCATACAAGTTGATTTCAACAAGATCCAAGTCCAGGCAGTTTACACCTATTTGAGTTTTAGTCCTGTATATTTTTCATTTATTTTAGTTTTGAGCTCTGCTGTTATAAATATTAACCTTGTTGGTCACTATTTTCTATGAAGAATCAGTTCCTAAAAGTTTTACTGATTAAGGTATTAATCTGCGAGAGACCAAGATTCAAATGAAAAGTGAAAACTATACGAGGACTATTCAATTTTAATCCACTGACATGGAATACAATTTTACACTACCAAAGAACCATAAATATCACCTTTACAAGGGATCGATAGCTTTAACATAAAGTGAATAGTCTTTGTTATTACAATTGTTTACCAAAAATGTCACAATTTCAATTCACCAAGTACTCAAAATAAATACTCACCCTGATTGTTCAGTACCAGTTTGTTGTATCAATTGAGAATATATATATTCATCGACTCTCTGTTTTGCCAAAGCTACCTAGTCAAAAATTCAAGTTTCAACAACAAAGTAAGAAACTATATTGCAATAGAAGAAAACCAACAAACAATGGTAAAAAGAGCATGTAAGATAGCACTTCGCCTATAATAAAACAATTACATAAAAATTAGCATTTTATGAAGAATGAAATCTTTAGAAAGTTGGGATAAAAGATACATTCTCATATTAGATGGTTGGAATGCATAGAGAAGACCCACATAAGGACTGTCTAGGAGGACAGACAAGATGGAAGATTGTCCAATGGTTAGAGCCTAAAGGTTGGGACTGAAGAGTGATGGACTTAAATGGTATAACTGCAGTCATACAATAGGACAACATGATGCTGTTTGATCCAAGTGGAAAAATGCTTTGGTTCTTGTTGTAGGAGACCCCCATAGGGTGGATAAATCGAGTTGGGGGTCAAGGGGTCAAATCCAAGGGCACTTTTTTGGTGAACACAGACGACAACAATAATCAAAACAAAACATGTCACAAACATTAAACTATGTTGCTTCTTCTTTTAGAAACGATAAAAGGAAAAAAAAATCAATATTAAACAAAATCACCTGCTGAGCACTACCCCCAAATTGAATTTGCCTATGTTTCTGTTCACCTTTTCCACCATAAACCTGCAACATTTTCCAACTGGTGAGAGATGAATCAGCTAAAACACAGTTCTGGAAATTAAAGAAAAATGAAGAACAACATTTTATTTACATGATATATAATTGAAAAACACAAACTCTATCCTATAAAAATTCCATTAGGTTAACAAGAAGATTTGACTCGATTAATCAATTTGCCTAATTGCTGAAACAGATCAAGTGATCAAATGTGCTATATGCTGTTAAATCAAAAGCTATATGTTGTAAGAAAATCAAGGACTTCATTACTATTCAATCTAGACATGCAGAATTATTAATTCTTTTACATGGTATTTGGTTGCCTGGTGTATATGTTCCATGTGTATGTCAGGAGATCCAAAAACCTTGTTTCTCATCAATAATACGGTAAAAAAAGCAAATGCAGAACCTTTGTCTATATTAGAGTGTGTGCCTATGTATTATGATCATAAGTCTTAACATGGTTCAAATTACAAATTTGAGATCCAAGGGTAACTTTTCTCTATGAAGAAACACTTGCAGCAAAGAGCAACTGAACATAAGAGATGGAAAAAAAATGTCCTGAAGGACAGTGACTTTCTAATTTATGCTCACATATTTGAATCATGGTCGTGCTCACAAATTCTATGAAGACTAACCTTGATCATTGCTCCAGACTCATTTCTGATCCTTGATATGTTTGAGCCGCATCTGCCGATCAATCCACCAACCATTGTTTCCGAAATCAGCATCTCACATGTAACATAATCAACTGCAAGATTGGTTGTCCTAGAGATGAAGTGGTTGTAAGACAATATTCAAAACATGATATAACTGCTAAATGGCAGCTTAAAGCTGTTCTGATATAGAAAACATTAAATAACCTGAAGTAGGGTCGACATATGGTTGGGATGGTCGAACTGCAGCATAATTGTAAGTTGGGCTGATTGAAATCACTTGTCTTGGGGGATTTTCCCTAAACAAAAATTGAGTTGACAAATAGGTTAGATAAAATGACAAACTAAATATAAAAAGTGAATTTAAACCAGATTCAAATTTTACGCATGAGTTCACACACGGACCTTAACTGAAAACCTATCTCCTCCAAAGCCCTCATTACTGCAGAAACATCTCCTGATAACTAAATTCAATAAGAACATTGGTCAAAATTCAGCAGCAAAAGAATATGGTAGTAAGAACAGCGGAGCAAAGCATAAAGCAAAATCTCATTTAAATCCCCAAATAAATTTCATTATACTGCTGGAGGATTCCTATCTGAAATCATCTCCAGCAAAAGAATAAGTTGAAAGATTTGCACACAAATAACTATAAATCTTCAATGCGGTGTCATGTCATGTCATTCAAATTCAAACGGCAACAAGTAAATGATTCCATTAAAAGAAAAAATAATGGTTCTAAAACAAAACATTGGTGTGAAGCCCCTTCAACAAATATCTCCAGTACAACTCTGAAAAGCATTTGTATCATTCAAATTCATCAACAAATCAGGAAAGTGCACACAGTGAAATTTATTTCACTTAAAAGTTAAAACCATTAGACTTCCTTTGGTTGTTGCATGGTGTGCACAATTTTAATGTGCTAACGTTGCTGATCAGAGAATTTGCCATAGTAGAAAACTGATAGAAATTCGTACAAATTGATAGAAATGAAATAGAAACTGATTTGCATTACTGAATAAATATGATTACAGCCTAACCACCCTTTTCCGTAACTTCGGATTTATTTTAATTGCATCCAAAGGCACGCCTATGATACATGCTGGCTTATATTTCTTACAATAGGGACTAACTCTTAATATTAGGCTGACTTCTCTAATAATGCTTGCTAATAAGACGTCTAACAAAAACTTGGTCATTTTAAATTATATTAATTAAAGTGGCACTCATGACCATTTTACAATGGTCCCCAAGGGGATTCAAACTACATCCCTTGAGGTTACAAGATCAAGCTTTTACCACTGAGCTTTAGTAGCTTAGACATGAAGAAAGAAGGAAAATCATTTTCAGAATATATAGCAAAACGGTATGGTCTGTTCTGTAAATAGCATTGAAAATTGAAAATTGAAAATTGAAACACATAAAGAATGATCAAGCCTTTAAAAGATTGTATAGCGTGATTTGAACATGGACCCAATAATACTGAATGTGTTGAAGAGTATGTATCATTCAGCACTTCGATGCAAACGTTATTGCAGCAAACTCAGGAAACTAACAGATCGTTATTTTACTGGTCCATCTAGTATGATTAATCATCAATGTTTGTTAATACAGCATATTATATGGAAATTAACAAAAAAAGTTTCTTGTCATCTTGGTTAAAGTTGTGAAGTCAAAACATTTATGGTGAAAGCAAAGTTACAAATTAGTTTCAAATATTAGCATTAATTTGGATATCACACCTGTACTACTCTATCAGATTCATGGGCAGAAGCACATAAAGGCAACTGATTTGGTGCAAGAACTGTAACCATGGCACCAGAAGAGTTCCGTAACTTCTCGATGTTTTGACCCGACATCCCAATCAACCCACCTGCCTGGGACCCAGCAATCAAAAGTCTTATTGTATTGGCAGCCATGTGTCCTGCGATAACTTTTGAGGCATCGAGACTGCTATCATCTTCCTGTACCAATGAGCATAACTGTATCAGTTCATTTCAATACCAGCAAAAAAACGAAAGTGACACCCAAAGGAGGACACGATTATTAACCATAGGACGTAATGATCTCTTAAATTAGAGGACAGGTGGTTTACAAAAAAAAACCAAGTGGCCATGTTCCTGTATCACAGTTCCAAGAGAACAAATGTGTAGCTCGAGACACCAAATCAGGTTTATAATTAAAAATTTAATGATAAAACATAAGATGTTTTGAACTCTGGTGCGTGGATACAGTGACATTCATTTCTAACCTTTTCAAGCGATTGCCAAAATGTTTGGCTTCTTTATTTTTCAAAATAGATGGATATTTAAGGGCTGGAACAGAAAAAGGTGAGTATTAGTGCTTCTGAGGTTTAAGAATTAGGAATTACAACAACAAATTAAATCATTTAAAAAAATAAATCAAGTCTGCTGAGTATGTGTCCTTATGCATATTATGGAAAGTATGGGAGTGATGGGATTAACCATGTTTAATCCATAAGGACTACCTTACCTTTAAAATTAAATTGGCTATCTGCTCTAGAGCTTTCTCTGCATCAGTAACCCTTTCTTCATTGTCCTTAGAACTAATAATGATAACACGCTCTTCATGTCTCTGCCCATAAGGAAAACATGAGATTGGACTCGGTAAAACCAATTAGTTTGAATTATAATTATAACTAGATACATGTATCTTAAATTAATAAACTATAATGGCATTTTGAGCACTTCATAGAATGGCGAATCCACACAGTGCAAAACAGATGGGGCCTTAGATTAGTAAGATATACAAGGCATAGAAATGAATTGTCGGTTCTCAGAGGAAGTACATACTAGATCACTTGGTAGAAGCTAATATAATTGGCTGTAGGCAAACTATATGGATGTTAACTGGGCAGGGTTTTTTTCCATCAGCTACTGAACAAATGTCACAAACAGAAAACTGAAAGCATCAACTCGTGTCCCCACAAGCCCAAAATCCCAAAACCCAAATTAAATAAAGAACAATGATCCTAACATCCACCCATTTCCTAAGTTTACCAAGCAGGCCATTTTAGGTTCTCAGCTCCCAAACATAGATTCCACTCATCTCACGAGCCCCAAAATCCAAATAAGGTACAGCCACTAGTTATACACAGAATTAAATTAGAAGCAAAAAACTAATTATTCTTTCTCACTATTTATCAGCAACCAAACAGATACTACAAAACGATAAAAAAAACTATTTAATTCAAAACAAGCCCAAGCACAATTGAAGACAAAATACTAGTTCTGACCAGAATAAAAACCCTACTTTTTTTCACTAGCTTTCTCAGCTACCAAACAGATTCCATTAAAAATATAAATGACTTACAGCGATAGCGTCAGCGATTTTAATGTTTGCTCTAGTCTCTTCTCGAATCCTCTGTATACGGCAACCTTCTTTCCCGATAACCTTCCCGATCTGCCGTGACGGCACGACGATCCTGAATATCACGTCTTGTCCCTTAACGCGCTTGGCCGCTGATTGATCCGCCGAAATTACTGTTCCCGGAGCCTCGTCCTCTCGGCGGCGCTTTCCGTATGCGGAGTTTACGGCGGCGTCTTGGGCGGTATAAGGGACTTGAAGCGGCATGTGATAGGGCATTTGCATCTGCATGGGCATGTGCATCTGCATAGGCATGGGCATGTTGTGCATCTGCATCTGCATCTGCATTGGAACCTGCATGGGAATTTGAGGCATTGGATTCTGCGGATGAACCATGGGGTTTATCGGATATTGACCTTGCTGCGACATTGCTGATTCTGGTTTGGAGAAGGAAAGACCAATTGGTTTTGCAGGAGATGGAAATATAGGGTTTTACCATGTGGAATTACTTGAATGCCCCTTTATTTGTTGTATTTATTTGTTTTTAAATTTATTTTCAAATCCCTCAAAAAAAGTTATTTTCAAAAAATTTCAGTCAAAAGGAATCAAAATATATATATATATATATATATATATATATATATATATTTTCATACCCGTTTGGGAACAATATTAACAATCTTTTTTTTTCTATAGGAGGACGAGTAACTCTTATTAATTGAGTCTCAAATAGTATTCTCTTATATTATTTTCTTTTTACAAGGTTTCGTAGGTGGTGCTTAATTCTATGATTAAGATTCATAGGGATTTTTGGTGGTGTATCAAAGAGGAGTCTAGGGGGAGTATTGAGTGGCATGTGATAATGTTTGTAAACCCAAGAGTGAGGGTGGACTGGCATAAAAAATCTTGAATTGTTCAATATTGTTCTTTTATATCTAAATGGAAATGATGTATATTAACAGATGCGGGTGCTCGTTGGAGAGATATTGTCACACATAGATATGGAATTTAGTCCTCACTTATTTTGCAATGAACTAATGCAACTGTTTTTAGATTTGACTCACTGTGGTGGCGTGACCTTCATGGGTTCGGCTACGATGTGGTTTCTAAAGGTTGGTTTAGGACGTGCGTGAGAAGGGGATTAAGGGATGGCTGAGGAATGGATCTTTGGAATCATCATTGGATAGGCCAACATCCGTTAAAGCTGGATTTCCTTTTTTTGTCTGCAGGTTGCAGGGATAATCTTTGTATGGTGGTTGCTATGGGAGGTTGGGTTGATAACGTTTGGAGGTGAAATCTTCCTTGGAGTTAATTGGATGATTCAACATTGGTTGAGGAGGCTAGTATTTTAACATCCATCCGGCAGAATGTTGTTTCTATTCATGGTGGAGATGATTATTGGGCATGGACTTTGGAATCTAATAAAACGTTCATTGTGCGGTTTTGCTATAAGCAACTGGTGATGGGTCTATGGCGCCTAGGGAGGACAATAGCATTAATATGATATTCAATGATCTTCGGAAGACAACAATCCCTTTGAAGGTCAGTACTTTTGGGTGGAGAATCCTTACTAATTCGCTTTCGGTTCGAGCTCTGCTTCTCAAGCGTCGTGTGATTAATTCAGAGGAAGCAATTGTTTGTGTCTTTTTGTGGGGAACACCGTGAAGATCTGCAACATCTTTTTCTCAATTCAGTGTTGCTATAAGAGTGTGGGCTCAGATTAGTGGCTGGTTGGACATTCATTTACCAGTGTCGAATGACATTGTGCATCATTTTCTAAGTTTTGGAGATATTTAAGCAGAGGGAAGAAGACAAAGAAGGTCAAATACTTGTTATGGTTATCAATCTGCTTGTGTATTTGGCTTGCCCGGAATGGTTGTTTGTTTAGGGGGGAGGCGATCAACCTGGACTCAATTGTAGCTCATGTTAAATGTATATCTTGGATTTGGTTTGTTTACGGGGTGAGTAGACATTCTAGTTATTCTTTTCGATATCAACCATTTTTGAGCTTGTGTTGTATTTTTGGAATTGAGCACCCCCAGTGCTCCAATCAATGAAACATTGCTTATCGAAAAGAAAAAGAAAAATCAAATTTTTTTATAGCTAGCTAGCAAGATACTTGTGCGTTCACGTGGATTGTTTAAAATGATTGTATGTATATTACAATTTTGCAAAAATAGCACTCTCTACGTTTTAAAATGTAAGTCCCTTTTAACTGCTTCACAAGAATTAAGAAAATTAGTTTAGTTAGTTAATATCATTGACTATGTCTATTATATATACTACTTTTCTCATTTTACCCTTTATATGTAGTTCATCTCTCCTCTAATTAATTAAAGCATTTTTTATATTTTAAGAGTCACTCGTCTTAACACCCACTACATTCAATAACACGTGTTCAGCACACTAGTCACTCTTAAAATCAGAAATTTTGATAAAACTTGAGTTCCCACTATTCATTGGGGCCATAGTTTTTTGATTGAAAAAAAAGGAATGAGAAGGGTGGGTGCAGTATGTAAAACCACTCTTTCATATTCTTAATAAAAACAGGTGGTCCCAGCATAGACACGCCCTGATACATGGCTGACGTGTTGCTTTTAGGGCAGATTCCCCTTTTCAGCATTTTCTCTCTCATCTAGTGTAAGAATTTGAAGTGGTGCTATAACACCTGAAAACTGCACCACACTAAAACACACATTGAAGCACAAAAATAGTGCACCAAAGTGCCCATTGAGATTGAGCCAAAAAATTTTACAACTAACCTCAAATCACTGATTTTAATTAATTAAATAATTAAAATAATTACTCTTGAACAGACAATAATTTAAGTCATTAAAGCATAAACAACTCTTGTAAATAAGAGTTTTCAAGTTCCAATGGTGGTGGTGGTGGTGCCAATAGGGATCTCTCAAACGATCGTCATTAGCGTCACATCGTCATTAGCATCTATGTGACGTTTGTTTTATTTTATGACTTTTTTTGGAGGTTAGAGTGTAATAGTTTTGTGGGAATTAAGCTAGATTGTATTATCTTATAACTCTATTTTTGAGGCAGTAACTATCAAGTAACTCGGTATATTAACTTGACTGCTTAAGACCTAGTCTGACTTATGATAGGTTTAAGTCTCGTAGGGCGTACTACCTTTCGATACTTTTGTAAGATATTGTACTTAGTTGTTGCTCTTTGTAAACCCAAGGGGCACAATGATGACTAATGGATGATGATGACCTATGTATATATATATATATATATATATATATATATATATATATATATGTGATGCATATATATTATGTTTGTATGTTATGAATGTTTTATATATTTTCGAATTTTAGAAAGTCTTTTAAATCTACACCGAAAGTAAACCTATGTCTTTTCAAAAGAAAGTTAGAAATGATATTATTATTTGAGTGTAGCATCACTTTTCAAGGTTAGGAAAAGGGGGTGTTACACAATTGGTCGGTCTCTATCTCTGACACGTGTTCTTCAGATGTTTATTATATTTCAATCTCATGTTGAATTTTGCTTCATTTAGTTAGTTGTGTGATTCTTGTTATTCAATTTTGTTTTGTTCCAGCCATTGGAGGATTCAAAACTTGAGAGACTGGTTGGGACGGGCCATGGACCTTATGTTATGGATACTCCAACTTCCACTTTCATTGTTGACATGTTATCCTTTTGCTTGAATTCACCATCTTCTAACTTTTATCGTGGCAAGCGATAAGCATGATGTTTGACAAGTATGATTATAATGCAAAGACATATAGAATTATGAGAGAACGATTAAGTGAGAGTTCACTCCCAAATATATAGTTGAGAATACTTGCTAAAAGGGGGGTGTGATGGTATGTCGTATAGTCGCCCCTAGGATCAGAAGTTGCGGCTCTTATTGTAGGTGATTTTGATGATGCTAGTTCAGAAAAGGTTTATGTATTCGAATTGGACAATTAAGGCTGATTCATTTATTAAGAAGTGCTTATCTACCTCTATATTGTCAGTTGTTGTTTCCATTAGGACATGATGGATGCATGGATGATGTCTTGTAGTCTGAAAAGAATGCACCTAAAAAAGGAAGATTATATCATTTAGAGTGGTTTGTATATAGAATTCAACAAATGAGAAGAGAGAATTCAGTCATTTTGTTCGTTAGGCAATTGTTTCAACAATTTTTAGTTTATGGTTATAGTATGATCGAGTTTTCTCACATATCATATGTTAGGAGTCATCAGAAAAGTTAAGAGCTGACATGTAGAGAGAATTACAAATGCAAGGTGCAGTGTCATCATCATTTGAAGGTGGTGCACGCTACATGTTTATGATTTATCAAGGTGCAGTGTCAATTTGTTCATGGACGGGTTATTTAGAATTATTCATTAATCTGGAATAAAAAATGACTTGAGATTGGGGGATTACTAAGAATCTAAATGTTGAAAATAGACCATATTTAATATGTCATATGTTCAAGTTCAGGATTGATAAATTGATGAAAGAAATAAGGTAAGGAAGAGTTTGGAAAAGTGAACGAAGGTAAGTAATTCAATATCAAAGTCGTTTTTCATGAAAGTTTTAAAAACATGGTCGCTGTTAATGTTGTTTTTGAGTTCCCGAAAAATATTTTGGAAAATCAATCCACCGAAGAAATTACTGGGTTGAGTCGCGGTCTAGGTCGCTCTCTTTAAGACGTTTCGTGGCACTGCTCAAAATTGTGCAGGCAGGCTATCAACCACGACGTTCAAAACTGTTACGAAATATTACACAATAAAATTTCGCTCAAGAAATACACCTTCAAAGTATGGTTCAAAAACCATTCAAGTATGGTTCGTAGACCACTCCATAATATGGTTCGTAGACCACTCTTGAATATGGCTCGTAGGCCATTCTTTAAAGTAGAAGAGAATTAATGAGGGAGAGGAGAGAAAGCTTGAGGTATAATTTAACGTCAAGCGGTGCAAAGAGTCAAGTGAGGGAGGGGCCTATTTATAGGCTTCAAAACTGACTTGGTGCGCAAGTCTTAGAGGATAAGACCGGAGTGCTTGCACTCCAAGCTATAACGGATAGGAACAGACGCGGATAAGAACGACTCTGTTCAACGAATCTGTACGCAACGGTCAGTTCATCGTATCTGGACGGTTCAACGAATCTGGACACGCAACGCACCAAAAAATAAAATAATAATTAATTATTTTCACAAAAATATATTTACACCTCACAAGCCAAGCCCAAGCCCAAGACCGGCCTGGCCGAGCCTACCGGACGGCGCGCACGCGTGTGTGGTGGTCAGATGGTGTGCGTGCTTTCCTATTTACAAAACTGGGTACCCATTAGGCTCCAACCCAAGGTGTAAAGTCCACACTTATAAACACTCTTAAAGTGTTTATTCTATCCAATGTGAGACTTTTTCAATTCACAATTAACAAAGTTCCGACAGTTAATCATATTGAATTACTCACCTTTTCCTTTTCCTTTTCCTTTTCCATTTTCATGAAAATTAATGGCAATGGTTTTCCTTGTTAATCATAGTGAATTTAATGTAATTCATGGTTCCCTTTTTTGTGTGGATTTTGTTACATTAAATTATCATCAAATTAGTCCATGAAAAACATCCATAAAACAACGATTTTATAAGTGTGTACCAGAAAAGAAATTAACAGTACCAACAAAGAAAGTGAAGCTTTAAACGAAAAAATCATTAAGCAAACTGGAAGTAAACGTGCAGGTTTGTCTCAGTCTCAGCCTTTGGCCAATCAGATTATGACACGTAAACATCTCAAACACTGATTAGCTACTTCACGGCACGCTTTCACTGTACATTTATTTATATATTTATTTACTTTACCATATTTACATTTTTTTATTTACAAAGCGAAACCAAATCTGAGTCGCGCTCTACACACAATCGCTCTCTGTTTGGTTCAATTCAAATCAAATTCCATCGATTTTCAATTCAAGTCACTTTCTGTTTCTCAATTCAACGTTTTCTTCTCACAAAAGATTCCCCAATTTTCACGCTAGGGTTTTTTCACAACTTTATGCTTCTTCGTTCTTTTGCTTCGTTTTCGTTTTCTCTTGATCTTGTAGTTCCTCTGTTACGAACAACGAAGTTCTTGTGAGTTTCTGATTCTTCCGCGAAGTTTCGTTTTTTCACGCGGTTCTTGACAACTCTCTGTCTGCTTGCTGTCGACGAAGGTGGAATTAGGGTTTCTTTAACGAACTGGTTAGGGTTTGGGGATGGGAATTGAGATTTAGGTGGTGTATGGTGTTGATTTTGGGATAAGGAGTTTGTGAACAGAAGAGAAGATGTTTTATTCTCAGTTTATTTTGGCCAAGAAAGGTCCACTTGGGACTATATGGATAGCTGCACATTTAGAAAGGAAGCTCCGAAAGAATCAGGTGGCAGATACTGACATTGGAGTCTCTGTAGGTCAGTTCGTTTATCTTTTACTTTTTGATTTTATTTTTGATTCTTGTTCTCTTTTAATGCACGCAGATTCTTGCATTATTAGTGAGATAGACAATTATTTATTTATTTATGATAATAGGAAATTTCTGAAAGATAAAGGTTATTTGATTTTGAATACTGATTTGTGACTTCTAAATTCGACAACTTTTTTATGGTGTTCAATGTTTTTGATAACCAACCCTAGTTTCTACTGTGGTGTAACACTTGTTATTTCCCGATTCACTTGGCTTTTAGGGCTTATTTAAACTCTTGTGGAAGCGTGTTTGGATGTTTTATATATTAAAATGAAGCGTGTCCTCTAAACCACGTTTGAGTGGAAGTAGAAAAAGTGCTGCTTTTGGTTTGAAGCGGGTTTTATTAGAAGCTTACTTTCAGTGCAGAGGTTTCTAGATATAAATCATTTACTTCAAACTTAATTTTGACAAAAATCAGTTTTGTAAAATCAAGATAATTCTAAATTAGGCTTGATTAATGCTCATCCAAACACATACGTAGTCTCCTTGCGATAGTATACAACTTTTGCCGTTTTTGGGTGTAAATTTTTGACTATTTACTTGCATAAAAAAATGATAAAGCTGCTAGCAGGGCTTTGTGCTGACTTTTAGCTTTATAGGGTCCGCCCCTCCCAAAAAATTGTGTAAACTAGTGGTAGGTGCATTATGTTTAGATATGTGGTTCAAGTGGTTGAAGTATTTTCCAAAGTTTCTGTAGGCAAGTTTTTTTGTTTTTTTCCTTTTGCTAATGATTAGATTTGTGGAGCATCCTTGTTAATTTCAAAGGACCTAGAAGGCTCTTTTGTATTTGTATGCTTTCTCGGTTTGAGTCGTACATGCTTAAGAAGATGCCTTATCTTCCTTTTAGGGGACAAAATACTCAAGGATGTGATATCTTGATCATGTATTCTAGAGATTCTAAAGTGGGTAATGATGTTACAATCTGTGACGTGGAGGGGGTAAAAACAACAATAGTTTTCAGACAATATTAGTTCAACGATTGGAATGGTGGAATTTAGAACAAAAAAATAAGGATTAGAATTAGAAACCTCTCGAGTCTCAATGTGAAAATTGGAGAAGCCTGCTTAAGAAATTATGTCTTTTGGGGTTATACGTACTAGAAAACGTTATATATGACATAATATCACGTGACTTGACTTCACGACGAAGGAGCGTGAAGCTGTGAACAATGTAAAAGGCTCCCTTTGGAACTATTAAGATGAGGAGTTACTGTTGGATCTGCCTAGCATGAGGATTATGCAATTGTTAATGATTTAATGTCATTTAGTGACCATGATACAGCTGTCTGCTTACACTTGATTTTAGTTTTTGCTAGATGTGTTGGAATAGAGGCATAGGATTTTCTTGTGAATCTTTATTTTAATTTCGAATGAGTTCTTCCAAACCACCAAAGGTTTTTTGGGAGTCAAAATCTCCACAATCCATATGATTTATAGATTTTGTTCACAGGTTTTATGGGTATTTTTAACATTAAATATCATTAATGATTTAATTGCTTGGAGGATACTGGAAACTGGATATGTTACCCTCCCCATTTTTGGGAGTCAAAATATCCACAATCCTAAACAGCCTCCCCATTTTATTTTAACTCATTTAATTTGAGCTGACGAGCCTAACTGAGAGCAAGCTTATACCGAGTTTTAGTTCAAGCTGAAACAAGGATTTATCTCAAATTTGAGTTGAGTTTTGAGCTGAGTTAATGTTTATCGAGTTGAGTAAAGCTGAAACAAAATCGACTCGACTCATTTTCAGTCCTAGCTACAAAGAACAGTGTCAAAGAGTGTTTCCCTCCTCGGTGCTAATAAAACCCCTGAAGTTGTTTGGAAGAACTTGTTTGATGAAGAGGACATACTGGCATGCCTATTCTAGATGGAGGCCGGTGTAAGAAAAAAGCAAGGAACTATCTGAATCAAGGTTTTTTAAAAAAACGTCTGCATTCGTGATCTGGACTGCGTCATCAATGTTTATGATGTGTCTGCAACCGCAATGCAGCTGCAATTGTGGCCACATCAGCTGCATAGGGATCCTCCGCAATATCAAGGATCGTGATGGCAGCGATGATTGATACCGTGATCACAATTCCAAACCTTGGTTCTATAAAGTAGAGTCCCACATGACAACGATGCCAGAAGGCAGAGCCATTTGTGGTTCCCCCAAATTGTGGAATATAGTTTAAATTAATGATATTCCAAATTCCTTGTACTTTTCTTCTCTTCATCTCAACAAAGAAAAGAAAACTGCCCTCCAAATGAAGGACTTAACCTTGGTTGGGATATATGTTCTTCTTATATATACATCATACAAATTGTTTTAATATCTGTAGTCTGATTGTAAACAGCAAGTGAAGGATTAGTTATGTGGCTATAGCTGTGAAGGATTGAGGATGCTTACATAAATCATTGTTTTTTAATTTTGTTAGTATCCTTATGTTGGAGACTAGCACCACTGTAGTGGGAAATTGATATTCCTTAACACATTTTGCTTGCATGTGCTGCATTTATTCTTGTCTAATTTATTGTCTCAGATTATTCATGTTGTCTCTTTTATGATTGAACAGATTCCATTCTTTTTCCTGAAGTACCGATTGCCCTCCGCTTATCCAGTCATCTTCTGCTTGGTGTGGTAAGGATATATTCTAGAAAGGTGAATTACCTTTTTGATGATTGTAGTGAAACCTTGCTTAAGGTAAAGCAAGCTTTCCGCTCTGCCGCAGTTGATTTGCCACCAGAAGAGTCCACTGCACCTTACCATTCCATCACCTTACCTGAGACTTTTGATCTAGATGATTTCGAACTGCCAGATAATGACATTTTTCAAAGGTTAGTTCCAAAGTACTTGATTCTATGACCACTTGTAGCTCTAGCTGTTGCTTACTGCAGCAATTTTTTTTCACTTCATTGAGCTGGTCTTTATCCAATTTAATTTTTTTTATTCTTTTGAAATTTTGTTGGTAATTTCATATCACACTATCGTATGTATCCGTCTTTTCTTTAGTATTTTCAAATGATTGATATAAGAAATTTTTGTATCAATGATATAATTTTGTTTTAAGTTAAGGAGCTTGTTTTGGCTTGTGTTTTTTCAGAGTTGATTTGCATTCTAAATGGTGATTTCTTGTAAGATGGTTCATGTGGAAGATTTGTTTTATTAACGAAAGAATATATTGTGAACTTGCAGTAACTATGTTGATCGCCATGTCAGTACTAGGGAGCAGATTACACTGCAGGATACTTTGGAGGGCATGGTTTATACGAATTCGCAGTTTGGATTGGATGGTTAAGATTCCCTTTTACCCCCCTTTTTTATTTGTACTGGTCACTTGATAGTGGATTTTAAATATACAATAATGAGATATGTGCTACATAATTATTGATGTCGAACATCTTGCAGAGCGCTTTGGAGATGGTGATGCTTCTCAAATTGGTTTAGACCTTGATGAGGTAATTTGTCTATGTTTTCCTCTTCTGGCACTCTATGCTTTGTGCGAATTACTGAAATGTGACTGATTTTAAGGGGCCCCCATCATAGATTTTTGGTTATCTTGTTGTCTGGTTATGACCAGAAGCATTGATGTATCTTGTTGTTGGTTGTAGTATACTAGAGACTAGAGTGGTATATCCATCTGACATGTACAAGCCTTTGGCAGGCCTGATATAAATCTGATGCTTTTTCATTTGCTTATCACGTCCTTTACTTTTCTTTTACACCTGAATTCAGTGGATAACTTGTATTTTTAATAGTTCATAACAGATATACTTCTTATCCCAATATAGCATTTCTGTAGTGCTTCCCAAAAAAGTGAGGCTTTGTTTTTTCCCTCTAATATAATTATATTCGATTATCATCACTGCTTTCCAAGATCTGCATTGTGCATTATCCCTATCCTGAATAGATTCTTTTGTTGTTTTTGACCAAATCCTGAATAGATTCTAATATGCTTGTTATTGTCAACTGTATTTAATTTTATATCAGTATTGGTACATTGGTTATTGGAGCACTGTTGTCATATTGACGTGTATATCTATGGAAATAGTGGACCACTTTTTTCTGATTTTACTTTTGGATATTGGTCATGATTTGGTAAATTCAGGTTATGTTAATAGACAAAGATGTCACATTGGAGCATGACGACTTGAGTGCTAATCCTCCGGTGTCTCATCCAGAAGATGAAAAGAAAGAGGAGGTGAGTGGACCTTCAAATAAAATACTAGTAGAAGATGGTGGAAGCAAGATTTATTTGATATTATCTTGTGTTACCTATGGAGAATAATGGATTGTGTAGATAAACTTTTCTGATTTTATTTTCGGATAGATGTAATGTAATTTGGTAAATTCAGGTTATGTTAATAGACGAAGAAGCCACTTTGGAGCATGATGGCTTCAGTGCTAATCCTCAAGTGTCTCATCAAGAAGATGAAAAGAAAAAGGAGGTGCGTGTAACTTAAAACAAAATACTAGTAGAAGATGGTGGAAGCAAGATTGATTTGATATTTTAAAGTTTCTTGTTATGTTACCTATGGAGAATAGGGGATTGCGAAAAAAACTTTCCGGATTTTTCTTTCGGATCGATGTAATGTGATTTGTTAAATTCAGGTTATGTTAATAGACGAAGATGCCACTTTGGAGCATGATGGCTTAGGTGCTAATCCTCAAGTGTCTCATCAAGAAGGTGAAAAGGAAGAGGAGGTGCACGCAACTTCGGATAGAATGCAAGTAGAAGACTGTGGAATCAAGATTGATATGGTATTTTAAAATATCTGCATGCCTGTCAATATTTCCTTTATTCCTGGTCTTATTTTTTTACCTCTTTTCTTTGTTTGAGAGCAGATCGAGTAAAAGTAGTTCTATCGACTGGAAATTGTAATTTCTACTATTTTATCAATTATCAATGAATTTGTCCATTTGAACAGATTGCTGGTTTATCTACTGTTGATGAAGTCAATGAATATGCTCAAGGTCCATCTACTCCTGGACTAGAAGAGCCGAACTTGTTTGTTACTCAGTTGGATCAGGTCAATAATGAACCTGATTATCATAATTCTGCAAATTTAGTAGCAATGGAGACAACACAAAAGGAAACGCGTGCTCATCAAGCAGAGAATGGTGTAATTGATTGCTCCGTGCAAGATAATACGAAGCATGTTGTAGATATGCATCATGAGGCTAGTGACCATCTTCTGGTTGGAGTGGATAGCAAAAGACAGGAACAGGGGCATCTGGCATGTACAGTTGTGACTAAGGATCAAGAAAATTCGATACATACTGATCATTGCTTGAAATCAGTAACCTTGATGGACTCCTCTGATAAAGGTCAGCCGACCAACCTGATACCAGAATGTGCAGGTGGGACGTTTGATGCTTCTGATATACCTCAGATGGTGGAAGACTTACATGACAGAGTTTTGGTGAACCATGTACCGGTTGAAGCTCCTTTAAACCACCCTTTGAATGCTGTAGCTGGAGGTGGTAGTGTAAATGAAGTTGTTGCATCTCCTACCTGTCTTCATGTTACATCTGATCAAGACGACCATTCTTGTAAACTGTTGCCTAACATGGATGGATCTCGGGGATCAGAATTTGATGGTCATATGGAAGATGGCAACACATTATCAAATCATGACGTTCTGAATAACAATGAAATTTCTAAGAGTGGGGAGCAACCTCATGTTGAGGCTCCAATATCCAATATTTCGAGTCCCCAAGGATCACCTGGCAGACCTGAAATTGTTGACGTGGAAGCTCAGGCCTCTCTGGAACTGAAGGAAGCTGATGCTTTAAAACATGCATCTCATGAAACTGAGCAGCCCACTGAGTCACACCTTCGGCCATGCACCTCCCATCTGAGCCAACCTTCTCTGTCATCTATTGAGGGTATTAGATAGCTATTCATCTCGCATAATTTTAGACTATCCAAATTTTTCTGTTTTTCTACTCTTTTCCACTGTGGATTGAGATACATACATTTGTTTGTGATATTGGCAGCCATGTCCCGATGATAGTGTTGACTTTTACATGTTGACCTATGAACTTCCTATCATGCTTATTTTTTTCTATGTATCTTTTAGATCGATGTTGGTTTATAGTATTAGTACCTAGATTTTTTTGGTACTTTGACTTTGAGTTGATTCTGTTTCCTTCTATCTAGATTTTTTTTTATTTGTATAATCTGCTTGATGGAGATACTTGAACCTGTGGAATTCCATTTTATTGCTTATCAATACTTTTACTTGTACAGGTAAAAATTGTCAGGAAACTGATGCTTCAGATCCTACTTTGGGTCATTGTGATACTGTAGAGCCATCTGCATGTGAAGGAAAGCTGGATTTGGGGAAATCAGATATGCAATTCAGGAATCAGACATTAAGCAATGAAGTGGAAAGTATAAACAAATCTGCTGCTTCTGACTTGCCTCAGCCTGAAAAAATGCTCTCCTTAGCTTATCAACATAATCATGAAGCAAATGATTTTCTGGTGGGGTCTACTCCTGACAATCATGGTATATCCGAAGCCCAGACAGCTGATGCGGGAACTAAATACATATCTGGTAAAAAGCGCAGCTACACAGAAAGTATTCTTACAGTGCAGAATGTGGATTCGGTAGACTCATATGGCGGGGCTCAATCCAAGCGAACTGCTGAGTCCATTCCTCACGATGATGATCTATTGTCTTCAATATTAGGTATACCGTTGGTCCTTATTAATGCATTTTGATTTATATTTTTAGCTACATTGTGTTGTCCTTGAGAACAAGATTGTGGCTGATAAGAATTTGATGTTGTTCCAGCTGGAAGAAGTTCCTCAATCTTGAAAATTAAACCAAGCCCCGCAGTCCCTGAAACAGTATCAACAAAACGCCGTCGTTCTGCCCCACGCACCAGTAGTTCCTTGAAGAGGAAGGTTTTTATGGATGATATGATGGTCTTGCATGGCGAGTATGTTTTTATAATGTTCCATTCATTAATTTGTACATATCTATCCCCTTTATTTTATCTTCATTACACTAGAATGCAACACATGGTATTGTTTGTCCCCTGATTTCTAGTCTTTCACATACCCATCCTTCTCCCTTCTTTTTACCATTTCTGGTAATTGATCTTCTTTTCTCTATTTAAATGCCTGCAAGAACTAGACTAAGTGATTTACTATTATCTACTAATGGTATTGAGTATCAAAAAACATGCAGTACTTTGTTGGAAAAAGAATTCAATTTTTAGATCTGCTGAGCTGAAGCAATTTGTTCCTTTATGCCTTGTTTGGGTTAAATGAAAATGGAAGGATCGATGTGAGGTGGAAAAAAAATGAGAGGATTTTTCTATTTTCTCTCATTTGTTTGTTACAGTGAAAAGTGTGATAGAAAAAATGGTGAGATCCACATAATTTTCTCTCCTCTCATCAGAAGAGAGCTAGAGAGGTTAAAGGAGTTTGTTGAAATGATAAATTTACTGACCTACCGTCCTACTAGTACTAACCATTAACCATTACGTAAAAGGATGTCATAGTTAAGTTCATTTTCCTCCCTTTCTATTTTGTTTTTATTCCAATTTTCCCTTCTCTTCATCTTTCCTTGCATTTTCTTTTCTCTTCTTTTCTCTTTGCATCCAAACAGAAAATTTATCAAATATACAATAGGCTAACAAACACTCAGATCAGTAGTAGATGGCTACCCAGCAAGATAACCGACCTATATATTTAGAGGTCTTGTTTTGTTTTGTGCCCCATATGCTCATCCTTAATTATGGTCCCATGTTAGTGACATCTAGTGTGTCCTGTAGGGTACGAGTAGAGTTACTTTGAATCGTTGTGGATTATTTACTAGGGATAACTTGTGGACTGGTATATTGCATGAATTGTTTAGTGGTAGTTGGAATATACCCAAAATTTTTTCTATTTTCTTACCTCTTTCATAATTTATTGTATACCCAAATTCCCTTTCTTGTGTACGAGAATACTAATAATTTCTCCTTTTTTCTTCTGCAGTACAATACGCCAACAGTTAACAAATACTGCAGACATACGTCGCATGCGGAAAAAAGCTCCTTGCACTCGCCATGAGATTATAATGATTCAGAGACAATTTTTAGAAGATGAAATTTTCCGGGAACCAATATTTACAGGTGAATTTTGCACATACACACTGCTCTGTTGATTCTTTGGAGCCGTCAGATCCCCTTTTTAGGAAGTTAAAATTCCTGATATGCAACATGATATAATGTGTTCACCGTGGATTGTAAAAGCTATAAACATGTTTTGGTTTGTGTGGTTTATTTTTTTCGTTTTTCTTGGGGTGCGTGTTTTCACTTTCACAAAAACATGAAATAATTTAAAAAAATGTGATTGAGTTTTAATGACAAAACAATGTGTTTATTTGGCTACATTTGTGGAAATTAACTCTTAACATACCTAAGTCAATTCTCTCATCTCTTCCAGATTTGACTACTAATTTGACTATTCTGCGAAATGAGACATTTGATCTGAGTGGAATCAAGGTTTGTGATTATGGTTTAGATGAATCTCTCATTGAAAAAACAAATGATCAAGAGTCCTATTCTAGAGCAAATATTGAAATTCATGGAGGGGAAGTGAATAATGAGCCTATGGCAATCCAGCCCCAAGAAGATGCTGAAGCCCAACCTACCGAGATACCTGATCTGTCTTGCTCTGGAGCAAATATTGAAATTCATGGAGTGGAAGCGAATGATGAGCCTATGGCAGTCCAACCCCAAGAAGATGCTGAAGCCCAACCTACTGAGATGCCTGATCCGTCCTCTTCTAGAACAAATATTGAAGTTCATGGAGTGGAAGCTGATAATGACCCTATGGCAGTCCAACTCCAAGGAGATGCTGTAGCCCAAACTACTGAAATACCTGATCTGTCCTATTCTAGAACAAATATTGAAATGCATGGAGGAGAGGCGAATAATGAGCCTGTGGCAGTCCAACCCCAAGAAAATGCTGAAGCCCAGCCTACGGATATCCCCGATCTGTCTCAGAGCCATCAGTCTGAAGTTAACTTGGGATCTCATAATCTGGACGCTCATGGAGATACAAGTCTTATTTCGCAAGGGAAGGAGCTTGAAATTTCTCAAACTGTTGAAATGAACATTCCTGAAGGAAATATACAGATTTCTGAAGCAGAGAATTGCTCTGTTGGCCCTGGGCATGAGTCTTCATCCCTACCTGAAGTCTTTGAAAACCACCATTGTATGCCAAATGATTTTGATGCATCGTCAGCTCTCGTGGATAAAATGAATGATCTTGTTGGTTCCATACATACAAATGAATTGAGTATCCCAACGTCCCAAAATTTGAATACATTCCCCATCCTAGAGCATGAGTTGTTGGAGGGTCGTGATAGAATTGAAGTAGATACAATTGATATTCCTGAGCATACCATGGAAATTAGAACAGAAGTTCAAACAAATGGTTTGGAAACTAATGATTTATGTGTATCCTTGGCTACTGCCTCCAAAGAAGCTAATGAATACATTGACAATCAGGCTTTCTTTACTGGAGGCCTACCTATAGAGGAAAATGGAAACAGCATGCTAGGAGGTTTAAACGAGGATCAAATTGTTTCTTTGGGCTTGGGATGTGATGACAAAGATGCAGAATCTGGTGGCTTATTAAGTGAAAATACTAAAGTAGAATGTTTACATTCTTTAGCACCTGTGGATGAAAAGGAGAGTTCTCTGAATGATGAAGAAAACCGTGTCTGTCAAGAGGCTGCTTTGGAAGGTTCAATGTGTGCCGATGGCTCAGCTATTATGAGTCCTTTTGTGGAGCAGAGCAATGTAAGTTCTCAAATTTGCTTTAGCAAGCTAGATGTCTCTTAATATCTCGCATTTGTTGGAATTTTCACTCTTCTTCTATACAGCACATTTCACATATCTGATTTCTGATATACCTTACAAAAATGTAGTAGTTTTGTTTGCTGATATTGTACAATCTGACCTGAAATGTATTGGCAAAAATATTGTTTTATTTCAAGACTTCCTTTTTCGGTTAATGAGCAGTCAGATTGTAATTTTGGTAACCAAGTTTGGATTTTAAGGTGTTGGAATTGGTTTTGAAGGTGAAGGGTCTTTATTTACTATTTTATCCTTTACCTCACAAAAATAATTGTTATCGATGTTTGGGGAAGTAGAAGGAAACTGTAAAATATTTTTTTTAGTTTTCCATTAATTTTCCCTATAAGTTATCTACTCAAAATTAACATTTATAGTGAAGAGCAACATTAAAATGTTCATAACCAAAATATATGTGTGAGCTCTATAAATTAAAATTGTTAATAAAGGGAAGTAGTAATCAGTATGAGAGTCGAAGCCTATACCTTACATCATTTGTACAATTTACCCATCCCTTTTAGCAATCAAAGTTAGCAAGGTAGCTGGATGGGATTTTGATTTTTATGAAGTTATTACATTAGCAAACGTGAATACATCACATCACCAAAGAGGTGCTGCACCTAAACCAGCAAGTGACACTAAAAAAAGGCTGTTATGGGATGATTAAAAGAAATGGAATGGCTGAAATGAAATAATACTAGACCGGATTATTTAAAATAGGACAAAATCGAAAGAAAATGATAGAATGCATTTAATTTCATTACTTTCCGCTCATTGCCCTCTTTTCTTGCTCTCCAATTTGAGGGTTATGGGATGCAAGTCAACTTTTTTTCCCCTTCCATCATAATCCAAACAGTTAATCAATGACTTCATTCCTTTCCTCTCCATTTGTTCCACCCAGTGTTATCAAATAACCGTTATGGCGCCGCCATAGCGCTATGGCGTGGCGGATTTTGGAGAGGCCGCCATGAGAAAACGGTTTTATGGCAGTGTGTCACCGGAGGCGCCATGGCGGGCGCCATGAGTATGGCGGTTGTGGCGGCACGGCGGGTTATGGCGGACGAAGTAGGATTTTTTAAAGAAACGCGGGTTTGGGACGTGTAACCAGACCCGGAATTAAGCCCAAAGGGTTAAATCGCGCGCAATAGCGGCGCTATTGCGGCGGAGCGCCCTCTGGCTGCGACGACGACGGCATAGCGAAGCTCTTCGGTGTAGCGGGCGTCCCGGGCATTGTGGCGGCGATTTCGCGGACTGTTTCACGCGTTTTCGGGTTCTGGATCTAACACAGATCCAATAGGTTGAAGATAGAAGGGGAATTGACGAAAAAGCCCTTCCTTTTTTATAATCTTTAGTTATTTCATTAAGGGTATTTCGGGTAATTCGTCTTTAGGTTAAATGAATTAAAAATTAGGGTTTTTATAATCTGCGTGTGCTCTGTTTTGCGACTCTTCTCCATTCTGTGAGTCTCTATCTCCATCTACTCTCTATTACGTTAACTTTGCCTCTATTACATGTTTCTTCTCTTTTTTTCCTCTGTTTTTTCACTTCAGTTTGTTCTTGTTATACAAACTTCTCTTCTTTTTATTGCCTGTTTTTTATTCTTGTTATATAAAGTAAACTTCTCTTCTTTTGTATAAACTTCTTTTTTAATATACTTATGTTATATACACTTATATACTTATATAATATATACTTATGTTTTTCCTCTGTTTTTTTTAATATAATTCTGTTCTTGTCTTTGTTTTTTTTAATAAACTGTTCTTCTTTTTCTTTCTTTTTACCTGTTCTGTTTTATTTTTTTTTCCAGTTTGTGCCTTTGTGCGTCTGTTTTATTTTTGTTTTGTTTTAATCTTAGTTCGTAGAATATGTCTCAACCAAATTCCTCACAAGCTTCGGTGCCATCGGTTGTTGTAACTTCCAATACCAATAGAGCTGATCCCAAATTCTTAGTTTGTTATTTTGATGTCTTAGACTTAATTTGAAGTGGTTCTTACTTCTTAGTTGCTTATGACAATTTGATGGAGAGACTAATTTGAAGTGGTTCTTAGTTGCTTATGACAATTTGACATTTATTGATAGGCTTTTGAATTATTATTTTTTTTATTTTTTAGTGTTTTTTGTATGTGTATTAGCATATATATATTTTTAAATTTTTCATAAAAATTGGTCCGCCATGGCGTCCGCCATGGCGTCCGCCATATGCCGTTACGCCATCCGCCATATGTTTATGGCGGTTTTTTGGGTCTCCGCCATAAACCGCCATCCGCCATTGATAACACTGGTTCCACCCTATTCTACTTACAATTAGATATCTAATCACGCCCAACTGCTTAGTGCACTTTTGCCCCTCCTCATTACCTTTGACCACACCGTGCAAGTTTAATATGCGGCATTAGAATATGTAATTTTATTAATTTTGTAATTCGGGATTTAGATGTTTAGTTTTTTTATATGATTGTGCATGCACTCTTCCTTCTAACATGGTTTATCTTCATCGTTCTTTGAATTTTGGCTTTTAGATTTAATACATTCTTTTTGAAAAAATTATTCTGAAGCAGATGGTGATATGCTTTTTCTAGCCTTCAGCAGAATGGTTTTATGATACCGTTGCATGTGATTAAAATCACACTTTGCTATCTTCCCCATCCAAGATATATATATACTTTTTGCATCCCTAATTAAGTTCTATTGCTACATGGTGCAGGAAAATGACACGGTTGCCATTGACACAGGTTTGCTTCTAAATTCTTTCCATTGTTCATTTTAAACAAATGCTTAATGTGTCCATATGTTTACAAGCATATGGAATGGAGCTATAGGTCGTTTTCTGATTTAATAAGCAGTGTTGGGATCCTACCCTAGTTTCATCGATATATTTAGTACATGTTAGCAGATTATTCAATTAATAGTTATGACTGTAGTTTATAGGTGTTTTCTTAGCTCTTTCCATATGGATTCTAGGCTGAAACACTTGCCTAGATTTGCTTTCATGTACTTGAATGATAAGAACAGAGAAAAATTGAATGTTATTTAATAATTTAATAGTACATGGTCTAATGTTATTGTATAGATTGACCCTAGTAAATGATAATCAGTAAACAGGGGAATAGAATCTCCTACTAATTACAGGTAACATGGAAAGATGTGCAGAAAAGAAGCGAAAAAAGGAAAAGAATGGAGCTTTCTGTGATAAAATAGTGCTAGCCACATAATTACAACACATGTTGGATATTATTTAATAAGCATATTGCTGATTGGTTCCTCTAGAAACTGAGAAACTGCTACATGTAGTGAATTCTAAGAGGCCGTTATCAAGCTTTAAAATCTTGCTGGTTTTGGGATTTGGTCTATTTGAGCCTCCGAGACACTTATAGTGGATTGTGATCCGTGATGAGTAAAACAATAATGAAAAGCTACATGGAAATGACATCGGGTTTGATTCATATTTGTAGTTCTTTCTAGATGGAGCTAGAACTAGAGTTATAATAAAGGGAATGTGAGTGAAGTCAAACTTTGGAAATGAATGGATTAAGTTGTGCAACATTGTAATTCTGGAAACATAATCAATTTTGTTCCAATACGATAGATACTAGTTCCCATCAGAAGCTTTTATTCCTGCTTTGATTTATGTTTCTTTTATTTGTGTTGACTCATTCTCCATGTCTCTTATCAGAGTTTTTGAATGTTGGTGATGATGAGATAATTGATGATGAGGATGATGGTGATTTTACACCGTCAACCACAGGATCACATTTTGAAAATAGTGGCTGGTCTTCCCGAACCAGGTATGTTTATGTGAAGCTTGGTAACCCAGCTTGCTTTGCATGTACAGTAACTGCACTGATGTTTTCTGTGCTCTATTGCTGGCTTGATTTTCATTCGATGTTAATCTGGGGCCCTGTAATTGAGGCTGTGCAGATGGTTCTGTTTGAGTTATCTTGACAAAAAATCTGAATGCATGTTACTCAATTGTATGGTATCCTGTAACTAGTTTTTCCTTTTGTCAATAATTAACTAATGCATTCATCCACAGGAATGTTGCCAAGTATCTGCAGATTTCGTTTCATAAGGAAGACCTACATGGAAATCAGGGTCTGCATCTTGAAAATATATTAGCTGGTAAAACACGGAAGGAAGCGTCAAGGATGTTTTTTGAAACACTGGTATGCTCTTGAGGATTGTTTCAGCTGGCATATATACTGTCCAATGATTTTTGGCGTTGATTTGACATCTTCATGTTTGGTACTACCTCCGATCCACTTTATAAGAGAAAAAACACTTTTTAGGTTCATTCAGTAATTGATGTATCTAGTATATAATATAGACTAGATACACCATACACCTTTTATTGAATGAACTTAAAAAGTGTTTTTTCTCTTATAAAGTGGACCGGAGGGAGTATAGTAATTGAAATATTTAAAGAACCCAAAACTGAAAAGTGAGGAAAACAAAACAAAGAGAGACATTAATATGCGGGCTACACAATCTCTCTGTAATTCAGACCCAAGGGGGCTATAACACAATCTTGTATGAAATTGTGTACACCTATATTTTCTGTATTTGACATTCAATGGTGATCAATATGGAAGTAAAACAGTCTATTGTAGTTCGTACACTAAATATATGCTTTTGGTAAATCCACAGCTTAGATGTGTTGCTTAATGCTTTGTTTGATTTCTTTCAAAGCATTCAGTTTCCTGGGACGCCTACCTGGCTACTTCTACAGTTCTACTTTTGTTTGAATTTAATTTCGGCCATGATTGCAGGTACTCAAGACAAAGGATTATGTTCATGTAGAGCAGACAAAACCCTTTGCCGATATTAACATAACACCTCGAATGAAGCTTATGAAGTCAGATTTCTGAAACCTCATGTAGGATGGCTGATATATTTGTAAAGGTCGGTGCGGTCATAGCTTGGTTTGAATCTGCAGGGTTAGGATGATCTTTTCAACATTACTCCCCTATTTTAGTGATGGCTTTTCATTTATAATTTTTTGGAGATAGGTTAGCTGTGTAGTTTTGCTTCTTGAATGGTTGGAGGGTTCAAGTGGCACATGCATCATTTCATCCCATTGATTATTCTGGGTCTTCATGTATATATTTTGTAAAATATCACCATATGTAACTAGCAGTCTTGCAGACGCTAATTTGTTCGAACGCATCCCTCCAATCGAGACTGGTATATGTTTAATCTATGCATTTAGTTTCTGTAGTTGGTAGCGCCATGTAATTTTTAGTTGTCGGTAGACAAGGATCATTTATGTATCTGTTTTATTTGTCTAGTAACCTACTGCTTTTAAACTCTTAAAAGTATGCTAGTTCTTTGTACTCTTCACTTTGAATTCTAGACTTTTTTATGGCGCTGTTCTCAATTGTTGAGACATTGTGTGCCAAATTCCTTCTTTTAAAGCTGAAAAGGATGGTCCCGTAATGTTGCAGGGACATTTGATATACTGGGGCGTGGATTCTCAGGATACCCTTCTTGACCTTGTGTTTGACATATAGATCAAATTTGGCATACCTCCGTTGGAGCTTATTAGTTATTAAAGTTAGGATTAACCAAAAAAAGTTATTAAACTAGCAGAAAAGAGAGCCTCATAACTAGAAAATTCGTCATAACAAAGGATGGGAAGCACACCAGTGTAACAAAGAAACTCATGAACAGACATGTTGGAATTTCTATTTGAATCTTTCCACAATATGGTTATTAATCACTATTTTTTACAATTTTTATTAGTAGAGTTTTCTTAAAAAATGAATAGAAGGGGGATCGACAAATAAAAGAGACGGCAACATTAGGAAATCAAAGCTGATCTTGCTAGCACAAAAATTAAGGTGAACATCTGATTTCCGTGAAAGGCATTTAGTGTGAAAAAAAATCAGAAAAAAACTGCAAGTGATTTTTTTTGGGGTCAAAAACCATACAAAAAAGAATAGGGTAAACCAACAAGAAGTAATCAAAATTTCAAAAAAGAAAATGCCAACCCAAGTACAAGAAAACAATTTTGTCAAAAAAAAAACAAGGAAACAGAAACAAAGCACAGAAAAAGAGGTGTTAGAAACTAACCGTTACTTGTCAAGAAAAAAAAAGAAAGAAACTATCCGTTACAAAACACCACATGAGACTTTGCTTCCGTTTCCACAATGGTCATATTACACCGACACAAGCAAATATGACCGTTTGGCCGTTGAACCCAAAAAAACTCCTATATTACCACTTTCCCAACAACACAATCACAACACAAAAACCCTCAACTTCAGTTACCATTCTCATTCTCTACTTTCTCTATCATCTTTCACAACCCAAAACAAAAAATGGGTCTCTCTCTGAACAACAACAATACCAACATGACACCAAAACATTACAACATTCACAAAATGTTTCTTTTCTGCAACTACATACTCTTAGGTGCAGCTTCAAGCTGCATTTTCCTCACACTCTCACTACGTCTAATTCCATCACTTTGTGGCTTCTTCTTAATCCTTCTTCACATATTCACAATTGCTGGTGCAGTTTCAGGTTGTGCAGCTATTGGTGCTAACCGTTGGTATTCAGCTCATATGGTAGCTACTGTTCTAACGGCTATATTTCAAGGTTCAGTTTCTGTTCTTGTTTTTACAAGAACTGGTGATTTTCTTGAAGAGTTGAAATCTTATGTTAGAGAAGAAGATGGTTCTGTTATTCTTAAGCTTTCTGGTGGACTTGCTATTTTGATCTTTTTCTTGGAATGGGTTGTTCTTACACTTGCTTTTTTCTTGAAGTATTATGCTTATGTTGAGGGTAGTGGTGGTAATAATGGTGCTATTGTTATGAGGAGTAATAAGGTTCAGCAAGATGAGGATTTGAAGGATTGGCCATGGCCTTTTCAGGTTTAAGGGATTACTTTGGTGATGGTGATGATAAGTAAAGTAACAACAACAATTATGTGCCTGTTACAAATTCAATTACTATGTTGTTGTTTTTTTGGGTTGAGAAATTACTATGTGATTAGTATCATATTGGTTAATTCATTGGAGAATTAGATGTTTTTTCTCCTAATAGGTGTGTGTGTGTGTGTGGCATTTCATTATGTAATTAGTAATGTGGCTATTATACCTCCTTGTTGTCAATCGAGAATTTTCAGTACTAAATTGCCATTATTGTTCAATTCTTCCAGTAGTACATTCTTTCTCTCATTTGTCCTTTGGATGAAGATTTTATATTTGTTACTAAATAATTTATAATTCGTCTGTGCTTTTAAATGGCTGGTAATTGATCCTGTGTTCGGAGAATTAAATATAATTCAAAAATTACTGGGACAGAGCTCAATTTTTTCTCTGTTTAAAAACAAATATAAGCTCAAGGTTTGACAGTCCATTTTTCACAATCCAAACGAAGTCAAAATAACCTCACCCATTAGATGCAACCAACTTACAATCACAACCATTAAAGAATGTTGTTTAAAATTAAAAAAAAACTAAATATGAGGAGGACTGAGAAGTAACAGATCTCTCATGGGTTTTCATGCTTTAAATTTTTGATGACTTGAGCTCACTTTGAGAGTAATTTAAATGGTCCATCTTAGTATCAATCAGAATTTCAGGGTACTAAATTTATTTGTCTTAATGGACTTCATATTACCTGTTTTCACAAACACATACTTTGGAAGAATATTTGAGCTTTGTTATGAATTAACTACTCTATACTCTCATCTTGTGCATAATTAGGAAATAGGGTGTCAAACTATGTTGATAGTAATAATTGAAAAACAATGTTTGAAAAATGCATTTCATAAATAAAGTCATAGGAAACTTTTTTCTATTCTCTATCTTATTGAATACAAAATCACCATATGATTTATGGATAATCTCGTAAAGTGTATGTGTGTAGTAGTCATACAGATGCAGCTTTCAAGGAAAGAAAATCTGAAATTTTGTTGGTATAGAAGTCTGGTTGAATGGAGTTGTTTGGATTCTGTAGCATAGGTAGTGTAGTGACCCCTGAGAGGACGAGAAGAGTTTTGCAGCCACCATTTTGTCCGAACAAAATATCAGTGTCTAATCTGTCCCCAACCATACATATCTGTGACTTTGAAATACCAAATCTGTTGTACAATTAAATTACAACATGGTCAAAGGAAATTGTGAGCAAAATGTTTTGTCAGTGTTACTTATTCTGATTCTGATAAACAAACTTGCATAAAATGTTATATACAATAATGCACTTTGATCCTTTTCACATTAGGGCCCGTGTGAACTTCTTTGAAGGCTGGACACGGATCCTCTATTGCGCGCAGCACGTGCTACGCTAGCGTGGACCGTCTGGTCTAGAGAGAGGTCCATGTTGGAGCAGCACGTGCTACACGCAGCAGAGAATCAAAATCCCTGAAGGCCTACCTCAATGGTAGTTCCTTTGCACCAACACTGTAGAAATCCCTACCCCAACCCGAGGCATGAACATTTTTATTTCTTAGCAAGAAAGATATAACTACACTTAGGGACACTCGCATCTGTGAATAAGGAAATAAGCAAGTTGTAAATAGTTGATTTATTTATATATATATGTATTCGGCCCAGGTCCGTTAGGTTTTCACATAGAATAATCTATTTAATCGCATTAGTGTTTGTACTCGAGCACACAGATATACAATCAATAAAAACGGAACTAGAGCTACTCTGTAGTCGCAGACGTAGGCAATGATTGGCCGAACTGCGTAACCAATATCGTGTCTCCTTTCGTAACATGGTATCAGAGCCATGGTTCGGCTTGGTGGGGGAGCGGGTAGTGGATCCTGGTTTGGATCAAGTATAGTGATGTGGGTGACTCACACTTGGGGGGAGATGTTGGAAATTCAAGTGTGAGTGGTATAAAAATCGGCTATGAATGAGATATATGAAGGACATATAAGAGAGGGGACCCATATACCTAATGCTTTAAGGTTTTGGGTGGCCTCTTGGTGGTCCGGTTCATTGGCTAGCTCGTTGTAGGGTTTCGATCATACCTTTGATTTCGTTAGGGTTTTGTTCAGAACAGTAACTCCGTCATCGTTGCTCTTGGTTCCTTTTGTTCGTGAATTTCTGGTTCTGGTTCGTGGGTTTCTGATTCCGTCAGTTCTGATCTTCGCTGGTTCGCTGGTTGTTTGTGTGATCTTCGTTCTGATCTTCGTTTTGCTCCTTGATTAATTCTGGTTCGTGAGTTCTCGTGTGGATTCCGTGTGAGTTCTTCGTCGCGATTTGTTACTGGTTCGTGATTTGTGGTTGCTTCGTTGTTACTGTTGCTCGCGATTTTGGTGCTTGCGTTTTAGTAAGTTCTCACTTTTGGTTGGTTCTTTCTTCTATTCGTGGTTGCCTTCTGCTCGCACATCTCGTTCTGGTGCGTGCTCGTGCTTGCTTGTGGTTGTGGTTGTGGTTGTGGTTCTGGTGCTTGCTTGTGGTTGTGGTTCTAATTCTTTGTTACTGTTTCTCGTTGGTTTCGTTTGGTGCCTGCTTGTGGTTGTGGTTCTAATTCTAATTCTTTGGTTGGTTCTTTTTTTCTATTTGTTTATTTTGTGGGTATTGTGCATTGTGTTTGCCGGCTCTGTTTTGTCTGCTTATATGCTCATGGCTTCTGACAAGGAAAGAGACAATTTCTGTGTTCGCTTCACCGGAAAAAATTATGCTGCTTGGGAATTTCAATTCAAGATGTATGTCAAAGAGAAAGGATTATGGAATCACCTTGATGGGATTTCTACGGCGCCGGAAGATAAAACTGCCTTAGACGCATGGGAAGTCAAAGATGCTCAGATAATTTCCTAGATCCTTAGTACTATTGATCCTTAGATGATCAATAATTTGCGCTCATTTTCAACTGCTCAAGAAATGTGGGATTATTTAAAGCGCATTTTCAACCAAGACAATACCGCCAAGCGCTTTCAATTGGAGCTTGACATCGCCAATTACAAACAAGGTATTTTGTCAATTCAAGATTATTATTCTGGTTTTCTGAATTTGTGGACAGAACACTCTGCTATTATATATGCTGCTGTCCCCAAAACGTCACTTTCGGCTGTCCAAGATGTTTATGATACTAGTAAACGGGATCAATTTCTCATGAAACTTCGTCCAGAATTTGAGGCTGTTCGAGGTGCTTTGCTGAATAGGAATCCTGTTCCTTCCTTGGATACGTGTGTTGGTGAACTGCTAAGGGAAGAACAACGTCTCTGTACTCAAGGAATCATGTCTCATGATCCTGTCCTTTCTGAACCTGTGACAATTGCATATGCTGCGCAAAATAGAGGCCGTGATATGCGACAGACTCTGCTTCTCTTGTAAACAATTTGGACATGTTGCTCGTAGTTGTCCTAAGAAATTTTGCAATTACTACAAGCAGCAAGGTCATATCATCTCTGCATGTCCTACGCGTCCTCCACGACCGACTAAGCGTCCGGTGCAGGCATTCCATGCCACTACTAGCTCTGCAGCTGATCTTTCCACCACTGGTGCATCTACCTCTGCCGCTGGTCCTTCCATCACTGGTGCCTCTGATGGTGGTGCTCTATAGCTTGAATTAATTCAACAAGCAGTACTATATGCTCTTTCTGCCTTGGGCATTACTGGTATGTCTTCTTTCATCCAATGGTTACTTGACTCTGGTGCATCGAATCACATGACGGGTTCCTCTAAACTCTTGCATAATTTACGTTCTTATATTGGTAATCAGAAAATTCAAATTGCTGATGGTAGTACCCTTCCTATAACTAATGTTGGTGACCAAATTCTACCTTTCGAAATGTGCTGGTAGCACCTGGGCTTGCCTCAAATTTATTGTCTGCTGGTCAATTAGTGGGTGAAGGTTGTGATGTTAATCTTACTCAGGATGGTTGTCTTGTGCAGGAGCGGGTGTCGGGGAAGGTGATCGCGAAGGTGCCTAAAGTTGGGAGAGTGTTCCCACTCCAGTTTATTCCAAATCATTTATCTCTTGCTTGTACTAGTGTTTTGAATGTATGTGAGGATTGGCATAGGAAATTGGGCCATCCAAACTCTGTTGTTTTGTCTCACTTATTTAAGACTGGATTGTTAGGTACTAAATCTATGGATTCTAGTGCCTCTATTTCATGTTCTGTTTGCAAATTAGCTAAAAGTAAAACACTTCTCTTTCTGTCTGGTGCTCATCGTGCTTCTACTTGTTTTGAGATGATTCATAGTGATGTTTGGGGAATCTCACTTGTCGCTCACTATAAATATTTTGTCACCTTTATCGATGATTATAGTCGTTTACTTGGATTTATTTTCTTAAATCTAAATCTGAAGTGTTTTCTATGTTAAAGAAATTTCTGATGTATGTTGAAAATCAATTTCAAACCAGTATTAAAATTCTTTGGTCTGATTCTGGTGGTGAGTATATGTCTTATGAGTTTCAGGAGTTCTTACAGCAAAAAGGTGTATTGTCTCAACGATCTTGTCCCAATACCCCTCAGCAAAATGGTGTTAGTCACTTGTTGGATGTGACACGTACCTTACTTCTCCAGGCTACTGTTCCATCCAAATTTTGGGTGGAGGCTCTTTCCACAGCTGTTTTTTTGATCAACCGTCTTCCTTCCACGGTGATTGTGTTTGATTCTCCTTACTTTCGCCTTTTTAAAACTCAGCCTGATTATAGTAGCTTACATACTTTTGGGTGTGTATGTTTTGTTCACCTACCATCCACTGAAAGACATAAGCTTGGAGCTCAATCTGTCAAATGTGCATTTATGGGGTATAGTCTTTCTCATATGGGTTTTGTGTGTTATGATGTCTCTAACCATTGTTTTCGCATTTCTAGGAATGTGACATTTTTTGATAAACAGTTTATGTTTCATTGTCCTTCTCCTGGTCTGAATGATATTGCTATACTTCCCCAATTTTCTACCCCGCGTTCACCTATAGAACGTTTTAATCCAGGACTTGTATATGTCAGAAAACCCAGTGTGCAGGTTCCCACTCCCCCTTCCGACGCTGATCCGCCACCTGATCCTGTACCTGTTGCACCACGGCGTTCTGGTAGAACGTCCCGAGCACCTGATAGATATTCCCCAGACAGGTTTAATTCCTCACATTCTGCTTTAACTGCTTCTCTCTCTAGCACACCTATTCCTATTTGTTATTCGCAGGCTGTTAAAGATGTGCGTTGGGTAAATGCCATGAATGAGGAACTGCAGGCCCTTCAAGACAATTTCACTTGGGATATTGTTTCTTGCCCTCCAGATATCAAACCTATAGGCTGTAAATGGGTTTATTCTGTGAAACTGAATTCTGATGGATCTCTCAATCGATACAAGGCTCGGTTGGTTGCTTTAGGTAACAAGCAGGAATATGGTATTGATTATGATGAGACATTTGCACCGGTTGCTAAAATGACTACTGTTAGAATGGTGCTCTCTATAGCTGCTTCTAATGGGTGATCTCTCCACCAAATGGATGTGAAAAATGCATTTCTTCATGGCGACCTGACTTAAGATATTTATATGACTCCCCCTCGTGGGTAGTCTTAACTACTTGACCATTACACGACCCGACATTTCGTTTGCTGTTCAGCAAGTAAGTCAGTTCATGCACTCTCCTCGTCATCTTCACTTGGCAGCGGTTCGTTGTATAATTCGCTACTTGAAAGATACCTCTCAACGAGGCTTATTCTTTCCTAGTGGGACCCATCTTAAGTTGATTGCCTACAGTGATGCTGATTGGGCTGGGTGTCATGACACTCGCCGCTCTGTCACTGGTTGGTGCATGTTTCTTGGTTCTTCGTTGATCTCATGGAAAAGTAAGAAGCAAGCACGAGTCTCTAAGTCCTCAACTGAATCAGAATATCGTGTCATGTCTACGGCATGCTCTGAAATACTTTGGCTTCGTGGTCTGTTGGGTGAACTTGGATTTCCTCAAACTGAGCCGACATCTCTCTATGCTGACAATACAAGTGCCATTCAGATTGTTGCAAATCCGGTTTTTCATGAGCGTACTAAGCATATTGAAGTTGATTGTCATGCTATTCGTGAAGCCTATGATAATCGTGTTATATCCATTCCCCTTATCAATACTCAATTTCAGGTTGCAGATCTTTTGACCAAAGCTGTTCCTCGTCCGCGCCATTAGTTTCTTGTTAGCAAATTGATGCTCCTTGATGACCCGCATCAATTTGAGGGGGGATGTGAATAAGGAAATAAGCAAGTTGTAAATAGTTGATTTATTTATATATGTATTCGGCCCAGGCCCGTTAGGTTTTCACATAGAATAATCTATTTAATCGCATTAGTGTTTGTACTCGAGCACACCGATATACGATCAATAAAAACGGAACTACAGCTACTCTGTAGTCGCAGACGTGGGCAACGATTGGCCGAACTGCGTAACCAATATCGTGTCTCCTTTCGTAACAGCATCAACGATATAGCAAGAAAGATATAGCATCGATATGCATCCACTCATGTCAGATTATTCATACCATTGACAGTTATCAATATCAATAGAAAACCTTACTCGTTAGCTAAGTAGTCCATCATAAAAGTTGAGGGTTTCCCGACCACTAGTGGCTCACGTTGAGTAGAGCCTAGAAGAGCTCCAACCATAGAGCCCCCACCTGTAATTCAATCACAAATTAAACCAGATTCGAGTTCGACAACTTGAATATTTCAAGAATCTAGAGATGCAATGTCATAACATAAATTCAATGACAAGAGGGAATAAGGACAGACCTGCCCACTCTTGAGCATCAGTAAGATGAGTAACGGCATCTCGATTTGTAGCAATGAAAAGACATCCAGGGTTTTCACGTATGCAGAGAGTTCCATACCTTTCATCACAAAGGAAAAAAATGATATTTAATAGCCCGTTCAGAATTTTTATCCACCTTACTAAAACTATGAAATAGAACTGTCATCCTTGTTACAAGCTAAAATAAATACTACATCAGGTAATACAGTAAAACATTCCATGTTCACAAAATCCAGATTTTGGCCAAAGAGGAAAGAAAAAAGTTGCTGTGTTCATAAATTGAATATGTGTGTGTATATGTATGTATGTATGTATGTATAATTGTCATGTTTCAGTGTCAGCGCTTGAAATCTTACTGGATTTTATAGTAGTTGAAGTAGCGATCAAACCCAACAACAACTGCTCCAACCTAATAATAAACACACTCTTATAATAGGAACTGAAAATTAATATTAAGGTAAATGATACCAATTATCAAGAAAGGCAAGAACTGCATACATCTTCATCATGCTCCTGTAAGAACCCTGGCTTCAGCTCTATCTTTTTGTCACCATCTTCCTGGAGGAACAACATGCGCAAGAAGAGGGAAGAGAAACATAAGAATAATTCCATATTAATAGAAAAGATCTAATAATATATGCACTATATAAGGGAAACACATGCTCAAATTGTAATTCGATCTATGTATCAAAATGCAATTAGGTCATGTTTGTTAAAATAAGAAATCTTTTACTAGTTACATAAGCAGACTATATTCAGCGGATTATAAGAGTAATCGAATGGCATTGCACAGTACCTAGTGATCAGATTTAAAAAGCTTATAAAAGAGCAGACAGTAAATCATCTGCATATCGGAACTAAATACATACCGGCCCACCAAGGTACTGATATCCAGCGAGCTCAAGCTCCTTCAAGATGCCCTCTTCTCCAATTACATAAACCTAAATCATGCTCATCTATCAGTCCTATACTTTTAACTTAAGAAACTGGTTTGTGGAATAGTTGAGATTGTGAAAGATATTATATTCAAGCAAAGCATAACAGAAATAAATTGATATGTTCTATAGTATTGCAAAAACTAAAACAGTTTACAAGTAAATATTGTTACTATAGTCCTGGTTGGTCCTATAACAGTAACAGAGTTTACGTAGCAAAAACTATTTCATATAAATATTGTTAACTTCATAAATCCTTGGTTGGCCCTAAAACTACTTAATTTCATATGTTCAAAATATGTCATGTAATTAATGTTGGGCCCTTAGTATTCTGAGTATCAGTAGATAATGGTTTGCTAAAAGATTCTGGGGACACATTTATTTCAATAGTTTGAACCAGATGCTTCATCTTAGGTTAAAAGAGCTTCTAACTTGGTGAATAAATGGTTAATATTAGTGTCAATCATACTGCAAATAAAAAGACAACATATATTACCTTTTTATCTTTTGGGAAGTCAATGGATTTCAAATATGCAGCAGCTGCAAAAGACGATGCAAAAATCTCCTCCTGAAATAACTCAGTAGTTAAAAAGTATGATTATTGATGAAACAATTTCCATGCAAACAGAGGAAGTGGAGAAGAACAAGCGCGGACTAACCTCGCTGACATTCAGGCCAAGTGTTTCAAACTTCTTTCCATATTGTTTCCTAGACTTAGTTGAGTTGTTGGTGACAAAAACCAATCTTTTACCCTAAAGAAATCAACAGATCCAAATCTCAGAAATTTGAATAAATCCTCAATTCAGTCCCTAAAGTATCACACTGGTCCCGTTTGGATAAACAGCTTAATTAAGCGCTTATAGCATAAACACTCATCATATTAGAGCTTATTCATAAGCTGTTTTATAATAAAAGTTAAAATAATGTTAAACTGATTTTCCATAAGCTTATAGAAATTAGCTGAAAACAGCTTATGAACATATCATGAGTTGTTTCCATAAGTTCTCCCAAACAGTTTCACGAGTGCTTATGTCAGTAGATAATCCCAAATAAGCCGATCCAAACGGGTGCTCTCTTATTTAGTCTCTAAACTATGAATACCTATTGAATAGGATATAGAGTGTCTATACATCCATTGATTTAGTCCCTAAGCGGCAATTAAGAATTGAATAATAGTTAAAATTCACACTTGGAAGCAAAAACCTAGTTTCTACATTAATACACAAACCTACCTTAGAGCGAAGCAAGTCAAGAGTTTCAGGAACTCCTTCTATTAAGCTATCACCTTTCCATATAACTCCTACAAAATTAAAAATTTCAATGAATAAAAATGAAAAGTAGCATTTCAATTTTCATCACTATCATTGCTAAAATGATATAAGTAAAATACCGTCACAATCGAAAATAAATGTCTCAACGGAGTTGATGAGTTCATCAGCATTTTGTAGCGGTTGTGCTTGTGCCAATGCGCGTGTTGCCATTCTAAAACGATTGTTATTGGAACCAAATTTTCTATTCCATTTGAGAAATGAGGAATTGGAAAGTGAAGTGTTAGAGGGAGAGTAAGAAAATCTATAGTTTATGGGAAGTGAATGGAAACATAATCTTTGAGTGTGGGTTTGACAAATGCCAACACTTGTAGCTGCTATAGTGCTGCTCCTAAGCATCGTCCTTTGTTATTTGCCAAGTTAACTTTACGTTTGTTTTTGTTTTATTTTAGGTTCGTTATTTTTGTGGTGTGTGCATGGGTAGGTGCAATTAGTAAGTAGTACCATATATGGATTGAGTGGACGAGGTAGTTTGCCTTTACGGATCATAATCTCATTTCTAACTTCAACTTTGTATGGATGCTATTTTTCTCATTTTCTCCCTTGCCATACCCATGGAAATATTGTCATTATGGCCTAGCAAAATTAGTAAAGTGATGTTGTTACTATAGTTTTTTAATATGGTTACTAGTGGAGCTAGTCTATTTTTTATGCGGTGGTGAAATACAAAAGTAATATTTTATATGTAAAAAGAATTTTAATATAAGAGAGCTAAAATGTAAATAATTCATAATTTTGGGACCAAATATGTGCAAATAAAAGTTATGCATTCTATCTGTTATCAATTTCTTCGTTAATTTGTGTTTAGACGATATAATCACAACTTGTATTCTCTTGTAACTTTCGTTACTATTTTTTTCATTTTCTTTATCTTGAATTGTATTGCTCATTCCAAGTTGGAAATGTTAATCCACACTCCCAACTTACGGGGAGTTATTAGAATATATTGAAGTTAGTTAAAGTAGTTGTACTACCTCTGGAATCTAAAAAGTTGTTTGTTGCTTATATATGAGTCTGAAGGTAGTAATTACTTAGATTAGTTACAGGTTGGTTAGTTTAGTTAAGATCACTATATAAAGTGTATATCCTACACTCATTGTAAGAGATATCTCTCTCTTTACCGTTAAATGAGAAATTATTTCTTTCTTCCTTTCCCAATTCTTCTAACATGGCCTAGGTTGATGTAGTGGAAAAATGTCCTTCACTAGGGCCGCATTCCATGTTTTCCTTTGTCGAGGCATCAAGTCTCTAACTTTCCAATTGTTTGAGCTAGCCACAATGGCATCCACAACCTGATGGTGCTCTCTCTCGTAAATCCAATGTGAGTACGTGAATACAAGAATACTCGCTCCATTATCAAGCTTCCATCTAATACCACCCGTGAGCAATGCTCTGGTGGCACAAACACTCCTCCAATAACAATAAGGGCTAGATCACATGCTAGAGCTCAACAAATCACAGTTAGGGTATACCTTGCCTCATAGACTTTGGAAACAAGAGACTCCGAACAAGATTTAAATTCTCGTGCTTACTCAGCCAACATAACAATGTTGAAAGCATAAATATGTTGGTACTAATAACCTCCATATATTTTATGAGGGACGTAAGATCTTGACGCAACCCCCTACGACCCTACTCGAGGTGGTAAGCTCAACCTTTTCATCATTTACAAGAATATCGAAGTGGACAAGTGAAAAACACATGAATACCCAGTCTACCAAGTAGGTATAACATTCAGGACTCGAGCCATATATTGTTGTTGCTCGCCATAGAGATCAATAAAGTAGCCATGAGCTATATTGCAAAAGTAAACATGAGTATTAACAAGTTCAATAGCCTTCTTGAGTAATTGTCTATAAGTTTATTTCTTGTTCAATATTAAGTTGTTGGGTAAATAGTCAAATTGGTTCCTCAATGTGTATCTCGCTGTCAATTTGGTCCCTCAATCGAGCAAAAATGCAAAAAGGTCCCCCAATGTGTATTCTGTATGTCATGTTTGTCCCCCACGTTAATAGACATCCTTAAGTTCGTGAAATTGGCTGATGTGGAACGTTTAGTGCCACATAGATCTGCTTACGTGATTTTTTTACACGTTAATCTCATTTTAGTTCCTGAAAGATGTCACCTGCTGAGATTTTAGTCCCTTAAAGTAATAGCGAAATATCATTTTAGTCCCTTTCCATTTGTAATTCGTATTTATGGCTGCATACGTTGGCTGAGTTGTTAAACCGGTAACAACATAAATGCGTTACTTTTTGTTCTGGACTGGGCCAAAATCCTAGCCCATCTAACGAGTGGTTGGGAACGACCCAAGACGCATGGTAGATGTCAAAAGCGTTGTGCTTGATTTCATCGATTAAAAAAGAGAAGATAAAATGTAGTTTTTATCTTTTCTAGCATAAAGACGAAAATGTCGTGACCGTCTTTTGGTTTTTTTATCATGTTTAGTTTTGTATTTTAAGTAGTTATTTTCTTTTTAATTTTAAAATTCAAGTGATTAAAAACTAGAGTATTTAAAGTAGTGATACAAAAATTTGAGAGTTAAAAAAAGAGCTAATTTTATTTTTTTAATAGGTATACATGAGTGAATAAATTCACATAATGATAATAATATTTATTTATTTTTGACAAAATTTATTGATTTATTTATACTTATTTCGAATATATATTTTTTTTTTACAAAAAATTTGAATATTTATTTTGATGTTATGGAATGCGAGAAGTTTTGAGTTTGACATTTGGAAGTGGAGGCAAGAAGGCACACGTTTGGCGCCAATCTCTAAATTTTCACTTTCCCTTTATCGGTTTATATTCTTCTTCAGACACATTTTCCCCATTTTCATTTCCCTCTCAAATCAACCAATTAGGGTTCCTAATTCACAACACAGATCTCAGATTCTTCCACTTCAATGGCGGATACAGTGATAATCGACTTAGAAAATACTCCTCCCCTTCCTCAATCTCAAGATCCAACGACCAATCGCCCAAAAAACACCACTCGAAAACGGAAGAAAAACGAAGCTACAACTCTATTGCAGAACATGCGAAGCCCCGAAGAGAAACAGAAGCACATTGAAACCCTCGAAAATGAGCTTCAAGGTTTGTTTGGCTACTTCAAGGTCGCCATGGGTGAGAAAGTGGTTGTGGACTTGAAACAATGCGGTGGTTCAAGAAACGCTGTCGTTGCGGCTTTAATGGAGGAAAGCGATCTTCCGCTTTCGAAGCTTGTTGATGAGATTCATGCTAAGCTGAACAACGAGGTGGCGAACGGCGCAATTTTGTTGGCGGAAATTGTTACCTCTGCGTCGGTGAAGAGTAGCGTGTTGTTCGTTGGGCAGAGGATGATGTACGGTGTTCCTAATGTTGATGCTGATATACTGGAAGATCATTCTGATTCATGTCTTTGGTGTTGGGAGGTGACCGTTTTTTTTTTCAATGTTTGTTTTGAATTTTGTTAATATTTTGTTAACAACATATCAGTTATTTAATTGTATTTGTTTGTGAAAATCATTTATTTTCGGTGGATAGCTTGTGAATTGTGTTAATATTTTGATAACAATAAGATATTCATTGTTGTCGTTGATATGTATACTTTGCGAAAGTCTATTTCTTTTTTAGGAAAGCTTTGGAAAATCTATTGCTAACTATTAGACTGCTGTGTGTTGGTGATGCAGACTAGGGATGTTAAATTACTTCCAAAATCTGTTCGAGGAGAGCTTGTTGTACGACGCACTTGCAGGAGAAAGATTCATGAGAGAATTACAGCTGTCTCTGGTAATGTGTTTTTGTGATGGCACAACTTGTTTTGGTTGTTTGTGGTATTTTGAATGTGATTAGTTGATCCTGTAAAAAAATGTGATTAGTTGATTGATTCTTTTATATTGGAAGAAAAATGTTTGTTTTTTTAATCTCGTTGTTGATAGTATGACTTGTGTCATTGCAATAGAGGTTATACCAAAAAATATACCAAAAACACGATAAACGACATTTGTGTTAATGTTTCATTCTGTCTTGCCTTTTTAAAGAATATTTTAATGGCTTAAGTTTTGGGAAAGGGTTAGTAGCTTGCTTGTTTACCGAGTATTTCGTTAAATTTTGATTGCCTTGCAGAAATGATAGCTTCACTGAAGAAGCTTGAAAGTGAACCAAATTACAATCAAGAATTAATGAAGGCATCAAAGAAGCTCAGTAAAGCTTACACCGAGGCAGATATCCGCTTGTTAGTTGAAGGCTTGTTGCAGAAAAACAGTGAAGACATGTACATAACTTTATATTGCTGATGTGTTCTATTTGTTTCTTCTAAATGAGTAAGTTTGGTTTATTTGATTTTTCTAAATTAAAAATGCAGTGATAAGAAAAAAGCAAACCAAGAGCAAAAATTGCTTATTAAACAATTGGATAGAAATAGAAGAGAAGCTGAGAAAGAGAAAGAGAAAAGCATGCAATGTGAATTGCAAACCGAAACAATTCCCAATGTAAGTGCTGTTTTGATCCTGCTTTTTGTTGTTTATAGCTTCAGTAGCTTCTTCCTTGTTCCTCTCATTTACAGCATAATTGTGTTTATATATATATATATATATATATATATATATATATATATATATATATATATATATATATATATATATATATATGGTCTATTGCATTATTTTTTATTTATTATGGCTCCAAGTTGCTATATTCATTCTTAAATTTCTGACTAACTCATCAAATGAAAAAAGATTAATGGTTTGACTTTTGACAAATTTTCTTTCTCCAACTGATTAATTGTTCTAGGAATCGGATTTGAAACTGTCACAAAGTGGGGCAAGAAATGATGAGAAATGTGAACAGAGGAAACCCCAAAAGAAGCAGGTAGATGAAGCAGAAAAGGATCAGCGGCGCCGAGAAAAAGAAGAAGCTGAATTTAAAAAGAAACGTAGTTTACAAAAGCAAGTCTCAATCATGGAGCGTTTTCTGAAAAAAAGTAAACCTAACCCCCCTGTTCAGATTGATAAAATTTCAACTGAGCCAACTGCATCTGATTCACCAAGCAGCAAGATTGACACTGTGTCTACTAAGTCGGCTACTCTTTCAATGGATAATGTTCTTGCATCAAATAGTGATGTTACCCTTGAGGATCTTCGCAAGTAAGTGCCAGTTTACAATTGTTTGATCTTAGCCATGCCGTTCCCAGATCTTAGGAAAAATGTCTGAATTTGCAGGTCACACTTCTCTTCGTGGCGCTGGTTAGGACAATTGATACGCTCCAATAGAAAGCAAAGATGGGGATTACGACAGAAACCTAAGATTGAAGCTTTCAATGAACTTAAGTTGACTGTTACTAAAGCTGTAGATTATGATGATGAGTTGGGCATTGAGAAGCATGTAGACCGACTGGGAGAAAGTAGTTCAGATATCAATTCATGCTCAATGAATGCTGATAGCTCTCATCTCGATGCCAAGAAGTACTATCGAGGAAGACAATTATTACAGTATGATAAGGCTCATAGACCAGCCTTCTATGGCTTTTGGCCCACTAAAAGGTAAGAACATGCTTAACGAATGTATTTCAGACTGACTTTTAATAGGCTGCCTATACCTAAGATAGGAAAACTCAAAAAATCAACTGTTTTACTTGTGGGTCTCTTCTAATTACGAAGATATCCAGTCAGTACTTCTAGACTCTTTGGTTGGTTAAAATATATGCATGTAATTACTTCAGGTCTAATATTGTTAGTAATTTTCTATTATGTTGTAAAACATGTTTCCGTATTTCTAGTTGAGATTGACCGTGCATTGAAATTTGTATTTCTAGTCACGTTGTTGGACCACGCCGCCCTTTAAGTAAAGATCCAATCCTTGATTATGATGTCAGCAGTGATGAGGAATGGGAAGAGGTGCATTAAATTTTTTGTATGTCATTTAGTTAATATATGTAATGGTTGCAATCCGCTAAACAATATTTTCTATTTTTAAGGAGGATCCTGGTGAAAGTCTATCAGATTGTGATAAAGATGATAAAGATGAGGAGGAATGCCAAGAGGAATGCTCAAAATCTGATGGAGAAAGTGAAGATGGATTCTTTGTACCAGATGGATATCTATCAGAGGATGAGGTAGAGCTTTGATATTTTACTGTGATGACTTTGCATTTGTTGTAATATTTTGTATCTCATAGATTTAAGTTAACGGTGATGTTCATGACCTTTTGGTGTCACGATAATTGTGCGTGTTATGTATATTTTGTATTTTATGGGTTAATGACAGAAGCTGAGGTGTGTGCAGCATCAGATGTTCTCATAAGACCATGAGCATTTCTACTAACAACTACAATCTGTTTGTAATCTTGAAAGCACAACACTGTTGATGAAGTATCTTTCATTTATATGTAGGGTGCACAAGTGGACAAAATGGAAACAGATGTTATCACTGAGGGGGCTGATAGCTCACCTTGCTCTAAGAATGACATAGAGACCGAGGAGTTTTGTGCTTTACTTCGACAGCAGAAATTTCTGAACAATTTGACAGAGCACGCTCTTCGCAAAAACCACCCCTTGATGATATCAAATTTTGGTCAGGACAAGGAGTTTTTGTTATCGGATCATGACATTGGCGCTACTCCTAAGCAGGAGCAGACGTGCTTGCAAGCCTTGTGTATGTACATAATTCCTGGTAGCTCATATATAGAATTATCAACTGATAAAGTGCTTGATGAGGACCAAGAAACCTGCCTATCTACTGGCAAAGGTGGTGCTACTCCAAGTTCTGGTTTGGCTGCCATACCAGACTCAGATCTTCCTATAATTGTAAGTTATTCATTTAAGTTGTGTTTATGTCACATATGTCTAGGAGATGTGTTTTAACAATGCAATTGATAGATAAAATCCAATTGAGAAACAATGAAGTTTGTTGTGGGATCAGTCAAAATCTAAAATGAGCTGACCCTTGCCAATAGGTTGATTTAGCAAAACATTTTATTTCTTGCTTTCTTAATTTGCAGCTGATTTAATGATGTATCATGCAAATTTATCACTTTACCGAGATTTTTTATTGATTTTCAGGTGACCACTATTCAGAGTTATTCTCAGGGCATTAATAAAGTGCTAGGGTCTTTGCAACAGAAATTCCCCTGTGCATCAAAGTCCTTACTGAAGAATAAAGTGCGAGAAGTATCTGACTATGTTGATAACCGTTGGCAGGTTTGTGAGGGCGGAGATCCCATAATCTACTGATTGATGCTAATTTTATGAGAATCATTAAAAATTTGTGGCCAGATACAATTGTCAATGATATTGATGTTTGAGTCCGAGTACAATTGATCCCTGCTAATCTTTTTACAGTTGTGGTTGGTTTTGATCCTAGGTGTCGTGTAAATAGCATTGTTCCCCACATAGACCTTGACCTCTGTTGGAGGTTTACATAAACTTAACCTGAATAGGCCTCTTATACGCAGGCTCTGCAAAATTTTTGATTAACCAAACCAAACTGGTGAATTGGACTGCACCGCAACAAAAAGTTCAGTCCATTCACACAGTTATTAGTGAATTGGACTGAATTTAAAAATTAGTCCAGGTACCTGACCTAGACTAACTGACCAGGATATTAAGCTTGTTTTTTTTCTCTCTATAAATAAAAAGGACTAAAACACATAATGGGTTTGGCCATTTGGGTCCAATGAGCGACAACAAAAAAAGAAATGGTAATAGAAACAAACCCCAGCAGACTGAAGGTAGAGAGTTGTGTTGTGTGAATAGAAATTAAGTTTTGTATTAATTAAGCTAAATGTATTATATTATTTTTGTATTAATTAAGCTGAATGTATGATATTATTTTCTTCCAGGTGAAGAAAGAAGTTTTGGTTAAGCTTGGCTTGCCAGTTAACCCAGGTGTGCTATCTTCCCTGTCCTAATCTTCTGACTTGTCTTGATATATTTGTTTCTTTTTCAATATTAAATGTCTGGTTGAACTTGCAGAAAAGAGCAGTGGGGGACCAAGGAGTATTGCTGCATTTTTTTCTAAAAGGTGCTTGCCTCCTACAGATGAAAGTGTGAAGCCAGGTGAAACTTCACCGTTGCCAGCCATGAAATCATCATATACTGCCACTCATGAACGGCAAGACAGCACTTCATATGATGTCTAGTGTCTGGTCTCTTGTTGGATAATGCCATTTTTGCTCTTTCCAGGTTTTCTTAGCCTTTTGTAAAAATTAGAGATGGGAGGTTGTACTTGATGCTTGTTTCCCACTGTAAGCAAGTTTCTAATGACCACGACAATACCGTCTTACTTTTTTGTAACTTTGAATTTGACAGAAGTTAATGTTTGACTATATTGTAAAAAGGGTTGAGCTATTTGCAATTATTTTAAGTTTCTTGCCTTGATCCTCTTGACTAGATATTATGTTTTGTTATTTTACTGTTACAAGGGTAGATAAAAACAATTAAGGAAGGGAATAGGCCAAACACAAGTTTATTAAATAGTTTTCTTAACCTAATGTGCTGCCCATGTATTTAGGTTTTTTTTTTGCCATCTCCCTTAATTTGTCACTCAGTATTAAAGTACTGAGAGTGTATGTACAACATCACAGTGGAGACAACTCACCTTATGTTGGAAGCCTAATTTACTAGTTTTTTTGATTTTTTTTCTATAATTAGATAGAGCAGTGCTATTTGTTACGAAGAATTTTGCAAGAAAGAGATAAATGCATAAAAATAGCTCATTTGATCAATTAGCAACTGACTAATCATATATGGAAGAGGGGGTAGTTATAAACATACTGTCACACAATGTAGTCTTCTCTTTCTTACAAACGTTTTTCGTAACATTTAGCATTTTCTCTAGATATATTATAAAACATTGGAACTATTAGGAAAAAAAACCTAATATTGGCAGAGTCGTGCCTTGAGAGTTGCAAGAGTTTTGTTGTTGAACAACACATGCCACATGGTGGTTGCCAATAGCAACGAGCACAATTCAAGCACAAATACACCTCTTCGCTCTTTCTCTGCTTTTATGGTTGGGTCTAATTTGGCCCAAGAGCTATTTCCCCCGGGTTGTATTAGTGTCATCGCCATATTTTCTTATATATGCGTGTCATGTGCAAGAAAGCAACATTGAAGTCTATCTACTTGAAATGTTAGAGATCACTCGACAAAAGTAGGTCAAGAATTTAATGCAGCAAAAGGGGTTTGGGTTTGAGAGATTGAAGGGAGATGTGTGAGATGATTAACATAACAGACCTTGGAAATGACTTGACTGTAGGGGACTTCATGGGAGATGAATTAAGGGAATCCATTGACCATTTTGTAATTCTCCATCCCTCATCATCGGATCACGATTGACTACAGTTGAGAGTAACTGCAGGTTTCGGCATTTAGGCAAATTCAAGCCACTTTGTTTTATTAAATATCAAAAAATTCCTCTTTTTCTTTTAAGTGCCCAAAAAACCAATCAAAATAGTCTAAATTCAAGGTCTGGAGTTGCTCTCAACCACAGTGGATCTTGATCCTCATCAGAGTACACTTCCAGAGGGTGGTCATGAAGCATTTCCCTAGGGACATTTAAAATCGCCACCTCCATTAGAATTGTTCTCAAAGGCAACCTTATGGGTTGAGCCAAAGGTGAGTGACCCTTCCATTACCAGTTACCCTTTGAATCCCTTTGTCCAGTTCCTCCCAGATGCTCACTTTACCAATCCAAACATTTTAAGCATCTCTCTTCTTCTGAACAAAAGGAATGACCATGTGCCCACACCTATACTTTCCTATTAATATTTGCACCTACAAGGCTTCAGGTGCCCACCTAAGTTTCGCGATCAAATAGCCTTCTTAAAGGCAAGCAAATCATGAAATCCCAAACCTCCACATACCTATGGTTTAGCAAACTTGCCTCAAAGAATTCAGTGTCATTTCCTTTCCTTACCTTTAGCTCCCCATAAAACCCGCACGTAATTTTTCCCCAACTCCTAACTAGCACAATCCTTTAGGTGGCAATGTCAATGTGGTTTGCATAATGTATGTGGGGAGAGCATCCAAACCAACACTGTCTTTGCCAGGGCTTTACACCCTGCAAATGCTAAGTGATCGATCTTCGACCATGAAAGTCGTTGTCTAGCCTTATCAAGAATATAAAGGTAACTCCTCTTTGAGATGTTATGCTTCTGATAACACAATATTATAGAAAAAATTAAAATAGAATAGCAAAAGGCACTCTGTGTTGAGGCAACCACCTTAAATTAAATGTATTAGGTATTAAAATAGACTAGTTTTTTTAGAGTCTTGCAATTCCCAGTGAGACAATGAAAGAGACCAAGTGAGGCTAGCAATTCATTGAAACCTCAATCGTGTTCAATTCAACTGTATTTAAATGAAATTGATAAGGCTAGTATATTATAAAAATTGACAATCAATTAGGCACATGTCAGCACTTTTTGACATTTTTACAAGATATTGGGAAATGATGCATAATGGACAATACATACAAATTACATTAAATTTGGTGGATGCAAGTTCGTGAGTCCATCACAACATTAAATTCTACAAAAATTTAGTCAATATTGTCGATGAAGGTTGGTTCAGCTGGTAATGATGCGATTCATATGGCAAAAGGACGCATGTTCAAGTCTCACTGTTGATGTAAGACCTTGTTGGTAGGCAATTTGCAAGTATCACCATAAGCGCTCTTTTGAGAGACTTTTTGGGTCCTGGTATCCCCTTGAACCCAGTTCATCTAAATTTATTTCTATCAAAAAAATAACTCTATTGTTAAGTGACTCGGTCATCACAACAACTTGCTGCATACTTCAACCGTGCAAAGCCAGTAAAGTGAATAAAACATAGTGCATACTGCATAGCCCTTTTTCTTTGCGCTTCAAACAGCTAAAAGCTTAAATTCACAAGAATGAGACTTTAGGGTGGGTATAGCAAAACCAAAGTCAGTATCTAAGCATGGTTTGCCAAACAACCAGCACTCCTGTTGCTTCTTGATGGGTCTAGAATATTTGTTGACCCCTGCTAGTTTCAATCAACTTTAAGACTGATCACAATCATAAGTGAGTGTTCTGTAGTAGCATTCAAACAAGCAGACTCGGCGCAGACACGTATTTGTGAACCCTACAAACAAGTTTCATGTTTCACTGACAGCATATGCCAATAACAAGGGGATTGAAAGACCATAACCCAGGAAATGGAGTACTGGGTTCATCTCATAAGCTTTTATCAGAGTTCTGCAATTCTGCAATGGCATTGTGAAGTATATATGACAAAATGAACAAACAAGACAAGAAGGAAAGAGATAAAGGCAGGGACAAACAATGAAGGAACTAAAATAAAGGCAACTGTCATCCATGTTAAATCAGTAGAAACATCACTTAGGAGGGGAATAAAAAGAGAGGAGTTAATTAATTAGAGGTAAGGGTGGGAATAAGTTGGGCTGGGTTTTGCAAAGTTGAAAATATTAGGCATAAGCCTGCCTTGTGGCTGTCAAATGTCATTTTTTGGGATCTAACCTGGGCATTTTGAAAGACTAGTAAGGCCTAAAAGCCCGCTTAAAAGCCGATTTCACAAAAAAAAAATTATTACAAAAGCCTATAACCTATGAGTAGTCAGCCTTTTGTAAATAAACTAACAAGCCTATAACAATGCCTTTAGATATGTCGTAAATTGATGTAGATCATATATTAAAATAAACAGAATTAGCAAATTTATGATTTAACTCAAAGTACATAATGTAATTTAATAATAATAATGGTAATAAAAAATATTATTTGTTTATTTAAGTAGGCCAGTCTGGTAGACCTAACCTAACAAGCTTTTTTGGTGGTTTGTAGCATGACATTTTTCGCTAAGTAGGCTTCTAAAAAGCCTCAACCTTGTCTATTTAAAAACAAAACTGGCTTGGGCCTGACATATGCTTGGTCGTAAGCCCCCGTCGATCGGTCTGGCCTATTCTGGCCCCTAATTAGAGGTACAGGAAACCGAAGAAAACTATAAGGCAAAACTATTGAGAGAGATTTGGAGTTATATGAAATGACATTTTTTTACTGATACTGAGAAAAACTCTGGTTTTTGCTGTATTTATCTATTCATTTATTTTGTTATTGTATTAAACAGTCTGTAGGTACCTATGTTATAATGATTAATGTAGTACTTATGATTTATCTACACTTTTGCATGGACTGTGCTGCAAAGTATTAATTTAAACATTACCATGAAATGCTTCCAACATACTGCCACGCATGCCACACACAGAAGCTTTCGAATCCTTCGCTTGCCAAGGTGGGAATTAGATATTGTGCTTCTCTGGTTGCCATTTAGTAAAGGTCTTCCAGAGTTCACATCAATATCATCTCTTTTCTTCCCTGAAAATGCTAACATACGTTCCCGGTAAATTGCTCTTTCAGCAGTTAGAGCACCAGTGACCAAAATTGCAGGAAAAACGACAAATAATAGATGGGGAAGAACCACCACCATTATATCTGGGGATCCAACGTACTCATGCTTCCCCTTTCCATTAGAAGTCTCTACAGCCCAGCCCATATAGGTCATGTACATCATATTTTGTCCTTCAGTAAAAACTTGCCCCATAAACCAGGGGAACAATATAAGATAGAATAGATATCCAACCCAACCAAACCATAAGGTACGAACCCTGCAGAGCTCCTGGAGAACCCATAATATACCATTTACTAAACCTTTATTGGTGATGAAGTTGTTGTAAGTATATATGTTCTTTTGAAAAACAAGAAGAGCTTTTGGAAGAAGAAGAAAGAAGAACATAAAGCACAAAGCAGAACAGAATAATGGGTAGTATAAGGAGGCCCATTGACATCCCATGACATAAAACTCCTTCCAGCTCCAAGAAATCTTGAATCTATGACCATTGATAGAAAATGGCCTCAATTCAGTCAAAGTTGATCTTCCCATTCTGTCATTTGCTTCAATTTGAAGCCAAAACCTATCAGGAGAAGCATCCTCGAAGGCTTTGTAATTCCATGGAGCAACATAGAGGTTGCCCCTAGAATTCTCAACAGCATGTTTGACCATAGGTGCTTCTACAACTAAATCAAGATTTCCAGATCGTGAATCATAGACCCTAGCCACAACAGACACAAGAGGAGAAACAGAAAATACTAGAGCTCGAATTGTATCATAAGATGAAGAGGCCTCAAATTGACACTCATAGTTATTATGGCATGAAGATGTTAGCATGAAGCGAGAGTCTAAAGGAAAAGTGGGTAATATAATTGCATGTTTTGCCCCTGATTTGAAATCAAGATCAACATATGAAACATGGCCTTTATCAATGGCTAAAATTCGAATGGCTCTATTCTTTCTCCAGTCACCCATCTCCCACTCCCAAAACTCTTGAATTGGTGGAGCTTCTCGTGAACAATTTACAGTGCTTTCAAAAGAGTTCTGATGTATATTAAACTGAAAAAGTTTCTGCCGGGATAAAAAGTGATTACTCAACTGATGGTGCCGCTTTAAGTTCTTGCCAAATCTAGCATGAAGATGCCCACACAGGTAGGCTGATATGGAATGCTTTAAGAAAACATCTTCTAAGGTATTTCCAGAACTCGAGGGTGCCGAAAATGAGAGCGGAAAATGACCAAAGGATATTTTGGTGACTGGTTTTTCCGACTGAGAGTCCCAATGTGAGAGTTCCAAGTCCAAATCCCTTAGTAATTGATCTGTGGGATGCCCAAAAAGATTAGTGGGACCGCGTAAGCCAACTGACATTGTGCTATCAATCCCAACAAAGAGATGTTTCCGCTCCTGAGTCTGTGATAAAGGCAAGTTTGCAAATGAGTATGGAAAAGCTTTGCAGCATCAAGCAAGTGATACTACCAAAATTAAAGCCTACATTTATAAAGCTCTCAACTCTTATGTCTTATATATATATATATATATATGTGTGTGTGTGTGTGTGTGTGTGTGTGTGTGTGTGTGTGTGTTTTCAAACTCAATTTTTCCAGCATTATCATTCAGAAGTGAAAATTATCGACTGAGAAAAATGATCCAATGGTCTATTCTCAAAATGACAAATTGGACAATTGACATCTTGAAGATTCCAAATAATACACTGGCCAATAGTTCCAGCAAAAGTATTTTGAAATCAAAATTGCAAAAATAAAAAGATACTGATGCAAGAAAGGATGACAGCCCTTCCCTCTATTGCAATAGTATTAAATTAACATGAAGTCTCTTATGATTTGACTCCCCTAAAATAATTCACTTTAAAGACAAAAGTGAATTATTATGTTAATTTATTATGTATGTATGTGCATGCATTTTCCCACGATATTAGCTGTTAATTTTCTCAAACAATTCTGAAATCCTCACTTTTCCCTAATAAAGTGAACTATTTACTTTAAATGATTAAAATCCAGTCTATTACCGGACCCATTTTAGTTTCTAATACAATTTGCTTATTGTAAATGTTAAATACGCTTCAAAGAAAAATGCTAGCAACAAGTGTGTTTTTGGATGAATTTCATGTGAATCACACTAAAGAGAGAGCAAACCCATGGTTCCTATCAATTCTCAATACAATATATAATGTGACAAAGGGTGCGTTTGATACATGTCAATACAAGAAGAACAACATAGTGTAAAAGTTTAGGCATAAGACAAGTTTATGTTCTATATGCTAATTGGTGGTTGATGCACATCATATATCATTTGGAGGTGGAGTAGGGGTTGCACTGGATGCGAGCTCAATTGAGCTCACAGGTTGTTCTCCTCCACTGCAGTTTATAGGTTTTGGTCAGAATGTCAGATTGACGAGTATGGGACAAGAGTTGTCCCTCAATCCATTGAGTAACAAAAATTTACACTTTTCTCTGGTGTTTAACTTTTTGCTTTGTGTTGTCTTATAATCATTTTAAGATCCAACATGGAACGAGTAGTTTTGCACTCTCCAGTCCTTCATTTTTCTAGCATATCAAATGCACCTAAAGAGTAGGTTGCTAACATTGCTCTATTTCAAAATTTGTTATCTAGGTAGGAACCAAAGATATTTCAATTTCATAGAATGACGGTTAATTAATAAGAGCAAAATAAATAGGCTAGGCTGACCTCAAGGGTGACACTGTTGATTCTCCCATTTCTGCCCAACTGCCAATTAATGCTGTATTTAGAAAAGAAATCAAAGGAACCACCAACAACTGGAACACCAAAACTATCATGGTTGCCTCTGAGGTCAAAGAACAAACTCTTGTGAAGTCCACTTCTCTTAATAACAGCATCCATCACATTCTTATACTCCACCCATTCATCCTCATTCTGCTTCATTGTTAGCAAATCCTTGCTTTTACCATCTGTTGAAAGTTAACATCCACAAAATTACTGCATGAGTGTTGGTTTCAAGTTGGATTCTATTAGAATTGATTTTTCTTCCAAACCTAGGTTTGACTAGAAAGGATAAAAATATGTTTGGATTCACCTTTGAAAGAATAAAATTAATTCAGAAGACATAAAATTGCTTTTGACATATTTGGTTATTCTCGAGTAAAATTGAATTTGCCTCTAGAATTGAGTCTAACTTGGAGTTAGGATTTGTAAATTTTACTTCCAAAATTGATTTTTACTCTCAAATTCATTATTCTAACTCATTTTTACCTGATTCATCCAAACACAAATTACTTTACATTTAACTCACTTCATTCAAAAACCAATTTTCACCAGCATATAACTAAACACACAAAAAGTAGCTTTTGCATTGGGTTGAACAATTTGCACTGATTATTACAACAAAGTTGCTTCACTTCAAACTCAATTGTACCCAAAATCAATTCCACAAAACCAATTCTATTCAAAATCACTCTTCTTTAAACACTCACCCAAATGCACACTACAACACAAAACACTAGACTTAAATAGTCATTTCTATACATCGATCAAAAACAAATATAAACAATTCAATATAACTCTCAAAATTGAAAATTGAAAAATAAAATGCGATAAATAGAGAGGAAGGGAAGGGAACCTGTGAGGTCGCCAGTGATGAGAACAAGGGAGGGGTTGATGATGGAAAGAGCTGGTCCCACGAGATTGTTGAATTCGAGGGCTCTGTTTGGATGGTGAACACTGAAATGAAGATCGGAAAGCTGAACCACCCAAATCACTGAATTATTCGCCTCTATCACTCTTTCTGCTTTGCAACAGTAAATGCCACACGCAATCACGAAAGCTGCGACAACGAGTTTCATGCTGCTGCTGCTGTTTTCGCGTTGGGAAGGAATCGCGTTTCCCTTGTGCTTTTCTGTTCGCGATTTCATTTCACTTCTAGGAATTCAATCGCTGAATCTCCTAAGCGACAATTTCTGTTGGTGATCTCAGTTCTTAAATTAAAAATTAAATATATATTAAATCCTTGTGTAAGTTCTGTAATTGTGCGTGAGTTTCTTTCGTATACAAATCAATAAAAAATAAAAAATAAAAAATAAAAAAGAAATCTTCATTTCCCATTGGTGCTACTTACACCCCACAATTGGCTAGTTACACCTCTAGCGATTTACAATATGCCTGAATGGAATGTTTAACCCACAGTAAATGGACTCCAAACAATAAAAATTTGACGCAATGAACGATAGTGAAATTTGATAGTACAAAAGTAGTTGATTGTTTCGATGCATTTACTTCCGATAAGGTAATTATCAGCGATAGGATGTTTAGGAGCGAAGACAAAGTTAAATCTAGGTTTGAAGAAGCGGAAAATATAGACATTGGAAGAGAGTGGTGACTAGCAATAGTCGGTGAGGGGTGGAATTTGCATGTTGCATGCGGTTTGCACAATCACGAGTTGGTAGAAATATTGATTAAGCATTATTGTCTTGGTAGGCTTTCATGTGAAGAGAAGACTTTACTTAGTGAAGTAACAAAGAACATACGACTAAACCGTGACCTGGCAAAGTGAGGAAGGAATACTATGAATGTAGTTGTATTGGCGCAAAAGCATACTCAAGAGATATGCATACATCTTGGAACCCTACCATGTCAATCCCCTAAACAAGGATGCAAATGAAACACCCATGTTGTGCTATGTGTAACAGCCTGATTTTCGTATTAGTAGTTTTTGTATATGTATGAATATAATAGTAATTTTTGTGAAATATTGTGCATCTTAGTAATTATGTATTTTAATAATATTTGTTATTTTAAATGATTTTGTATATTTAGATGTGTTGAAGTTATCAAATATGTTGAAAGAATATTAAACCGTATTTTATTCTATGTTGGTATTATATTTTTGTTATTATTCAATTATGTTGTTTATAGAGTATTTATAGTTGAAATATTATTATTTTAGTTAATTATTTTTTTTATAAAATATTAGTGTTTAAAGTATAATTTATTTTTAGAAAAATAGTTGAGTTAAGGAAGTGTTAAAATGATTGTTTATATTAAAATGGGCTTTTAAAAATTAGGTTTATATATTTGATCCCCCGCAAATATCCCGTTTTTCTATTTACCCCTCTATAAAAATTTTTTTAAGGCTACCCCCTGCAAATACAAACAGTTTTCAGTCACCCCCCTCTGTTAGATTATGTAGTGTATAATGGGTAAAAACCATGTACGGTTACCCCTGCAAAATATAAAAAATTTACGGTTACCCCCTGTAGGGGTAACTAGAAACACTTATTATTTATAAGGTTAATTTTAAAACTTTTTTTTTTACAGTGGGGTAAATGGAAAAATGGGATATTTGCAGGGGATCAAATATTTAAGCCTAAAAATTATTTAAAACCGATTTTGGGTGTCTCTACTTACATACACCCTCTCCTTTCATATTTGCACCCCTGTCATTTATCCAACCCTTTCAGCAGCCCAGTCACGCTCAGAACAGGCCCACGACCCGCGACCCGACCGGCGACTTCATCTCCTTCCTCCAGCTCTGCAACAACGAAACCCTAAACCAGCCCCTTCCTCCATCTCGTTTTCCATCATCTCATCGCGGCCAAGTCCCAAAATCCATCCATCCGCTCGAAATCATCCCCAGATCACGATTCTGACCTTGGTTTTTGCAATCGAACTTCCTCCTCCCTCGTAAGCGTCCTTCACGAACACTTGCTCTCTCTCTCTCTCCGCCGTCAACCATGGTAGCGCCTCCATCAGCACGATTCAGAACCACCAATCCCTCGCCAATCTCAGTCGTGAACAAGTCACTACCTATCGCTTCTGGTTCCTCATGGTTTTGATCCATCACATTGTTGCATCCCTTTTCAAAGCCAAACAACCATGACTACTGTGAATGATTATTGAAAATCTCAATAACCCCCTTCTCATCAATTGGTCTAATTGGAAACAGATTCGACATCCATCTTCATTGTTTCTCATTTGGCAACTCTAACCCCAAATTGGTCAGCACACTAGTTTCTCTTGTCATGACGGTTGTTCACGAGTTCATAACCCTCGAGACCCATCTCCGGTCACTGTGTTGCACCTTTCGAATAGGTACTTTTCTTTGAACAACACGATAATTAATTAATTAAATGAACAGATTTCTTTTTAGATAACTAATTGAATGCTATTTGATCTATACCCTTCTGTGATGGAACGCAGCTTCTCAGGTATCAAATCTATGCTCTTCCGGTCGTGCTCCAAACGTAACTTTCGGGGGCGAGTGTACCTGCAAAGACACTCCAACGCCCAAGTCAGGAGCGAACGGGCAGAATATGAATCTCAATATCGTATCGTAATCGCTTGCAACAAAGATGCTCTCAATATCGTATCGTAATCGCTTGCAACAAAGATGCTCTCAATATCGTAATCGCTCAGCCTCCTTTGATGCCTATAGTGAATGGTATCACGGTCATAGTGTGAGTGCGACTAGCCCAGAGGGAATTTCATCGAATTAATATGACCTTCAGCGTCCACAATTCCCACCATCTCTTTAGCCCGATCATTGATTGGGACGACCCAAAGGAAAGCATGCCTCCAAGGCTTGGCCGATTCGCAGAAAGGTTTGAAGAGTCTGATCGTGCTCTTTCGCCCCTTCAAAGAAACTTGTTCCCATCTTTTGGGTTCGCTCTTCATCTCCACGGTACGACTGACGTCGAATAGGGAGAAGAAAAGACGGCAATTCACTTCCCGGTCGAGCGCGGCCATTATCATCTAGAAAGACTTAACAAGCGCCCAAGCGTTGAAGTGAAGTTGAGAGGGGGCGACCCCAAGGGTTCTCAGGACGCGTCTCTGAAAGAAAGAAAAGGGAGGTCGCACCCTCAAATCTCGGAGAACATTGGTGTACATGATAAATTTCAGAGAGGTCGGGATCATGGCAGCATGCTCGTGAGCCGGCACACCCTCGGCTAGCCATTCCTGGTCGCCATAACCAATTAACTTGGTGAAAAGCGACAACATCTCATCACCTGGGGGAAAGACCGAGCGCTCGTTGGTTATGGCCGAAGAGATCCAAGAGCGGTCATCATCAAGCCTACCCCTCCAATCATGCTCTTCAGGCAGCACCTCATTGGTCGGAACGAGAGGAGGCGCAGGGTTCACTCGAAGAGATTGAACGGTGTCGACAGTATTCGACGAGCGACCAGACGACGACGATGTAGAGAGATCGGTGGAAGAGAAAGTCTCGGACGGAAGTCCGCTCGTGCTAGTATCTCCAGAGCGAGCAGCACATTCAGCCATCTTCACAGATTGACGGCCGGAGATCCTAGCTGTCTTCTTTGTTCGCGCCACTGCCTTACCCTGCAAGGAGAGGGAAGTCAGGCTCACCCTAAACGACGATTTGCGGAAGGGGGCGACAAGGTCGACCCCGAGCCTGACACCCCCTCCTCGCTCTACCCGACGAATAATCGAGCAAACTAAAGAAAAACGAGCAGAAAGTGCATACCTGGAGTAGGAGAAAACTTCGGACTAGAATGCTCCTTAATGAGCAAAATCAAGCGACTGGACGAGTGAAATCGCCTAAGTTGGAAGTCGTGCACGGGTGAGCACCTGGCCAGTTGAGAGAGTAAACTGTTGTTCGCCTCGAGAGAAAAAGTATGACCGCTTTCAGAGCTTCAGGAAAAGGAGTGAAGAATGAGGAGAGGGGGGCAGCATATTTATAACACTCAGGGAGCAAGCAAGCGAAACGTCGTGACCTTTCACTTGTACGCGCCTTGAAAGCTGAACCGTCATCATAACCAGGCGCCGCCTTTTTGAACTTCGAGGCACCATTAATGATCCCTGAAAGGATGTGAAACGTCACTTCATGAAAAGGGGCCACGCGTCGTAAAAGTTTAAAAGCAAGATTGTCAATACATACGGTTGACCGAGCAAAATTCCTCGAGGACTGTGGAGAGTGGTCCCGGTTAAAGCCTTCGCCCGTCCCTAGCACGATCTTGGCTTGGGGGGCAACTGTTCTGGAGTGGGCCGAAGCCCACTTCAGCCTTGGAAACGAGGAGCGGCTCAGACAAGGATTGGTTAAAGGCTGAAAGCGCGAATCAACGGCGCAGATGAGTCTGTACGACCATCCAACGGCCGGGTGTGATTCGCGCTCCCTATATAAGCATTCATTGTGTCAGTTGTCAGGTACACACTATTCATTCAGATTCATATTCTGCCCGTTCGCTCCTGACTTGGGCGTTGGAGTGTCTTCGCAGGTACACCCGCCCCCGAAAGTTACGTTTGGAGCACGACCAGAAGAGCACAGATTTGATACCTGAGAAGCTGCGTTCCATCACAGAAGGGTATAGATCAAATAGCATTCAATTAGTTATCTAAAAAGAAATCTGTTCATTTAATTAATTAATTATCGTGTTGTTCAAAGAAAAGTACCTATTCGAAAGGTGCAACACAGTGACCGGAGATGGGTCTCGAGGGTTATGAACTCGTGAACAACCGTCATGACAAGAGAAACTAGTGTGCTGACCAATTTGGGGTTAGAGTTGCCAAATGAGAAACAATGAAGATGGATGTCGAATCTGTTTCCAATTAGACCAATTGATGAGAAGGGGGTTATTGAGATTTTCAATAATCATTCACAGTAGTTATGGTTGTTTGGCTTTGAAAAGGGATGCAACAATGTGATGGATCAAAACCATGAGGAACCAGAAGCGATAGGTAGTGACTTGTTCACGACTGAGATTGGCGAGGGATTGGTGGTTCTGAATCGTGCTGATGGAGGCGCTACCATGGTTGACGGCGGAGAGAGAGAGAGAGAGCAAGTGTTCGTGAAGGACGCTTACGAGGGAGGAGGAAGTTCGATTGCAAAAACCAAGGTCAGAATCGTGATCTGGGGATGATTTCGAGCGGATGGATGGATTTTGGGACTTGGCCGCGATGAGATGATGGAAAACGAGATGGAGGAAGGGGCTGGTTTAGGGTTTCGTTGTTGCAGAGCTGGAGGAAGGAGATGAAGTCGCCGGTCGGGTCGCGGGTCGTGGGCCTGTTCTGAGCGTGACTGGGCTGCTGAAAGGGTTGGATAAATGACAGGGGTGCAAATATGAAAGGAGAGGGTGTATGTAAGTAGAAACACCCAAAATCAGTTTTAAATAATTTTTAGGCTTAAATATTTGATCCCCTGCAAATATCCCATTTTTCCATTTACCCCACTGTAAAAAAAAAGTTTTAAAATCAACCTTACAAATAATAAGTGTTTCTAGTTACCCCTACAGGGGGTAACCGTAAACTTTTTATATTTTGCAGGGGTAACCGTACATGATTTTTATCCATTATACACTACATAATCTAACAGAGGGGGGTGACTGAAAACTGTTTGTATTTGCAGGGGGTAACCTTAAATTTTTTTTTTATAGAGGGGTAAATAGAAAAATGGGATATTTGCGGGGGATCAAATATATAAACCTAATTTTTAAAAGCCCATTTTAATATAAACAATCATTTTAACACTTCCTTAACTCAACTATTTTTCTAAAAATAAATTATACTTTAAACACTAATATTTTATAAAAAAAATAATTAACTAAAATAATAATATTTCAACTATAAATACTCTATAAACAACATAATTGAATAATAACAAAAATATAATACCAACATAGAATAAAATACGGTTTAATATTCTTTCAACATATTTGATAACTTCAACACATCTAAATATACAAAATCATTTAAAATAACAAATATTATTAAAATATATAATTACTAAGATGCACAATATTTCACAAAAATTACTATTATATTCATACATATACAAAAACTACTAATACGAAAATCAGGCTGTTACACATAGCACAACATGGGTGTTTCATTTGCATCCTTGTTTAGGGGATTGACATGGTAGGGTTCCAAGATGTATGCATATCTCTTGAGTATGCTTTTGCGCCAATACAACTACATTCATAGTATTCCTTCCTCACTTTGCCAGGTCACGGTTTAGTCGTATGTTCTTTGTTACTTCACTAAGTAAAGTCTTCTCTTCACATGAAAGCCTACCAAGACAATAATGCTTAATCAATATTTCTACCAACTCGTGATTGTGCAAAATCAAGCGACCGGACGAGTGAAATCGCCTAAGTTGGAAGTCGTGCACGGGTGAGCACCTGGCCAGTTGAGACAGTAAACTGTTGTTCGCCTCGAGAGAAAAAGTATGACCGCTTTCAGAGCTTCAGGAAAAGGAGTGAAGAATGAGGAGAGGGGGGCAGCATATTTATAACACTCAGGGAGCAAGCAAGTGAAACGTCGTGACCTTTCACTTGTACGCGCCTTGAAAGCTGAACCGTCATCATAACCAGGCGCCGCCTTTTTGAACTTCGAGGCACCATTAATGATCCCTGAAAGGATGTGAAACGTCACTTCATGAAAAGGGGCCACGCGTCGCAAAAGTTTAAAAGCAAGATTGTCAATACATACGGTTGACCGAGCAAAATTCCTCGAGGACTGTGGAGAGTGGTCCCGGTTAAAGCCTTCACCCGTCCCTAGCACGATCTTGGCTTGGGGGCAACTGTTCTAGAGTGGGCCGAAGCCCACTTCAGCCTTGGAAATGAGGAGCGGCCCAGACAAGGATTGGTTAAAGGCTGAAAGCGCGAATCAACGGCGCAGATGAGTCCGTACGACCATCCAACGGCCGGGTGTGATTCGCGCTCCCTATATAAGCATTAATTGCGTCAGTTGTCAGGTACACACTATTCATTCAGATTCATATTCTGCCCGTTCGCTCCTGACTTGAGCGTTGGAGTGTCTTCGCAGGTACACCCGCCCCCGGAAGTTACGTTTGGAGCACGACTAGAAGAGCACAGATTTGATACCTGAGAAGCTGCGGTCCATCACACAAGGGTACAGATCAGTTTCTATTCTATATAGGGAATAGGGGATAGGACTAGAATAGTGTCGATTATCGCTATTCATATTTTGTTTGTATTTATTTATCCATTATTTATATTGTTTATTGAATTTGGATGACTGTAATTATTCTGAATGACTGTAATTATTTAAGGGTCTGCAAATAATTAGAGGACTCTAATTGCACTGGATGACTAATAATTTGAATATCTGTAAATGAGGTACTCATGGATTAGAACGATAGGTAAGACTAAATGATGCGAAGTTTTTAAGTTCCCGATTGATATTTCGATATTCGTCAATGTAGCCAAGTTTGACTTGGAACCGGTAAAGTCATTAAATGACTTGACCTTTATGATTCTGGTGATTGTTGGTTTGCGTTAAGCGTATTGTTATCGGAGACTTGCTGCGCAATGGGCAAGTTATCCTTCGTCGATGATTAACGAGTTGGTTCGTGTTGAAGAATCTTGTCGCAGCATGGGCAAGAAATCGTTGCAGTATGGACGAGCTGTATCTTCGCGATCGAGATTTGTTGAAGAAACCTTGTCGCAGCATGGGCGAGCCGTACCTTAAAAGTTGATAATTGTAAGAGGAACCTTGTTGCAGTATGGGCAAGGACTTGTCGCAGTATGGGAGAGTCGTACCTCAATAGTTGAAATTGTATGGGTAAGGACTCGTCGCAGTATGGGCGAGCCGTACCTCAAGGATGGTAGGGATAATGATAAGTGGGGTGGTAAGCAAACGATTATGGGAGTAGTATTAGAGACGGCCACGACCAGGCCTTGCGGGTAGGCTCAATGGGGGGGGGGGGGGGGGGGGGTCCTTAGTGGGCCACTGTTGGGGTGTTCCATAAAACACTGGGGTACCTTGACTATACTGTAGTGATTTTTACGGTGTGATGAGACATCATCACTTTTTACGTACGAGCCCTGTGTGGCTTCACTCCGTGACGTCTTGCTGTATGGACAGGTTGTGTTTGTCACTCTTTGAGAGTGACTGTTTGATATTGATTTGATGGATTGTGATTGCCTTTGCTGTTTTAGTCCCAGTCTTATGTTCCTTATATGGTTTGGACGCTCTTTCTCACCTGTGCACCACTTTTTTATATTGGCTTCCAAGTGTCGTAAGAGTAGCAGTGCAGCGGTGGAGATATGATCACTACAGATCACGGAGCTTGTGGTGTGAAACTATGTGTTGATGTTACTTTTTATTTAATTGAATTAAAAGTTAATTGCTCTGATTATGTGACATCGGGATCTGGGTATTTCACGTCTTTTTGGTTATTGAATTGAAAGAAAAGTTTTACCTTTTTAGTCTTTTATATTATTAAGAATCGTGCTTATATGATTTGAGTAATTTGGTGATATTCTTTACTTGTGAGAACAATTTCAGAAAATGAATTGCTGGTTATATTTTAAAAAACAAATTTACTCATTTTTGTAACTTTTTACTTATAATTACTTTCAGGGTAAAGTGTGTCACATTATGTACATCATACAATGTCCAACACAGTTGGCTCCTCAATCAACCTATTTAGCTCCTACCTAAAAGGAAGCATGGCGCTCCTATCCGTGTTGATTTCCACAAACAGGCTTAGGGTAACCGCTCGATAATTCTTGTAATGGCTTCTTGCATCGGTGCATAAGGTACGTAACAAAATGCTCATAGATCCATGCATGTATAGTTAATAACAACACAATAGTTCATAATCAATAATAATTGAAAAACCTATAGTGCAATAATCGTCCTAGTGTGGTGAAAGTTGGACTCTCAAAAATTACTACTCCGAACTTAAATATAAGCAAAAAAGATTATGTATTTAGTCTAAATATGAACTAAATACATAAACATTTTTGCTTATATTTAAGTCGAGAGGGAGTATATTGCAAGTGTAGAGAGTAGCAATGCATATGCCTCCACAAGTGGTAAGGTGGAGAAAGCGCTCCAAGTACGCCACACAAACTGCACTCTTATCACTGAAGAGTGTGCAGCTAATCAAGCACAACAAAAAGCTGGCCCTTATTGCTTCCTTCGAAATCTCTGAGAACAACGAATGCACTCTCTAACCTCAAGGAGCCAAAGAGTATAAAACTGTGGAAGATATAGACTAGCAAACTTTTGTACACCTCAAATTAACTCGTGGTGAGTGATCACTGAACTACACATTGACTCCCAATAGCTAGATTAGCAAGCTCACTGCATGATCCTTGCAAAAATAAGAATGCCCATATGATCGAGATATGCAACAAAGACAACACATCATCTAGAGTGATGGTTTTGGTAAAGTTATTATTCTTTTTCGTTTACAATCTTTCCTTATTTATTTTCTATTTAATATTTTTTTAGTGTAAATCGGGAATCCTCTACGCGCAAGTGCAGAGACTAATCCTTCGAGCCGGGTATGACCACAATGGACGACAAAACTCTCCCTCAAGAAATTTAACACTTATGTTTATATAATGCTACATTTTTTTTTATAAATTTATATTACTAATTACTCCCTCTAGGCTTATATGTATATGAGATAAGTTCAATTTTAGGTTCATTGGATAACTATAAACTAGATATATCGGTTACTCAATGAATATAAAACTGCATTAATTTTTCTCTTATATATGAGATCAATGGGTGTATTTTTCTTAAGAGATGTTATACAAACAAATTAATGTGCAATTAATTTGTGTTAATTAACTAAGTAGTACTAAAATACTCCATTTGGTCCCTATTATAATTAAGAAGATTTTACAAAAATCACAAATACCAATAAAATTATTATTTTTTGACTCAAAGACCAATAAGGTTATTAAATGTCACGAAATTTAAGTGTTATCCCAAATATATCTCTGGTACTAGTATTACATTTTTATACCTACTCCCTCCGTTCCAAATCTTTTGATGTTTTACAAATCCAATGCTATTTTAACTATTTCCTTCCAACTTTACCCTTATTAATTGTGAAGAATGTATTTACTAAAGCAAAGTTGTAACTTGTGTAGAACATTTAATATATTAACTGAGGGTATTTTAGACTAAATTTTACTACCTAATTAAGTTTTCTTATTCCACGTGCATTTGCTAAAACATCAAAAAAAATTGAGACAAAAATATCAAAGATTAGGAATGAATTGAGTAATATTTATTACTAAATTGGTAGTATTTGGATTGGGTGATGGAGTACCGGCGCATGCATATCCACTATGATTAGAATAGCAAGGTCATTTATTAACCATGTTTTTTACTACGGTGATGGCACCGGCAACAGGCTTTAATTTAATAATCATCACTTTATTTATTTACACTAAAAAAGCGGTTAAGGGCCATGTGTTTTACCGTCTTTGATTCCTTTGTTGACGGTCAAACTTACATACATTATATGTAATTGCACCCTTCGAGATCAATCTTTATCTGTCAAATTTACGGTGTGAGTTTATTTTAATCTTCTTTCTACGCATATTTTGACCTTCCTCACTTCCAGTATGAAATGTGTCCGTTATGTATGACCTAGCTAGCAAAATGTACAGGAATGTCTAGATAGGTAAATATGTATAAAAAACTTCTAAAACACTGTCCTTTAAAATGTTCATGTAGTATATTTTTGACTTTTGTTTCTTGCGCGGGTAATTATGACTAATTACTATATTTAAGAAATACAATATATTTTTGTTTTTTTTATTCGAGTAAACATGAATGCACTGAGAAAGTCCATATTGGAAGCTTAGGAGTTAGATTTTCATCCAATTTGTCTCTTCATAAACTTTTGAGAATGAAATATTACTACTATATACTATTAACCCGCAAGACAAGGGTTGTTGTCCGCGCATCGGGGCACAACCTCCAAAACCCGCAAATTTCAATTTTCTGGTTTTGCTATTTTTTTTTTCATTTACCCTATTTATAGTATGTCTTCAGAGTCTTCACCAGAAAATAAAGTATGTCTTCAAAATAAAGGTTACTTAGTTGCATTTTTTATTCATAAAAATTATGGAAATTTTGTTCTTTTTATTGTCTTCAAAAATCTTAAATTTTGAAAAAGTGGAAGACCAATAGTGCACAAACTGCATTTTTTGAGAGATCAAAATCACTAAACTAAAAAATTGGAGACTAGAATTATCAAAAGTAATAAGACTTAAGGAACAAAAATCGTCAAACTAAAAAAATTGAGAATAAAAAATACAGATTAAATCTAAAAAAAATCGGAGTTTGATTTTCATACACCATCAATGTATAAAGTTTTACATTTTCAAAAAATCACAATCAATCGTATGTTTGTAATTTTATAAATAATTATGATAAAAGTCAAATACTTTTGGTGATCTACCAGTTATGATAGTGATAGTATTAAAAATCTGTTTCGCTACTATATATATATATATATATATATATATATATATATATATATATATATATATATATTATATGAATTAAATCCAAACAACTATTAGTAGTCGTGGTCATACTCATACTATAGCAGGATTTGGATTTAGTGCAGTTGAATATTTGTGTAGTCATGCACTTGGTGATCTAGGAGTCTTTTGATTAAAATTGAGCATTCAGATTTTTAGAGCAGATTTTGATTTCTGTTTCAACTTTAAAATATGAACCATCTTATCCAGATCAGATGATTTTGAATTAGCTGACAGTCCGACTGCATGCAATTTCAACTGCACACAATCCTGATCACATACTAATAGGACTTGAACATGAAGAATAATTAAAAACAAAAAAAAAGGTTGTCTGTGATGCACATGAATTATTGTTTGTGGGCTTGTGCATGGAAGAGAGAGAAAAGTAAGGGAGAGTATCTTAGTGAGGAAAAGTACGAAAAGAGAGAGAGTCAGTCCCGTTTGTCGCGGGGGAGCAGATATATTGATGATTAGGACGAGAAGACGATGATGATAACAATACTGATATAGGATATGGACCTGAGAGGAAAGAATGTGAGAAAGTTATGGGTATTTTGTTTCTTCTTCATAGCATTGCAAATGAAATGAAAAATTTGAAAAGCAAAATAATAATACTGACTTGACTTTCAGATGGGTCTGACATAGTAATGTCCAAGTGGGTATGAATAAATGGGTGTGGCGAGGGGCTGCGTGTGGTTTTTTGTCACGCTAGCTAGCTATTTTGTCAGAAATTATTTCATCTTTTCTTTCTCACTTCTCCTACAGGTGTTTACAGCCAAGAAAGAGAGAGAAATATATGCATGCATGTATGTTTTTTTTTTTATAAACAATAAAATGGAATTGAGGGGACCACAAGGGGTGGACCAACCCTTACAGAGGGACAATGGGGGGCCTCTTTAAAACCTCTCACGGCCAAAACCCAATGGGAAAAAGACCGAGCGAGGAAAAAGAGAAACCCAAATTACACTGATAACATACAACCGACTGGGTTATCCAACCAGTCCTGATAATACAGCTTTTTCAATATGGTCGTAATTAACAAATTAAAACCTAAGTGTAAATTAACCGATTCAAGTTTGAACTTTGCAGTCTATAGATTCACATAGTTGGCGCTTCCTAAATTTTTTCTTAGGCTTAATTACACTTTTTTTTACCCTGTTATACATGTTATTAGTAGGCGGTTTCTACCGGCTTTCCCAATGACTAATATACGTCGAGAACATTTTTTTTAGATAAATCAAATTTTATTAAGGAGGTACAAGGGGTACTTCAAACCCGTTTACAATTCAGTCAATCTTTGATAAACAATTACAAGGATTCATACACCATTCATCATAACTAATAGATATATATACCCCTTCCAACTCCTCTATAGGCCAACCATCCCCATGAGATTCTCTTTGTTTGAGTAATCATGTTCTCTACATTTGGTAAACCACCTTGGAAGATAATCCAATTGCTCTGTGTCCAAATTGTCCAAATTGCAGCGATATAGACTAAGAACCTCGCCTTCTTCCTCTTCTTGCATCCACGACCAATGTCATACTGCTCCATACGTCGAGAACCTGGTTGGCGTTGTGTATTCCTGACTATGCTAGTTCGTGTAGCTCTCTCTCTCTCCCAACACAGTTTTTGTCACACCCAAAATTCAAACTTGAAATATTGGAGTGAGATTCGAGCCCACTTACCATGCACTCGGAGCAATCGTTGTTGGTTAATTACAGTTTTCTAAACGTGAACCCAATCTTTTTTTCTAAAAATACATAGACAAATAAAAAGGAAAGAATAGGGTATTTAAGCAAAAAAACAACAAAAAAATACCAGTAGGTCTCTCTGTGAATGACAGACCAAAAGCAATGCATGAATATCAGATATTTTTAAGAAACTTTATGGCAGACAGAAACACATATTTTTTCACAATAACAGGAGGTAGCAAGCAACAATAGTGTGTTTATCGGACTACTAGTGCATTAATTACTAAATGGACCTCCATCGATATTTTCAATTTTAATTAACCTTGTATAGCAATTTTCTGATTTAAAGATCCCAAGTGCGCGTGTGTATGTACGTGCATATCAGAATGAAGAAAGAGAAATAAATACAGTATGCAAATATGTATAGGAGTATGTGTACTAACTTAACTATACTATAAATGTTCTCTCATCTCTACTATAAATGTTTTTCCAATTTTTGAGCCCTTCAAGAATTTGACCCTTCTCCTCCTTCTTCTCCTTCTTCTTTCCTACCCTCTTCAAATAACCATAACCTGTGCTTTATGCACTACCAAGCTAGTATTATTTTCTCTATAAGAATAGCTTGAGTAGTATAGCAGCTCACTGATCTCTCTCTCTAGCTATCTTTTTCAGTATCATATATGGCATCTATGAACTTATTAGGTTTCTCTCTCTCACCTCAAGAACATCCTTCAACTCAAGATCACTCTCAAACTGTTGCTTCTCGTTTTGGCTTCAACCCTGAGAATGGAATCTCAGGCACTGTTGTACCTTCTGAATGCTTTGATCTATCTTCTGATCACTCATCTGCTCATTCACTCAACCTTCCTCCTTTTGGCTTTTATGAAGCTTTCCAAAGAAATACTAACAACAACATTCACACCACTCAAGGTTTCTTTCTCCAAAATCTCACATAACTTCATTAATTCATACTTCCCTATATACAATAATCAAAATTTCTCAAGTTTATCTTTTTCTTTCTTCTTTTTATCTATTTCTAGTATAAGGGTTTCACTTTTGGTAGCAGTAGCACTCTTGTCCCAAAATATAAGCACAAAAAATACATATATCTGAACTAAATCTAGTTCAGATATATACTTTCGGTGCTTATATTTCGGGACGGAGGAGGCTCTTCTACCTACTAATGTTACTAGATCAAAGATAAACTTTTTTGTATGAATATATTTTTCAGATTGGAAGGAGAACTACAACAACCAAAACCTGCTATTGGGAAGTTCATGCATTAATCAAAATGTGAACAATCAACATCAACAACAACATCAACCAAAGCTAGAAAACTTCCTTGGAGGAAACTCTTTTGGTGATCATCATCATGACCACTCAACATATTGTTCATTACAACTTCTTTCTCAACCAGAAGCAGCCGGTGGCAGTGGCAGTGGCGGCGGTGGTGGTGACGGTGGTAATACAAACAACACTAACTCCATTGGTTTATCAATGATAAAGACATGGCTTAGGAACCAACCACTTCACACAGAAACCAACAACAATAACAATGAAAGTGGTGGAACTGGTGCACGTGTACAGCAGACTTTATCACTTTCAATGAGTACTGGTTCACAGTCAAGTTCATCACTGCCACTTATCACTGCAAATGTGAGTGGTGAGAGTTCTTCATCGGAAAATAAACAACCACCAACCACCGCAGTAGTACTTGATAGCAACCAAACTGTAGCCGCCATTGATAGTACAACTGTGCCTAGAAAGTCCATTGACACATTTGGACAAAGGACTTCCATATACCGTGGTGTAACAAGGTTGATTTTCATTTCTATATAAATTTAATACAGATATATGAACTTTTGGTGTTTATATTTTGAGATGGAGGTATCTAAGTATTTATTTATATAATCATAACCCTCACCATTCTTCTAATTCTTTTGTATTTCATGAATTAAAAAGTTATTTTTTTATCTTTTTTTTGAGATAATGATGATGAGTTTAGGGTTTTGAATTAATTGAAGGCATAGGTGGACAGGAAGATATGAGGCTCATTTGTGGGATAATAGTTGTAGAAGAGAGGGACAAACTCGCAAAGGAAGACAAGGTAATTAGATCTACCATTTCTTCCTCCATTTTATGTATTTCTACAACTCACAACGTGGTGAACCAATGTTCGAATCTCTTATTAAGAGAGGTGCCTACATTTAATGTTTGCCTCGACTAGGTCTAAATATTATTGAGTAGAATGTTAATTGAAGTGTTTTTCATACTGTGCATGTCCTTGATTTCTCCTTCTATGGGGTGTGGCCATCATCAACCTACATGGTTTTGCAGTTTACTTGGGTGAGTAGAGAATGATTCTTCTTCTAATCTTTTTATTTCTCTTTTGCGAAAAAGTATTTAAAAAAAGGGAATAATGATAGTAATTTTAAACATCGTTTGCTAATATTGGTTGCATTGCAGGAGGTTATGACAAAGAAGAAAAGGCAGCTAGAGCCTATGATTTGGCAGCACTAAAATACTGGGGAACAACTACCACAACAAATTTTCCTGTAAGCTACCTCCCCTTTTTCATGTTAAATTTCACCCTCATTGAATTAAGGGTCGTGTTAAGCAATAGTAGAAACCTTGTGGTACATTGAAAAAGTTTCCTCATTTGATGGATTGTGTCTTTATATATATATATATATATATATATACTAGTACTACTCTGGTAAAAATTGCAATTTTAAGTCTATTGAATAACTGATGCATCTGAGTCGTATATCTGTTATTCAATAAATCTAAAACTGCAATTTTTTTTTTTATAATAACTACATGATAGAGTAGATAGATACATAGAGGAAACAGTTACTTGTCTTATATTGAAAAACTGATGCATATTGATATTGAATGCTGTGTTTTCTACTATTTTTTTTTTCAACAATTAATGAATTTTAGATTAGCACTTATGAGAAAGAGGTAGAAGAAATGAAGCACATGACCAGACAAGAGTACGTTGCGTCATTGAGAAGGTATTATTCATTTGCAAACACACATTACTAATCTGAATTAATGTTATGTTTTTTAATTGGATTTTTTATTGATAAAATAAAATTATATTTCTTCAGGAAGAGTAGTGGGTTTTCTCGCGGTGCATCCATTTATCGAGGTGTAACCAGGTACATTGATTATTAATTAATTTGACTAAATTAATATATACTGTTCAGAAGAAGTATCACATCTATAATGCATATATGATTTATTTTTCTTTGGATTCTATTCTATGCATATGACTTGCTTGACTAAATTACTAAGACAACAAAGCTTGTTATTTTAATGATATATGCATGATTATTGCAGACATCATCAGCATGGTAGATGGCAAGCTAGGATTGGAAGAGTTGCAGGCAACAAAGATCTCTACTTGGGAACTTTCAGTAAGCTTAGCTACCTAATTTAATTATTTTATTTTATTATCCACTGCCATGACACATATATATGATTGTCTCACCTACCTCACATTATAACATGGATAACATCAATTATCCATTTCAGTAATATACTAGTATGCATTGGATGTGATCTCAACTGTCTTTATACGGTATGCATGTGAATGCCCTTGGAGTGCATATCCAAAAAATTGGAGTTATGGATTGTGGATGAAACCGCGCTCGAATCGCTAAAATAATCAACCCATAGACGGTTCGGTTCATAGTTTAATCGGTTATACCGCTTGGTTGGTTCAGTTTTAGAACATTGATTATGAGTTGTGTACTTGGTTTTGTCAGTATGTGTGATTCCCTCCTCTCAATAGAGTTTTTGCCATACTCAAGACTCAAACTTAAGACCTTGAGGTGGGATCCGAACTCAGTTACCACTAAGAACAACCCTTCGTGCCTCTGCTACTTAATTTACATGTTATAAATAAAATATATTTCCCTTTTTTGAAGAAAAAATAAGTATACATGTGAATGATGTAAACTTCTTTATGGCAACTTATGATGAACCAATAAGAAGATATGTTAATAATAATTGATAATTGATATTTCAGGCACACAAGAAGAGGCAGCAGAAGCATATGATGTAGCAGCAATAAAATTCAGAGGACTGAGTGCAGTTACAAACTTTGACATGAGCAGATATGATGTTAAAAGCATACTTGACAGCAGCACATTACCAATTGGTGGTGCTGCCAAGCGTTTAAAAGACATGGAACAAGTTGAATTGAGTGTGGATGGCCATAGAACAACAGAAGAAGATAGCATGAGCATCACGTCTCATCTAACTGAAGGCATCAATAGCTATGGATCAGCATCAACAACACATCATCATCATGCAGCAGCAGCATGGCATGGTCTCTCATTCCAACAACAGCAACAACCTTTTAATACTACCAACATGCATAATTTAAATTACCCTTATGGTCAAAGACTTTGGTGCAAACAAGAACAAGATTCTTCTTCTGATCATACTTTTTCATCAGATATTCATCAACTACAATTAGGTAATGGTACTCATAATTTCTTTCAACCAAATTCTGGCTTGCATACTATCATGGGAATGGATTCTTCTTCAATGGATAATAGTTCTGGATCTAACTCAGTTGTTTATGGTGGAGATGGTTATGGAGGAGGAAGTGGAAGCTATATGATTCCCATGGGAACCACTACTACCAATGATGGTAACCAAAATCAAAGAGGTTTTGGTGATAGTGAGATAAAGAACTATGGTTATGAAAGTGTTTTTGGTTCTACTGATCCTTATAATACACATGCAAGGAATAACATGTATTATCAACAATCATCTGTTGATCAAGGCTCTTCATGCAATAATAATAACAATTGGATTCCAACTGCAATTCCAACACTTGCACCAAGGCCTAACAACATGGCTCTTTGTCCACCTTTCACATTATTGCATGAATAGATGAAAAAGTAGGGAGAAGGAAGGGATCTGGATTTGGTGCGGTCGGCTATTGGTATGGCCGTGCAGTCAGCAAATCTGAACCACCTAATCTCGATTGGACTGGTCTAAATCATTAGACTTAAATATTTAGTCTGTCTGATCAATATTTAACAGTTCAGATTTACTGACTGCTCAAGCGAACCAAATTGGTGACCGCACTTAATCCAAATTCAAAAGGAAGGGTTATCAAGGTGGAAAATGATGCATATGTTAACTTCTTTCTTCCTATTATTAGGTTACTAGTTTGATGGTGATTGAAGAAGGGAGATTTCGGTTTTGGTGGAATTTTGGAAAGGGTTTTTCAGTTCTAACTTGCAGGAGAATTTAGTTGTAGCCTTAAGGTTAGTCATGGTAGAACAACTTACTGTGAATTTTGGGAATTAACTCTGAGAATGTAGGCTTATTATCATTAGCAAGTTTTATTTATCAGTAGACTCTGTAATTTTTTGAATAACAAGGATTATACAAAGGATATGGAGTTTTTGTTCATGTGTATATGTTGGTATTTGTACTAATTCTTGTTAATTAGATTCTCAAACTTTGTTAAGTTCATTCTTTTTTCTGACATCTATCTGCAATTATTTTACTTTGTTATATGATCACTCATTACCTTTATTATATTTCTCTCACATTTTTAATCACTATGTTTCCCCTCAAGAATGTCCACTATCCAAATGTGAATGAAACTGTTTCCATATGTTAATTTCTCTCACATGATCTGATGACTACCTACTTGTTTGGTATGTTGTTTTGAGTTGGTTGGTTCGGATGGTCGTGCGCTATACCACGGGATCGCCCCAATTTGCTTCTACCGTCATCCATGATCGAGCGCATGTGTTTTTCTTATAAGCAATAAAAATTTTATTCAAGGAAGTACAAGAGGCACTCCAACCTGATACAAGCTAACTAGACAACCTTGAGACATTCAATAGGGTAACAAATTTATGGAAAACAAGTGTTTGCCTATACTATGCTAACACTCTGTTGTACGACTATAGGTAACGCCAAATGGATTTGGATCTCTTCCATTCACTAGAAATTTCCAGTTGAAGAGAAAAAGACTCATACATTAAAATAATAATATTTTAATTGACTAGTCTTTCTCTCTCCTACAGGAAATTTCCAATGACTAGAGAGGATCCTCATCCATGCCAAACCGCCAACATATATAGCCTGCCAATAGTCGGTGTCCTAATTAGAGTGACGCCCTCCTTCGGATACTTCTTCAAGTATCTCTAGTTCTTATTATAAAATTTTCGATTGAGTTGAGGCATTGTGCTACTCCATAGCCCGCACCGGTAAATAACCGGCCCTGGTCAACCACATGTCGAAGATGTGAAATCTACTACTCACTTGACCAGACTCTGAAACGCTTATCAAGAGATACTACATGACTCACTAGTCCTCTTAAGTATTTATCCAAGTCCTCCTCCACCTAGCTAAGTGTCCGAACTTTTGCACAAATTTTAATATGAGGCAAGCCAATGTTTCTTAATGAAATGCACTGAACTTCTATTGTGAAAAAAAAAATCACATTGTTTCATGGTTCATTCAAATCACATAAAAGTAAATGTGCATGCTCTAAAAACAATGGTATTCAATCTTAATTTTTTCCTCGTTTAACTAGCTAGGACTCTTTTGCCTGGCCATCAATGTCTTTTGTCTTCTGATTCAATCAATGAGAAAACAACAGAAGTGAATCTTTCTTTTTAGTTTTTTAATTCCCCTTTTACTCTTTTGGTCTTTTGTTTGTTTCTCATTCGTATACTCATGCTAATACTATATACTATATACTATTACAATACTAATTTATAGTTTATAAAGTAAAATATATAGATACAAATTGCATGAAAACCGATGATAGAAGGACAGATTCAAGCAAAGAGGGTGAACCAAACTCCAGTGGGAATCGATATTTTATGGGAGAAATCAGCGGGGTGCCCGTGCCTTCTTGGAAACAATACCTATTATTTTATCAACTCTATTCTCTCTCACTGTGCACTTGTTTGGTTGCAGGATTATTTTCACTCTTATCCATGCATAAACCCTACCTCTTACTACCAAAGTGATTTCCAAGAAAAGTAAACTTTGTTAAAGTATAGTAACGTGTGTAGTGGGTCACAATCCCTTTCCTTACTTTTTGTTCCCATGCTTATTCCTCTATTTATTGTTTGCTTTAAACGTATAATAGATGCTTGACTCAATGAGTACGTTCATTCTTCGTAAGGGGTTGGGTTCAACTTCGCTGCCTTGACCCTGGTGAACCCCTCGAGCGCAAGTCACATGAACTTTTTATTGTCAAAAAAACATATAATAGATGTTCTAAAGTTTTGTATTTTTATCTAAGAATGGTCGGATGAAATGGTTCGAGTTTTTTCCAACTTAACCAAAAGTCCTGAGTTCGGATTTAGAATTGTAGCAACAATGCTAAAACTGCTTTGTCGTCCATATGTTATCCTACCCAGCTTGACGGATTAGTTTATGCAATTGAGCATAGAAGATACTCAATTTTCAGAAGAAAAAAAAGTTTTGTATTTTTTTTTTTGGAACAAAAGACTTTTAATTTTAAGTATGTTAAATATTTTTATTTGTTAATTCAACAAATATTTTAGAGAGGACAATACTTTTAATTAGAACTTTGTTTTGAGTCATTAAATTTTAAAGACTAAACTTCTGTCTTATTATCAATTAAAGTCAGATTTTTTGTTTGTTTGCTTGTTTCATAATTTTGTGTTTGGGATGTCATGAGAAAGAGAAAAGATGGGATTCGGGTTAGAATAGTCCAATATTATAAAATTGCATGCTTCATGTGCCTGTGTATTTATCTGCCCATTGTTTTTTCAAATAGAATCCTATCATAAGCTAACAAATTCTGGGAATGCTCATTCGTGTCTTTTTATCCGAGCTTATATATTAATTTATGAAATCCAATGCCCTAGCTTTGTGGTTGTGGAAACTCTGTTTGGGATTTGAACATTTTTTGACTTTGACTAGCCTTGCTTCCATGTAATCTTAATTAACATTCTTTATAGTTATAATAATTAGCTTTTGACCACAACGGTAGGTCTTATAAGTATTTAAAAAAAAAAAGAAAAAATATCAAAAACTCAATAACACAAGTGTAAAAGTTGTTTGAATAGTTAAATTTAAATTTGAACATCCTCAACCAACACCGTTGGCCTAGTGGTTTAATCTACCCTAGAACACGGAGGGTTGACCTAGTGCTCCCAGGTACGATTGCCGCAGTAGACAAACTCGGTGTTGGCCAGTGCAAAATTTGATCCTAAGCACGAGCAGAGATTAGTCTTTCGTTGAAAGCGTTGGGACACTCCGTGGGTAGCCATATATAGTCCAAACCAAAAGAAATTTGAACATCCTTTATTTGACAATAGGCTTAATTACATTTCTCTTCAATTATAATGCTATAGTGATGTTTAACCCGAGACCTCTCAGATACAACTCCTGCCATGCTCCACTAGACGAACCCCCTTGAGGTTCTCTAGTGATGTTGATACCTATATTTGATTAATACCTGAAAAAATAGAATTAAAGACCATAATGAGGGACAAAATAAAAATCGTCATCGATTTTCTCATCTAAAAAATTTAGTGACGAAATTTGAGATGAATATTGTAATTTGGTTGCTATTTTAAATATATTACTATGAGTGATTTTTAACTACTTAATTTTAGTCTATAAAATTTTTAAATATTAAAACTTTGCTTCATTCATTAAGTTGTTTTCCAATAGTTAACATAGATACTAACATTCAGTCAAAAAAATGTAGATGCTAACACGACTCTCAAGTGCTTTGAGTTGGCATCGGGTTTCGTTGGGGTGAATGTCACGCCAAAATCAATTTGTTAGTCTTGGTGGGATGATAGTTCGCATCAATTTCGTACATAATAGTAGCTATACATGTCATTCCTTTAAAAAAGCCTATGAAGACTTATAAGGGTATCATTTGAACACAAAATAGAGTTTATGTGGGGTCGTGGTAGGAAAATCCCTTACATTAAGTGGTCAGAGGTGTGCAAACTTGAGGTAGAAGAAAGATTTGGGGTGAGAAACCTCAAGTCGTTTAACCTAAGGTCTCTTGGGGAAATGAAGGTGGAGGTTACTGGAGACCAATGGTGGTTTATGGAAGGATGTCTCATTGGTGAAGTATAGTGAGGGATTGATAACCTCGCCTTATCTAGGTACGATGAGGCTTCCCTTCCATGCTTCACTTTGGTGAAGGGATATCATCCCGATGGGGATATTCGGGATGATAGGGAAGATTGGTTGTCGAAAATGTAGTATCTAGGGTAGGAAATAGGGAGCACACTTCCTTTTGGCATGACAATTGAGTAGGTCCACCTCCTTGCGCCAAGCATTCCCAGGACTCTTCTAGGTGGGAGGAGCTACTACATGTTGGTGGAACAATTTTGTTGGGTGGAAACATGTGGATTTTGCAAAGGATTTGCTTCTCGGATATTTTAAGCACAACAACCTCTTTCCGCCTACTGAAGGATTTTGCTTCTCACATATTTTAAGCACAACACTCCTATTGGGATTGGGCGTCTTTCAGGCAGAAAAGACGCCATACATTTGCCTATATTGTGTATATCTCTCACATCTTATCTTATTTTTCTCCCTCCTAAAAAAGCCTAAAGTCACCGGAGGTACCAACCACTAAAGGCACTCAATTCAAATTTGTATATATATTGTGTTTTGCACACCTATGTACGTCGCATTTTCATGCAGAAACACTGTTATCATTTCATGAGAAAGTTGATATTTTATTAAACATTGTTGCTTGAACTTCTTATTTTTGGCTAAAAATAAATTGATATTTTTGTAATTTTTGATAAAATACCGCAACTTCTTTTTGAAAGAGTTACATTTTTTAATTACTACTTTGTATAATGTGGGACGACTCGGAAAAGCTCGTAGTCTGCATAAGGTTATGCTTGCACTACAAAGTATGAGCTCAAATTTCAATCCAAACTTTTTCGCCCAGCCCAGTTAAGCCCAAACTCGATATGGATCAGCTTGATGTAGGCTAGGTAGTCCGTTTTGCCACCTCTATAGACTACTAGATCTTCTAGCTATTTAGAGACCTTCGTATTAGACAATGTTTGGAAGAGGCTTGCCCCACCAAAAGAAATTGTCTTCCCTTGGCAATTGTTTTTGGATAGGATCCCCGCTCAACTCTCAAGTGAATCTCTCGCCCATCTGGTTAAACTAGTTTGATAAAGTAAATTTGTAAAAGAAATATCCATCAAAGCAAAAAACATTAAAGATATATTTTGAAAAGATGAGGTTCTTAAATCTTCAAGATCAATTCTGATCTCATTCAAATAAAACATGTGAGATAAAAAAAAAGATATTAAACAAATAATCTAGCATACGCTTATCTAAGTAATTGTTTTTCTTATTGTGAAAATAGAGTTTATATTGGGTCATGTTGACAACATGATAAGAATGCTAAGACAAAGTAACCAAGCAGCCAAACGTCTTGGAGACACAAGAAATAAGATTCAACTTGCTCTATGATCACCAGATGTAGTACCCCATCCAACAATAAATTCTACAATACATGATGTATAATGAAACTGTAACCGTACCCCTGTAGTTTAGAGATTTTAGACTACCTAAACATGCACCAAACTGGTGCATAAATAATAGTAGCTTAGGTGTTTCCAGGTTTCTTACGCTTTTATTCTTAAAAAATAATAGCATGGAAAGATACTTAGCTTTGGTCAACGTGGATTTGACCCTCTTTTTTTGGTATTATTTTACCCCCCCCAAGCGGATTTGACCCTCTTTTTTTGGTATTATTTTACCCCCCCCCCCCCCCCCCCTTTCTGAAAGTAACAAACTTATAGAACCATAGCTTTGATTACATCCGCATCTGCAACTTTTGATGTCTTCGATTGTTTGCTATTCATTGGCTCAACACCCAACCATTTTTGAATAAGTTGAAATACAGTTTCATCGCTTAACAGTTCACGGTGCCCAGCAGCAACTCCCACCCTTTCAACAGCGTCAAGTCCATCGGCCTGTGACACGAGAAGACAAAAGAACTCCTCACATTAAAAATTCATAATTAATGTTGATGACGTGATATATTAGCATAATGAATTGATAAATCTGGAACTACAATAAAGAAAATATCAGATAGTTCATACAAAATCCATCTGTCCGCCAGCAGAAAGCCGTCACCTTGAAATTAATTACTTTTAACATTATAATTTGGCATTTCAGTTGAGTCCAAAGCAGTTATGATTATTTCAATATGGCTACACTACAACCAACAGCTAAGTATTTGTACGGAATACAGAAAGATCAAAAAACACACCTTGGCTGATTCAACGGGAACTGTTCCATCTCCATCAACATAAGAGTATCGTGGCTGAAAACAGTGGAACATTTTAATTCATAAACAATATAGATGAACACACACTGCATACAAGTGTGCACTACCATGCACAACACATATTATTAGAAAGAAATGAGAGAATTATGTCCTCCTAGGGAACAAAAACTAAAAGCAAATACACATCCAAAATATAGCTAAAAAAGCAGCAAAGTTATTTAATCTGCTTGCCTATCAGTAATAGATTTCCCTCGAAACAAACACGAACATAAACAATTCAACGGCAAAGTTAAACCCTTCTAAAAATATGAGCACTTCTCTCTTCTACATAAATGGAAGGAACTGCTAAAATAGCACCCTGCCTTGAAACCACAGCTTTATTATTCTTGTCAAACACATCAAAAACCAATGAAAAGAAACTACTCTAAGGTAAAAAAAAAAAAAACACATTGTGTGTGTTTACCATGAACTCCACACAGACCTATCTATCTATCTATCTATCTATATATATATATATATATATAGAAGTAGCTGCTATACAATGCAAATTAAATGGACCATTATTTCTGCACTAAGGCTGAGCATAACACATAAGGAGACAGAGCTTCCTCAATTGTAAAAATTAGGAACAAGTCACTTGTATTAAGCCTAGAGAACACACCATTGCCCAAACAAAATACTTGATCAGAGAAAGTTTTGGAGTTTTAAAATGAGAGGAAACTTTAATAGTTATGAGAATGAACTGGAAACAGAGAAAAGGGCGCCTGGAACAAGACATACAAGATGAAGTCAAGTCCAAATGTACCCATCTTGGTTACTAAAATCAAGTAAAACCAACTGGTTTCTTTATCAAAAGGTTCCTACCAAAGTGAGCTACAAGAAATATCTGGACCTTGAATAAAAATAAAAATTATGTGGAAGTGGAACTATACATAAATAATAGATTATGGAAAAGACTGTTCAGAAAGGAACATTCCCCACTCAATTCCACTCTTGACTATATAAGAATGATAATAATGGCAAATGACAAAAAGAATGTTACAATATTTGACAACTAGCTAAAAAAGCATAGGAAGAGATAATCTATCCATAGTCAAAACAAGACAAACTTCTCTAAGCCAAATTAATCTTTAAAGTTTAAACCCAAGACTGCCACAAAGAACTTGAGGATATAAATGACATTCACGAACTTTCCTTGCCCTCCATCATAAAAGGATAATAGGTCATAGTAAATTTTAGGAAAGAAAGCAAAACATTATTTAAACGTTTTCTAATATTCTTATTGTGATCCCTATCAATAGCCAACCAACTTTCAACCCCGACCATTAAAGCACACAAGAAGATAAAGGATCCCCTTGCATAACTCCTTGTTGTTCTTGAAATCAAGACTTGATTAATAACTCCCCATCTCAAAAATAATTGCAACTGGGATACATACAGAAATTCGCCTTCTCTATTCTAAGAAATTCTTCTCCATCCAATCATAAGCTTCACCGAAATCCAGGTTAAAGGGGAAAAATCTATAATAAAACTGTATTGCATAGTCTCATTGTTCTAACAACATCCATCACCTCATTCACTACTACATCATCTATGATTTGTTCATGTTCAATAGGAGGGTGTCTGGAAGAGTTTATTTGGAGACATCTTATGACAAGCACTTATATAAGTGTTTGGAATAGCTTATAAAAATAGCTTATTATATGCCTACCAGTTTTATTTTCAGCTTATGTTTTTAGTCTTCCTAGAGCAGCTTATAGGAACATCTTATACAAAGTTTATGCAGATTTTACTCTCATTCCCTCTTCAATTATAGAAATAGGCTAGCTTGTATATGAACTCTTATATGATAAGTGTTTATTCATAAACACTTAATTAAGCTTTGGTAGATGTAATGTACAGATTATGTTTTACTGAAATATTAGTTTGTATATCTGATAGGTTAGTCTACATATCAATTGATAATGTAAATATCAGTTGGTTACATTCTGTTACCATACAGTTAGTGAATAGTTGGGCTGAGAGTTTGTTGTAACAACCCAACTTATATAAAGCCACTGTACTCAGTTCATTGTAATCAAATTCATTTTCAATGAAAGAAAAGATTCTCTAACTCTAACATGGTAACCTGAGCAAACTAAGCCACCGCCGTGGCTCGATCCTCTTCTCCGTTACTCCGCTGCACTTCATCCCTGCAATGACTTCAACACCACCACCAACGCAGCCGTTGGTGGCGTCTTCCTCCATACACACTCGTCTCACAATTTCTTGGCAAAACAGTGACAAAGATATGGTAGAGATTTTCTTGTAAGAAGACTAAAGAAATTAATTGATGAAAGACATTTTAGAAATTAGGTCTCACAAACCTGATGTCAAAAAAATTTGATTGTTGCTTAATTATTTATTCAAATAAGATTGAATTTGTACTACACTACATAGTTCGATTGCGAAAGCTACAGAGAGGACACTGGTACTGAATGGTCTAGTTTTATCAAACATCATGGAGAAACTTTTCTAGTTACTGATCTTAGTAAAAAACCAGTTAACCAAGAAGTAATTGCACCATATCAAGTTGAAAGGAAACACTCAAAACAAAAAAGAAGAAAACATAACATAGATGATTTGAGAGACCTGTACCCCCTATCCAATCCAGCCTGGCTTTCACTTCTCCCACCCTCCTCTCTTACAGCCTAACAGGTTTTTTGTTACGGCCTAATAGAATATCCCACTGTTTATCCCACTTTCCTCCTTCACATTCCACAAAAGCGCCAAACAGATTCCTCGTGGCATGAATTTTATATTATCAAATCAAAAGAACTATATCTCCCCCAGTCAGTTGTACATTTGAATTTATTTAATAAAGAAAGAAGTCGTGATATTATTTTTTGTACTTCTATTTTTACAGTCTGTAGAGGGAACCCGACTTCCTAATTGCAAGAATTGTTTAAAATCCAAAGTTAATAGAAGATTTCCTTTTAGGATCATGATAAATGTATGTTTCTCAAGAAAGCTAGAAAATACTGCAGCATCGATAAACAACATATTTTTAGGTGATGAAGATATAAGAGTTTCATTAGTGGTTTTTATTATTGAAATATAAGAGATTCAAGTGGCTCACCAATGTCTCGCATATTTCAGACAAGTCCTCTATTGGAAATTTTTCCGAGCCATAGCTGCATGTATGCCCAAATGTATGTCCGGATGTCAGTGATAAGATCCTTATTTCTTGAGGATCAGATTATCATTCTTTGAATCAAAATTTGGAAAAAAATATGCTTTTTGAAATGCAAGAAACAAGACAAGTTAACTATATAGGAAAGTTCATTATGTAATATACTGATTATAGGCATAATAAAATTTAGATCAAAGTTGTAAGGTGGATAAATATCCCAATAGATGGTGTTGTGGCGTGATCCCGTTTTTACCAAACTTTCCATTTCTCAACCTATATTAATACAAAGACATACTTGCTTTTTCCAGCAACAGTTTACTCACATACCAAACGTCAAAAGGTGTGTCAAATGATGTTCCATAAATGCTATAGAAGCAGACCCCATCTGGTAGTTTAGCATTACTTATAACTTGACGAGTTCCAGTAGCCCATTTGAAGATGGCTAAATTAAAGGGCAGTGATATCGATTTCCCATTATAATTTAACTGCAAAAAAAGAAAAAAAAACTTGTTGGTATAAGTTCATGGGAAATTATGTAAGTTTGGTGTTTATGATTTTTATAATTAACACATAAACTCTTGAACATTCGAAAGCATATGTGTCCACACGTCCTATAGTTATCAACCTAAAGAAAGTTGAAACAAAATACCTCATTGTGCCTCAGTGCTTCTTCAAATAAAGAGATACTCTGGATTGGTCCGTAAGATTCCAAATTGATGTTAACATTCTCATCCTCCGTATGCTTTCGCCAAACTAGTATTTCTGGCTTTTTTTTCCATTCATATTCCGGATTTGCCAACATCTCATAGATTGATGGACACTCAACTAGCTAATGTGGTAAAAAAGATTATCTCAGAAAAACTTAGTGGCTTTAGAACATGTTATAAAAAGAGCGTACAAATTGTGACCATTCTCAAAGCGATGAGTTGGATGGTGACCAAGCTTTGGATCTCAATAGTAAGTGGAGAAGATCTGGAAACGTCTATGGATCTCTGTTAACAGACGCCAGAGAGTTTCATCGGTGTGGAGCCTTCAATGACCAAGTTAGAAATTTCAAATGGGTAGTTGAAGGAAGAAGATCTCACAAAGTGGGGGAATGATCTTAGGCTTATTCATTGGAGGTTCCAAAGCAGAAAATATTAAGCGCTGCTCAAAGCCATTATATATTGTATGCAGTTCATATCCACTAGTTCCAAAGGATTCAAGCCTTGTCACCATTCAATTCATTCGTTTGAAAAGACAGTTCATTTGAACTGGGTTGGCCACTTACTTGGCAATGATGCCTGATCAAATCTTTTGAAAGGGTAATTGAAGACTTTTCCTAGTGAAAATACTATCCCCGCATTCAATTTTGACAATAACAGAACAAATTAATTGAGAACAAGAATTTACCAATTGATGAAAGGTCCACCTTGATACAAAAAAATAGCTTTTAAAGCCCTCAACAAACTCCAATCCAGTTAATAGACAATCATTGACGCATCCCGGGGCTCCTGTTCATACAGAATTTATATTCATGCATAGATAGTTAAGACATCATAAAAATGGGGGGAGGGGGGACAGAGTTTAAAGGAGAAGAGTGTTAAGCCCTTTACAATTGTGATTCAAGAAAGAACAATGTAACATTTTTCTATTGGCCACTGGGTAGGGTTGGCATATAGATCAATCAACTAAATCCTATCGTATTTGGTCCAAAGATAGGTCATTTACTTCTATTTTCAAAATGGACTAAATGAGCATTTTTTTTTGTCACTTTCACGAAATCAATCAATATATTTATAGAAAATTAATTACTCTTGGTAATCAAATCTTGGAAGAGGATTATGGCTGGGTACTTGTTTCCATCCGGTCCATGTAAAACGTTAGGAACAAGCCAAATCCCTAGTAAGAACCTCAACCGACTAATAAAAACTAATGAGATAAAAACTTGCAGCTAAATAAGAACGGAAAATAATTGGTCTTTGTAGGATAGCACAATTATCGATATATTAAATACCATTTTTTTCGATAATATATTTATATTATGTACTCTTAAGAATATGTTTCAATTCAACTCATGAATTTCACATTTAACTATATATGGCCAACAAGAAGGGGGTGTGTACTTTACATTCAACAAACCTAATGTTTGTAAATTTTCAACCATGATGCATAGAATTGACTATTTAATGGCCTCAGCATAGAATTGACTATCTTCCTAAGTTGTTTTTCATAAGCTCAAAAATAAGCTCATCCAAACGGGCCCATATATACCAAACAAAAGGAAAACACAGAAAAAACAGGAAAAACAATTACCTTGGAAAGGGCAAGCCAGGCAAATCCACTTATTCACATATTTTGTAAATGCCTGCCAAGGAAACGTAAATAACCACCAGTTTTGCTTTAATTTTCCTCCTTATACATTGTAGAAATAGCACAAGTGCTGTAAGTGGTGATGGAGAAAAACTATGCTCACATCTCTGTGAAGTGACATGAAACACAAGACCAAAATCCCTCCCATCGAATGTGAAATTATATTGACTTTTCTTCCACCAGAGGCTTTGTAAGCAGTTTCCAACCTAAGTTTAAGACCGTCCAATAACGTGTCCATCCTGTGTAAACCAAAAAACAGTAAGCACTACGAACCAGATTGGATCAACTTTTCATGAAGCGCTTAGAAAGGTTGCAAATTGCAATGAATACAAGTCCTCTAAATAACAACCTCTTGCATAAGTTGAAATGTGTTTTTATATTGACCTTTTCAGAAGCAGTATCATTTAACTTATAAACACTTATACATTTATAGGATCTTCTTTGGTAAGGTAGAAACAAGAAACTTATTTGTCCCCCCCTCCAATTGGTGCTGAGCAACTAATTCTAGCCGGTGTCCCAAGTAGGTGGCTCAATTGGTGAGCTAAGAGACAACGAAGGAGTATAAGCAGAAGGTCCAGAGTTCAAATCTGGAAACTAACATTTCTCCCACCCACCCTAACTAATTAACCATTAACATTTGCCTTTAAAAAAAAATTACCCAGTCCAATGCTTGAATTCAATAACATAATAAACTCATTGAATGAAGTTTACATTTACAACAACAACATTACCTATTGCTTTGCCTGAAATCATATCCATATCCAAACAAGGTAGTTCCTTTCACATAACCACATCCAACAAGCATATTAATCATGTCATGAAAATGATACACGTCTGCCAAACGCACACATTTTACAAACTGCAACATAACATAAGAAAAAAACATTTAATACAACCACAACAAACCCTAATTAAAAATTAAAAAACAAAAATCATGTACGAGCTTTATTATCATTATAGTTTATTTTACCCATGAAGGATCTAAAATATCAATTGCATAAAGTCCATAATCATCATCAGGAACCACAATTTCAGATTTCTTGTCTAACGTTTCTGTATAACCTACAAATTGACGTTAATTTAGGGTCAGAAAAGCATAACCAATGTTAACCATAGTAGTAAAAGAGGAATAATAGTATAGTATGGTACCTGTTTGGGGATTGTAGAGTGACCAAACCTTCTTTCGGAACTCCAAGTCAGCGAGGAAAAGTCTAACCCAAACGCGAATAGTGAAACCGAATTTCTTGGGCTTGGAATGAATGATGGAGCCACCCATGCCGGAAACTAGAAGGACCGGGTCACGATCGGCTTCTGGTTTCTCGGAATTATCATCTCCAAAACAAGGACAAAAACCCATGGCTATGATACTGCCACACTGTGATTAAGCGCGGTGAGAAAAATGAAGCACTTGGCAGGAGTGCGAACCAAACACACGGCTACTATTACTGTCTTTACTTGAGTGCTGAGTTTTGTTGAGCTACTACTACTACTACAACGTGTAGTATTTATTTAAGTATGATAATGATGGAGTAATTAATAAAATTAATAATATTAGGACTTATTGGTAATGGTTGGTGGAGTTTGTGTTGATGATGATGATCATGGCTTTTTCTTGTCTGAAACGGAACGAACGAGAAGATTTTGCTGTGTTATGTGAGGCCCAGATCAGCAATTGACATTGAATTCTTGATGTTACACTTACCGAATAACAATACTCTTAAATGATTTTATTCCGTTCAAAAAAAAAAACTCTTAAATGACTGTGCATCTGCGTGAACCGCGTGCGTCATGTCGCCACAATTTTATTTTTTTTGACCGGCTGCAACACATTGGGATGGACCGGCTCGGATCAAGTTGTACCTACAAACACATTCTGACCCATAAGTTAAAGGGGAAGAAGTCAAAGCAGAAGTGAATTTATGGGAAAAAGTGTATCTATCAGTGGGGTTTGACCCCTATTTATAGAGTCAGGCGGTGCTTCCTGACCGTTGAATTGATCGGCTCGATCTCAGCTGTTGATCTCGACTCCTGTAGATTCTGATCCAGCAAGTGGATCTCTAGTCGATTGGGCCGGTCACGACCCATTTCGTGGATTGGGTCATCAGCTCAGTCTGAAACAGTGAGTAATTAGACTTAATACATATATGACCATACACGACTTGGTGTCTACGTGTTTCCGTGTTGTGTTTAGTGTCTGTGTTGATGCTTCATAGCTTATAAATAATGGCTTATTGAATTAGTTTATAAGTTTGTTTATTGGAAAGAAAGCAAGCTTACCAGATTAAGCTAAGTGAATAATGTCAAATTGAGGATTGAAAATACATATAGTTGAAACTTGAAAGTAAGAAAAAACTAAAGAGGGAAGAAACAAATTGCTATCGTACTGTTTTCAGCCGAAGACAGAAGAATCAATGACAAATATATATATATAATATGCAGCCACGTGCTTACCTAAAAAACGAAAACAATGAAGCCACGTGTTTTATTTTATGCACCAGCAGAAACTTCTTGAACAAAATATACGCATCGAAAAGTATATTCTTTAGCTCATCACGATTTGGACGCTAGAAACAGTGACGATTAAGGTTTTATTTGACAAAAAATATAAAACGGATAAGCCGATAGCCGGTGAGCCGCTAGATTGCATTTAAAGTGTTTAGTAACATTAATGGTTTAACTGACTTATAAATATAAAATGATTTGTTGTTGTCAAAATTTTGATTAGTTGAGGATTGGCTAAGCTTTTGAATACAATGATTCCATTTTTTCAAGCAATTACACTGAAGAAGTAAGTTTGTTCCTCAGTTATAGGTTCTCTAGCTACTCCAAAGAGCGTTAGAATTAGACGTGGGAGGATGGTAAACTAGTCTAAATTACTCTAAGGTGTTGCACGAAAGTAAAGGGAAAGTAAGATGCTTGAAAATATGTGTTTGATTGATTGTCGTATGTTTACGATATTTACAAGCTAGTTATTTATACAAGGGTCTCTGTCAACTAAGATCACTGGCCTACAGCCAACCACCATTGGATGGGCTAAGATAAACGTAACATAATGATTACCCGCCCTAAAACATAGGGAAATTGGTCCATAATGCCCAACAACACACTTAGCTACTTATTTTTTAGACGCCTTAACCATTGTTCTTCTCAACTGCTCCATGTCCCAGGCTTCAACGTATTTTTCCCACGTGCTTTGCCTACGTGCTCCCAAAGCAACTCCTTTGTATCAGCCGTAGAATCCTCAACTGCAAAATTATCAGCAACTATGTTGTCAGCTAAACACCCCTCAGTTGAATTGCTCCTCAGCCGAGACAGTCAGGTTCAATAAGTAGAGCTATCCTCTCAGCAATTATAGCACAAGGGTCGAGCTTGAGCATCACTTTCAGGTTCTTCAATGAATTATTCATAAGAGTAGTCGTCTTCACCTTCCTTGGCAAGGATTCTTTCTTTAATTTCCTCAGTTGATCTCACAACTGAGTGAACCTCATCATAATTGATGATCGTCAGCTGATGAGAACTTACCACTTCATTTTTAGGCAGAACACACCCCTTCTTCTTCTCAGAAAGCTTATCCTCTCGACCATACCTTGTTGAGGCTACCAACATATTTTTTATGGTTGCTCTTTGTTGTGCGGAAAATAGTATGTGCAAATATACACAATCGCAACAAGTAATAAAGTGAAAAAGTAAGATATCGTACCCACAGGGATTGACGTTAATTTTAGAGTTTAATTAGAATGCAAGTTAATGAAAGAGCAAAACAAAATAACAAGTTTGTGGAACCAATGTTGTCAACAACAGAAATTAAATAAGCAAGTAAGAATCAAGTAGAAATTCAGGTTCAAAGATAGTTGGAATGCATTTCACTAAGTAAATCCTTTAAAACAATTCAATGTAATGTCTGACGCTATAGCATTGGGTGCTGTAGCGTTTGATGTGTGCCTTTCGGTCACTAACGTCAAGGTTTAGTTACAAGACTCTTATGTCTAAGTTCTAAATAAGTTCACCCCTGTATATTAAGCTCCCACAGTATTCACCCTATGAACTATGTTTTCCTATGTCTAGGTTTAAGCATGGGTTGTTCTAAGTGTCCTTAAAACAACCACTTACTCATATTAATCTTTGAGTTCGAATTGTAAACCATTTCTGAATTTACAAATGTACTTATAATTAGTTGATCAGTTCTAAAATAAGTTTGAAAGAAGTTTCATACAAGGATTAAAATGCAAACATCAAAACATTACATTTGAACTACTAAAAAGTTATTACAAAGCTACAAGCATCCAACTACAAGAGGCTTAGCTCATGATGAGCATCAACAAGGAAATACAAACTATGAAGGGAACCATGTTCATATAACTGAAAATACAAAAGAAAGAGAATAGCATAGAAGTTACACTACTCAAACTCCTTTGCACAAATCTGTCCCGTGATGCTATAGCACTGCTTCGCAGCATTGAAGTGTAGAATTTTTACTTTGAGTTTTTGTGAGTAAGCTTGAACGAAAATGGAGAGGAGAATGTGTCAAAAACTCCCTCCAACTGAACCAGCAAGCATGAAGTGTGTTGGAGAAGAATACCCTTTGCAAAAGATAAAGTCAACTTGCTCAAAAAGGTGATTTGACAAGCCACCAACCAAAAAGTAGTCTCCACATGCAAGTGGACAAGTGTCCCTATAAAGTTGGTTGGTGACTTCAGCAGCAAAAATATCATTTAAATATGGGATGATATGACATAAAATCTGATCTCCAAAATTGTGCTTTTTGCTTTTCTCTCTCTTGCTCATGCAGGACGTAAACGCTATAGCGTCAAAATGCTGCATCACTGAACAAACACATTAAAAATACCAAGAGGATACCAAAAGTGCCAATTTGTCACATAATCAGTTTCTAACCCTCTTTTACACTTCTTGACACATATTTACATATTTAACAACATTATTACCTAAGCACTCACATTAATTTAAGCCGAAAGAATATAAATAACTCATATAAATAAGAGTTATCATTCTTTCAAAATCAGTATAGGAGTATACAAAGAGTAGAAGAAATATAGCTTTAATTTAATTTTAGTATTTTTTTATTGCCTATTTTATCATATTATTATATATATTAAGCTTCTAATATAACTTTAAGATGATACCCATTTTAATAATTTTACACCCAAAACAATCATGATTCAACCTACTCGAACAACAAAAACTATTGACTTATTTCATAACTTATCCAAATCAAAATCATGTTATATTTAACTCACTTCGGACGAAGTAAGTGTCTGGATATGCGTTTGCAGCACCCAATCGTACGTTTAGCCTCTCAATTGTGGTTTCAGTTTTTTACAATGGTGTTTGGATGACATGAACAGAAATCGATTTTGCTACTTGGAGTTGATTATGGCTGAAGCTACAAATCAGAGCTTTCACGTATGGTGTAGATTAATTCTGCACAATAATAATGTTTTGAGTTATCAATATTCCTTCATTACCCATCAATAACTCCATAGCCACCGAAAATGGAGTTTGTGCTTGCTGTTGCAGCAAACTTTCGTTCCCTTACAAACCGTAGGTTAGAGATGAGATATTGGGCCTCATAAAGTCCCATTTGAAACTATCATATAATTGTGTTAATTTTTATCGCGTTCTTGTTTCCTCTTAGGGTTAGGTTTTCTATCACTTTCATTTTTGTGGTTGTAAATCGTTTCCGTTTTAGTGTAAGTTGTTGATGGAGTGGTTGGCTATTATATATTGTGGGTTGGATGCGTGTTGGGTGATCCGGGTTGCATTGGGTCGGGTAGTTAACTTGTGTATTGAGTGTTGTTGTTTTTTGTTGTCTCTTTGGGGGGCAGTGAGGCAGTGACTTATAATACTAAGGAATTTCTTAATAACAATTACTAAATTTTTCGATAACCATTATCACTACAAAAAAATGAGTATTAGCGACGGACATTAGCGAGAGAAAAGAAATCCCTCGCAAAAACTGAAATTAGCGACGGACTTGCGAGGGAATTGGGCTGTCATGATTTTTGGAATTTAGTGACGGAAGTTTGGGCTTTAACGACGGACTGTCTGTCGCTATATGTTAGGCAGGAAATCTGAAATCAAAACAGCGGTTTTTACTAGGCAATTAGCAATGGATTGGTAGTTCTCTCGCAAATTTACTGACGGTTGTAGGTGTTGGTAAATGTGCAACAATTAGTGACGGACAGGCCGTCGCTATTGGCCTCGCAAATTTTTTTTAACTTTTTTTTTACTTTAATTCGTGTACCCTCACTCTCCTTTCTCACTCACAACACACTCACTCTTCTTCTCTCCTCTTCACCCTTCCTCTTCCTCTACTCTCCACCACCACACAACCACCACCACCACCATCACCACCACACAACCAACCTACGACCTACTCTCCCCTTCCTCTTCCACTACTCTCTCTCTCTCTCTCTCTCTCTCTCTCACACACCTACAAACCCTAACCCACTACCACCACCAAACACGACACCACCACCACCAGAGCTCCTCTTCCTCTCCTCTCTCTCTCTTACGATTTCCCCTTTCCGTCTTCTTCTCTCCACCTTCTTCCACCACACCACCACCACACAACCACCACCACCACCTACGAATTTCTTTCCTCTTTCTTTCCTCTTCTCTCCACCTTCCACCACCACCACCACCACCACAAAATTAATAATATAATATAATGTTCATTAATAATATAATAATAAACTACTTCAAAAAAAAACAATATAATAATAAATATATAAAAAAATAAGTCATTCAAATTGGGACACGTGTCAGTCGGTATTTGAAAAACTGCACAAATTTTGAGGCATTCATTAGTGAGGAAATTTCTCTCACTAATTAGCGAGGGATTCAAATTCCATCACTAATCCCATTAGCGAGGAGGGATTTAGCGAGGGAACTGGTCCCTCGCAAATGACCATTAGCGAGGGATTTTGGTCATTTTGCAAGGGAAAATTTCCCTCTCTAATAACCAATTTTTTGTAGTATACAACAATCTATTGGTTAGTACATAACCACAATTTAGTGTTTGTGTGGTCACCAAATTTTTTCATTGATGGGAAAATGACTATTATGCCCATTTAGTAATAATTACTAATGAATTCCTTAGTATTCTAAGTCAGAATCTCTTTGAGGCGCCTATCATTTGTGCATATATTATTTAATGATATATCCAGAAGTATTGTTTAAAAAAATGCTTGTAATTTTCATACCTTCTAGTTGCACCATATACCCTCAAATTTTAATTTTGTACCATTTTACCCTACCAAAATTCACCACTTTTCCCGGATTTATCTACTACAAACATAATTTCGGAACATATATTTAATTCCGGATTTATGTTTTTACACATAATTAAATCTAGAAAATTTAATTATGTTTCAATACATAAATTCGGAATTTAATTTTAATTTTAGCTATAGTTTTAATAGCACTTGTTTGAGTAAGCGCTATTAAAGAATACAAGCATTCGTAAATATGCCTCTAACATATAAATTCAGAATCCACTGTTTAATATCGCTTACTCAAACAAGCGTTGTTAAAAGTATAACTAAAATTAAAATTAAATTTCGGATTTATGTTGACATAAATCCAGAACATAAATGTTTATGTTCCAGATTTACATTGTAAACATAAATCGAGAAATATTTTCAAAATTACATTCCGGATTTAAGTTTAAAATGATAAATCTGGAAATTAAAAAAAGACTTAAATAGTTTTTACCCCCTGCAAATATCACAAGAATCCATATACCCCCTCAAAAAAAAAAAGCTTTAAAATGAACATTGTAAAATTCAAAACGTTTCTAGTAAGTGAGGGTATGAAAATTACCAGTCAAATTTTTATTTGCTCTTATTACACTGTCCTTGCTATTTGTCGCTTTTTTTGTTGCACTTTATTTAAATTTTAAATTTATTAAATAACTATAAGGTTGGACCATTTTAGTAAATTAAAACTTTAATTTAGATATGTTATATCTAGTTTAGTATTATTTATTTGTTCTAGTTTATCAAATTTTAAGTTGTTAATATAATTTTAAGCTTGGTAAAAAATATTAACTTGAATATTTATTGTTATGAGAAACAAACTTGAATATTTTATTGCTAATTCAGTATTTTACTCGTCTATGTTATATCATGTTTAATTTTTTAATATAATTTTACAATGTGACCCATTCTAGTAAAATATTTAGTTTAGTATTATTTATTTGTTCTATTGCCCTCTAAATTATATTCTTAGAGTAATTAAAATTTAAATATTTTATATACTTATTTAGTATTTTTAGTTGTCTATTTAAATTTTGCAAGGACTTTTATATTCACTAAGTTTAACTAATTTCAATTTTACCAAACTCAATTCTCCTCCCAGCAAAATTAATTTTGTCAAAATCGATTCTCCTCGAAACCAATCTCTATCCGGTAACTGAGACGCGTCAAAATTGCTCACACTCTCTTATCTCGTGCAGCTAGTGGTGGTAGGAAGTGGCATCCCGCGGAATAGTGGTTTCCGAATCATAAAACCCTAACTAACTCTGAAGAAGCCATGGTCGTTATTTCGCAGCCTATGTGCTGCACCATTGTAACAACCAAAACCTCGAGGTCTTGTAACCAACCACATATTCCCACTCTATCTTCTTCTTCTTCTTCAAAGCATTTCCCCTTCTTATCTTTCCGCTACACTCTCTCTCGTCCTCCACCACCTGGTAAGTTTCTGTTTCTTTACTCAACTATTACGTTTCCCTTTTCGGTGATTCTATTTGCTATTTATTTTCAACTATTCTGGTTAATTTGATTATGGTTCTGGCTTTTGCATTAGTTTTATCTGCGACGCCTGAGAATCAATTGAGCAGCGTTGGGGAAGGAGAAGACACTGATACAAATACAAGTGAATGGGCACTTCAAGGTACTTTTATGTTTTTTATTAAGCAATTATAAGCTATTTTAGTATAATTCAGAGGATATTATGTAACATTTTCATTCATTCATTCATCAAGCACGGCACGTTATGTAATGGCATTGGTATTTACTATTTAGAATAGAGCTAAAATGCCGAACCCCTGCGATTCCAAAAGGAAATGGATCCTCTATAATTTGTAGATAACTGCACAGGAGGCAGTTTTTGCTTCCAATGGTTGAGATTTTCTGCTGTTTGTTTTACAGATTTGGTTTCTCTAAAGTGAGCACTTTAAAGGGGAAAGTAAGAGAGATCAACTTTTGATGAAAAAAATCAGTTGTATACTTGTATTTCAATTTATCCATGTTTATTATGCAAGTACACATGATATTGACTGTCTCTTTTTTATATCAATTGTTGAATCTCTTGCTTTATCCTCTAAATTGAATTACTCACTTTAAAGCAGCCATATCATTGTTTTACATTTTCAAATGATTCAAATCAGTTCAAAACACAGCCACTTGATTTTTTTAATTAACTCAACTGTACTGAGTGTGTTAATTTAACCCCCTGTGCATATGTGCATAAAGCCTTGTAGGGAGTCAATATGCCTACTTTGGTTACTTCAATGAGTTGAGTCGCTAGAGTTTTGAACGACAGAGAAATTATCTGCAATTGACTTATAGTTATAGCGGTTCCTTGGATTTAGTCTTAGAATAAAGTCAATATTGGAGCCTGCATCCTTTAGTTACCATCCAGGCATCCACTTTCTTGTCTTCAACTATTGGGAATCATTTAAGGGAATGATATAAGCCGAAACACTAAGAGACTTCAGGGGAATATCTTATCAATATTTGTTGGTCACTGGTAATTAATTTTTTCTATTCCAAATCATTGCAATCTAAACTATTAGTTTGTAGTTTAATAAGTGGATTTTTGCATTAGCGTCATCCCGTGGACTTCTTTAGATTTAAGTCACTGGGGACTTTCTAGTTTCTCTCTTGCTTTTGTATAATTATATACAGCATCATATTGCATGGGTGGATTTAATCAGAGGAAAGTAGCTAAAACCAATTCTCGATTAATTTATTATGAAGTAGCTGTAACTGGGCATTGTGTTGCAGATTTTTATTCTCTGAGGAGGGATGTTGAAATTACGTCACAGCGTGTCAAAGAGATTAGAGAATCATCTGGTCTACAGCTATTGGCGCAAGAACTTGCCAATTTGGAGGAGGAAGCATCTAGTAGCTCCTTTTGGGACAATCAAGCTAAAGCTCAGGAGACTCTTTCAACATTGTCTGATGTCAAAGAAAAGATGAAATTGCTCGATGAGTACAAAACCCAGGTTAGATATAATTCTGTTATTTCTCTACAATTATTTTAGGAACAATTGCATTAAGAATAAGAACAAACATGCAGTAAAAAAAGGAATTCAAATTTCAGCGTTAACTTCTAAGTGCTTTAGAAGCTGGTAGTGAAAATTTACAAAGATTAAAGAATGGGTGTAATTTTGTAAAATTGAAACTCATGACACAATCTGTTTCAACCGCTATCAACCATTTCTCCTGCTAGTAAAGTGCAGTTTTACATGTTCCAAAAGAGTGCAGTTTTATTGAGTTTGATATTTTTATCTCTAACAATTAAACAATTTGCATCTTTTTTTCTATTTTTTTACATTGCCATTTTAGAAGCAAATTTTGTATTCTTTAAGAATATTTTTGTGTTGTTTCTGTACCTGCATTGTCGGTGTTTTTGAAAGTGATGTACAAATCTTTAAGAATATTTTAATGTCTGTTTCAACCGCTCATGATGATTTGAGTATCTCCACTTATTCACTTGATCCATTAAGTCATGTGCTAATATGAACACGGTCTTCATTACAATGAATGTAGGTTGAGGATGCAGAAACAATAATTAAGCTGACAGAGGAAATGGAATCCCTTGATAGAGGGCTTTTTGAGGAGGCTGCTAGTCTTATCAAAGAACTGAATAAATCACTAGATTTATTTGAGCTGACTCAACTTCTTTCTGGTCCTTACGATAAAGAAGGTGCTGTTATCTCTATTACAGCAGGTGCTGGAGGTACTGATGCACAGGTAAATATATAGCTATCTATGTGTAGGTGTTGCAGACTTACATTAGTGAACATGTTTCTCTCTTTCCTAGTCCTAGGTGAGTTTTTATTGTCTGATATAGTGAGTAGAAGGGCGGAACTTTTATGCCAAAGACAGCTGGAATTTGTCTTTTTCCTTTTCATCCCAAGTAAATATACACTGCAGCTATGGCTTTAGAATGCCGCCTTTATGTGTCAACATTTTTAAACCTCTCCAGGCTTTCAGGAATATATGCTCTAGCTATTAATCTATTGACAAGTAACTGCCATATGTATATGCATTTAAATCTGGACAAGTATTCTCATAACATGTGGGTTGTGGGTTTGTTAAGCATTTAATATTCTGCAATCTAGAAAAAGTAGTCATCTCTAAACCTTATTTTACTGTTTTTTATTTTCCAAACCATGATGTAGAGGGCCTTTCCTGTATAGTCGGAGAAGATGCAACTTATCCATCTTTCCTGTTATTTTTTTTCCTACTTGTGTTTTGCTTGAAATTTTATTTGAGTACTTGGTGGTGATGCTGAGTATTCATTTTAAACTTCTGTAAGAAAATTATCATTTCCAGTGCAGGATTGGGCTGACATGCTTCTTAGGATGTACATAAGATGGTGTGAGAAACAGAGATACAAAACCAGAGTGGTCGAGAAATCCCTTGGTGAAGAAGCTGGAATCAAATCTGCTACCGTTGAAGTTGAAGGTCGTTATGCGTATGGATATTTATCTGGGGAGAAAGGAACACATCGCATTGTTCGGCAATCCCCTTTTAATTCCAAAGGTCTTCGCCAGGTAATAACCATTTTTATGGTTTGCTGAATATCAAATTGCAAGATCAAGACCCTAGAAAAAGTGTTGTCTTAAACTGCTTCGTAATGATGTCCATTGTTCATGAATGAAAAAATAAATAAATCTTTCGAATGTGCTTAGCAATCTCCATCAAATGCAACAAATTTTCCTTTAAACTCCAATGTTTTAATATTTGAACAGACAAGCTTTTCTGGGGTTGAAGTCATGCCTCTTATTCCAGAAGAATCTTTAGATGTTGAAATTCCTGAGGAGGACCTGGAAATTAGTTTTTCAAGAGCAGGTGGAAAAGGTGGTCAGAATGTGAACAAAATTGAATCTGCAGTTCGGATGACACATATCCCAACTGGTGTCACTGTTCGCTGCACAGGTTCTTTTTGCTCCTTTGAAATTTGTTTAATGGTACAAGTAAATATATCTTTGTCTATCTTGTTTCTGCTGCCTCTATTAACTCCAAGCTACCCTTGTGCAGAGGAGAGATCCCAACTATCAAATAAGAAAAAGGCTTTAAGCCGTTTGAAAGCCAAGCTGCTGGTGATATCCATAGAGCAACGTGCATCTGAAATTAAGCAGATTCGAGGGGATGTAGTCAAGGCTGAATGGGGACAACAAATACGAAACTATGTCTTCCATCCTTACAAACTAGTTAAGGATGTAAGAACAGGGCATGAAACACCAGATATCACCTCTGTAATGGATGGTGAGTTAGACCCCTTCATCAAATCCTACCTCAAACACAAGTACAGCATGACACAGTCTACAAGTGAAGTCAACTAATATTTTCTACAGTAGTAAACATGGAACTTTATTCTATCAGGGAGCTGATGTATAACTGTATCCCATAACAATGGGAAAGCAAGGGAGCGTTTGAACTTCCTACACGTGCTTTTACCTTAAAGTAAATGTGATTTTGTTAAGTATCATTTTTGGTGGTAATATATTCAACTGGTTTGTCTCCACATCTCAGTTTAATTTGAATAAAAAGTAACTTTTTTGGTTAGGTTGATAAGTTCAAAACAAAGTTTTAATTAAGCTAACATATATTTTTTTTCGTTTTCGGCATTTATCATTTAGAATATTTGTTTATGTCATTTATTTTGTTGTTAATTAAAATGGTCCTTCCCATAATTAACAGTACACTTAATGGAATGACTATTTTAATTAACTGTGAAAAGATAAATAACGTAAACGAACACTTTAAAAGATAAATAACAAAAACAAATATTTTAAAAGAGATAAATGATGTAAACGAATATTTTAAAAAAGATAAAAGACGAAAACAAAAAATATTTAATGGTCTAATAATACACTCAGCGACTTATGTAGCAAATTTTCCATGTCACCAATTCCATGTAAGCCATAATTAACAATCAATGACCATTTTAATTAATTATGAAAAGGTAAAGGACGTAACATTTCAAAAGATGAATGACGAAAACGAAAAAAATAATGAAAGATAAAGGACAAAAATTGTATTCTATCCTTTTAATTAAACTTACTTGGTAAAATCCAGTTTAAATAGTCATGAATGGAAGAGCTTTAAAGGCAATTTATACATTCTTGTTTCAAGTAAATTATTGTTTAGGAGACTCGGGAAGAATGAAAGGTTAGGTGAATGAAAGGCATGGCTACCGAATTCTTTAAAGCGGTTCGTGAATGAATATTCTTAGAACACAATACCAACAAAAGATGGATGAAAGGTGAGTGAAAGGCGTGGTAGAGGGGAAGCTATGAATGAAAGGTGAGTGAAAAAATGAAAGGTTAGGTTAGTGAAAAGGCATGGCATGGCATGGCTACCCAATTCTTGAGATAATTTCGGATTGGTTTGATTAGCTTCTAAGAGACATCTTAGGATACATGTGTCAAATTCATACAGTAATTGGATGGCAGGTAACCATAAGATATATATAGGACACGAAAAATTGACATGTAAGAACTAATGTGTTAAATTGATGAGAATTAAAAACTGTTAAAAAACATTTAGAACAAAAAAACTATAGAGAAATTCTCATTGAGAATGGTAGAATAGGTGTTAGAGAAAATATGAAATTCAACCAAAACATGGCACCTTAGACCAAAATGTGTCAACAATATGATCTGCACTTAGATATTGTAAATAGCTATGCTTTCCATGACTCCTCCCTGCTACTTGTAGAATTGAGAGAATCAAATGCCATTTTTCCTTGCCCTGCTCTCCATCCAATATCCCAATTCTTTTCAGATCTCTTCTCCATTTCCAATCTTGCAATGTATCATTGGTTTCATTATCTTGAAGAATTTTTCAATTAGATATTTCACATACTATATTTTGTCCATTGTCAGAAAGGGTGTTACTCTTTAACCAAAAAACGAAAGAGTATAACTCCATTTGATAAAATAACCTCCAAGTAAATTGTATTTGATACAAATCTTTGAAAATCATGCATTGATGGGAATCAAGCTGCCTTGTTTTTTCCAAACAGTAAGCTCAAAGAATAAGTGTTTCCCTTCTGTGCTGCAGCTTCTACTCGATTCTTACCAACCTACCAGTCATCAATATAGATTTATTAATATGTAACAAATATGCTTAATAAACTAAAAGACTGATAAAATGCATATTAAAGAAGGAAAATACCTTGTCCATGAGCCAATAACCAATGGTTGGCATGTATTGAACAAGATACATGACAGCAAGCACAGGCTGCAAAATAGTTCAATTTTGAGTACTAAGTTGCAAGCTGGAATGTATAATTATGCTAACTGAAAGGATCAACAAAAATGTGCTCACCATAAAGACTGCACATGCATACAAAATAGGCTAGCTATCACGAGAAATGCTAAGATGCAACAATTTTCATATTGGCCAAAATACTCAATTTTCAGTGATGATGAGTGAAGTAAACTCAAGTTTCCCAGCATCATACTTGAATTTATGATATTACGGATAAAGAACGAAACATTATTTTGTCAATTACACAACTATACCGAGAATCGCATCATAAAGTAACACAAAATCGAAGTAGTACATAGATATTATCATGTTGTAAGGATGATGTTTTATCTCAATTAAAATCACACGTCCAATTGTCTAAGAGGAAAAGAAACATCACCCCAAAATATTGAGCCAGTATTGAGCCAATTAGCTATGTGAAAAAATATCTTTGCCAACCCCCACTCTGACTCGCTTTCTCTTCCCAAAATATGTACCATTGTGATTTCAACAAGTAAAAGAGGAACGAACTTATGGAGGCTTAAAAGTTGAAAAGTGGAGGAGTTTTCTAACGGAAGTATATTGATAATAGCCTAATACTAATGCTTTTACCTGATATGATATCCAAGCTTCCTTTAAGCCATGGGTTGCAGCAATAATAGTCAACTCTGCGCACTTTTCCGATGACACGCGCCTCTGTTGTAGAAGATTTGAAGTCCAAATAAAAATTTCGATCACATGAAAGGTAGTCCAATAGGTAGAGGGAGATCAAAAAAACTATAGAGCATACTATTAAGAAGGATTTAAATTTAAATGGTTTGTATATGGATGTGACTAGAGATTATTGAAGATACTTGTACTATGTACATGGCGGAAAGAAAGTAATGTGAAACCAGACAGACTCAACTTGTGTCTTTCTTTACACTGACAACGGATGATAAGTTAGGAACAGTATATACCTCAGACGAAACCTTCGCTCCAGAATTATTTGATGTTTCTATCGGACCAGGACAGACAACAGTTACTTGGATTCCTTTCTGACATAGCTGCCACCATAAAATGATTAGACATAGTGGTGTATATACTGATATGTACTCTATGATAATCCGGAAAAAAAAAAACATGTACGGCGTTCATTTTTATTTCTCTTGGGAGAAAAACTGTGCATTTATCTCCCAGTTATATGCTATGGTATGGTTTATTGCGGTCAATTGCTTCCCTTTTATCAAAGATAATAAACAATATGTACATACCTCTGAACGCAAAGAATGGAAGTACCCATTAAGTGCATATTTAGAAGCGGAGTATACAGCCTGACCTGGGGCAGGTGTCTTTCCTGCTGCACTACTCATCTGATAGTTAACAGAGAACAAAAGGTTACGAAATGTGGTTAAAGGCAATATAAAAAAAAAATTCAAAACTACATGTGGTAGTTATTAGCTTTTTCAGAAGCTAATGCATACAAAACATAAAACATAAGCCAATACGTTTTAACCAAACTGCTAAAATTATTATTGTCCACAGTGCATACAAGAATAAGATTTAATTGAAAAGCCGACCAGTAACTACTTTCTCCTTTTTCCATGCACTTGTCTCGCTTCATAAGCAAAGACAAAGACGGGTAAACATCTTGTTGCAAGCTCTTCTACCATGATGTTTTTTCTAACAAGTTGATAAAATATTGCTATGCAGATTCCATAACCAAGATAAGATATGATAAAAGAACATTCACATACCACCACAAAATGACCTTTCCCCCTCTTCAACATGAAAGGTGCCAAGTGCCTTGTTAGAGTTATTGTCCCCAGAACATTGACATCAAATGTTGCCTAAAAATGAGAAAAAGAGTAATCCAGAACTTCAGAAAACTGCTATTCAGTTTGGAAAGTGATTCTTTGGTAATAAAGAAGCAAAAAGAGTCGCATTTGTGGAATACCTTGAGACCTTCCTCAGTTACATCCAAAACGGATGTTTTCTGCAAAACAGAATGATTAATTTCATAATACTATTAACTAAAGTATACAATATTAGGAAGATAAGTGAACAGAAATTTCATCAATGCGCCATCCCTATATCATATACTGGCAAGTAAATGTAAATATGCAAGTATCTTATGGAATTTCTCAATTCTGGTGTGCAATTAGTAATGATAATTGCTACAAATACACTTGATACCGATCAATATTATCACATTTGAAGGAACTGTAACTAAATAGTGAAATAAAATTATTAAACAAAGCCTAAAGGTATATAAAATGATTCAAAATGATGACACAAAGCCTAGAGATATATAAAGCAATCAGTCACTCACAGGGCGTTCAAACGCAGCATTATGAATCATATAATCAACACCGGAATCAGGAAAAAGGGATTCTGCTTCATCAACAATCTTCTTAAGAGCATCCTCTCCAGAGGTTAAATCCAATGGTAAAATCTTAACCTCTGCAGGTGCATGCTTACCTGGTGGTATGCAAATCACGTATTAATAGAGCATGGCAAATGTCAATATCATTATTTGCACATAGTTTGGGCCTTAATTACATGCAGCTGTAAGTTATCATCATACCTTTAAGCTCTGACTTCACTCGGTTTAGCTCAGCTTCATTCCTCGCAGAGATAATTAACTTGGCTCCTAAACTTGCAAGCTGTTTAGCTAGAATCTCACCTTCATATCCATCACGGAAGAGTTAAAGAAACAATACACGTAATTAGTCAACAAACAAAAATACAAATAATTAAAAGATTCAGGCTATAAAGAACAATCATTCTATATTGCAGAGAAGAATTTGAAAACAAAAAATAAACTAAACAAAATAAATTAGCATAAAATAAACAGAAGAACTTAAAACTGTTATTGAATGGCATAGGCATTGCATGATTATTTAGATAATAAAGAGAGACACTTGATGGAAGATGGTAATTAACAGAACAAAGTTGGAAACCAAACAAAGGGCACACTATATCAAGAACTGAATTCATCAACTGAAAACTGCCCTTAATTAAATTCATCCAAAGTTAATTAATTTAATTCATTCTCTTATCAAAGTCATTTCTGGGTGTATTTGAAATGTGGATAATGAACCAACCCTATAAAAATAGGAGTGTGACATTACAATTACAACTACAATACATTACATTACATTACATATATGATATGAATGCAAAAGAAAGGTATAGTTATTGTTATATAAATATACCAATTCCACGGCTGGCACCAGTAATCCAAAAAACCTGAGAGGAAAGAAAATGAAATATATTAAGATTTAAGACAAGAGCATAATTGATAACAAAACAAGTGTAGTGTTGTGTGAGTTATTAAAACTTAAAAGTAAAAGAAAAGAACCTTATCTTCAATTTGTTCGCGCTTAGGTTGCTTTTTGGACATTAAAGTGAAATCGCCTAATAAAATATGAAAGCGGCAATAAGAGAAACTAGAAAGAGGCGTGAGATGAATATGGAAGAGAGTGGAGTGAGTGAGAGAAGAATAAATTACCATAAGCAGTGGCGAATTTGAATAAGAAGACCAATAACAGGAAAACGCAAATGAACAGCACCAACATGGCTGATGAATACTCACGACTGTGATTTCTTGCTTATTTTTGTACTTGGGAATGTCTTCTACAATGAAATGAAATGATTGATAATTGCCGTTTTTGTTTATTTTAGAGACTTCATTTTTGAACGGCTTATGAGTTATTATGGCCATTATTATGGCAGACCCTTTTATTATTTGCTCCAAATTATCACCTTTTTAAGAATGAAATTTTGAAAATACTATTATATTTAGTAGTAATTCCTTATAAGATTTTAGGAACTACTAATAGCCGGCAAAATGGGCCGAGCCCGCACTGGGCTAACCCGATCGGGTCACGGGTAGCCCGTGAGCTTGCAAAATCCTCCCCAAGGAAAAAACATCAAAAAGAAAACAGAGTACCCCTAAATTTTATTGATAAAAAAGGAGAAAATATACAAAATATTGGGGGACTAAACCAAAACTCATAAGCAAAAACAACATCACAACCAAAAGGAAATAAAAACAAACCTACAAAGGTGTGCAAAAAAATCACTATAATGACTTTCATTCCAACTAGGTTGGCACCAAAACCATTAACAATCATTTGCAGCACACCAAAAATAGGAAGCAAAATGAATACTCAATCTATCGAAAGGAATAACACTAGGCCCAAGCAAAAGATTACCAAAAAATTGAATCAAAAAAGAGAAAATAATTAAAGGGAAACTCATGCACAGCTGAAAGATGTCAATAATGCAGGTACTTAGGATTGGATTAAAATGAATAACCACGGTTCCTCCCCGTCTTCGTATACATGTAGACCAATTTCTCATGCCAGTGACTTTCAGCAAGATCATGCCTCATATGTGGATTTGGGGTGCTTCCAAAACAAGTACCCACTCCCACTCCTCTGCTTATGGTTGGCTCCTTGCATGCTAATAATAGAGTTTGAAATGTCACTAAGAATTGGGATTGCATTTGGAAGTTGTTTGTCCCTGCCAAAGTTCAACACTTCATTTGGTTGTGCTTACATAATGCGATCGCCACCATTAAGCCGAGGCATCACTACAATCTAGATACAGTTCCTAGTTGCCGTCAGTATGACGACCATGATGAAGACATTCTTCACTGCCTCTGCAATTGCCTTAAGACTAGAGAAATGTGGCAATATTTCTGCAACTTAGGGAACCGCAGGTTTTGTTCCTTTCCTTGTGTGAGATATTGGATTCAAGCGTTGGCTCTAGGCCGGTTGAACTCACTTTTTACCTTATCTTTATGGTGGATTTGGAGGCTGTACAATAACTATGTTCTTGGGGATAAGAGTTGGAGAACCTATGATGTTGTCCTTGCACGCCACCATCTCCTATGGTCTATAACAATTATCCTCCTCTTTGCATGTAACAACTCACAATCTATTTTTGTTTTTGTACAACTAGTTAACGTTCAATACTTTGTTAGTGAGAGAAATTTGTATCGAGATGTCAAGACCCCTCGGTACCTTGGTATCAAATGTGTAATAAGAAATCTTGATACCGATTCTTCTTGATAACAAAGTACCGAACCTTAACTAGTTGCAAAAAAGAAAATATTCTCACAAGATATTTTAAAACAATGCTATTTTTGAAAGTTTAAGTGGAGTGTATAGTTGGAAAAGACATAGGGAGGGTGAAAAAGAAAATTCCGAACGAGGCACTAAACAGAAGCCCATAAAGATATAGGTTGGGCCTAATGGGTAATGCAGGAAGCCCAGCCCAGTTTTAGTAGAAAGAGGGTTTGATTTGGATTGTCGGCAGAATTCTTCTTCGTGTTCACTGAGTTTCTGTGAGCATAGAGAGAGTGAGGTTTTTGATTCATTTCTATTGAATTCAATGGCGGCGAGGAGGACCGGTTTGCCTCTGATGAAATACCTGAGAGTGCAGGTTGATGCACTTCCACAATCCTACCAATCTCCGTTACGTCTTCTTCCCGGCGTCTTCCTCCGCCGCTTCAGCGAAGAGGTTAGGGGTTCCTTTCTCGACAAATCGGAGGTCCAAGATCGCGTCATTTCCTGCGTCAAAAACTTCCAGAAAGTCGATCCTTCTAAGGTACTAACTAAATCCATTTCTCAATCTCCATTTTGCTTTTTTCTCTTAACTGATTAATTAATTAGCGAAATCTTAATGTTATTGTTAACTTAGTAGATTCAAGTTTTCGTGCATTGAACTTTGATCGTTCTTTATTCGCCATTATTTCTTGATTTATTTTGAGATATTTTGCAATTTTCCATTTCCAATGTTTATGGATGATCATTTTTTTACTACTCTTTCACAATGCTACGGATCAATTAAAATATTAGTAGTAAATGAGATGTGTTAGGGTTTGATTAAGCCTCATGTAATACTTACTTTAACTAACAATACCTGTATTTGAGCTATGCTTGTTCCTTGTTGTGAAAGAGTAACCGAAAAATTGTCTCAGTTATAGGATGCGAATTCTATGACATATTCATTCATTACAATAAACATCATTTTCTGCGAGAAAATCATGGAACACTGTACTTAACTTTGCCGAACATGTGAAGACGGTTCATTCACTGCCAAGGTCATTCTAGTCCATGAAGGTGTGAGGCGCCGTGACTATAGTTTCTGAATGTATCGAAATTGCAACCACATCCCTAAGTATCTCTTTAGTAAGTCATTTTGGTCCTCAAATTGTGTTTTTTGTTAGTCATTTTGGTCCTCAAATATAGTTTTTATAGATCAATTTGGTCCCTATAAATTACTCAAAAAGAGACACTCAGGGATGTTTTTTCAATCTTGATACATTCAAAGACTATAATGACAGCGTTTCACACATTCAAGTATTAGAATGACTATTTACACGTATTTTGGAGGATAAGGCGTGGACTTGAAACTGTTGATTAACGCTGCACTTTAGCCTCTAAAGTGTACCGTTTACTTTAGAGAAGTCGAATCCGCTCTCCCAGTGATCCTCTTGTGTACTGCTATCATTTTAGCTTATGTTCTTAAGTTAATGTGGATCATGTGCTTCGTTGCATTTGTCAGGTAACCCCAGCTGCTCATTTCCAGAATGATCTTGGATTGGACAGTTTAGATGCTGTAGAGATCGTGATGGCTCTTGAGGAAGAGTTTGGTTTTGAGATTCCTGATAATGAAGCAGACAAGATCAACTCCATTAGCCTCGCTGTTGACTTCATTGCATCTCATCCTCAGGCAAAGTAGTAGATTCTACGAGGCTTGGTGTATAATTTTTCTTTTATCATAAAGTAGTGTAGAATCATCCAATGTTGAAGACATTTTTTGCCTCCTTGTTTGCTTCGAAAATGGAATTTTTTTCCCTCACCCCTCTATATCTCAGAAGTGTGTTTGACTGGGATGTGCCCACTTGAATGCCCTTTACTTTTGGTAATATTGGCATTGTAGAACTTTGCATATTATGTTCCTTAATTTTTCATGTCAATAAAAATTGTGCCAAATTTACGATATAAATTGAGACCTTAAAGTTTTTGTCAGTGTTTCGTCATGCATTCTCTTTTCTTTTTTCATGTTATGTGAAGGGAAATACTTCACTTGTAAGTGTTTTGATTATGTTTAGTCTCAATGCATGATAAGTTATGTTATACTTTGTTTGGTGGCTCTTGGTGTGGGAAAGGCAAGGTTTTGTGGCTTTATCAAGAATGATCTTCTCTTATCTAGGAAAATCTAGTGCGCCATAGCATACATAGACTAATTCCTCCTGATATTAGAATCCTCACCTTGAATTTTGGGGAGTCTAATGCAAAAGGTTTCAGTTGTGATTGTCAAACTCGTGACTCATAATATAGTTCTGAGTTTATGTTTTTCGGGGATTAAATCAAGCTGACTTGCTTTTATTTATATAAGCTCAAGCTGACTTGTTTGAACGCTTGTTAATATACTATTTAGATCCTTGATGGCCAAACTAGTCCTCTAATTTGTCAATTCTCTCAAATCCATCTCCCATAATCATATAAATTCATCCTTCTGTCAAGTAGGTAACATGTGGCATATATATTTAAGCGTTTGTGTGCCACTTGATATTACTCGTGTTAAGTTAGTGTGCGACGTTAGTTATATTGTCACACTATTATTTATAGTAGTTGATGGAAGGTCCAAGATCAGATTACCACAAGTTATCGCTTTCTTGAACTACTTTGTATTCCCAAATGCCTAAATGACGGTGTTACTAAGACAGCTTTTAAACCGTTGCTTAATGCTGAGCTTTCTGCTAGGACTTTTTGTGTGATAAAGATCACGTATCTGTTCGAACCCAATATTTGTATTTTGTAAATCCGACACTGTCTCCTTGTGAACCTAGCCTCAACCTAGTGTCAAGCCATTTGAGCACATCACTGTTTACTATCTAATGGTCATGGACTCTACAACCTGCTGTTAACTGTCGTGTTGTGGACTCATTGTTAGTTCTTGATTTGTCATTGTTTCAACACGTGCTTCCATACTTGTATGATTTGTTGGACATATCCAGCTTTTTTCTCGATAAGTGATAATTTCATTAATCAATACCTATGTCTCAAATTAAGTGTCACTTTCTCCTTTTAACTCATTTTCTCATTATCGACTATTTTGTATTTATGATAGTGGTGAATACGCTAAGTTACTAACCATCAATAAGTCTATTTTTGTAAAATCAACTTTCTCTTTCTTTCATTTAGGCCTATTTTTCTTGATGTGTGAAGCATCAAACGTGACACTTAAAAATTGGAATGAAAAGAGTAACATAGTAGTCTAGCTCAAGCATTATTGTGCAAACTCTTTTTGCCCACCTTCTAGGAAGAGTTTGTCCACCTCCTAGGAAAGTTGCAAATGACACACATAATCAATATTTGGAAAGCTAGATTAGATAAGAAAACACAATGTCCAGGAAGATTACGGCTTTACAAGATTGCTTTAATCACTCTTACAACTCTTGGTTTACACCCATTTTCTAAGTCTATGAGTACACCTGCATATCAGAATTGGACAAAATATGAAAACAAAAAAGAAAGTAACACCCAACAGTATATCTGATCCAACTCAATTATAAGCAATTAATACAATACTCCCTCCCAAATGGAGATAATACTCCAGCAGTATATCTAATTCAATTGTTTTATTTCAAATTAATCCTGTTACAATATTCCCTCCCAACAATGGAGATAATACTCCCTCCCATCTCATCTCATATGGTAATCTAATTCAATTTATCCCTCCCAACTCAATAATAAGCACACACACAAAAAAACTAATCCAACTCAAAAATAAGCCAAAAAGAAAAAACTAATTTCACACCTTTAGGATACTAGTTATACTCATTCAATAATCTTGATTTCATATTAAAAAGAAAAAGAAAACTATATTTACTAAACTATTCTTAGAGTATTAATGTGTGTTTGGAACCACTTTGGTTTTACTCCAAACACGAGTTTATCTTGAAGCTACAAAAAAAAAATCTTGAAGCTACAAATTGTAGCTTTTAGTTTGCCCCATGCTTACGGCCGTTAACACCGAGCTATCCAATGAACCGGACCACTAAGAGACTTGGACGCCACATCTCAACCCAAAACCTTAAGGTGTTAGGTATATGAGTCCCCTCTCTTATATGTCCTTCATCTAGCTCATTCCTAGCCGATGTGAGACTAACCACTCACACTTGAATTTTCAACAATCTCTACCTCAAGTGTGAGTCACCACATCCGCTAGCCGCTCCCCCACCGAGCCGAACCATGGCTCTGATACCACTTGTTGGGGAGTCCGGGGGAGCACGGGGAGAAACACCGAGCTATCCAATGAACCGGACCACTAAGAGACTTGGACGCCACATCTCAACCCAAAACCTTAAGGTGTTACGTATATGAGTCCCCTCTCTTATATGTCCTTCATCTAGCTCATTCCTAGCCGATGTGAGACTAACCACTCACACTTGAATTTTCAACAATCTCCCCCTTAAGTGTGAGTCACCCACATCCGCTAGCCACTCCCCCACCGAGCCGAACCATGGCTCTGATACCACTTGTTGGGGAGTCTGGGGGAGCACAGGGAGAAACACCGAGCTATCCAATGAACCGGACCACTAAGAGACTTGGACGCCACATCTCAACCTAATACCTTAAGGTTTTGGGTGGAGATGTGGTGTCCAAGTCTCTTAGTGGTCTGGTTCATTGGATAGCTCGGTTGTTCTCCCGGTGCTCCCTCGGACTCCCCAACACCCCAAATATGCAATTAATCATAATGATTTCAAGATTGTGTGTGAGTGGTTTACGCATTTTGTTTAAATGGGCAAACTCTGTTAATACCCGAGTTCGATCCCTGGCAACGGAACAACTTGGACTCGACTTTACTTACTTTCCGGTTGAATTCTAGATTAGTCATAGCTTCATTCCCTTGGGCACTAGACCGGGGCCGACAACCACAAGACCAAAAAAATAGAATAATATAGCTATTTTTAGTATAATCGGTGTTGTGTGCGCATTCTAAACAAAAAAAAAGTATGTGAATTTTGAGAAACTCTAAAATAAAATTAAGGCCATATTCCATTTTTTTATAGGTAAATATTAGTAAGTTAATCAATTAAGAAGGAGAATTGCTTATCTAAAAAAAAATAAGAAGTAGAATTGTTAGTTTTTAGTATTTTAACCCTAAACAACTTCAACGACAAGTTAAGTTCATATCTCAATTCATGTCATGAAATGTGCATCAGTTGTACATTTGGTAAATTTATTAGCAAATTAATTAATGGTAACTTTTTAATTAGTGGTAGGGTATGTTAAGTGGGGAAATTAAAGGCACATAACACAACGATAGTGGAAATGTTCATCATGGCCGGTCACCATGGATCCATCCATGAGTCTTCTCCGAAGGTACACAGCTTGACCCACAAAAGAAATCATAAAATTAGAAGGTCTTTGTTTCTAACTTTGCCTTCTTCTTTGGTTTGATGAGTTTTGTAAAGTCTCCGTAGACTTTGACTTCCTATTTCTTTCATTCAAAATATATTAATAATAACAATAATTACACTGAAATGCAAGAAAGAAATCATTCCATTGGCCTTTGCTACGTCAAAATTGGCCCTCTAGTGCACAATTTGACGTTTTCAACACTATTTAATACATTTATCATGTTTTTCAGCTCAATTTTTAAAGGAAATTGATTATCCAATAGTACTTGGATGATATGATTCACATTTCTTAAAGCTTAATCAAAGGTCTTGTGTTCAAATTAAGCTATTAGAATGCACCGGCGTTAAAACGCTTAAGAGGATTAGATTTTTCAGTTGATCGCAAAAGATATACAGTTTATATAAAAAAAGAAATTGATTAAAACCAAGTTTTTTTGAGTGAAAAATTAATGGGGCTACTAAATTAAAACAAATTAATATTTTTTTACCAACCAAAAATTTGAGATGCATAAATAAATTGTATTGTTGATGTTTATAAAATATTGATAGAAAGGAATTCACACAAAAAAAAAGAGATATACAAATAATTTTAAATTATTCAATAGTTATTATTTGGAAAGTTATAGCAAATTTCAATATTTATTTTAATACGAAAATAAAAATAAATTACTATTTGACTAAACCATACTTTTGATATTTTATTTTTTAATTTAATCCCCCATTTATTTTGTTTTAAAATGGTCCCATATTTTATAGGGTAAATAGTTATTTTGGTCTTTGAATGTGTGAAGTACTGTCATTATAATCCCTGAATGTATCGAAATTACAAACACATCCTCATGTGTCTCTTTAATGAGTTATTTTGGTCAACTTAGTCTCTAAAATTTCTAAAAAAGTGACTCATTTTGATCCTCAAATGTGTTTTTTTGTCAATTTAGTCTCTAAAACTACTAAAAAAGGACTTATTTGCAATTTTGATGCATTCAAGGATTATAATGACAACGCCTCACATTAAAAGATCAAAATGACTATTTACCTTATTTTTATATTGTAATACCAATATGATCATTTCAAGTAAATTGTTGTATGGTTAGGACCAAATTGACATAATCTTTGCAAAATAAAAACACAATATTGACATAAAATGGGGGCTATTATGGGATAAATGTTTACAAAATAAAGTGCCATTTCAAAAAGAACAAAAAGTAAAGGTAGAATTACATTACTATTTACAATATTACTACTTTGTAACCTAAGAGGGATGAAAATTAAAAACTAAAAAAATGATAGGGATAAAAAGTATACTTTAAACTTTTAGTTTTGGTAAAGTTTATTTAAGTAGGAATATTTAGTATGGTGGCAGATAAGTAATTAGAACAACATTTAGGGGCCAAAGAATTAGGCAAGTTTTCTATAAATAAGCTGAGTTCTTCAAACGGGAAGTCGGCAGTGAAAGCTAAAACAGCTTATTCTTCAAATGGCGGAAAATGCTTTAACTGAACTGAAGCTGTTTCTGTTTTTCAGTTTGTTGCTAATACAAGTTTCAGTTTCCGAAATCATTTTTGAAGAGCGCTTCGACGGTACTTTTTTCTTCTCGTTAATTACTTATTTGCTTTTTCGTTGTGTGTTACAACTTCCAATTCCAACTGTTAGTACATGTGAAAAGTTAGTTAAGTTGGGTTAGTTGCTTACTAGTTAGTTAAATCGTAATTAATTTGATGACTGTGATTAGTTACAAGTTTAATTACTAGTATGCAAGCCAGGTATGTATGGTTACTAGTGTTTTAGTGAATTTTTTCTCTTTAAGTAAGTTTCCATTTCTTCTATTGCTTGAGATATTCTCCCAACAAAACTTGCATAACAATCATTCCTTGTTTGGACACGGGAGAAATCACGAGAAAAATGATTATTGGTTTGTTCTATGCTATCATTGTTTTGGAAATAAGCTAAAAACAGCTTATTTATATGTCATAGGTTGTATTCATAAACTCTCACAAGTCACAACGGTCTCATAGGTGGTTATGCCAGTAAAGAAACCCAAATAAGCCAATTCAAATGGGCCTCGATGATGGTTATGAGAATGTCACATAATTTCATCGTTTGTTAGTTTTCAAATTTTGTGAAAAAAATGCAGCAATGCAAACAAGAAAGTTGAAATAGAATTACAATTTTTAGTGAAAATATAATAGCTAAAAAAAAGGTATAGCACTTAACATATCAAACTAAACAAGTGATTTGTGGTGTTAAATTCAGCTTATATAGTTTTTAGTTGTTTTTTCTTTTCATTGATCATATATTATTGGTCTTTATTGTGTTGGATTTTGTAAAGATGGATGGCAGGGTCGCTGGGTAAAATCAGACTGGAAAAAGAGTGAAGGCAAAGCCGGTTCATTCAAGCACACAGCTGGAAAGTGGCCTGGAGATCCTGATGATAAAGGTACTTGTTGATTTACACTCCCTCCGTTTCGTAATACTTGTCGGTTTTTCAGAAGGAACTTGTTTCTTTCTAGTAGTCAGTTTGATAGTTTAAGATTACATTAATTACTTGTTTGCCAATTATACCCTTAATTATTTATCATAGGGATAGAAATAAGTGTGGTGAGTAATTAACAATCATGGACATAACAGGAATTTGGTTGCTCTTGTAGTATTTAGCCTTTTTTGTCTGATCTTGTAGGTATCCAAACATCTAATGATGCCAAACACTTCGCCATCTCTGCGAAAATACCAGAATTCAGCAACAAAAACAGAACATTGGTCCTACAATATTCAATAAAATTTGAGCAAGAGATTGAGTGTGGTGGAGGTTACTTGAAGCTCCTCTCTGGATTTGTTAATCAAAAGAAATTCGGTGGGGATACCCCTTATAGGTGTGTTGTTTGTTCCATTTTCTTCACTTTATTTTCTATACACAATAAAATTCTCGAATAGACAAATTATAGTGATTGTTTCTTGAATAGACAATGGGTATTCTAGGAAAAAGATAAATACTTCCATCAAAATTAACAAAATTCATTAGTGTCTTTAGTGTGTGTAAATAACCTTAAAACGACATGTATTGTGAAACAGAGTAGCAAAATTCATTAGTCTATTTTTTATTCAAAAGGAATACCGCACTGACAAATTCTCTGTAGTGTAATGTTTGGACCAGATTTATGTGGCACGGATACGAAGAAGCTCCATGTAATAGTCTCTTATCAAGGACAAAATTACCCTGTGAAGAAGGACCTGCAATGTGAAACTGACAAGTTAACACATTTCTACACATTCATTCTCAGACCAGATGCTACATATAGTGTCCTGGTTGATAATAGAGAAAGAGATTCAGGAAGCATGTATACAGATTGGGATATTCTTCCTCCACGAAAAATCAAAGATGTTAAAGCAAAAAAGGTCTCAATTTCAGCTGTTTTAGTGTCTTACAAGTTACAACAACATTATATTACAACAGCATTTGATTGTTGAGATGAGTATTTTGTTTTAACAATAAGTTGTATTTTGATTTAAAATTTCTCGCAACTCGCAGCCTGCTGACTGGGATGAGAGAGAATACATTGAAGATCCTGATGCTGTCAAACCTCAGGTATTCAAAGAAAGTATTTTATTCCTAATGATGACGGAATAAGAGGATGGTAGTTTTAGTCAATTTTTATGAAAAACTGATTTATTTATTTATTGGTGATGCAGGGATATGATTCAATTCCAAAAGAAATTCCTGATCCAAAGGCTAAAGAGGTTAGTTGCATGCAAAAGTAGATATACAATGCCTCTATAGATAGATTTTCAAATTTACAGGGAACTTGATTGTGATGCTAGTGGCATCATGAATTTTCCACTTTGTTATACACCCCCACCCCCTCCCCCCTATTTTTCTCGTAGAAGGTGTTTCTTTCAAGTTCGAGTCTTGGGTGTGGTAAAAGATATAACTTAGGATTTTTTTATTTTTTTTTTTAAATTCTTATGCATTTTCTCCCTCTTAATTAGCCTGATAGTTGGGATGAAGATGAAGACGGAATATGGAAAGCACCGAAGATACCAAATCCAGCATACAAAGGACCATGGAAACGAAAGGTTTGTTGATCAAGTTTGGGGAGTTATAGGGCTGCATTAATTAGCTTTTTCTTCTATATTCTCTCAGTTTCTTTCATCAGCCATCTTCGCTTACTTCCAACCTCTTTGTTGGCAGAAAATCAAGAACCCTAACTACAAAGGGAAATGGAAAACTCCATGGATAGATAATCCAGGTATGTTCAAATGTATATCTAATTCTTTGTCTCAACTAATAATTTAGTAAATATTTCAGACTTTCATGTACACTAGTAAATGCTTAAATTTCATTTTCCCCTGTATCAGAGTTTGAAGATGATCCCGATCTTTATGTGCTTAAGCCTATCAAATATGTCGGCATCGAAGTTTGGCAGGTATAATGAATACAAAATTCCAAATTTGGTGATGTCTTGTATGTTACTCACTAATGGCCCTATGTATAAGAAAAAAATGCAGTTTTAGGTTCATTCAATAACTGAGGCAGATACATCAGTTATTCAATGAACCTAAAACTATATTTTTCTCTTATATATAGGACCAGAGGGAGTATATTGTAGATGTTTCTTTCTCTCTAGGACATGCAGGGCTATTAGGCTGAATGGATGGTCATAGTTAATGAGATTGAGGCATATATTGTGGTTCAGGTTAAAGGTGGTTCAATTTTTGACAATGTTTTGATTTGTGATGATCCCGATTATGCAAAACAAGTCGTTGAAGAAGTGTTTGCCAACAGAGAGGTGAGTTTTTTTCTTTGACTTGCATTTACTTGTAGGTTGCACTTGGGTTACATATTAAGAAACAACAAATATTTTGTTAAGGTTTTAAAAAATTAAAACAGCAGGAAACTAATGCAACTTTAAAATGTATGGTTTGGAAGTTTAATTAACCCTTTTTGAAGTGATATTTGATTTACATCGGAAAAAAGCCCGTTTACACACAAAAAATTCTTTTCGATTCTTCTTAAAATGTGTCTTCTCTTAGGTATATAAGTTAAATCTGACCCTTATTTTGTTGCATCTCAGATTGAAAAGGAGGCTTTCGAGGAAGCCGAGAAAGTGAGAAGAGCCGAAGAGGAGGAGGTACGTGAACACTCGCTATTTAGTTCAATCATCTGTCTTGAGACACCCAGTGTCTTTTGCAGAATCTAAACTCTTATTTGTGCAGGAGGCTCAAAGAGCAAGAGAAGAAGGTGAAAGGCGGAGACGAGAGAGAGGTTCTGACCGACGACACCGAGACAGACATAGAGACAGATATAGAAAGGTTTGTATCATACATACATGCCATACATTCAATATTCATTCTTTTGTTATGGAATGAATTAGTGAAGGATGAACCTTATTTTGAAATATTAGCTATACTACTTAGATCTTTATAAAGTTTAGTTTTTTGACAAAGAATAAATGAAATAGATTGAATTGGTTCATGTGTTTCTCACAATAACTTGGGCAGCAAACTGTTTTTAGACTTTATCCTAGTTTGAATAAAACAAAATATAAACATGTTTAAGGAATTATGATGGATGAGTAGAACTAATATTCTAAAATAGGATGGATGATGTAATGGTTCTTGTAATGGTTAGTAATACGTATTTGGACCCTCTACTGCGCGCAGAATGGTGCTGCGCAGCGACGGCGAGGACTGTCAAATCTAGTGAGAGAGAAGTGTTCTCTTTCTAGATCTAACGGTCCTTGATGGCGTAACACCATTCTGCGCACAGTAGAGGATCGACACTCTAGTAATATTTTTTGTTGCATTTTGTTGCTACAACGAGAAGCTTCACTTATGCCTAGTTGTTTTCTCATTTGCAGCATCGCCGTGATTACATGGATGATTATCATGTAAGTCAACATATCTTCATAGGTTATTCTTTCTAATACTGGTTAGGGTAATAGAAATAAAGGTGGCATTACATATTTTTCAGCTTGGGATTGATTTGTGGCCGATATGAAATCGTTGACATCTTTATGTTTGTTGTACTAAAAAAATTTACTTTCTTTTATTTGCAGGATGAACTCTGATGGGATAAAGAGCCCTTCTTTCTTATCTGTTATCCGGTTGACTAATTTATGTACTGTTATGAATTGTGCTTATGTTAATTTTGGTGGTATGTTCCATCTGGTGTTAGTTTATTGGAAGCTTTTTAATGATAAATAATTGGTCTCAAGCTTTGTTGCAAAGGCTATTTGTAATGTGCACGTAGTGTTTTTTAGGAACATTGATAGTTGGTAGTTCTTCATATCATGTACTGTGATTGATCAACACAAAAAGGAGCTATAGCACTGCAAGTCTGCAACTACTTGCGCACATAAAAAGAGCTTATTTTGGTTTTTTTCTTGAAGCTATAAATAAAGATTGTGTACTCTTTTTTTTTTTTATGTAAACTCAAAAGACTACTTATCGGTTTATTATATCTCACATTAAACATTCGTAGCATTTGGATATCGGTGTATTAATTCAGGCACCAACGATGGGAAGAATGATCTCAAAGTTAGAATTCAAGTTGGCATGGATACTTTGTCAAAATATCCATTCCAACTAACCTTTAACAAAGAAATGAAGAATTATCAATGGGAAGTGTGCATAAAATCCATTTTAACAAGATGTATAATCAACATGCAATATTATATGGTGTGCGTGTGTGTGTTGAGTATTATATCAAGGTTTCGTTAATAATATACGAAATGGAGAGTACATCATGTGTTAAACCCATCATTTCAACTCTTCAAGATTTTGAGAATAAATCTCATAATTTTTGTTGCTCTCTTTAAAAAAAAAAATCTACAAGTGGTGTTAGACTAGGTAGCATGTCCTCTTAATGTTGTTAATGTATGTGAGCCAACAATGGTAAAAGTACAAGTACATGGATTAAAAAAAATGTGTAAGTACAAGAATGTGGATGAAAAATATTTGAAAATGGATTCTCAACCCGGAAAAAGGCACCTACTTTTGTCTCTATTTCTCTTATATTTTCCCTCCATGTTTTTCTATATTTTCTTTCCTCTTTTATGCCTAAAATCATCTAAAATTAGGTGCATTTTCCTACCATCAAGGTAGAGAATCAATTTCCAAAAAAATTCTACTTCAGATGGGGAGCTTGTAAGATGAGAAACAAAGGTCTCAAATCGGCTAACAATAAACAAAAAGAAGAATATATAACAGGCTATACCTATTAACCCAATCCATTCTTAATATGATTTTTTTTTAAAACGCCACTTAATTTAAGACTAAGGGAATATAAATCCAACTATTGAAATTTAAATAACTCATCAAATAAATAAAGTGTATACTTTCGTACAATTGAAAAACTATCACATATATAGCCAGAGAATAATCCCCTAAAACCACAGGAAACCAAACTGCTTTCCGTGTTAATACTTCAATAGTTCAATGACATTAACTACTCAATCTAATTGGAAAATTTTAAGACCCCGCTGTTTCAAAGTTGACAAGCAAATCAGATTTTGATTTCTTGATGCGGACCCTACAGAGCTAATACATGTAATTAAATTATTTTGAAATGTTACATAAAAGGTCAATCTAAAATCTCATTCATGACCAATGTCTCCCTAAAACGATGTCTTCTTAGGTGGATGAAGCCAAATTATCATCTTCTACGCACACCGGGATTTGTTCCCCGCTGCACTGCAGTTCCTGGCTGCTGTGGTGCTCCAGGTTGCCCACCAGCCTGTTCCTCAGGCATGTTCATTGCTTGTGTAACGGCATTCATTACAATGAGTCCGAGAGGGATCACGTACATCCACTGATATTAAGAAAGGTTCATACGAAAAATGTTATAAAATTAAATGTGTATATAGTTGAATTATATCATGAACGTAGAAGAAAAATTGTGGCTTAAAAATCAAGCCAGCATGCATGTTGTATACTCACGTATTTAGCCCAAAAGGATCTCTCTATTGGCTTTACAATTTCACCTTCTACCCCCTCTCCACCAAGCACCTCTTCGGAAAATATCGGCGTTCTGAAAGCAAATAATATTTGTTTGAAAAATACAGAAAACACAAGTAAAAGGTAGTCATAAAGATTATGCAAGAATTACATCATATATGATGTCAAAAAACTAAATTGCCAAAGGTTTACCCCTCCTTCTAGTTTAAGCAGATAAGATAAATTTTAATCAACAAAGTCCAGGCAATTGCACGGAAACATTTGGTTAGGGAAGTTATCTCCTTCTAATTCTCTATATTTTTTTCCATAATTTTTGTGTTCATGTCAAGATATTTTAGGACATTCATATTTTTAGTGAACCCTCAACGTGGTCCTGCAAAGATCACAGTGTCTTCAAATTAATTTTTTAAAGAGCCCTTTGGGCATGAAACAAGGACAATGCACAGGCTCACTCTATTTAATGCTTAAATTTATTATTTAGAAAAACAAGGGTGGAAAGCATCAAATTGTTTGCCTTGATCATAGAAGTTCGGATACCATATCAAAGACCAACTCTCCAACGATGTTTGGTAAATGGTAAAGCACAGAAGTCATGATTGGTTTTATATATCTCTAACAAATAATTTCTGATTGGGGCATATTTGGGCATGGAAATTATATTCACTGAGAAGAGAATTCTAGTCCTTTACTACGACTAGCTAGAATAAACAACTTAATTAAGCAACTGAAGTACTGAACCATAGTAGGACATGTTTGGATAAACAACTTAATTAAGTGAACCTTTAGTCCACCCATTTTTTATCATAAGTTCACCCATTAAACCCAACCCCATTATCGTCCTAAATGATTGTGAGATTAATATTGTTTGTGGAATCCTGGTTATTCCCATCGCTAGATGAAAATCAGAACAAAGTATCACATCAAATAACCAGCAATTTTTTAGCTCGAGTTAAGTGAGCTTTAATCCTGAGACCAAGAGCTTCCTCTAAGTCAAATGAATGGGTAAGTTGACTGCATAAGCACTAAGGTATCTCAACAGCATTTGCTAAATCAATAACACAAGAGGAGTAAGTGAACTAATGATTTATTGGAAAACATAAAACTTGCCAAGCCTAACATCTAACCAATTATATTTTATTTTAGAATAAATGATACAGCCTAAAGCTCTAAACATCAAGATAAAAATAATGGGAGTGAAAGCCAAACAAGGCCCTATATTCAATGGAATTTTCGTCCACACATACTTTTCTATAAACCATAATAAATATGAAAAATCCAGCATTATGCAGATTTGAATTTCTTTAGGCTTTCTATAAACCATAATAAATATGCGAAATCCATCAGATTTGAATTTCAGTATCAAGGAGAGAAAGGGACAAAGGCAGATAGAATATTATTTTGCTCAATAAGGCAGATTAAATATATTTTGTGTTTTCTATTGGGTAAATACTTATTCCATATTTTAGAAAGTTTTCCTTAATCAATCGCTCTGTCAGCAACCTTGCTAGGAACACTTCGTATCCTGCTTTTCTGTTACTATTATTAGTATGTTAAGTTAAAGAAAAAAAAAACAATTGAGAGTGAGAATATCAATCATAAAACATACCTTGGTGCCTGTTCAGTGTTCTTCAAAAGTGTGTGTGACTTGAAAGACCACTTTGCAGGCTAAAGCCAAAAAACAAAAAACATGTATAAAATTAGCCTTCACAATATAAATTCAGGCTTTAAACAACAAATTTTATTTTTGCACAAGTATGAACTATACCTGAAAACATGCACATTACGGTTTTCTCAGACACGGTTAATCTTAAGAACGAGGAAAATTTGTGGCTTAGCAGGTTATAAAACCAACCAGAACATGCATATGGACTACACTGGTAGGCTAAATGTATAAAAGGGTTGATTGTTCGACAATATTTTTACTCAGTTAAAACAAAGCATGAAGTGGACCATAATATACTATTAGCAATGTAACTGTCCTCACTCTTCAGTCTCAACTTCCACCTGTCAGTTTCCGATCTCATCACATTATCTTGGAATGCAAGAACATAAAATCACCATTCGTTGTGCAGACATACGCAAACATTCTAGATGCTTAAACAAATGGCTGTATGCATGGAAGAAACAAAAATAAACATTGAATCATTTCAGTATTTGTAGCATTTTTCAAATATTATGGAAGGAAAGAGTATTATTAAATATTGCTTTGTGCCAAACGAGGAGAAAAAAGATGGCAATTGCAACACGAGGAGAAAAAAGATGACAATTGACAACAAGGCATGTTGAAAAGTTTTGAAGTTGAGCTATGCTCAAGGACAGCAAATATAAGTGCAGTTGTGTAACGCAGACGCTTACCTGCTTCAGTTGTCGGGGATAAGGGCAAGCCCCGAGAGCACCATAATTAACAGCTAAGATATTGACACCTTCCTGAAACAGGAAAAAGGAAAGAGACTCATTAAGATTAACAAAAACCCAATAAAAAAAGACAAAAGAAATAGACACAAAGAAAGATCTAAAAGAAAAGGTATATGATCAAAGTTCAATTCTGTTTCCAGGTTCTCCATTTTTGTGAGCTAGGTAGTATGGGGGAGACATATGAAGCAAGAAAACTGTCAAAAAATTAATTAAAAAAAAGAATATATATGGTGTGACTTATATAGGTAATTTGTTTTTGGCAAAATATCTCCCCAGGTCCCTTAACTTATTTATTTATAATGAATACGTTCCTTAACTTTTTTTTGTAACGTGTAGGTCCCTTAACTTTTAAAAACGTAACACGGTTGTCCCTTTTAACGTTTTTTTTGTTAACTCCGTTAATCTGTCAGTGATGTGGCTATCTGACTGCTTAGCTGGAATGCCACGTAGGATAATTCCATTAATTTTTAATTTTAAAAATAAAATTAAAAAACAAATGTTCATCATCATCTTCCCCCATCCCCTCTTCTCCAAATCCAGCACCACCATTCATTGAAATCCCTTTCTTCATGATAATCAATTGCATCAACATTCAGTATCGAGCTACCCAAATCCAGAATTGCATCATCATTCCATCAAAATCCCCTTCTTCATGATAACAATGCACCACGATAACAATTGCAACAGAGAAGGAAATTGGTTCTTTTGAAAAATTGATTTTTTTGAAAAATTGCTTAATGATAAACAAGTGGGGGTAAGCATTTCTGGGCAGTAGAACAAAGTCAATTCTGGACATTAAAACGAATTGGGGCTGTGAACCTAATTTCTCCATAACCCTAATTTCTGGGTCTTAAAACGAATTTCTGGGTTTCTGACCAGTTAACAGTTGCCCATATGGGAATGAAGCTAGTCCTGATACTAACGTTTGAAGAAGGGTATTTCGATGAATGATGGTGCGATACTGGATTTGGGGAAGAGAGGATTGGGGAAGACGATGATGAACATTTTTTTTGTCAAAAAAAAATGAATATTTTTTTAATTAAAAGTTCATGGAATTATCCTACGTGGCATTCCAACTAAGCAGTCAGATAGCCACATCACTGACAGATTAACGGAGTTAACAAAAAAATGTTAAAAGGGACAACAGTGCTGCGTTTTTAAAAGTTAAGGGACCTACGCATTATAAAAAAAAGTTAAGGGACCTATTCGTTACAAATAAATAAGTTAAGAGACCTGGGGAGATATTTTGCCTTTGTTTTTTAGTTGGTAAGACTTATCTAAGAGGAATCTGAGAAGTATTGGGGAAAATTATTTTCAAACAAAAATTATTGGAAATTTTCTAGACATATATTGGGATGTATCAACTATCAAACACATATAGGTATCGCATTCGTGTCAGACACAGAAACTTTTCCATCTTTAAAGTAACCAGACTTCTGAAACCATTATAAAAGACTCTACTCGCAATGGTGTTGCTGAAACTTTGGATTATGATAGAGTCTGTTCATGTGGTTTTGTTATTGTTGTTATATAAACATGAACACAGCTGAAATGGACATTCCCAAAACCATATGCAAAAGAACACGAGCAGAGCATGTCAGTTATCTCAAGATCCAAAGCCGGATTAAAATCTGCATCATAAGACTTTTACTATTTTTTACCATTTCCATTAAGACTGTTGATACTGGTTTCCAAATGACATTAGTGTATATCTGAACTGAGTGGATAATAAGTTATTTTTGCAAATATAAGAACATCAATGTATTGGATTCAAAAAAAAAAAGAACATCAATCAATGTATTAAAAACTAGATATTTTATTTTGAGAACATAAAGTACCGTGTGTATTACGAAGTGCTCCTCCAATCCATCCCCTGGAAGACACCTCTGGATTCAGAAAAGCAAAACTGTCAGTTTTAATTGGACACAATAGTTCAAACAGTCACCGCAACTCCATATATAAGAGCCACAACTATCAAAACAGTGATCAACAAAGTGGCAGCCTAACAAGAATTCAAGCTATGAAAGACATTCATACAAAGAGTGCAAACAGAATGAAAGAGAATATATGGAGTATCTTTCATTCAAAATCAAATTATAAATGCAGAACAAATCATGCACCATATTATTATTATTAGAATAATGAAACTAATTATCATATGACTGCACCATCAATATCTTACAACACCAAAAAACAGTGTTGGAAGGAACAGAGTGGAAGATTGGGGAACTAAAAGCTTCACACTACCCCAAGCATAAATGTGACTACAAAACCACATCATGAATAATATATGGACAGGACCACAATCACCATATTAGTGAACCTTGACTTTTTTAATTCACACAATCCAATGGATAAGAACTTGATTCAGAGTCAACTTACAGCTTTCACCGAAGAAACAATATATTCCCTGCCGGGAGGGTTCAAAACATTGGATGGCAGTCTAATCCTATAGAAATCATCTCCTTTCAACAGTTCCTGCAATAATTGAAGAGCACCAAATGTTCATACATCGTTAACATGCCAAAACACACGCACACGCACACGCACACAAAGGCTCGATGGAAAACAAATAATTACTTGAAAGTTCTTCTTCTCAACATCAGTGAAAGAATCCCGTGAAAATCGCAGCTTCGTCAGTGTCTGTCACGGAATAAAATTGCTTTTCAGTGCAACAGCATAAATCTATCACATATTTATATTCATTGGAATTCAGCGCAAATCTACGCGACAAAATATTTTCCAGTTATACGAAAACTGGAATCAAATCGAATCGATTAATTGATAAACTAGGTTTGAAAATTTCAAACACGAAAATTCTAATATGAGAGAGCGATTAGCAAAATAAGCATATAGATTTAGCAAGCGATAGACATTCATCAGTTAATTAAAGAAAAAGAGGAAGAGAATGAATGAACCTGAGCGCCGTGGCTCCAAGTTTTGAGGCGAGCGGAGAAGTTACCAGCATCGGAGAAATCGGAGTCTCCGAAAGCGTGTTGGAGTGTGAATTGGATCTTGGAATCGGAGGCGGAGTCAGGAGTTCTCTTGCGAGTGGTGGTTGTAGTGGTGGTGGTGGTGGTGTGAAGTGGTTGGTGGGATTGAGGACGTCCACCTTCAAGGCCAAATTCGTCATCGTCGAGAAGAAGCTCGTCGGATTGGAAAGCAGGTGAGAGGGAGAAGAAGCAATTAAGGAACAGAGTAACCGCCAAAACCAACCGGAGTACAGCCATTGTTGTCTCGGAGCGGCGGAGCAACCGAGTCTGGTTTTTAAGAAATCACACTCGAGATGTTATTTAGTTTTGAGTTTTGAATTAGTTTGTTTGTACTGGACTCACACTTGCTGAGATCGGGATTGGAGAGTCTTCCGCGACTACAACTGCAATACTCAATTTAGTCCCCCATAAAAACTCCGGCTTCTAGTTTGGTACGGAGAATAACTAAAATAAAGAGTTAAATGGTGTCCAACAATTTCCTTGCGGGAGAAATTCTTCTTTTTGATAATTTTTTTTTTTTAGGCACATTAGTTTCTGACATTAGTCCTATGATTATCGCAACGCATTGATCGCCTAGACCGTCTATGTAATGTGTTGTTGGGCCATTATTGAGCCCACACAAGCATGGGCTCGTCCCAGCACGGAACAATACCTACAATATCTATATCTATCAAAAACACACGTAGAGAATTACAAAAAAGGACCTATACATAATGTATTTAGGGAGGATCCATCATAACATTAACAAGTTTAGAAAAAAAATTAAGAAAGTAAGTTAAGATCCATACTATGATATTTGTAGAGATTTATCTATCTACATTCCATACAAAAGCAAAGTGTTAGGAAAATATTCAATTTAGTCTTCTTTGGAGCATGCCATCTGCCCAATTTGAAGGATAAATAGGTAAAGTTCTCGCTAAAAGACAAAAAAATTTTGCAACCTTCTCTTTTTTTAACCGTACACTTTTACATCGGTCACCTTTTTCACGTAAAAAAAGGTTATCATGTCAGCTTTGCAGCAAAAGTACAATTACATTGCAAAGTACTATATCATCTACTTTAATATTGACGTGTGCATAATCTCCCTATCAAAAATTCTATTTATTTTTAAATTCCAGTTCAATTGTCACACACTTTTACTTTAATTATATTTATTTTTCCAATTCAATTTTTTTCTCTTCAAAACAATTGTCAAAAAAATATTACTGACAATAAAAAATTCCAATTTTTTTAACAATTTGATTAAAATTAATATTAAATGATCTAAAATTTTCTATTTACTTTTTTTGTTGACAATTTTTTTTCTATTTACTTAATCTACTAAAACAAATCAATTTAACCACTAACAACTGACAAAAAAATTAACCACTAAAAAAAATACGAAAATATTTTTTTAAAGTAACTTAATTAAAATGATTGACTTAATACTAAATGATCTAAAATAAAAAAATATAAAGAAATGACATTAGGAGAGGCAATAGGGCGCAACAACCGGGTGCATATATATTTTATATTAGATTTCATTTTCTTTTTTTTTTTTGGTTTTTATTCCATTATTAACATTTGAATAATACAGTGACTTTTTTTAAATTTTTACAACACGAGTTGTTTAAACAAGTTGAAATATAGTTTTTTATTAAGTTTTTCCTTTTTCTATTATTATTAAATTTAATAATTATCAAACTATTTATAGGTTAATAGTAAATTATAACAAATGCACTATCCCCTGCAGTAGCATCGGTAAAGTATATTTTTTTAAAAATGTGCTGACAAAAACAAAATCACCATATCTCTGTATATGTACTAAAAAATATTTAAACTTTATTTATTTATTTAATATTTAAACTTTATTTATTTATTTACTTTTCTATGGTAAAAGTAATAAAAATAGAAAACGAAAATTGAAGAAAAGATACACTCACTCTCTAGTACATAGTACTTGGAGATGACCTCTTTTAAGTCGTAACCCTAACTCGCCTACGTAACACAGCGCTGGGTAAATCCAGTACACCAGATCGAAAAGAAAAGGGAAGAGAAGAGGAAGAAGAAGAAGGGTGAGTGAAGTAGAAACCACAGCAGTGTCCAGTGAAACCGAAGAGAACTGGTTTACTGTGATTCAGAACCATGGATGCGATACGGAAGCAGCTCGACGTGCTAATGGGAGCCAATCGAAACGGCGACGTTCGTGAAGTTAATCGCAAGTATTACGATCGCGATGTTTGTCGTCTTTACCTCGTCGGTCTTTGCCCTCACGAACTCTTTCAATTAACGGTAAATTATCTCATTCCATCGTCGTTTTGTTCTTTGCGGTTAGCGACTTAGGTCATCGTTTTTCATTCAATTTTTCACTGTTTTTGTTTCAGAAAATGGATATGGGTCCTTGCCCTAAGGTTCACTCCTTGCAGCTCAGGAAAGAGTATCCTTTACGATCTCCTACTACTTTATGTGTCTATCTTTTATGGTTTAGGGTATTGCTTTTGTAATAAAGAAGAATTCTGTCATTGGAAGTTTTACGCATATTGTAAATAGTCATTTTAGTACCTAAATGTGTGATGTGCTTTCATTGATTGGCCATAATGTATCAATAAATTCGAAAACATCATTCTGTGTGTCTTCTTTTACTAGTTAATAATTTGTGGATTAAACTGAATAAAAAACACATTTGAGGATCAAAATGAGTAATAAAAGTTACTTTCAAGTAACAAACTGATTAAAGAAAATGAGGTTAGGTGACGTTTCTAGAATTTTAATACATTCAGGGACTATTTTGACATTGTCTCTTGCATTCGGGGATGAAAATGACTTTAAGATTCAATGCTACCAAATGACAGTAACCCCTTCTTCTCCAAATATTTATCTCTGGAACCGGTTAATGATTTATGTTACCTAACGTAGCTGGCCGGGAGTTGTGTTATGATTGTTTTTTGGATAAGTCCTTAACTTTTTCTAGATACGAGGAAGCGAAAGCCAAAGGGACTGATAATTATGACAGAGAGTTGGAGGACGTTATAGATAAGCTCATTAGTGAGTGTGATAGAAAAATTGGCAGAGCACTCAAGCGCCTTGAGGATGATGATGCGAAAGCCGCTATTGCAATTTCAGTCTCTGAAGTAACTCAGGTACACTTGAGTTGACTGCCGATTAGATTGCTGCTGATGTTGTTGTTTTTGGGGTTATGGTCTCATGCAAGTTTTAATATTTATTTTGTTTGATTTGCAGCAGACACCTGAGGTGCTTGAGTTGTCCAAACAAATCAAAGAGAAGTTGAAAGAAGCTGATCAATATGGTATGCAAACACATTTTGTTTTTCTTTTTGGCATCTAGATAGATGGAATTTTTAGTCTGTAATTGCTAAGATTAGAGAAATGTAGAATTTTTTTTTTGGTGAAATGAGAATTGTAGAATAATAAAGGGGGTAATAAATACACGAGTTGGAACTTTTAGTGGTGTCTGTTTATATGCTCGTAAATCCAAGATTTTTCTTGTCTCAAGTGTAGCAAGTGTAGCCACTGCATTAAGATGAATGTGCACGTTGCTTTTGCTTTGTGATTAGTTGCTTTTATTTCTCACCCAAAATTTCAACTGCCCAGTATATTTTTGTTCATTCTTTTCACTGTCTTAAAATAATTTTGGACTTGCAGATCTTGAAGGAAAGTCAGATATGAAGATTCGAGCTTTGGAGATCGTAGAGGAACTTAGAACCCAGAGAGCAGACAAGCAGGTCAGTGATCTACCTTGAACAGGAAGCTCCGTGTGGTTGTCAATTTTGTGATCTGGGTGTGTCTTTTTTTTTTCAAATTCATGTTATAATAGTTAGCTGATCACTATTTAAGTGAATACTACTAACAACTCTTTTGGCTATACGTCAATTTTCAAACAGTCTATGCTTCTCTTAGATGCATTTAACAAAGATAGGGCATCTCTACCTCAACCTCTGCCAAATCCACCACCTTTAGCGCCCCTTCCGGTTGTTACTCCTGATGCTCGAACACAAGAGATGATAAATGAAAAGTTGAAGAAGGCCGAGGATCTTGGTAAGTCAGTGATGCTCTTGCCAGTTTGCAACCATCTGCTTTTGTTTAATTTTTATACAAGTATCTTTTCAGCTGAAAATTGTATTTGCAGCATTTTGTTTCTATGATAAGCTTACATGCATGTCTTTCAAACGCAATTTATTCATATTCATAAACATTAGATAGTTATGGATTAGCAAAGTGGCACATTTCTGGATTAACAGATATAAGAAAGTCACACATTCGTAAATTTAAGATATGAGCGAAAAATGTTTATCTGTTATGAATATGAGCGCTCATATTCATTAACACGGGCTTTATTCTACTTCTTCGTTCACTTCTCTCTTTCTTGCTTGCAGTATCTTTATTCTTCATTTATCTACCCCTCTTTATCTTCAAACAAAGGCAGGATAGAGCAAAACACTCTCTTTGTTTGAAGTATTTATATATATTATACCTTCACTATAGATGTTAGATGAATTTTGAATAATCTTACGATTATAGTTACGATTCCACGATTTACAATTTTACTTCCCCTTTCCGATTATGAGTATAATCTCGATTATGAGTATAATCTCGATTATGACTACCTTGGCATTTCCAAGTTTATCAACAGATCACATGTCAATTCTGACTGTCCTAAAAAATCCATTTGGAAATTAAAATAACTAATTATCAATCCCCTCTTATCCTGCATCAGAATTGAAAATAATTAATGCTGGTGGTATGTATCATCAAATCAAAGTCTCCAGGTTTAGGAAAAGGATTTTGGCCACAGAAAGAAGGGAAGCAAGATCGTTGAGGAGCCAATTTGCATGTCCCGAAAGAACTTAGCTAATATGAACTGATTTATTTTTTTATTTTTCCGAACTGACCAACGCCTAGCAGTTGTTAACAGTGATAAGATATTCATGTTGTTTGGCTCTTGATTCTCCGTGTTTTGGTCAAATTTCAATCTTGAATGCCGTCCCTTGCTTTCCGTTTAGCATCTCCAAAATGCAAACAAATAGCGTCTTTTAGGAAAGGCTCTCTGCCTTATATTTGCTGATATTATTTTGAATGAACAGGTGAGCAAGGATTGGTTGATGAGGCACAAAAAGCATTGGAAGAGGCTGAAGCACTTAAGAAGGTCCCTCATATGTTTTAATTTTATTTGCATACTAATTTAAATTTCTCAATCCATATTTGGCTGCTGTTTTTCCTCATTAATTTCTAGCTTTTAGTTGTGTAATGGCTCTAACGATCTGATTTTTCTATCACAGCTTCCTGCCAGGCAGGAGCCAACACCAGACTCTGCAAAGTACACGGCTGCAGATGTGCGGATTGTGAGTAGACTTTCCATGATTCATAATTCTTTTAAATGATAAGCTACGATTGTATTTCCTGAATCCCTTGCACTTTCAGCAGCTTTTATGCGATAAAAGCTACACTTGTAATATAATTTTCTATTAGCTTTTTCACCTATGTATACAGCATCAGAGGTATACATTGATATGCTTTGTTTAAAATAATGAGTTGACACTTGTGGGAGAGCAATATACACATATTTTACACACTCTTTCCAACACTCACTCTGAGATTGGTTAAAATTCATGTGGTCCCACTAAATTAATGGGTCTCAATTCCAAAATGGTGGGACCCACATGCATTTTAACAAACCAGAGTGAGTGTGTAAAAGAGAGTGTAACTAGCATTTCTCTTATATCATTGCCATATCCAGAATTTTGTCATACTCGCATTTTTTTATTTTTTTTGGTTAAGAATCTTGGGTTTATTTTACCTGGGTATAATATTACTGTATTGATTCTTACACCTGTTTTACTCATCTGTAACAATTCAGACTGATCAGAAGCTACGTGTATGTGACATTTGTGGAGCATTTCTAAGTGTGTATGACAGGTAGGAACTGATCCTGTGCCATTTATCTTTGCTCTTTAAGTTTTGTTAGGCATTCAGTGTTAGAATTTGGGGTTTCAAGTGCTTCAGCTTTTGACCCGTTAGTAATACCTCCTTGTCACCAGCAGGCTCTTGTGCCAGTTTTACGAGGATAACTTTTGCAGCTAAAGAATGTGCGTCTTTTCTGTTTTTTGCTTGTAGATCGTGCAATTCTTAGCTAGAATTTTTTTTGGGGAATCATGTTGTATATCAGTATGATGTCTTGTTGCTTATGTATATTTTTCTGTAGCATTTTTGATTTACATTAATATTACAGTGATCGCCGTTTAGCTGATCATTTTGGAGGGAAACTTCACTTAGGCTATATGCAGATTCGTGAGAAGTTGGCAGAACTTCAAGTAAGTAATCTTTCTTGCATTTCTGATCTTGTGTACTTTTTGGATTGTAAACCTGATTGCTCACTATGTATTTCATTTTAGATATGGAGCGTGTTAGGTTTTACCGGATGGTTTTTTGCAACATGACTCCTAAAGCCTCTCTTTTGATCACCTTTCAGTCTATTGCTTTCATTTAATTCTTGAAATATAACCAATAATTTCATCTTTCTAGAACCGTATAAAAAAGGAAAAAATGATATGATATGTTGAAAATGTACAGTAATTTCATCTCTTACTATAAAGAAAATGAGAATTTTTCAGATTGATTTCTCTGGGATCTAGTTAGTGACAATCCTACCAATCATAGCAAGTTTGTTACTTCACCCAGTTATTGCCCACTCATCTTGTAATGGGAAACTTTGGGAAGAGTGTTCGAAACCTAAGTTTATTTTTAATCTGTTGTTAACTCTAAATTTTACTTTTGGTTAAGAGGGGAGAATAAAAAGAATAGAGTTTCACTTTTCATGGCTATGGGGTTGTGTTTTTGGGCTTGTTTGTCTTTTTTAATTTCAAATACCAAATAAGATATGAACCTTTGGTTTAATTGGGGAGAGGAAGGATCTCAGACTGTTAATTTCTGATTCAGGAAGAAAGGAACAACAAGATCCGTAAGCCTGATCGGCATGATGACAGGAGGTAAATTTCATTGCATCAGAATGTAGAATCATGTGAGGGACAGTGATCTAAGATTTCATGTTTAGCTATTTATTGTTTGCATTTATATGCGCAGATCAAAAGAACGGAGTAGGGAACGTGACAGGGAGCCGAGTAGGGACCGTGAGCGTGAACGTGGCGAGAGCCATGAAAGAGGACGAGACAATGATCGTAGGAGCAGAGATCGTGATAGGCACTATGATAGAGACCGTGGATATGATCGAGACCGGGATAGAGACTTGGATCGCCGCTCCTATGATTCAAGAAGTCGTCGGAGGTCACGATCGCGAGAGCGATCTAGGGATTATGATCGTCATAGGTACAATCTTGTCTCTCGATTACTTTCTCACTTTTTCTTCTTGCGGTGCTTTTTCTACAAAATGCTTTAGTTAACCATTGAAAACAAGTGCATAGGAGATCCAAGAGGAGTGACACAAGTGGATCCAGGATTATAAAAGTGAAGTAGGGCTTATTAGACTCCTAAAGCATTCCTTGGGGGGCGTTTGTTTCAAGTTTAATAATTTCATTCCTGGGAATGAATTTCCTAGGAACAAAATGATGGGAATCTTATTCCAAGGTATTAGTTAAAATTGTGTTTGGTAAATATTTATAACATTACCGGGAATTATTCTAAGAGTTGGAATATAGGTAGTTACTCATGGTTTTTATTCACAACTTTTTTCCCACCCTTTTCCCTGGGAATAAATCCTTGGGAATGATGGAAGTTATTTCACTCATAGGAATCTTTATACCTGGGAATATTTTTTTTCAAACTTCTAACAAACGTGGGAATACTCATTTCCTACCTATGTATTTCCAGGAATGCTAATTCTACACTTGAAACAAACACCCCCTTGTAGTATTGTAATACAGGAGTACATGTATAATTTCTATGGCTGTGTCGAAAGGCTTAATCCTTATTCTTTTTATTTTACTTATGTTTTTTGTTTGAATTTGGTTCCTCAGTTCGTTCAGACTTTTCAGGGGTTTAATTTCGGAGAGGAAAGAGATTGATTTGAACTAATCAGATGAAAAAAAAATCAAGAGTTAATTTTAACCAATCAATGAATTACTATGCATGTACTATGTTGGTTTAAATATATGTTTAGTCTTTGCAAATATACGTTTTATCCAATTTAGTCTCTGTAAAAATAAAACTGTGTTTAGCCCTTGCAAAAATAAGTTTGATCCAATTTACTACAAATATACATTTGATCCAATTTGGTTCCTGTAATATGTAAAATATTTTATTTTAGTCCCTCCAATATGAGAAGAAAAAGGACGAAAATCAAATATTTTACATATTACAGGGAACCAATATGGATAAAATGTATATTGGCATAGACGAAAAATAAAGTTTTAATTTTACAGGGACTAAACTGGATCAAACTTATTTTTGCAAGGGTTAGATAGTTTTATTTTTACAGGGATAAAACGTATATTTGCAATGACTAAACATACATTTAAGCCTACTATGTTAATAACTGATTTTCACACCTGTGGTTGACATTTTTATTCTGTCTGAAATAAAGGTTAGAGGTCACTTTGTGGTGCAATTTATGGGTTTCTCGTACTAACTTGTCTTCCTTTATGCCAGGCGTTACGATCGGCACTAGTAGCTGCCATGAATCTTATCGGTATGATAAGATGTCTAGGCTTGGTGGATGGTGATACTCGTCTTTGGACAAATAATTTTGCATTGTATTGAGATATGTCCCCGACGATGGATGTAATTTGAGCTTAGGTGTTGCTTAATTATGGTTTGATGATGCTTTGCAGATATTTGAATCTAATTTTTAATCTGCCAACATGGAGCTGCAGTTGTGCTCGAGATAATAGTTTTGTTTGAGTTATCTTTTAGTGTGTTTCTTGCCAATGGAGTCTTTAAAAACCCTAAACTTCAAACTTTTATAACGACATTAAATTGTATTAGTCTTGTGTAACAAGGCCCATTAGTATTATCTCTTCGGCTTCTTTATGACATTGAAACCCTTAATTTATCGAGAAGGGGAATAAAGCACCGCCTAAAGCCACCACGTTTTTTCTTTTATTTTCTTCTACGGTATTGCAATGCTTCGGGTCAATATCTGACAACCTTCGATTTCTTTTTTCTTTATCTGCTGTTGCTTTTCACTTTTCTTCAACTTTATCGCAAGTTGGGATCAATGACCTCATGGAAGAGCTATCTTATTGTTTGAGGATTGTTGTGCTTTTGATACCTTATTCTGACCTTTTTGCTTTTGAAAAATGCATTACCTTGGCAATTCATTTTGTGGTCAATGAAAAAAACTAGTGTTTTATTTTGTCTATGATGGGTTGAGTGCTGAGAGCATTTCTGATTTAATAATATGCTTCAACTAACTATGCGTCTGATGAAGGGCAAAACTTCAGTTGAAGGGTTTAATCATAACTTATATTCGAGAAGTTGAACGTAAAATTGCAATTTAATGTGTTAATAAACTTCTATATTTGAAGTTTGGATTTTAATAAAGAGCAGTGCTATATCAAGCATCGTGAAACAGCGACAAATGTCACTTCATTAAGGTACACAACACTTCGCTTTCTCCACATTGAACTTGGCTTAATAATCCATCACAGTGGGTTCGGGATAATTCACTAAGAGGATTCTATTCTATTCTCGCGTGAAACATATTTCCCTTTAATTAATCTCTGCAACGATTTTCGTTTCATTCTTTAACTTGGGAATTTTCTTCAACAAAAAACGACCGTATCTATTAATCTCTGCAACTATTTTCGTTTCCCTTTAGTATATTTTAATCCCTGTGAAATGTAGATAAACTCGTGTATGATTTGTAAAATAAAACTTCAGCTTTCGCTAACTGCCATAAAAAAATCCACAGCAAACATAAATCCACTTTAAATTATTAAACAGAGAAGTAACAAGAAGCAAAAGAAAATGTTTATGATACAACATAGATTCATCACATTATCAAATTTAAGATCCTATTTGCCTGGAAGCAGCATCAGCAACAAAAGGCAAATAAGGAGTACGGCCCAAAACACAACAACCAACGCTATAAAGAAAGCAAATGATACTGAAAACAAAAACCACAGTATGCAACAAAATCAACAATCGAAACCCTAACCCAGAGCGACCAGGAGAGAAGATCCGTTGAAATAGCATAGGAAGAACAAGTAATACATCAAGTGTGAGTGCTTGCATTGAATTGAATCTAACAAATTGAGAAAAACTAGGGTTTCTAACAATTCCCAAGTAAAGTCCAAAGAAAGCGATGAAAGAAGCGTAAGGGAGGGATCTATAGAAAGCGAGGAAAGGGATAATAGGCTCAAAGAGGAGTGCGAATTTAGGGTATTGAGAAAGGATATAGTGACCGTATTGAAGGGAATTGAAAAATGGGAGTGTGTATGCTGCGATGGAAATTATGCGTTCTGTTGGTTGTGGAGTGGCGGACATAACGACGCCGTTTTGGCGGCGTTTGGGTTTGGATAACGGTGATGTTGTTAACGGTGAGAAGGAAGGGGGTTTAAGGGTACGGAGGGAGAGGTTGGGGGTTTGGTGGTGGTGGTGGTGGTGGTGGTGGATGTGGAGGAAGGAGGGGCGGAGGAGAGCGAGGGATGCCATCTTCTTCCAAATTCTTCGGCTTGCTTGCTTCGTAACTGAACTGCCGCTTCTCTATCTTCTGTGTGTCAAAGTAACGGAACTCAAATGTAGAATTTGTAGGGCTTTTGGCCTCAATGTTCATCCCTCGTTTCTCATTGGGCCCGTTGGGCTTCACTACTCTTTTTTTGGGCTCTTTTTTTTAAAAAATAATTTTTATTTTTAAAAATTTAGGGTTTTTTTTAATACCCCACCCCATACCCATCTACCGCCCACATAATACCTAAAACCCGAAAATACCCATCTAATTATTACCAAAATTTGACTTTTGTCAAGATTCTCTGGTGGGGCCCACGTTATCTGAAAACAGAATTACCTACAAGAAAAGTAAATCCGTTTAGCATTAAATACGCATTACATGAGGCACCAAACGGACGTACCTAAATTCGTTTTGACCAAAACGGAAGTAGGTGTCAAAACAGAAGTAGGTACGCCCGTTTACTTCCGTTATAAAGTCCTTGCTGAGGAGGATGCTTTCTCTTGGGGAGAAAGTCTTGATGGACAATTCATTTCGGATTCTGCTTACAAGGTGTTACAGAACCAGATTCCACACCCTCACTCAAGTGTTTTTGCTAGAATATGGCGGTGGGAGGGTCCTCAGAGAATCAAAGGGCTATTGTGGAAAGCGACTCATGAGGCACTTATAACAAATAGTGAAAGATGTAGAAGCAAATTTGGAGAGCTCGCAATAATTGGATCTTTTCACAAACAACCTGGTCATCCCAGACTATTACTGGAAATCTATTGAGCTATTTGATGTTATTCTCCAAACTAAGAAGAGGTCTGATTTTCTTTTCCCTATCAATCGTGAGAACTGGAGCAGAACTGATACTTGGAGCCCGCCGCCAGGTGGTACTTTCGCCTTGAGCTGTGATGGCTCTATTTCAAATTTAGGGGATGATGCAGGGTGTGGTGGACTTTTTTGCAATGCTTCAGAGGACTTCTTATTTGCTTTCACACATAAGCTGGATCGTTGCTCCATTTTGGAGGTAGGGTTGTGGGCCATTTATCATGGGGTGTGTATATCTTGGGGTCGAGGTTACCACAACTTTGTGGTGGAGTTGGATAGCTCCTTGGCTATTGAGTTACTTACAACCGATACATCTGACTTGCACCCTTTGCATCAACTTATCAGAGGGATTCAGAGCATCTTTACCACTCAAGACAAGATTAGTTAGAAGCATATTTCGAGAGAGGCTAATAAGCCTGCTGATCTGCTAGCTAAAGATAGTCTTACTTGTGATGAAGTTTGTTGTATTTTTGATGATATTCCTCCTCTCTTAACAGTCTTGTTTTCGCTGATAAGAGAGGCTTGACAGTTCATCTTGGATAGTTGTTTTCTTAGGGCTTTATGCCCCTTGTTTTCAAAAAAAATCGCATTATAAAAAGAAATTAAAACTAAAGTTTAGAAGAAAAATGATCTTGTGTCCAAAAAAAAAGAAGAAAAATGTTTTAATGTTTTTATAATAATTACTGATCACTAATAAAAGAAGTTATGTTTTACTTCTGGATGGAACTTTGGATTATTCCAAACTCTTCTCTTAAAAACATTTTAAAATTTATTTTTTTGGGCTTGAAAACTACTTTGAAAACATTTTTAAAATTTAGATTGAAAGAAGATGGGATAGTGCACGTGAGAAGCGAGCAAAGAGAGAGAGAGAGAGAGAGATTGGCAGCTGCGCCCATTCCCACTCATTCATCTCAGTCTCCCACTTCACTTTCAGTTCCATTGATTTCATCGAACATCCATCTTTCTCTCTCTCTCCATGTCTTCCTCTCTGGCTTCGACATCACCTTCTCCTCCTGCAACTGCCACTGCACCTGTCCCCACCACCATATCCGCCCGTCTCTCTCATCCCTCTATCTCTTTCCCTCTCTCTCCTAAACTCAATTCCCTCCGCTTTTTCACCAAGGTACCCCTTTCTCTCCCTCTCTCTCATTCTCCATAATTATCTCCATTTAACTCTTTAATTTAGGTCACATCCCAATTCAATCCCTTAACTATTCTCTTGTCTATCTTGCTAGCACTTTACATACAATAATGTTGAAAATTCAACACTCATTCATATCATAGATTATTATGTATCTTCCATTTAAGTTCCAAAAATAATTGTTTTTTTTTATTTAATTTAATTATTATGTATGTTAGCAGGGATGTCCTCCTACTCATATGGTATTATGCCCCAGGGTTAAGGCTCAGTTAAATGAGGTAACCACTTTTCCTTTCACACTTTCTACGTTTTCAATTATGAATTTGGTTCTTCTAACCTCTGAAGCACCGACATTGACACTTTTGGTAGAAGACGTGTTCAGTGTCCGACACATGTCATCTGACACCGACACTGTCACTTCAATTACTTCCAATTTACAAATTAAAATTTGTGTCTACATGTCCTTGTCAGTGTCGTGTCTGGTGTTTGTGTCTGTGTTGGTGCTTCATAGCTTCTAACGGAGCGTTTTAGAGGAGAAGTAAATGTGAAATTATAATTATTGATTGAAAATTTAGTAGCTTAGGTTGTGACAAAATGCATACATGTATGATATAAACAATAAAGTTGTCAGAATTATGCTACATTTGGTCTAATCTTTTGACTTCAACAAGGTTTCCCTTGATGGTTCCTCCAATGCTGTGCCTCCGGCCAAACGTTCAATTGAATCATCTTCTTCTGTCTTGGCAACTCAAGAACAAATCTCTCAGTTTATTACTCAAGTAGCAAGTCTTGTAAAGTAAGCAGATGATTCAATTTTGCTACTTACTTTTAGTAATAAGTAATAATCATTGTATGCGAGCTTTCCCAACATTTTTGGAGTGAGTCAATTGAATGAAAACCTTCATGTCCAACTTTATACTTCAGGCTTGTTGATTCAAGAGACATTGTTGAGTTCCAGATGAAGCAGAAGGACATTGAAGTAACAATCAGGAAGAAGGAGGCTATGCCTCAACCACAGTATGCTCCTCAACCTGCGGTGATGTATTCACCACCTTCACAACCGGCGCCACCAGCTGCCCAGGCATTTATTTCAGCTACTCCCGCTACTCCTTCCACTTCACCATCAGCTTCTCCCCCTGCTCTCAAGCCACCTAAATCATCACATCCGCCTCTTAAAAGCCCCATGGCAGGGACATTCTACCGAAGTCCTGGACCGGGCGAACCTTCATTTGTGAAGGTAGATCTTCTAGTTGATTATATATTTATCTTCGTATCTTGCTTTTTGGCACCCTTATATGAATGGACTCTTTCTTTAGGTTGGAGACAAAGTAAAGAAGGGGCAAGTCTTGTGCATCATTGAGGCAATGAAGTTGATGAATGAAATAGAAGTAAGTTCCAAGTTTTTATATTTTTATATTGTAATTGTTAGTTTTACCTAACACAATTCACAACTCTTTAAGATGCACATATTTGTTATACACCTACTACCTCTTATTGCATTATTTAAATGTTGAATTTGGTGCTCTAGATCATGTACCAAAGGATGTGTTAGTTTTGTTAACAGTATTTGGGAATTTTTTTTCTTCTATGCTCATATTTGTGATTTTTTTTGTGAGGATTTATTTCACTTAATATCTTTCTTTTTGATATAATCAGTACATGGATAATGCAGCAAAATGTAAACATATCGAAGTTATCAGCACATTTGTAATACATTTTGATCTTCTTATTAAGTAAATTGAGCTAATGAAATGGAAAGATGTTCTAATGTATAAAATGGTCATGGTAACTGCACCCTGATTGTGGATTTCTGTTCTCTGTTTCGCTCTTCAAGCCTTACTGTGTTGTTACTAGGTAGATCATGTAGCATGAACTGCATAATAATGACTATTAGGAATATGTAAGATGGACAGTTATGGACAGTTACGGACAGTAAGTGTTGTTTTGATAGAAGTATATTTTTGGAATTAAAGAAGAGGTACAAAGAAGGAGGATAAGGTATGTCTCTAGGTAGAAGTTAGATTTAGAACAACAACTGAAACTAAAGTGAGGCAGAGAAAGCATTAATACAAGAGAAATGGCAGCGCAGCAGCATACTTTGAACGTTGAAGTTTAGGATTTTCAATTTACTTTGTAGTCTTATTCCTCTATTTTAACAGTGAAACCTTGATTAGGGTGATGCTTGTAAAATTTCTACAAACCTAACTCAGATTGAGTTTCAACAGAGAAATCTTTTTCTGAAAGTTCGTATTGAAGACTGATTGTTAGTAAATCATTACTAGTAGTTGGCAGTATTTATAGGAGCCTAAACTAAGTTTAACTAACTTAATGAGTCAAATAGTCAGTTAGTTAGGTGAGTTAGGTCTATCTTAGCACGTCCATCTTAGCTCCTATGATCTGTAGCAACCCCTATTCCTTTAATACCCCCCCGCAAGCTCAGCAGGGTGTGATGCTTTCTGAAGCGAGTCACAAACTGTGAGGTTGATTCTGAATTCCTCAAATTTGGAAGGAGGAAGAGCCTCGGTCATTATGTCAGCATATTGAGCAGAACTAGGGACATAGGAAACATGTAATTGTTTCTGCAGAACCTTCTCCCTTAAAAAGACCAAGTCCAGTTTCATATGCTTGATCCTGGCATGAAAAACTCAATTGTGAGCTAGAGCAATAGTGCTTTGGTTGTAAGAGAAAACAGTGGGAGAGCTGTAAGGTACTCCCAGCTTAGGAAGAACCAACTGCAACCATAATTCCAAAGTACCAATAGCAAAACCGCAGTATTGTTCCACTGTGCGTGACCTGGAGAACGGGTTGCTTTTTAGCCCTCCAAGAGACAAGACTAGCACCAAGAAGGACATAAGCTCCTGAGGTAGAGCACCAATCATCAAACCTGATGAGGACTTCCTCACACCAAAACCTGACACAGTTAGGAGTTAGGTACTTAGGACCATCCTTACATTGGCTATTTCAAGAGGTTGGAAGCTCCAACAGCCGGATGTCAACAGTGTCTTCCTAAATGGCATCCTTGAAGAAGAAGTTTATAAGGTCCAACCCCTAGTTTTGGAAGCTCCTGAATTAGTAGTTACACAGCTACAGCCTACAGGGGTGTAATCCCCTGTTAGCACATCTATCTTAGCTCATATGAGCTGTAGCAACACTTGTTCCTTTAATAAGACCGTTTTCCATGAAATAAGTACTAATCGGAAAAAAACTGATATCAAAGTAATAAAAAATTAGGAAAAATCGACTGAGCCACATAAGGAGGAGAGAGGGACTATATGGGTTGATCTATTGCTCTGCAGCATCTTTGTTCTTTTTGTTTTCTTTGTTCCTCCTCTCTATAGTAGCTCCTTCCTGCAATATTCCTTGATATGCTATATCATAAAATATGAACAGGTTTGTTAGTATTATTATATTGGGATTCAGAGTATTTTTAAAGTTCCGTGCAGTTCGTTTACACGTGTTTAGTTTTTGTTAAGGTACTGGTTCTTACCATACATATAATGAATTTTGTAGCAATGAAGTTTACTCAAGCAGAATAGAAAAAAATACAGAATCACGCTAGTAGTTATCTTCTCAACTTATTCCTAAGGAGGAAATAGCTTGTATATTCATTATAGTTCATGACATCTGGTACTTAAAGGCTAAAGCAGTACTGATTCTACTACCGAAACCAATCAGACACATAAGTGTATTATTTTAGTTCAGATAGGTACACTTCACTGTTGCAAGTGTAAAGTGCGAAAACTGATTGAATCATTTATTGATTCATTATGGTTAGACATTTCCATACAATAAATTTTTCATTCAAACAAGTGCATAAATATGCTTAAATTTGATTTCTAACTTCTAATAACTATAGAATGCAAAAAATATAATCAACAACAGATATACTAGTTGTAGGAATTTTTATTTTGTCTTGATGATCATGTGGCATCTGTCTATATACAGGCTGATCAGTCAGGAACTATAGCTGAAATCCTTGCTGAAGATGGCAAGTCTGTAAGCGTTGACATGGTGAGTATATTCTGGACCTTCTTGACTAATACTCACTAACTTACCAGTCGTTATAGGTTTGATATATTTTGTTCCCTTGCAGCCCTTATTTGTGATTCAACCGTAGAGCTGACCAAGTATTCGAGTAGATGGACGATAATCCGCAGGTCTTGGTAGTTGGAAAATGTGAGGCGCATCATTTCCCCCAACCCCCAGGTAGAGGAAGTGTAGGAGATTTTGTTTTGAATTGGGATGGTACAGTTGAGAAGATCTACTCGTTTAAATTGAATTTACCCCCTCCCCCTATTTTCCATTTCTACATGGTTGGACTATGTTTTGGTGGACTTTTCTTTTTGGTTTCAACTTTCAAGTTGATGTGTGTGATATTAATTAAAGTCTTCAGTTTTTTTGTGCTTCATTGGATAACTCAATAAGGAAGAGATGGTTTGAACCATTTTGGAATGAGTGTATAAAATTCCAAAATGAGATAAATCTGTCTAGCAGTAATCAGAAAACGGCAGTGTGTTAACAAACGTGGGCCTGATACTTAATAAGGCAAGATAACAAGCAATTAACGAAGTTAGATGGGAAAGAGAACTATTTTTTTTAATGGATTATCATACTTTTAAAGGCAAAATATCTTTTGGGTCCCTTAACTTATTTATTTGTAACGAATCGGTCCCTTAACTTTTTTTTTGTAACGCATAGGTCCCTTAACTTATTTATTTGTAACGAATAGGTCCCTTAACTCTTTTTTGTAACACATAGGTCCCTTAACTTTATATTTTGAAACGTATAGGTCCCTTAACTTTTAAAAACGTAACACCGTCGCCCCTTAAAATCTCTCCCTTAAATGAGTTAAAAGGGGCAATAGTGTTACGTTTTTAAAAGTTAAGGGACCTATGCGTTACAAAATATAAAGTTAAGGGACCTATGCGTTACAAAAAAAAGTTAAGGGACCTATTCGTTATAAATAAATAAGTTAAGAGACCTATGCGTTACAAAAAAAAGTTAAGGGACCTATTCGTTACAAATAAATAAGTTAAAGGACCTGGAGAGATATTTTGCCTACTTTTAATCTTTTAATAAGTTCCTAACCATTATCTGTTGTTAACTTTGAGGCTTAATTGTACTTTTGATTCCGCAGGTAACACAATTGTACGATTTTGGTCCATTATGTTCTAATTGTACAAATTATATATGTTGTTCAAGTCTCGCCATTTGTGTAATTTTGGTCCATAGGATTTTAATTGAGTCATTAAAGTATCACAAATGTGCGATTTTGACCTATCAGTAGTCGTTGAAATCGTAACTTAAAAATGCCGTAAGTTTTTTTTTATTATTTAAATTAATACACAAAGTAACATGTCAGCTAGACCAAATTATATGTCAGGTCATACCCGCAAGTGATACAACATGCTTTTTTTGGTTAGAAATCCATCGGCAAGAGGGACCAAAATTGCACAATCACAGCAATTGGAGGATTCTATCTACGAATTGGAACACGAGAGAACCAAAATTGCAAAATCATAATATTTGAAAGACTTAATTTGAGTGATCAAAATCACATGATTTTGATACATGAGACTAATTGTTGTTTAAGGACAAAATTTAGGTGTGTTCCATAATTGTGGTTTATGCTGTTTTTCAATCACGTTATGACACGTGTACTAGTTTTTTAAAAAATAATTAAAATATATTAAAAAATATAAATAAATAATCTACATACCATGATGTGATTGAAAACAGCACCAAATACACATATGGAATCACACTTAAGTTTTTTTTTTTAGTTTAAACTTATCATCATATATTCGTCAAAAAAAACTTGTGATCTTATTTTTGCTTTTCACCTTGAAATTCAATATTTTCATTTCTAACTAACACCCCAAATATTGTCAAAAAAAACCAACACCCTAAATAAATGGACACAAAACAAAAGAGATAAAAAAAAAAAAGAAAAGATAATTCAATTAATTAATTAATTAATTATTTAAATATGTTTTTCGTCCTTGTAAAAATTGTAGCGACTTATTTTAAAAACATGTATATTTGGAGAGACGAAAAACAGCATATTTAAACCTTAATTAATTTATTCACTTACGGTTTGGTAAACCAAGGAAAGGGAAAGGAGAGAAATTCCAACACTCCAAAATCTCTGGTATTTCCTTTCTCTCTCTTTCTCTCCGTTAATCTTCGATGGCTATGGCCGGCAGGGTTTCAATTCTGCCATCGAATCTTATTCTCATCGTCGTAATTTTGAGCTTATCATGGTTATCTTCAACGGCAATTGCTTCAAATTCAACGACAATATACGATGAATTAAAGGCACAAGGTCTTCCCGTAGGGATTTTACCAAAAGGAATAACGCGATATGAAATCAACGGTAGCAGTGGTGAATTCGAGGTATGGATGGAAGAATCATGCAACGCTAAATTCGAAAACGAGGTTCACTATGATTCAAATATTAAGGGAACCCTTGGTTTTGGTCAGATCGGGGAATTATCTGGTGTTTCTGCTCAGGAACTTTTTCTGTGGTTCCCTGTTAAGGGAATTCGTGTTGATCTACCAAGCTCTGGTCTTATTCACTTTGATGTTGGTGTTGCTGATAAACAATTCTCTTTGTCCCTTTTTGAAGACCCTCCTGATTGTAACCCTCAGGTTAGTTTTTTTCATCCATATTTGATTTTTAGATTTTTTTTTTCTGTTTTGGGTATCTTAAATTCATGATTCTTATATTTGGGTGTCTTAAAGTTATGATTTTTTGTTGGTTGGGTATTTGAAATTTATGATTTTTTTGTTTAGCAAAAATGCAGTAGCTGTTTATGTTAGTCCATGAAAATTGTAATGATAGAAATTATAGTATATGCTAATTTTCATGATGGCAATTGGGTTTTAACATATGATCTCAAGAAAACAAACCATGTGCCTTGTCATTAGCCAATTTTAGTAGCTTATACCTGTGTTATTTGGATATGCATCTAGTCCTTCAGATTGTTTTTTGTTGCTCAGGTTCCCAATGTGAAGATTAATTTGATTTGACTAAAATAGTTTTGTTAATACAAACACATGTGATCATAATTTACAAAAAGACTTGTGAGTTGTGATCATAAAAAAAAAAAAATTGTTTCTGTCTCCATCATAATATATTCTAATCCCTATATTAGAATACCAACAAAAACATCTTTAGTAGAACTCAAAACAAGTCTCAGCTCTATACAATATAGCCAACAATTAAAAAACATCTTTACTAAATTAATGTCTAATACTAACTGGTTCAGTCTCTTCTCCCTGGTTACCATCATCCAGAACAGACATAGCTTTTGACGAAACTTAGGATACTTTTGGGACACATTGGGAAGTATCCAAAGAGCATACAAATTGTATCCATAAAAGAAAGAAAAAGTCAGGATGCTTTAACGACATCCAAGAGAAGTATGCAAATATCGATGTTTGATTCGAGCTCGACATGAGTAGTTTTTCTTTATGGAATATCCACGCTTCATATTCAAATTATCATTTAGAAACAAATATGGCCGGTTTTAATATCTTTCAAAAACTTATTCTTTCCTTCTTTTGTTGGGTATTTGAAATTTGTAATAAATTTTGATATCTATGATTAACTCGGTTTTCGATTTATTCAGGCTAATGCTGAAGATGGCTATCATGTGTTGAGGGCTGCTTGGTAACTGGTAGAAGATAAGCATGTTGCTGCATTTCAGAATTCTAGATCAATCTGCTTAATTGCCAATCTGTGCCTGTGGTTGGTCTTGTTATATTGTTTCTGGACAGTCACGGTCTTTATCCGTTTCTGCTTGGATTGAATCAATCGCCTCTGTCAAGGGACAAAGGGTGACAATTTTGGTGGTCAGCATTAAGCAACATTGGCCTGTGGTTTTGGCAAAGTCTTTGTTAGACAGGGATTTTGGATCAGGTTTGGTTTTGCTAATAATGATCCATGGTATACCAAGGTTTTAGTGTCTGTATTATGGTTTTGTCATTTTTGCATATAAGTTTTTCAGGCTTGTGTTGTGTAGACTCTACTATTTCAATGAAAGACAGCATAATATGCTGCTGGTTCTTGAATTATTGAGTACCCTTTTGTGTTTTTATGGAAACCTTTTAGGTGACACGGTCCGTTTTGTCTGTATTTTTGCCTAGTAAATTGCTGGTTCAATTCATGCTTTGATTAGGGGGGTTTTCTCTTCTATTTTTGGACTCTGGTAAGTCATTTTTTTTACACAAGAAAACTCTGGTAAATCGTTGGTTGTTCCTAAGGTATTCTAAATTTCCAATTCAGCATATGTTCTGGGATGGTTCTACACAGAACAAGACATGTTTGTGTAGTGTGTTCTTTCTATGGACCGTAGGTGGTGAATATCTAAGATTATGAATCAGAGATCAACTGAATATCCAAGTATTTTGAGATTCTCATGTTGGTTTTGACATATCAAACCAGAGGTTATCAATTTTTTAGATTGAAATTATGTTTTAAAACCAATTTTATGTCAAAGATTAACCAATATCTTATTGAGGCCTTTCTTATGGGTAAAGATCCTCTCAATTTCCTAAAAGAAATTGAGGGTTAATTACTAAAGTTTTGGGTATATAAAAATACGCATTCCTTAAATATGCGACATACATATATTTTACATTTATGTCCATTAGTATAACAAACTTTGATAATTTTAGGAAATTGCGAAGATCTCTACCTCTTTCTTATGGATTTCATCTGTACTCTTGCTAATAAATGATCATTCAAGTGACATGGAAAATATATACCACAATTGTGAAAAAGAACGGTTTGTAAAAAATTACTATTGGCCAGCAATAGTACTAAATTTGTCATGAGCTACAGTGACCATAAATTAGCATTGCTACAGTCCCTACGGGCATAATTCATCTATAGTCAATTTGAGGTGACGTTGTTGGCATCCAAGACAATTTTTGCTCCTCATCTCAAATCTATGGTCAATATCTTTCTGGCGAGATTCATGATCTGTTTTCATGGCACATGTTTGTATAACACGTAATGATAAGCCATTATACCTTCGTTGAAAGAAATGGCTAGTGGGACCTTCAAATATTGCAGGGTAGTAATGTGTTGTGGAGAGAGAAAACTCGCATAGAAGAACATGTCTAAAAAGTTCTACACAAGTACACATGCGTGCAATCATTTCTCAACTTTATATATTTTGTAATAAACAAATAAATAATAATAGATTAGATATATAGATAATAGATAATAGATTTGAGCTATGGCCTGGGTGGATGGATACAACTGAATTTCGGACCGTTTTGTTCGAATTTCGAAAAGGATAGAATCCTAATGCATAGTGAACAATCAACATTGTTCCACGCGGTTGATATATAAAAATTGCCAATTTGCCAGTGCACCTTTGTATTTACGGGGATTGGATCTTTGTATCAGGGGAAGTTTTTGCTCTTTAAGAACTTCATTTCTTTAAAGGAAACATCTGTAATATAAGGCCATGCTACAAATGATTTACATGGAAACGATTCCGATCATATCAAACAAATACCTCAAAGGATTGATGTCTATTCTGCTTGGAAACAATTCCGATCATATCAAACAAATACCTCAAATGACTGATGTCTATTCTGCTTGGTGAGACGGTGGCTAGCAGATAAACCAGTGAGCCTAAAACTATTAATTTACAATGCGCTACCCTTTCCAAGACAGAATTGAAGTATTCAACTGACATCATGTCTCAGCATCGTTGTCAAAATAAAAGAAAGTGACGTTAATGAACTTCTTTTCTCTCCTACGCATGTAGTAAACAATGTTTTTACTGTGTGGTAACACTCTTGGCAAGATTACGAGGCTGGTCGACATTAAATCCCCTCAGCACAGTGAGATGATATGCCAGTAACTGCATTAGAAAGAAATAATTTGTGGAAATATATACCACATGTGAATTTTCATTTTTAGAATGCATAAGAAGAAGCTAGCCTATTCATATTTAAGGTGGTAAGAAGGAAATATAATGGCAAAATTTGCATGAGAAATCTAGACAGCGTTACTTGTACTCAAATGAGAAAATACCAAGAAGCTCATGAAATAATAATGAATAGAAAATCACTGTCGACATACAGTTGAGATTGTGTTTATTTATATAAAGACAGTTAAACAATAGAATCTTTGACACTAACATTGAAATATATACCTTTTTAAATGTATGTAGTAATGTTGTAAGGATAAAAGAAAGCAGAGTAAACAGGCTCAAAAGAAGGTTGTAAGCATACCTGTAATGGAACTACGTTAATTACAGGTTGAAGACAGTCCACGACCTGTGGAACTTCAATTGCCCTACAAGATTCACCAGGGCTTACAGAAGCTGCATCCCCTTCTGAACACATAACTATTAGGCGACCTTTGCGGGCATGAAGTTGCTGAATAACAGACTGCTGTTTGCTGCATAATGTAAGAGATATCAATCAATATCAATGATTCAATATGAAACTCCTATTTTCAGAACATGAAGACATTTAACAGCAATACAATACAACCAACCTGAAGCAAACATCACGTGTGGCTATAACAACAATTGGAAGATTTTCATCGACTAATGCCAAAGGCCCATGCTTCATTTCACCGGCGAGTATCCCTTCACTATGCATAAGTGCCACTTCTTTTACTTTCAAAGCTCCCTCTAGAGCAGTTGCATAGTTGTATCCTCTCCCAAAGACAAGAAGAGACTGCTCATCAATCAATAACTTAGCTAGATCCTTCATCTCTTGATCAAGCTTCAGCACCTCTCTGACGTTGTCTGCAATTCAACATTTTAATTAGATTACTTCTATTACTTCTATAATTGGTCAGCTAACTTTATGTGGCATTTGCTACAGTATTCGAAGGATTCCTCATAAAAAAAGATAATTTTTAGCTTGATTGAAGTTGTTTAGAATTCCTGAAGTTCTAACATCCTTATTTAATTCTGGTCATAAAAAGTTTAGGAGGTAAAGTTGCTCCATTCCAAGTGTGCCTTTTGTAAGAACAAAGCTCAATTGCCACAAGCCCCAGTGCGAGCTTTGTTATTAGAAAGCTTTTGGTAGATGGTGTTTGAACCTTAAAATATAGCCAACTCACAACAACAATCAAAGCTTTTTCCCATTAATCAATGTCATAATACCCTGGTATGAATCATATCCAAAGATGAGCATTTAACTCTAAATCTATCTTAATGATTTGACTCCTAGTCTTCTTTAATCTCTCTCTCTCTCTAGACACACACACACACACACACACACATATATATATATATATAAATACATGATACATATATTATATATTTCTAATTAAAATATTCTTCATTCTATGTACTTGACCGTCCTTATTGGTATTTCTATGGGTTTTCTCAACTCATGCCCAACTAAGACAAGATTCTAACGTCTTTTCAACAGTAGTTTCTATCTCTACTTTAATATTCTGATGCTATCTAGTCTTGTGTGACCAGTTATCTCATCTCAACATTGCTGATCTTTTTTTTTGTTGGTTTTTAATTGCCCACCATTTAGTTTCATACAATGTTGAGTCTTATAGCTGTGCGGTAGCATTTTTCCTTTGAGCTTAAGAGGTACTTTTTATCACAAAAAATTTATACTTGAAGCATTCCTTCATTTCATCCACTTTGCCTGGATCCTATAGTAAACATCATCCTTTATCTCAATGGATGATGGACCTGAGGTAACTGAAACGTGAGATTTGTTACTCGGCATGTTCTCCACATTTCACCTCTAAACTAGTATTTGTGTCATTGTGAGCTTCTTGCTAAGCTTATATTCCATATTATTTAGGCAAAAACCGTGAGTTTCTAAACATGTACAAAATTACTGTAAGATTAGAAACTCACCTGGCAGGTCATAAAGACCATCAACAATTGCCTCTCTTCTCGCTTGATTGGAAATAGTATCGCCTCCAATTGCTAGAGCCAACATGGCCATCACTACTATCTGGCTCGTGTATGCCTATAACAGTTGTATATGTGTAAGTAGACCATAGTTTAAATCAATAATATAGGACAACATAAAATGAAGTGAAGAAAACGACATGCTTTAAATGCAATATTTACCTTGGTACTTGCCACACCAATCTCAGCACCAGCATTTATATGAACACCACAATGTGTATTTCTTGCTATTGCACTACCAACAGTGTTTGTTATCCCAACACATAATGCACCATTATCTAAAGCATATTGCAGTGCAAGTAGAGTGTCTGCTGTTTCACCAGATTGACTAACAAAAACGGCTGTATCTTCTCGGTATATTGGTCCCTCACGATCCAATAAATCACTGGCAATTTCCATGGTAACAGGAATACCTATAATCCAATGTATAGAATACAACATTATAACAGCATATTTTAAAACTTAAAAAGTTGAAGTCATACAGTACTGACCAGAAAGTTCTTCCAAGACGGGTCTAGCTGCCAAAGCAGCGTTGTAACTTGTGCCACAACCAATGAAAACTATCCTTCTACTTCGCCTAATGGTTTTGAGGTGATCCTTCAGTCCACCCAACAAAACAGACTTAGATTTACTAGAACCCCGACGTATGAGCCTCCCCCGCATTGTTGTTGTTAGAGACTCTGGTTGTTCATGGATTTCCTTCTGCATATAATGCTCATAATGTCCTTTATTTATCTGCTCAACCTCCATCTCAAGAACAGATAATGCACGTCGCACTGAAGAAGCTTTGGAGAGAGAAGGAGAGTGTTCACCCTTGTCATTGTCATACTTCAGAATAGAAACCCCACCATCCTGACACAACAATTTCCAGTTCCAAGTAAGAACAATATCTTTTCAAATTGACATGATTATAACTAGCACACAAATACATACCATATAAAACATACAGTAACTGAATGATATAAGCTATTATCTTATCATGCAAGAAAGGAAGGAGTTTAATGGACAGATGAAGCGGGTCACCAAGAAATCATGAAAACAATCTTTGCACGAAATACATCATTCTTATGGAAATATTTGCGAGTCAGATTACTATATTTTTTTGTGGTTTAAAGTGTGGCAAGTAAACATAAAAACACATCAACTTACAAGCACTACATTGAAAAGGAGTGTGCTGTATCTACCTTGAGATGCAGAACTTCACCATCCTCAATAACTAGCACTTTCTTAGTATGCTCAACCACAGCATTGGCATCACTGGACAAAAACAGTTCTTTAGGTCGTCCATCTTTTGATAAGAATTTGTTGTCCTCAAATGCCGAACCATTATCCTTATTTTCTGTCAATTCCTGAAATTATACCAGTAATTACATTAACTATGAAAAAATTACACTAAATTAAAAGGTTATAGTGAACTACTTGATAGAAAGCGAAGTTCACCATAGTAAACGAATGACGATTCTGTAATGAATTATAGAAGGATTCGTGGTTTAATAACCAGCTTTTCCTTTTTCCTAGCCCCCGCTTTATTCATTCATACTTTATGCATCATCACTGCATTTGCCGTTGTTTTGCTCACTTTTAATTATTGGCATTCCACAATTTTTCCATACATTACTGAAAAGTATTATTCAAAAATCTTGATAATATGACTCCACAGCTATCCCATTGGTGGATAGTAGGATACGGACTTAAGACAAAGTTGGAGTGAATTCCGCTAGGTCCTATTTCCTGTTTGTTAACGGGAAAACTTTGCTTGTGCTATCCTCCTTTAGAAGTCCAAAGAGTGAATCTTTCATTTGGACTACAGTGGCAGTTAGGATTAATAAAAATGACTTGTTGAAGCCTTGCAGGCCACCGAAAACTCTCCTAATGTTGGCCCATGTATTTCTCATGGATGTATTAGTTTTCATATTTCTTCTTCTGTTGAAAAGTGATCTTTTAGGCTTGTTAGGGTGCTCAACTAATGGATATTTTGGAGGGTTTTGTTTGACTTAGAGACGTAAGACCAGAAATCATAGCTATTCTGACTCAGTGTAAAAACTCAAAACATGTCTTATTTTCTCCTCTGCTTTGTACTTCTTTATTTATCTGCACAAAACAAATATTTCTTCTTATATCTGAAACGCATGGTTGGGGTGGTTGTTGGGGGGGGGGGGGGGGGGGGGGGGGGGGGGGATGGATTCAAAATATAAACTCTCAGTAGTAAGGTTTTTAGTTTTTCAGCTATCGGAAATAAAGACTACCAGTGTTTACACAATAGATTTATTTCCTATGAATGGCATCTCAGCATCTCTCTTGAGCAGATGATGGGTAGTTGGACTTATCATAAATTATTAATAAATTACAATTAATAATCAATATTTAAGAGGAGGGCTTGTTTTAAAAAAACAGGAGAAGGGAAGCCAATAAGCTTGTTCAACAGTAGCATTGTCAATGGCATGAAAAATGAGTTATTCCCTTCCCTATACTTTAAAATAATCATAATTTTAGCTCGATCAGCAAGGCAGTGTAAGGGTGAAACTTAAGCTCCAATCTAAGCATTTTTAAACAAAAAGTCTGACAGCATATACTGGCTAGAGTGCTAATATATATTATCAACAATTGGCCCATTTTCACGTCTCAAGACATTAAATGCCAACCAAAGCAACCATATTCCTCAAGAGACCATTAGGCTCTCTGAAAAGCAGAATGCCAATCAATTTTGATGTAGGTCACTATTCTAAGAAACTCAACCACTAAATAGCATTCAACTTACTTTAACACCAAGGAGCAGTGGACTACCACGCTTGCAAGCAATCAATTCATTAGGATAATGTAGACTTTTGAAAATAAGTGCATAAGCTCCTTCAAGATGCCGCATAACTTCCAAAACAACTTGACTGAAGGTAACAACCTGACCACCTGCAACACCATTAGAAAACTACTCGGTTAACATCACCCACAATGGCACTTACACACCTCTCCCTGATGATAAGTCAAAAAGGTAGGTCAGATATAAACCTACAAAAGCAATTGCTTTCACCTGCATCAACTCAAGCTCCAAAGCATGCATGTTTATCACATTATTGCTAACCAAACGGCAATATCATTTTTATAAAACAAATTCATAAAAAATTAACATTTCGGCATTAAAATGGAATCAATCATGCTTTATCTCCACCCTCTTTCTTTACTCTTTACAATTTAACAATTAACAATTACACCAACAGAATATAATGAAATCAATCATGCTTTAGTTTCAGTCCATGTTACCAATAGCCGTCATATATACCTCAACCCTATAAGTTTCATATAAATCAAACATTCATCAATAAAAAAATTACCAGCAGCTTCATTTGCTTTGTCGTAAACAAACTTAGCAAGCTTGGGAATGACTTCTGTATCCGTTTCCGATGTAAAGGTGAAGCCATGTCGAAGCAGTGTTTCCTTCAAAACCTAAACACACAACCATAACCACATGATCAGGCAAAACTGTACCACAGTATACATCTACAAGGCAAAAGCAAAAAGAGTAAATGCAATGCAAGTGTTAGTGATTTAGTGTTAGTGAATTATACCTCATAATTAGTGATAACTCCATTGTGAACAACCAAAAATTCATTTCCAGGACCCGAAGTTTGGGGATGACTGTTCCGTGGAGCAGGTTCACCATGTGTAGCCCAACGCGTGTGCGCAATTCCAGCATGAGTTCCGAAACATTCCTCTAAGTTCAAATCTATTTCACCAACTTCTGTTTCATCAAATTGAACACATAATTGCATTGGCGATTCAGCAAACATCGAAGATTCAAAACAAAAAAAAAAAGCAAAAAAAGAAAAAGAAAAGAGGAATTAGACCTTGATAGACGGATTTAACGAGGGACTCGATGTTTCCTTCTTGACGGAAAACAAGGGGAGGAGAGGAAGTTGAATCGGAATCGGAGAAGCATTGAGGTTCAGAAGAATCGATCGCGATTCCGGCGGAATCGTAACCGCGATATTCTAACCGCCTTAAACCGTTGAAGAGGACTTGCAAGATGTAACTTCTTTCTCTTTTCACGTTGTAATTCAGATACGCAAATATCCCACACATTTTCTTCTCCTCTTCTTTGCTTCAAGTTTTTTTTACTTCTCTTTCGCTCTTCTCTTTCTTTTAAATTCAAAGCCACGCTCAAAACACAGACTCAGTTTTATATAGGAGCTATAGATTTAGGATTTAAGAAATTACAGTATTAGTAATAGTAGTAATAATTATTTTGGTATAAATTGGATTTCCCACGGAGGCTAATCCCTCAAATCGGATAGGACTACAATGAGCGCCAAAGCTCTTAATATTATTGCCTCAGATCTTACCTATCATCTCATCCGAATGGTATCGAGTAATAGAAGTAATAATTTGAAATAATTAAATTCTTAAATTAAATAATGATTTAAAATTTTAATTCTGCGTTGCGCCCAAACTATTTGACTTGATGTTACACGAACAAATCAGCAACTTCCACATCTCAAATCTGCTTCATTTCCGATTGCGCCTCCCAGGAAGGGAGGAACGGCTTCTGTAATTTTCAATTCTCTTGTTACGCGGAAGGGGGTATTTTTGTCATTTTGAACTGCATCAGTGTTTCTGACGTGGCAGTATCTTGTTGGATGGATGTAGTCAAAGTTCAGAACCCCACAGTCTTCAATATTTTTACAGGTAATTCTGGTTGGCTGGCCCTTTTCCTCCACTAGCCCACTATTTTTTGGTATCGGACTCTATTTGGGCTCTTAATCATTTCGCTGGCCAACACTCTTTTTGACGTAGGCGGAAATCGAATCCGAGAGCAAACCGGATCGATCCCCACCACGTCTCAGCAGAGCCTGAACCACTGGGCTATGAGCCACTAGCCCACTATTGCGTTGCGTGTTTCCCTTGAATTAATTAAATAATTAATTATTAATTAATTAAGTAAAGAATCATATCCAAATCTCTCTCGTTTACTTTAGCAGCAGCACATCACATGATTGGCAGAAGGACACCATTCGTTTTTCTCGTGTTGCATAATAAAATACTCCGCATAATTAGATACAAATGACCTCCACAAATAATGTACTAGTATTTTGTATAATTTGATTGATAAAATTTATAACTAATGAAGATGAATAATAGTATTTTCTGTAAATTTTTTCATAAGATATAGATGTTCTGTTGGAACATTGATGTTGGTGAATTGAAAAAGTGTGGACTTCACACTTTGGTTTGGGGCCAAGGGGTACCAACTTTTGTAAATGGGAGAGTAGTGTAATTTCTTTTTTGCGAACATGATTATTTTATTTTATTTTATTTTGGTGCGTTGCTCGCTAATGATGGAGCTTGGATTAGAGGTTTTGTATCATGGTCTCTCTTTGGCTTAGGAGAATGGTACACATCAACTCTAGTGCTACTCCGACTCTCTTCAGGTCATCTCTGGTGCTATTATTCAAAATATCAAGGACTTGATTGCTAGGAACTGGATTGTTCATGTCTCTCATTCGCTCAGGGAGGGTAACACATGTGCGAACTTCTTGGTGAAGCTTGGTGCTTCTTCAGACTCCTCCTGGATTGCTTTGGATCATCCTACTTCGAGTCTTCTGAATGCTCTTCTAGCTGATGCTAATAGAGTTTCCTTCCCTAGGCTATAATTTCTTTTTCGTTGTTTCTTTTCCTCTTTGTTTCGCCCTTTGTAACCAAAATAACTGTTATTAAAAAACTGATAGTTGAAATCTTCTGCAATAATTAGAAAAAAAGCTACTTAGGGAGTTGGTAGCCCAAATATAGATTAATAAAAGGTCTTAAATTATTTACTTATTTATTGCTCAAAAACTAAATTATTTATTATTTTTTCCAACTTAAATTATTCATTTAAACCATCCGGATAGTATATTTTGTTCTTATCAAAAAATAATACATTTATTAGGAAATTGTCCTAAAAGCCATAGTATTTCATTTACACTTGTTTTCTAATGAGAATCCGCCCCCTTTCTCAGCTATATTTCCATCTATATGAGAAAGAGAAACGATTAAGATATTCTCAAGAGTCACACCATTCAAGGAATTATGTTACAATAAAATGAAATAATTGTCATTCCTCACATAGAGGAATTATGTTACTAACAAAAATACAATAGAGTTCATTTAAGTTATTTAATTGTAACAAATTAGTCATTTAAGTTTTTTTTTTGTACGACTTAAGTTCTTTTTTTTTTGGCTGAAATTGCCTGATTCTCATTAAAAGGGCAAGGCCCAAACCAGTACAATCATACATTGTCAACATAGGCTCAATAGCCTGAGCAATCCAAGGGACTTACGACGCAGCGGCCCAACAAGCTTAAGATTTAACCAATTAAGTCCAGAGACTTAGCACATTAAGGGACTTACAAATCACTATGCCCTTTGCTAAAGCGCAACAGCTACCTAAAAATTAAAATAACAACTCAATTCTAAACCAGCAGAATTCCAAGCTATGCATCAAAAGACCAAACTGCCCCTCTTAAATCGGTTCGACCCAACCGTTCGAAGCCACAACCCAGTTACCACCATCAACCACAGAGACCAACCTATCATTTGAAAGACAGCAGATCCACAAGGAAAGCGAGGGGAGAAAACCGAAAAGTCCAGGACTTTCACCGTAAATAGTGACCAACCGACCACGGGATCTCCTGAACCAGACAACTAGGCAAAACCGAAATACATCGGAGGTGGGAACGAGGCAAGGATAATCTAAGCCAAAGGCAAGGTAAACCGTAGAGAAGGGGTTGCAGGGCAACAGACTGAGAAGTGGGGTAGAGAGGTGGGTTGTTGGATCTGAGAAACAGTGGAGTGGACGAAGCAAGAGGCGGTGGTTTTGGTGGAAATGCACGGTGGACGGAGATGAAGGTGGAAGCCGATGGGAGGAAGAGGAAAGGTGGAGATGAATGGAGAGGGAGGTCGGCACTCTTGGATGAGCGAACGCAACCTAGCATAGCTAGGAACAAAGCGCTGGGCGCAACTTATTGAGGCTACTGGTACCTACAAAACGAAAGAGGAAGAGGAGGAGGGGGAGCTCCGGCGACGGAGGAGGGAGCCCCCCCTTTGGCGGCTGGATCTGTTGTGTCTAGGGAGAGAGAGCGTTAGGGTTTTTGATAGGCTTTTTTTTGTGTTGCCGTATTGGACCATGCGCTTGTACGACTTAAGTTCTTAGTTACATTAGGTTTACACCATTAACTTTTTTTTTTCATTTTCAGTTCCAAACAAAGCCCATATAACATTAACGGTGATGACATGTCTTTAACGGAGTCTAAGGTGTTGACATGTCAAATCCAAATAGACTTTTAAATTAATAACTATATTTTTAATTAATTTTTTACTAAAAATAAAAAATCCCAAATTCGAGATGCACTACGGTTCTTCATCCCATGAACTCCACTTCAAATCCAGAAAAATCTTTAGATCTGGAAATTAAAATCAATAATTGCAATACTTCAAAATCTAAAAAATGGAATTAAGCTTAAAAGGAAGGAAAGAGATGCCCAGAAAAATATCGATTGTGACTTTGTTTCTCTCTAAAAAATGGAATCAAGCTTAAATTAATAACTAGTCATTTAAGTGCTTAGCATGGCAATAAGCAACAAAATGAATGTCAATATTCTTCCAATTAACACTGTGGAAGTTGAAGAAAACACTGTGGAAGCTGGAGGAAAAGAAATAGTTTGTGTACCCACTTTATATACAGACCCAGTTTCATCATCCTTCACTTTAATGCTTATAGAGCCTACACAATCAACAAGAAAATTCTAAGTTAATTGACTTCTCTTTCTCTAATTCATAAATCTTTACAAGACATGAAAATGATAACAAAAACAATCTCAGATGATATATAACTGGAACAACCTTGGATTATAAATAAGTAAGGAACTCACAATTGTAATCGGTCCATCCAATGGCCATTTTTTTAAGGTCATAGACGACTAATTTGTTATTCAGTACCAAATCTGCAATTGGAAATATATGATGTTAATAAATGATATAGTTATCTAAAAACATTATCTAGCGTCAGTCATGTCACATAGAGCAATAAAGGTAGAAGTGAAAGTTCATAATTTAACATAACATATATCAGAAATAGATTAAGTTTTCGCACGATATATCTGTAGATTAAATTATAACTGAAGTTTCATTTCAAACTTTACCCCCAAGAAGAAACGGGTTCGGGACTTTTCCATCCTTAATCGGTGTAATTTTCTACCAGCCAATACACCACATATCGTCCTGGAGGACAATGAAGAGAAAATAATATCAAGAAACAGTATTGTTTAACACCTAAAATAAACTCATTTGTTATTTGACAAATTATCTAGCTGCCACAAAGCTTCGCAAATCAGAAGCTTGATAAAAATACAACCAATAACCAAGTTATCACTCACTTTATAGAAGAACATGTAGTCGTGTGGATAAACTGTCAGAGAAAGCCCTTCAAAGTGAAATTTGACAACTGGAAATCCATCATCAGAACTGAAAAATTACAATGGTTCACAAGTTAAGTGCTGCATGTACCAGACAATAAAAGTGAGCTTGTTGCCTTCTTGAAATAAAGAAACTTCAGTTAATTACCAAAAATACATTTTTATATACCATAATATCATCTGAACAATTTTAGCCTATTCATTATTTCTGCATTTTATAAGAACTAGTCCTTTGATCCCGTGCTTCGCACGGGCTTACGCTAAATTTTGGTAGAAAATTTTTTGTTTTAAAATAATTCGGTTGAAATAAATATTATAAATTTTTCACTGCCTCTTCTTATCTCTCTCCATCACACTTTGTAAATGTGGTTGAAGTTTTTGCAGGAATAAATGTTGCAATGCGGCTCTCAAATAAAAATATAAATACTAATTTAAGTATGCTTCTAATACCTGTTGGTGAGAAATGACAAATCAATTTTAACCACTCGATCATAGCATTTTATAATATATCTGATGGTTAATTTTAGTAATATACTGGTGAGGGACTTTGTCGAACTCTCACCTTAGAGTCGCCCTATTTTTATATCATAAAAAAAGTATTGTTACACACAACTTTTTTTATAATAAAAGCTTGAGTTGCACCTTTCAACAAAAGAACCATGTAGAAAATAATTTCTTAATATTATTTCAATTGTGTTTAGAGTACAAGCACTAATGCATTTAAATAGACTATCCTAAATGTAAATCTAACGGGCCTGATAATTGGGCCGGAAAAATAATTACAAATTATACTATTTACAACATATCTCGTGATACTTTCCTTGTCTATTCATCTAAGATCTTAACTAAATTTGTTAAGTGCCTTCTCTTTTTGTTCAGGGGTTTGGTGAGTTTATGGACTTTTTACACTACAAAAAAATCAGGGATTAGCGAGGGAAAATTCTCTCGCAAAATGACCCCAATAGGCTGTTTTTTTGTAGTGTTGGGAGCATTGAGTGTGCATCGACCTCAGATGGCATGCATAAGGTTGACAATAATTACTTATATTAACATAGGAGACAATAATAAAGAAAAAACTGACAACATACTAACGGAGAACAAATTGTTAATATAACAAACCTATTACGTCAATAAATTTTATGTATAGACCTCATAACAAAACGCGACAGTCGTGTCATTTGATTCAACCGAAACATATAATAGCTTAAAGAATATTCTATCTGAGATGTTACGATCTAAAAAAGACAATAATTAGAGTAAAAATCCAAACAAATTAAGTAATCCGATTCATTTTTTTGAAAAGATTAGACAAACAAAGAGGATAACGGATAATATGTGCAAAAAATAATACGGATATAATTAAATATAACGACTTTAGAGACTACTCTATAAAGTATCATTGATTAACAATACTAACATATAATCCAAAGAAAGTAATCCGAATAGTTTTTTTGAAAAGATTAGACAAACTAACAACATAACGGATAATATACGCAAAAAATAATACGAATATGATTAACGACAAAATTTGAAAAAGAAGGGATAAGTGGTAATCAGAGAAAACTCATTAATTATTAGGTCGCATACAAGATTCGAATTCAAGACATTAAAGCGATACATGGGTGTTATTTGATTCAACCAAAGAATATTTGTGTCGACTATTTGTGTCATTTGATTCAACCGAAACTCATAATAGCTCAAAGAATATTCTATCTGAGATATCGCGATCTAAAAAAGACAACAATTAGTGTAAAAATCCAAACAAAGTAATCCGATTCATTTTTTTGAAAAGATTAGACAAACAAAGAGCATAATAATATGTGCAAGAAATAATAGGGATATAGTTAAATATAACGACTTCAGAAAAAACTCATTAATTATTGGATCGCATGCAAGATTCGAATTCAAGACATTAAAGCGATACATGGGTGGAAAGTAAGTTGAAAAAAGACGATGGTTCTATGGTAAATGTGGTTGAAGTTCCTTTGGGAGTAAATGTTGCAACACAATACTCGATTATAAAAGAAATATAAAAATATAAACACCAAGTTAAGTATGCTTCTAATACCTGCTGTGCGAAATGACCAAAATAAATAAGAAAACACAAACAAAAAATGACACACGTGGGTATCACATAAGGTTAGATGAAAACTACAAATAAAATAAGTCTCGTGATAATAAAAAGAAAGAGTCTAACAAATTTTACTAACATAATTCATATTCATCAAATGTAAATTTAAAAACATAACCCATAATAGAAAGGAAAGAAGACAATATAATTAAAAAGTGAAACATGTGGGTTTCATGCAAAGTTGTATAAAAACTACAAACAAAATAGAAGTAGCTATACAAAAACTAAAAAAAGGCGATAAAAGTTCTATTGTAAATGTGGTTGAAGTTTCCGTAGTTTAACCCACAATTGGAAAGGAAAAAAGACAACACAAATAGAAAGTAAAAAACAAGTTTATCGACTCAGTGAAGATATTGAAATTTCTTAGAATGTGCAAGAAAACATCAAACAAATAACAACCGTAACATTGAAGAACAAAATAAATTATCAGTTGAAGATGACATTATTTTCACCATCTTCACCGTTCGGAGCACCATACTTCTGCTTATTCATCATTATCATTTGGAGTTTTAATTCATTACCAAAATTACCCTATTGGTAAGTTTAAATTTCTTAGTATATATTGAGAATTTAAATTCATTATCTAAGGTACCGTATTTTTGTCATCTTTTTCCACGAATTACCATATTTAAAGCTTAAAATGATTACGTAAATTTCCCTATTGCCTATGCGGCTTTTGTCATCTTTACGCGTTTTCATTCAAATTATACGAAGTTTAAATTCATTACATAAATTACCTCAGATGTCATTGAATTGCCTAGAAAATACTTTAATTGTGTACCTTAAAAATTAAATATATATTTAGAACTAATTGAAGGACTTTGAAGGCCCTTTTTGGGTCAACCAATTGTTAAATATTTTAGATTTTAGATATTAATACTTTGCCACAAATAGTTGATTTAACGATATTTAAATATTTAAAGCATATTTAGTATAGATTCTTTAAATAAGTGATTTAACGATAAACTCATGCGAGTTCTCAGAGTGGGATACAACAATCCCACTTGACTATTAAGAACTCTAAGAATTATACTCTAATAGCTTATTCTCAAAAATCCAATTTGGATCCTAGAACTTTTTTTGGTTACATTAAAGTCAAGATGAGTCGGGATCCCATGGCAGGCCTCACGGTTCTTTGAGCGTTTATAAGAGTACTTACGGATCATCCACCATGAAGGCCCTAACAAGGACTGCGGGAGTTGTACCTACACCCTTGTGGAGAATGACTAATTCCTTACCAATTGAGCCAACATTAGTTGGCGGATCCTAGAAGTGATCACACTATTAAAAAAGTTTTATATATTTTATTATTTTATTTTAACTTATTAAATTATTTATTTTAAAGTTGCTTATAGAGTGACGGATCAATTAAGTCTCTCACTAACGTAATAACCAAATTGACCGTAAGTTCTAATATAAAATACTATGAACGAATCTGATTACACGCTGACTTATACAATCTCAACCATCAACGATATTTTATATTATATCATGTCGTATATTTAATTGGTACACGAGTAGTAAGAAACTTAGTTGGTCTTTCACCGTAGAAAACACCTTATTTTAAATATAATATATAAATTGTTAAATCATTTATTTTAAACTAAATATAATTTAATGTATTAATTTTTTATTTTAAAAATTAATGTGAATAAATATGATCTACGCCTTTTCACACATGGTTGCACCGATTCACACAATTTTATATTTTAAAGTACAAGAGTTTTTATATTGATTTCCTAAGCCAAAATATAAAAGACTTCCTAGGGATAGTGTTTTTTTGGGTGACTTCCTAGGGATAGTTTTTCCATCATCATAAATATCACAACTAATTTCATTTTGCTTTTTTTCAACGGATACAACACCACCTTCTAGGCTCTTCTTAACTCTTCTCACTTTCCAAAGCCGCTGCTTCTCTTTTCAATGCCAGAAATTTCCATTTCATCTCCTACCTCACTTTGTTTCCATTTCCTCTCCTACTCTGTGTTCTTACCTTCACTTCCACTTGCATCACGAACTCACTCACTCACTGAACGAAACAAACAACAGTAACAAGAAGCAGAAACGAAACTCTTCACTTCACTTCACTCTTTATTTTTTTGATTCTGAAAGCCACTCGTTTTCTCAACTCGAATCCTTTCACATCAACTTAGTAGTGGACTCTATGTTTCGGGTCGACCCGAACAACTCAAAGAACGCCAACCGACAATGTCATCGCGTTCCGTTCCGTACACCGGCGGTGACCCTAAGAAATCCAGCGAACTCGGTAAAATGCTCGACATCCCAGGTATCGATCCTAAATCTTCTCTCACTCTAAAACTTCATCGCCCACCTAAGAAGTCCATTGATGTTCTTCTCCACTCGTTCGGTTCACTCTCACCCTCACCGTTTGCACCTTTTGTTCGTCGCTGCTCTTTGCCGTCACTCAGCTCTCTTCGATCTATACATGCAACAAAGGTAAGCTTGATTATAAGCACCGCTTCTCTCTCTTTCTTTCTCTGCATGTGCGTTCCTTTCTTTTTTTTTTGACAAAGTTTTCATTTTTTTTGATGATTTGTGTTGATTAGCCCACTTCGTCTCCACCTCTCCGTCTCTCTTAACATTTTTCGTTTAATCTTTGCGTGAAAATCGTAGATCCGATCACCCACATCAATAAATCTGTCCATGCATGCCATCCCCAACCCCTCATTTCGTCTCTTCTCCCTCTCCCCCAAATTCATCCATTTTTTGTTTTTTTCCAGTCTGTGTTGTTCTTTGTGTTTGTATTCGTATGCTCTATTTTATTTTTTGCATCTTTTTTTTTTGTTTCTCAAGGGGTTGACCGTGGCAGCAGATCCACCGACAATAGAAGAGATCCGTGTCAATGGCAACAGGGAGCGCAGTTGAGATTTACCACGACGGTGGCGGTGAAAACGAAGACAACAGCAAGAAAACGAATTTGGGAAACACTTACTCTTTCATCATTTTAATGAACTTCAACCCCATCATTCAGTATTCCATCCCTTTTCTTTGTTTTGTTTTGTAAATTTATATACTTTTGAGTCTATTCATTTCTCCATATGTTTTGTTTTTTTAGATATACCTTTCTGTTTGTTGTTGATATTAATTAAGGTTTGTTGTTGATATTAATTAAGGTTTGTTGTTGATATTAATTAAGGGTTGTACCAAATTATGTTTATGTACAGTCCCAATTTAAGAAAAACCATACCTGAACATGCAAGGTTAGCATCCAATCAAGCCAAACCATTTGTTAGATTATTGAGTTTATTGCACCATTGAAGCATTGAACAGAGGGAAAGTTGAAAAAAAAAGAAGGAAGAAAAGTTCAATGGAACAACAATACAGAGAGAGTCGAAAAAAGAAAAAACAAGAATAAGGAAGAAAAGTCAAAGAAAGTAGGCGGCATAGTGGGCCAATAGGGGAGTGATTGGATGCGGTAATGGGAGATAGGTGACTGCAGATACCTTATTCTCAAGAGATATGAGATGTCTAGAACAAATAGTTCTCATACAGTATAAATTACTCTGTATATGTTGCAGGATAACATCAAAGTAAAAAGAAGACACAAAGAGAAGCATATCGTACTTGTTAGAATAATGAAAACAGGTGAATTCGTCCTCCGCAAGATACAATTTCAGTCCAGGCCGCCGAGCAAAAATCTATCACAGAGTAATCATGAGCATTCAAGTTGACAATATTGATTCACTTAACTCTAAAATTACACTCACCTTTGTTACTAGCTGGTCATAAATTGATGCTGGAAGATAAGCCAAGGTTGTACCACTATCTATTATTGTTCCTCTCCCATTTCCAGAATCAAATATATCCATAGGGAGCTGTATAGCCTCCCCATCATCCTCAATGTCCTTCAAAACCACATTGTAGTGTGCCCCGAAATAGTCAGTAGAGTACGGTTATAACATAAATCGAATCCCGAAACCTAAACCAGAAATAATATAGATTATATGAAATTGAAAGAACATTTAGAAGAGAATGTGCTAGAGAGCTTGTATTGAAAGTTTTTTAGCTTATATCACAGATTTCAGAATGAATCTACCTTCATAAAATATGAAATCCTCTCAAATAGTAAATACTAAAGATAGAAAGAGAGCTAAAATTTCATATATACAAATACAAATGTTTTACAGTAACCACAAAGAAAAACAGCTTTGACAATTTTAAATCTCAAATAACGCCAACAAGATTGATCTTAAAGAGGTGGAAAAAAGAAAAGAACCCTGAAAAGTATGATTGTTTATACATCTACATCTCCAATAATGGCATTGAGATGAAGCAATAAATTGGCTAGAGACAAATGAAATTCTACTACATAGAATTTGTGCGAATGTTTTATTCCACTCATATATCTAACATTACCAGTATTTTCATAGATGAACAAAGAAAAGAACCCTGAAAAGTATAATTGTATACATACATACATACATATATATATATATATATATATATATATATATATATATATATATATATATATATATATATATATAACCATAAGGCCTTTACCATATTTGCCAAGATAATAGAGAAATCTAAAGTCAATATAAGTCTTCAGGAAAATAACATCAACGAAAACTTAACATATTTGGCTCTCCTGAAGTTAAATGGAAGTGGCAATATCATCAAACAGATATCATACTGTTTCATCACATTACTAATATCAAACAATGAAACCGATCAAACATTCTGCACATACATACATTTTTGGCACCAATGGAGTTGTGTTAAATTTTGGCGCCACCACTTCCCCTATGGAAAATATTCCTCCTCCATTAATACTGTCAAGGCAGTGTGAAAATATTCTTTTCACCTTTCCAGATGCAGCAAGCTGTGAAAGAACAGAAGAATTTGCTTGTCCCAAACCCATTATTCCATCAAGGGAATCGCCAGACGATGAACTCAATGTCCCAGATTGTTTAGCGCCACACCTATTATTAGCAAGTAAAAATTAAAGACAACATAAAAGAATTAAAACTACAATGGTGATGTTTTCTGTTATTTCTTTACCAACCTATGAAGCTAAATAATTGCCAATTGCCAGCATTAAAAAGGGGGGAAAAAGGAAACCCCGCCTTGAGTTTTGTTATAAAGAAAGAAATGAACATAACTAAGGCTATTAAGAAAAACCCCATTCATACGATCAACCAATATAAACATAGCATGCCCTAAATGTCATACACTCAGGGACTACTCTATTACTAATCCTTTTTATTTAGCACCAACACGTACACCGGACACGACACTGAAACGAATACATATATGGGTTATAATTTGAAAAACGTAAGTAATTGAACCGTCGGTGTTGATATCCGACATAACACATGTCAGACACGTCATAGACACTGGTTATAATTTGAAAAATGGAATTGAAGTGTCAATGTCGGTATTCGAGACGACCCGCATCAGGCACTAGACACGTCTTTAACCTGAAGTGTCGATGCTACATAGCTTTTTATTCATCTCATGAGGTACCCGATAGTCTGATACCCTATTTCATCATGGATTTATTGCTTGCTAGCTCATAGTTTAAGTTATCAAACATTTGAGAGAATCCTTTTGATACAATTAAAAAATAGGTACTATAGCAACCTTCAATATACTTAAATTTCAACCAGAATGCACGAAAAGTAAAGCAATACAAATTCCAGATACATACACCAAGACCAGTCTTCTTAGGACATGTTGTGCAGCCAACACAATTGACCCAAAGAATGTCACTTCCTGTATCAACTTGCACATAAAAGTCCTTTGCAGGAGAGCCAAGCCCAAGTCTGGAATAATAAAGCCTGAATAAATGAAACAGAACAACATTAAGCTTCCACACCAAAAAAATTATGACAGAATAACAATCTTCTCCCACTATTACCCTATTAGCCTCAATTAATTTGAACCAGAAAACATATATTACATACCAAAAAATAAACAAAAGGGAAAAGGGAAGAAAGAAACCCGATGGAAGTGCTGTTGCCATCGCCACCAAGAGGAAGATCAGCAGCAGCAGAAGAGAGAAATCTACCACGGCGACGAGAATCATGATTTTTTATAGCAACTAAACTTGAATGAGGGGCTTTGAATTTGCGTTCAACAGGGAAAACAAAATTCCCATTGGCAAAACAACAAAATTGCATAACAACAAGCAATCCCACAATAACAAGCAATCGATCCATCTTCAATGGTTAGAAAATGTAGCTTCGAAGAGGCGATAGAGAATGAAAGAAAGAAAATCGAAGAGGTTTTACTCCAATAATAATAAAGCGTGGGTGAAAGAAGAAAGAATGTAACTTTGTTACTAGAAATGGATTTTGGAGTTGGTTTGGGTCCAGTTTCCTCCATTTTTGGTTTTTTGGGACTCAAAATTTCAAAGATTCCCTCCATTCAATGTTTGTGTCACCATTCCTTCAAAAATAAACTCTCAAATGCTTTTGTAAATTGTAATCCCTCATTGTTCTTATACTCTTCAGGAAATACTAGCGTCATCTTGTACCCACCACTGGGTGTAGTGACAATTAAATGCATTGGAACCATATTTGGAGGACTCAAGAGACAAAATTCCAGTGTCTGTTTCTATGAACGTGATTTCACTGCAAAATTCCCACATATGCCTTTGTGGTGGTGTTGTTGTAGATCTCCCATGCATGCATGTGCGTTTCTGATGCCTAAACTTAATATCTGTTTGTGCAACATTTCTCACTTCTCAGGGTTGAAGATGAGTCGTGTCAAAAAAAAAAGGGATTGAATCCGGACTTTTTTCTTCCACTTTTTTGGTGCATTTTTTTGATATCATTTAACTCGCCAACTGAGCTACCTACTTGGGATATTTTAATTTGTAACTTGATTGTCGGTAGGGGTGAGAATAGGCCCGACCGATCGACAGGGGCCTACGGCCCTGCTTACGTCATATCAAGCCAGACCATACTTTTTATCTAAACAATGGCTTAGGCTTTTTCAAAAACCTATTTAGCTAAATAGATCGGGTTACAGGCCACTAGAAAAACTTTTTAGGCCTAACAGGCCGGCCTATTTAAGTAAAATAAGTATATCTTTAATACTATTATTACTATTGTAATAAATTTTGTAAAAAATATATTGTGAAATAGGCTTTTAAACAGACTATAAGGCCTTGCCAGACCTAAAAGTTGGGTTTATGATATGCCACAAGCCAGACTCAGACCTAACATTTTCAATGCAAGCCAAACCCAGGCCATGCAAAGTCTAGCTCGGCCCAGTCTATTCCCACCCGTAATTGTATAGAAGAAAAAGTTTTTTTGGTCGAGACCAAGGTATCCACGCCGAACATAGTGACTAATCCCCTCGCTAGATTGGAGGCACCTCAAAGGGTGAGACAGCTGGCCCAGTGATTTAAAGCTGCTCTATACCTAAGGCGAGGATCGAATCCTCGACACTTAGTTAAGGGAGGATGAACCCCAACCGCTCAACCACACCGTTGGAAGAAAATTTTAATTAATTAACACTTTTTTGTCTAAAAAGATACTAATTAATATGTGCAGGACTAATTTATAAATTAGTGCTTTTGTTGTATATTTTATAAAATTTTAAATTTCTGATTTAATTTTATGTTGATGCTCATTTCGATAATTTTACATTCAAATTAAAAGTACTTTTGGTTTAATCTATTCAAAAACTATGATTAGTGGCAAATCACTTTTCGGTAAATGTATCCAAGAAAAACCATGTTACATTCAACTCACTTCTAACTAAACTCAATTCTGCCAAACTCAGTTCTCATCACCGTAGAACCAAACACACACTAAGTGACATTAGGACGCCGACTTTTAGGTTCAATTTCGCGTGTGTCGGTTGGATAGTGTATAGTGTTTTTTGTCATTTTGTTTAAATTGACAAAAAAATACTAGCATCACATTCTCTATCTCTCTTTTTAATTTTTAATTACAGTCTCCTATATCGTGGTTGAAATTAAACTTTTTTTAATTAATTAACACATTTTTTGTCTAAAAAGAAACTAATTAATATTTGCAAGACCCAGGCCATACAACAAAACTAGCAACCGGCAAAAAGCAGCCACTTCAAATAGATAAACTTCTTCTAACCGAATCCAAAATTGGACTCCACGTACTCCTAGGGTTGGCTCCCACCGGTATACCCAAAAACTTAAAGGGAATCTCAGACTTTGAGGATGGTCCTTCTTACGGATCAATGCTAAAAAAGATACTGAAATAGCTTTTGGTATCACCGCAGTTCCATGGAACTCCTCAAAGGAACCCAAAACATATTCCCTCACAATCTCCCAACATTCCTGAAATAAATTGAGATAAAACCTGTCAGGTCCCAGACTCTTATTCCCCGTCGCAATGCCACAGTGCTTCCTTCACCTCCTCCTCAGAAAAGGGGGCAATGAGAAGAGCATATTGGTCCTCAAATGTTCTGCTAAACTCAATGCAACCGAGAATAGGCCTATACAAATCCATATCTGCATAAACTCTCTTTAGATAAGCTTTTCACTTCATGTTTCACCTCCTCCACCTCGACAAGGGACTCACCTTCCTTGATCAAGGACACAATCTGGTTAGGTCTTCTACGTTTCCAATGACAAGCATGGAAGAACTTAGCATTGGCATCACCTTCCCTAATCTTGTTGGCTCTAGGTTTCTACTTCAACGAATTATCTTTAAGATGGATACTGTTTCAGTAAGATGTCGTTACTTCTATCATCTATTATTTTCTAATCACAAGCAACACACATCCATGCATTATTTGTAAGAGCAATATTTTCCTAAATTAAGCAAGAAATTGTGCCACTTAAGCCAACTCCAACGCTACTTTTTCTATAAGCAACAATTGCATAGCTTAAGCAATAACCTAATGTTGTTGCGGAGTTTTTAGAAATATACCGAAGAAATTACCGGGTTGAGTCGCGGACTAGGTCGCTTTCTTTAAGACGTTTCGCGGCACTGCTCAAGGTGCAAGCAGACTATCAACCACGCCGTCCCCAGGATAAAACAGCCCAGTACGATTATCACTGCATAGTGTATAATCGCTCTAGAAATACACCTCAATATGATCCGTAGATCACTCTGAATTATGCAAAAAAATTATTTACACCTCACAAGCCAAGCCCGGCCCGGCCGAGCCGAGCCTAGCCGGCCGATCGGACGAACGGCGGCGCGCGTGTGGTGGTCAGATGGTGTGCGTGCTTGCCCGTTTACAAAACTGGGTACCCTTTGGGCCCCAACCCAAAGGTGTGAAGTCACCACTTATAAGCACTCTTCAAGTGCGTAGTCCAAGCAATGTGGGACTTTTTAATTCACAACCCATGTTCCAACAATCCCCCACTTGAATTTAAAAGGAAGTTCCAGAATTAGCGTCAAACGCCTCTATAGGATTGTGCATAAGCAGAGGTGTCATACGACTTGAACCTTGCATAGCGGTTAAGATTTAGATTCAACAAGAGTGACTCGTAGTCTTGAACTCTATCTCTAATCGTCAAAACCACACACAACCCTTTCAATAGGTGTATTCTCAAATGCCCGTGCTTTTATGGCCATGCACGTCAATCCCAGTTTAGTGAACGCTCTAGGAATTTCTGCCCAAAATTCCATAGGAAGCGGCCCCCACTTCCACATTCACAAAGGTGAGTCTATCAAGAGTACTCCTGTAGCTAGGTACTCCACTCCACATAGAGTATAAATCTCATTAAGAGTTTCTATTATCTCAGCCTACTTCGCTTCAGGACTCATGCTTCTTTTCTTTCAATAGCATGTTCATCTCCTATCACTTCACAACTTGTTATTACCCATTGAACCTAATTCTTGGGATCTCCAGTCTTTTAGGTCGGGTTACCATCGTGAGTGATTCATGGTTCTAAAGGCAGTAGTCCCATCTTCTGAGATGTATTGTGGACTTTCTCTCTGGCTAATCCTTTCGTCAAAGGATCGGCTAAGTTCTGATCTGTGCGTACATGATCCACTCTCACAGCTCCTTTTGACATTAACTCTCTAACTGTGTTGTGCTTACGACGTATTTGTCGTCTCTTACCGTTGTAGTAACGATTTTCTATTTTTGCAATAGCCGCGGTACTATCGCAGTGGATCAACATAGCTGGCATCGGTTTTTCCCATAAGGGAATCTCTGCTAGTAGGCATCTTAACCAACTAGCTTCTTCACTGGCTGTGGCCAGTGCTATCATTTCAAACTCCATAGTGGACTGAGCCAATATGGTCTGTTTCTTTGATTTCCAGGAGACAGCACCACCGGCTATACTGAATATATAGCCGCTAGTAGCTTTGGAATCATCAGATAGAGTATTCCAATCAGCATCACTGTACCCTTCAAGTACAGCTGGAAATCTCTGATAGTGTAATCCAAGATTCATGGTCCTTTTCAGGTATCTCATGACTCTTTCAATAGCATGCCAATGCTCTATACTAGGTCGACTAGTAAACCTGCACAACAATCCCACAACATAGGCAATGTCGGGTCTAGTACAATCAGTGCCATACCTTAGACTGCCAATAATGCTCGTGTATTCCGTTTGTCTTACACTGTCACCAGTGTTCTTAAAGAGCTTGACACTCGGATCATATGGTGTACACGCAGGTTTACAATCAAAGTAATTATATTTCTTTAAGATCTTCTCAATGTAATGAGATTGATCCAAAGAAATTCCCTTCTCGGACCTAGTGATCTTAATGCCAAGTATCACACTGGCTTCTCCGAGGTCTTTCATTTCAAAGTTGTTGCACAACAATGATTTCACTTTATCAATAGCATGAATGTTTGATCCAAATATGAGTAGGTCGTCTACATAGAGACATATGATAGTGCAAATGTCATTCTCGGTTTTGTAATAAATGCATTTGTCACTCTCATTCACTTTAAATCCATTCGATATGATCAAATTATCAAACTTCTCGTGCCATTGCTTAGGAGCTTGTTTTAGACCATACAGAGACTTATCCAACTTGCAGACCTTGTGTTCTTGCCCATGAACTACAAACCCTTCAGGTTGCTCCATATAGATTTCTTCTTCTAGTTCGCCATTTAAAAAACCAGTTTTTACATCCATTTGGTGTACTTCTAAGTTATAAATAGCGGCCATCGAAATTAGTACCCTTATAGATGTAATTCTTGTAACGGGCGAGTATGTGTCGAAGAAATCTATATTCTCTCTGTCTAAAACCTTTGGCTACAAGGCGAGCCTTGTATTTATCAACAGTGCCATCGGGTTTTAGTTTCTTTTTCAATATCATTTACAACCAATGGGTTTGCAACCAGGAGGCAAGTCCACTAAGTGCCATGTCTTGTTAGACTCTAGAGAATCCATCTCATCATTTATGGCTTCTTGCCACAAATCAACATCCAATGAAGACAAAGCTTCTTGAAGGCTCGTAGGATCCTCCTCTAATGTATAGATCTCATAGTCAGGTCCATAGTCTTTAGCAACACGTGCCCTCTTACCTCTTTGAGGCTCTATTTCCCTTTCTTCGTTGTTTTCAACGTTCCTAGGCACAGAAACCTGACCAGTTCTGGTGCCCCCATTATTTCTTGATTTAAAAGGAAATTCACTTTCATAGAAGTCAACATCATTTGACTTTATGATTACTTTTGCATTAAGGTCATAAAACCTGTATGCTTTGCTATTTACTGCATAACCAATGAATACACATTCATAGGCTCTATTGGCAAGTTTGACTCTTTTAGGGTCTGGGATCCTTACATAGGCTAGACGCCCCATGTTCGAAAATAAGACACATTTGGTTGTCTTTTCTTTATTATTTCATAAGGAGAAATTTTATTCCTAGACTTAGGAACTCTATTTAGTACATAACATACAGTTAGTAAAATTTCCCCCCACCAGTGAGTTGCAGCTCCAGAGTTGAGCATAAAGGCAACCGTCAATTCAGTAAGGGTTCTATTTTTTCTTTCTGCTTTACCATTCATTTCAGGTGAATATGGTGCAGTCGTTTCATGTATGATCCCATTCAACTTATAAAAGTCATTAAATAATTGGGAATCATACTCAGTTCCTCTATCACTTCGAAAACGCTTTATCTTTTTCTCAAATTGATTTTCAATTTCTTTTAGAAAGATTTTGAACATGTCAAGCGCTTCACTTTTATTTTTCATAAGATATACAAAGGTATAGTCTGAGCAATCGTCAATAAAAGTGAGAAAATAGCGTTTACCATTTCTGGTTAACGTTCCGTCTAGTTCGCAAATATCAGAGTGTATCAAATCTAACAGCTCTGATTCTCTTATGACGCCTTTGTGTGACGCTTTCGTAATTTTGGCTTGACTACAAAATTCGCATTTATGAAAATCATTTAACGATACTTTCGGAATTAATCCTAAATTGCTCATATTCGAAATAACGCGCTTATTAACATGACATAAACGAGAGTGCCAAATATTAAAATCACACAACATATAAGCAGAAGGAAAAACTTTATTAATTTCAACATTCAATTTGAACATGCCATCAGTGGCGTACCCTTTCCCAACAAAAATCCCATTTTTAGTCAAGGTATACAAATCCCCTTCAATAGTCTGAGTAAACCCTGCCTTATTCAGAAGGAAGCCTGAAACCAGATTCTTCCTTATCTATGGAGTGTGCATCACGTCCTTCAAGATTAGAGTCTTTCCAGAGGTGAACTTCAGCTCAACATCTCCAATACCTGCAACAATAGTGGTGTGAGCATCGCCCAACAACACTTTCTTATCCTCAACTGCCTTGTATGTTTTAAACATAGCACGGTTATTGCATACGTGGCGAGAGGATCCAGTATCATTCCACCAGTCATCAGATCCACCAACCATGTTGATTTCAGTGATCATAGCAGTGAAATTCTCTTCAGTCAGGTTAGCCTGCGGAGCAGGGCTTGGCCCGTTCCTACACTTGCGTGCCATATGACCTGGTCTCCCACATTTGAAACAAACGAAGGAAGCAGCATCATTCTTAGGTGGTGGTGGTGGTGGAGTCTTGGCATTTGGGACCTTTGGAGGGTTCCCATTCTTGTTGTTGCGGTTCTTTTGAATCTGGTTACGGTTTTGATTCTTGAAAGGTTTGCTAGTTGGCTTCAGAACCGCTCCTGGTTTCTTGTTTGGAAGAAACAATACTTCTTCTTTCTGATCTTGCTTTTGAGATTCCTCCTCAATCCGGAGTCGAGTAATCAAACTTTCCAAAGAGAATTCTTTGGTCATGTGCCTGAGAGAATTCTTGAATTCCTTCCAGGCAGGAGGAAGTTTGTCAATAATAACAGCTACTTGAAATTGTTCATCTAAGGCCATGCTTTCAGAGATAATTTCATGAGCTATTTTCTGTAACTCATGTGACTGAGTCTCTACAGATTTTCCATCTGTCATCTTGTAGTTGAGGTAGCGGCTCACAACATATTTTTTAGTACCTGCTTCCTCAGTGTCATATTTCTTTTTCAGAGCATTCCAGACTTCTTTGGCGGACTTGCAGGTGCTGTAATAATCATAAAGATCATCACTTAGTCCATTGAGAATGAAATTCTTACAAAGATAGTCATGCTTCTTCAAAAGTAGTATTTCTTTGGCTGTTTTAATTCGTACTTCCTGTTCAGCTGTTTCATCTTCCACTGGAATCTCATCGGTCAAGACATTAGCAACTTTCTTCATAGTCGGGAAAAATTCCATCTTTTGTTGCCAACGCTTGAAATGAGATCCCTCAAACCGAAAAGGCTTGTTGTAGTCAAAAACATTGGGTCCAGTAATCTCTTCGGTAGTCATGGTTGATTTCGCAAATATCTGATCGAGCGACACTTCAGGGCTACTCTTAGATCGTCTCACCTAGCAAGCACTTCAGGGCTACGCTAAACGTCTTAAAATTGTTGTTGCGGAGTTTTTAGAAATATACCGAAGAAATTACCGGGTTGAGTCGCGGACTAGGCCGCTCTCTTTAAGACGTTTCGCGGCACTGCTCAAGGTGCAAGCAGACTATCAATCACGCCGTCCCCAGGATAAAACAGCCCGAAATACACCTCAATATGATCCGTAGATCACTCTGAATTATGATCCGTAGATCACTCTGAATTATGATCCGTAGATCACTCTAAAAGAATGGCTCGTAGGCCGGAGTAGAAAAGAAGAAATTTCGAGAGAGGAGAGAGAGCTTGAGGTATGATTTAACGTCAAGCGGTGTGTGGAATGAACTGAGGGAGGGGCCTATTTATAGGCGTCTAACCGGCTTGCTGCGCAAGTCTTGTTGGATAAGGACGGAGCTGCTTGCGCTCCCAAGTAGCTCCCGTTCAACGAATCTGTACACAACGGTTAGTTCATCGTATCCGGACGGTTCAACGAATCTGGACGCAACGCACCAAAAAATAAAATAATTATTAATTATTTTCGCAAAAAATTTATTTACACAAGCCAAGTAAAGCCCGGTCGGACGGACGGCGGCGCGCGTGTGGTGGTCAGATGGTGTGCGTGCTTGCCCGTTTACAAAACTGGGTACCCTTTGAGCCCCAACCCAAAGGTGTGAAGTCACCACTTATAAGCACTCTTCAAATGCGTAGTCCAAGCAATGTGGGACTTTTTAATTCACAACCCATGTTAGAACACCTGAACAATGTGCATTAGAGATGGTCTAACAACACTTTTTAATCATATAGTTTTCAAACATGGTCGATTATAGATGACATGAGAGTTGAGATACTTCTTCATCTTCCAAGAGGAGAATCTTCCAAAGAATTTATGTGAAGATGCGGTTAGAATAGGAAAAAATATCATAGAAGGGCAATTTAGTACTAACGCACCCGAAAACTAGACGATCACATTGTTTCCTACAGTCCCTTTCACTCTCTCCAATCAAAGAATCCCGCGTGATTCAATTTACCAACACCACCCTCACTTACGCAAGAGCAACAATATCACACACAAACTCAAAGGACAATAAAGTCTTTTCATCTCAACTTTCCCTCTTCTTCTCCTTCACAAAAAAATCCCCACCACATCTCAGTTCAGTTCCACACACTCACATTCTCCAATGGCTCTAAATCTCTGCACCACTAAATGGGTTGGCTCTCCGTCTACCACCGTGTTGGATAGTTCTTCCGCCGCAAGACTATCACTTGGTTCTTCTTCTTCTTCTACTTCTTTTTCTTCTTCAATTTTCAGTTCCAAAAATTTAGGTTTCAGGAGCTACAGTTTGAGGAAGAGTGGGAGTTCGAGTCTCAGTGTAAGATCTAGCTTGGAAACTGCGGGACCCACGGTTACGGTTGGACAGGTTACTGATGTTAACAAGGATACCTTCTGGCCCATTGTTAATGCCGCCGGCGATAAAACCGTCGTCCTCGACATGTACACTCAATGGTAAATTAACTTTTTAATTCAATTAGTTATTCACATATCATTTTTCTCTTTGTACCAAAAAAATATCATTTTTCTTTTTTAATAATATTTTGTTATTATATGATGGAATTGAGTTGAGGAATAAGAATTGTGCTTTACTTTTGGTGTATTTTTTATTGTATGATGGAATAGAATTTAGGGAATAAAAATGTACTCATATTGTATTTGGAGGTAATACCCTGAAATTTCATAAAAGTTCAATTTAGTCCCTCACATTTACAATATATCAATTTAGTCTATGACTTTTATAAAAATGTTTCAATTTAGTCCCTGTATTTTGCAAAAAAGGACTAAATTGAGACACTTTTCTAAAAGTGAGGGATTAAATTGATATATGGTAAATGTCAGGGACTAAATTGAACTCTTGTGAAATTTCAAGGACTAAATAGGGTATTGCCTCTTGTATTTGTTTCTCTTAGTTACACAAGGAATTAATTAATCACATTCCTTTAGTGTAGCTAAATCTTGTTTGGTGATTTTTGTAAAGGCTTGCATATACTGCTAGTTGGAAAAAAACTATAAAAAAGGAATGAAAATCACGTTACAGTTACACTTGCTTGTTACTAACACAAATATGATGTCTAATGTGGAATGCAATGGATTTACACTAAAGTGGATTGGACTTGAAAGTCTTTTTCTCCCAGTTAAAAACTCACATTTTTTGGTTGTTTAACTAAACTCAAACTTTCTTCTTTTTGAAGAGTTTCGTAACTAAACGTTTCCAGTTATATTCTACCATCTTATCATAGTCTAAATAAATGGTAGTGAATCCAATCAGCTCAGGTGTTGAATAAGGGTATCAAGTATAGAAGAGTCTAGAAGTAATTGTTGCTCAATTGTGATTATCATTCTGTTATACCGAGTCATTACTTTGTTAGGATATTCTATATACATTTCATTCTTTGATTCTGTTGTCTATTTCGCTAGATGGATTGCTCGAGTGCTATATATATGGGTCACATGGATATAGATGTAATAAAGGGATACATAAGAAGAATATTCAAGAAGGCTTAGTTTTCTGTTAGCATTTTAGTTTCCTTCTCTTGTGCCTAGCTCAATTTAGTTTTTTCTGTAATTTTCGCTTCACACAGTTCTTTTCATTGGTGCTTCCATTGCTGGACTCACCTTCCCACGTTTACTCCATTCTCCATCAGATTCAATAATCTCAACAGACGCATCCCTTGCTGATGAACTTTCCTCCTTTACTACCAGTCTAGCAACTGGCCTCACCCACACCAGTACAAACACCTTGCCATGGGTCTCGTCCTACTCCTTCAACCACCAAAAAACAATCATTTCCACCGACTCGAGTCTTCATAGTCATGATCAACATTACCAATCCCCACCTCCTCCACCTGCACTCCTCTGAAAATTGCCTCAACGTCCTTCGTTCCACCACTGATGGGCGATGAAAATACGGCAAAAGATAGATAGTTATATAACTCTTCAATTCTCCTCCCCCAATGAACAGGGTTCATATCCCCTAGTGGACAATTGTAACATGGCTATCAGTTACACATAAATATTACTCCCCCGTTTTATTGGAAAGATAAAATGACACTTATTTGGAAAATTATTTTTTCTACTAGCACAACACTTATTATGGGCCAGAGGGAGTACTAGTATATCCCATTTCCCCCACCCATTTCTAAAAAAATAGGAACCCATACTTTAATTTAGAATAACCAAATTTGAGGAAAACAGAAGAGGAACTAATTCACTGGTTAAGGAACTTAATTAATGCTTTCCAGTCTGACATTGGTGGAAAGCTTCAAAAGTTGGTTTTGGTGTACAATTAAGCATCATGCTTTTCTGTAGTTATGTGCTTAGCAAAGGCCTGTCCATGGTGTCCTCTTTTGGATGAAGTTGTGTCATTATTTGGGATATGAAGCAGATGAACCCAAATGAGGGCAGCTTTATATAGTTATTGATAACTTGCTTTATAAAATTGTAATTTTTTTCATGTGGATAAAAGGGGATTGTTCGTGAATATTATTGGGATTTATGTGATCTCACTAGTGATCAGCTGATAATTTCTTTGGCGTGGTTCTGCAGGAATGATTATTTTAAAATCATGATTTTGATCGATCCTTTATGACATTGTTATCCCTGCTGTAAAATACTAACTGGATATTTGGATAACCTTGGATATGATTTATGAATTTTGCAGGTGTGGTCCTTGCAAAGTGATGGCTCCAAAATTTCAAGAATTATCTGAGAAGTATCTGGATGTTGTCTTTCTAAAGCTTGATTGCAACCAAGAGAACAAGGTATGGATGGATATATAATGTAGTAATGTAGTATAGTAGATAGTCTACGGTTAAGCCATACTTTCTTTCACTTACACATAGTATTTAAATGTTTATTTGCAGCCGTTGGCAAAAGAGCTAGGAATTAAAGTGGTTCCCACTTTTAAAATTCTGAAGGACAACAAGGTTGTAAAAGAAGTTACTGGAGCTAAATTTGATGATTTGGTCACTGCAATAGACACTGTTCGGTCTAGCTAAACGCTGATTGTTTTCTTTCTATGTGAAAATATCATGATCTGTAAGTATTTTTAATGCAATTGTAAGTTGCTGGGTGGAAGCTGAGGAAATATTATCAGATCTTGTTGTAAACCATAGTTGATTGTTCCCAATACCTAGGGAATATTTCCTCAATATTATTTCTGTTTCCAACTTGATCATGGGCTGTCTGTAAAGTTGGCTCAGTCTGATTATTTTTTTAAAAAAGTCAGCTAAAATTTCAGGCCCATACTTCCTAGTTCCTACAACCCTCAAATATTCCAAAAGTATCATCACGTGAAACGCGCTTACAAAGCCCCCATGCTGCATTTTTATAGGTTCGGAACTAAACTTCTGAACCTGTAAAAAGTCTTGCAAATGGAAAGAATCACAATAGATATAGACACACAATTACCAAGATAAAATGAAGCTTATCAATGCCACTCCCTAATTGGAATCCGGAAATCGAGGGCCACTCCCCAATTAAACCAAGAAGAGACGGTAGGAGACTTGGGGGATGTGGCGGCCACAAAACCAAGTGCAGTTGCTAATAGCCCAAACAAGCCCACAATACTGCACACCAACGCAACCTTTCTCTCATTCTACTCTCTCTGTCTCTAGCTATGTATGTGGTGGCGAAGTAGAGTTATATCAAAGAAAGCAGAAGGTGTAGATTGATTGCGTAATGGCAATGGTGATTTGACTCGAAAATGGTGAAATTGTAAACACTGAAGTTGTGTGGTTTTCAACCCAAAAAACATTGTGTGGTTGTCAACAGTGAACTGATGTGTGTGAACAGTGAAGTTGTGAAATTGCGTTCTTCTAAACAATGAAGTTGTGTGGTTCTGAACAAGCATCTGACAAGCAAATTAATCTCTGAATCAGAAATGAAGTTGGGAACAAGTACGAGACTTTCCGATTTGGTTCCAAAGTCCCAGGTGTTATAACAATACTCACCCTCTTGATGCTTCCCGCAAAAGCCTAGTTTTATGTTACATAACAATTGAAGTTATGTTTTTGCCCATATAAATCCTCAAACCGTATTTTTCACTTAGTGCAGAAAAGACATTTAACATCAGTTATTTGCTGATGTTAGATCTTTCGATGTTAAAAGTAAGACATTTAACATTGGTTATATAACTGATGTTAAAAGTGACATTTAACATCACGTGTTTAAAAACCCGATTTGAAATGTTGTTTCATTATGGTTTGGGCTGGTTGAAAACAGACATTTAACACCGGTTGTTCAAACAACATGTGTTAAATATCCTTAAAAATGACTTATAACATTAATTGTTTAAACAATCAATTCGAAAAGTCTAGTTTTTATTAAAAACTTTGGTTTTTTATCCATACCAATTGAACAATTTATAAAAACTTGCCACCAGCACAATAAAACTATTAAAGAAGTTGTTAACACCCAAAAATAATTAGGTCGTAGGCCGAGGGCTAAGAGGGAAGAAAAGAGTAGTGGTGTGAAGGCAAGCCATGCGACACGTTTCAAAATGGGTATTTGCCCAATAGAGTGAAGTCAAGAGAGGTTCTCGGGGCACATTAAATGACAAAAACTCCCCGAGGGCCAGTGAGCTAAGCCGAGGGAAAGTGATAGCCCCAGCCTATAGAGTGCCAAAGTCCAAGTGGCTCGGGTGCCTAAACTATTACCTAAAGGGGCTAGTGCGGCCGAGCCACCAAGTGACCGAGGCAAGGCGGGCGTTGCTTGGAAGGCAAGGAAGACGTGGCATGAAGACAGAACGTGGGAGCGGTTGAAGTTCAAGCGGGAGATCGAGGCCGGAAAAAGCAGAGCAACGAGCATTCACCCCACTAACCATGCCTGTGGGATCGTGGGTGGTTACTCCGCCTCTTTGAGGGCCTAGGAAGCAATGAGAGCTGTTGATCTTAGATCAATCCAACGGCAGGCAAATGTTGGCTAGCATAGTGGCGGACGAGGGCCTGTGTGTGTGTGTGTGTGTGTGTATATATATATATATATAGCAACAGAGTAATTGTACAGAGACACATCCAATCAATCAAACTCTATGTTTATTTCAATTTATCTTTCCTTTAACGCATTTTTTATCCTTTCCTTTCCTTTACTTTATGCATTAGCCAATAGTATAATCCATCACTCGCGTCCCCCTCTCACCTTGCCTGACCTTTTCTAGAGGAGTCAAGAAACCCACAGTCGAGGAGCAGAGTTCCCTCCTCGACGCAATTGCTTGAAGAAACGAGGAATCAAAGACTGTCCAAACCTCTGGCCGACACCACGGCTAGGACCTAAGAGTTTGACGACAACAGAAGTATATTATAGTGAATGGCTTCTATATAAAAACATGGTTTTCTTTACCCCCTCCTCCCCTATACCCCCATTTTCGCTTAAATCCCCAAAATACCCCTTTTTAAAAAAAACGATTTTTTCATAATTTCCGGAAAACATTTTTTAAAACTTTCTGGAAACACCTCAAAAAGAGGTATTTTCGGAAGTCAAATTGGCTTCCGCTAGTATGAATTAAGGGGATGTAGAGAGATAAAACAATCCCATGATTAAAGTTATGCAAATAAGAGATGAAATAAAGACGGAAGTTAAGTAAATGATACTGTATATATTCCTCACAGTAGTTGGGTTCGGATCCCATCCCATAATATCTCTCTCTCTCTCTCTCTCTCTCTCTCTCTCTCCATTTCCCCCCTCTTTCAAACGGTAGAAGTGTCTTATTTATTTCCTATTTCTCTATCTCTCTCTCTTTTATAAATCATCTGAAACAAACACAGTGTAAAGACTATCTATTGCTAAGAATTAAGCAAGTAAATAGTTATGTATGAGGCCAAGTTATAATCAGTGTTGCTCCAAATATTTTTGGAGGTGGATAGATTCAGTTTTCATTTTATCTTGTAGTGGGGAAATTTTGAAACACTACAATCTTTTATATATGTTTAAATTTACTGCATGTATCGATGAATCAATGGGGACATTGGGTTTCTTTCCTAAGTTTTCTACACCTCTAAACATTGTGTTATTACTTATGCATGTAATTGGTGTGAAGTTAGAGCATAAAATAAGGAACCAAAATAAGGCAGCAAATCAAGAAATATATAGTCTGAACCAATCACAACGAAAGGCAAGTAGGTGATAAGTTAATATGAGTATATATTCACATCCTCAATCATTAGAGGTTTGTATATCATTAGAGTTTTGTATAGAGTAGCTTTCAAATATTTGGAGGGTGGGGATAATAATCTTTGGCCTTATCATTAGTTCGTAAAACATAAGTTGAATATTGATAAATATCAAAAACAAACCCCACTATTGCGCAACACAGACGCTCTTTTAATCTCCCCTCAAGATAGTAGTGTATTTGTTGGTTTAAATGCTAAATAAATTGAAAGGAAAAATGGGCATAATAGAAAAGGCAACAATATATAAAGCATACCTTAAGACTCAATGATGGATGTGGAGCCGAATGATATTGATTAGCACACCATTCTTGATAGTGCAAATACGTTAAAGTTTAATAGTGCCGAAATGGACAAAGGAAAAAGAAGCTCCCTAATTTCCTTGAATATCATGGAAACGCAATGGTGGTTGCACAAATAGATAAAGGCCAAGTTGCAAGGAAGTTTTTTTTCGGTTAACTGCTGTCCTGTATTTTGTTACTTCTTGTTTGTCCGTGTGTCTTTGTAAGGGTATAAGTGAAAAGTGAAAAGTGGACACCTAAAAAACAGTTATTTTAAGTAACTCTTTTTATCTATTAGTATTAGTATATCTATAGTATATCTAAAGTATCTATTAGTATAGATAGTATAGATTTTTTTGTTCATCAATTTTTTATTTTTTATTTTTAAAAACTGAAAAGTCCTTGTAGAAAAACTGAATTTTTTTTTTATAATTATCAAATGGATTTTGATTTTATACTTATCGATAATCCATTTGATTTAAAAAATTTAATGGATGGATCACAACCATCCACAAATCAAGTGGATAGATCCAATCAAATCCATTACTATATTTTTTTATAGGATTTTGCTATAGACGGATATAAATGAATTACTTTGACACCCGCCCGAAGTTGGCGTGGAAATTTGGATAAATAAATAAATGGGATTGGGAAGGAACAAACTCAACGAAGCAAAGGACATCAACCAACGACAACAACAACATTTTATTAATTTTATTAATTTATTTTCTAAAATCCATTTGTGTAGGTAAAAAAAGACGTGCCGTTTGCCATTGAAACCGCGAAATTCTCTCTCTCTCTCTCTCTCTCTCTCTCTCTCCGTGGTTAACAAAGTTTCTTTCTTTTTTCTTTCTTTCTTTCTTTCTTCTTTCCCTCTCTCCATTCGTTCACCGACCCTTCATTTGTATCATCTTTGGGTCGGCAATGGAGTAGAGTTTCTCTCACATCTTCGATTTTTTTCCTTTTATTATTACTATTGCTTTCTATTAAGGCTACGTTTTCTAATCATTGAAGATGGATCGATTGATTCTTATTGTGGGATTGTTTGTTATCCAATTTTGTTGTGTTGCCAATGCGAATTTTGTTCTCCATGTTGAACGCAAATTCAAAGCTCCTCATTCAAGTTTAGATACAATCAAAAATCATGATTCTCGTCGCCGTGGTAGATTTCTGGCTGCTGCTGATATTCCTCTTGGTGGCAATGGCCTTCCTTCTTCCACCGGGTTCCTTTTTTACCCTTTTCTTTATTTTTTTTGTTCAATTTCAAATTTTGATATTTTGGAAAATTGTAGTTGATGCAGCTTCAATTGGAAGATTGATTTGCAATTGCATAGTCAAACCTTAATTATATCATGCATTTTTATTTATTATTGATTAGGATGCAAATTCAATTGTTTATGTATTAATTTTGGTATGTAATGTATGTTTTCTGGTTCAAATTAATTGAGGCTAATAGGGTAATAATGAGAAGAGATTATTATTCTGTCATAATTTTGGTGTGGAAGCTTAATGTTGTTTGTTTAATTTTTTCAGGCTGTATTATACCAAACTTGGGCTTGGCTCTCCTGCAAAGGACTTTTATGTGCAAGTTGATACAGGAAGTGACATTCTTTGGGTCAATTGTGTTGGCTGCACAGCATGTCCTAAGAAGAGTGGTCTTGGTGTATGTATCTAGACTTTGTGTTACTTTAATTTTCATGCATTCTGGTTGAAATTTAAGTATATTGAAGGTTGCTGTAGTACCTATTTTTTAATTGTATCAAAAGGATTCTCTCAAATGTTTGATATCTTAAACTATGAGGTAGCAAGCAATAAATCCATGATGAAATAGGGTATCGGACTATCGGTACCTCACGAGATGAATAAAAAGCTCTGTAGCATTGACACTTCAGGTTGGAGACGTGTCTGGTGCCTGATGCGTGTCGTCTCGAATACCGACATTGACACTTCAATTACTTCCATTTTTCAAAATATAACGAGTGTCTAGGACGCTTCAGGTTGATTATGTGTCTGACATGTGTTAAGTCGGATATCAACACTGACGGTTCAATTACTTACGTTTTTCAAATTATAACCCGTCTATGTATTCGTGTCAATGTCGTGTCCGGTGTCCGTGTTGGTGCTTCGTAAATAAAAAGGATTAGTAATAGAGTAGTCCCTGAGTGTATGACATTTAGGGCATGCTATGTTTATATTGGTTGATCGTATGAATGTAGTTTTTGATATATTATTATGAAACAGATGGATTTGACACTCTATGACCCAAATGCTTCCAAGACTTCAGATTTAGTTTCTTGTGATGATGAGTTTTGCACTTCCACATATGATGGTCCAATTTCTGGTTGCAAGAAAGATATGTCCTGCCCATACAGCATAACTTATGGAGATCAAAGTACAACCTCTGGATCCTATATGAAGGATTATCTTACATTCAACCGAATTGATGGTAATCAGCATACTGTTCCCGAAAATGGCACTGTGATTTTTGGGTGAGTATGATTTCTAAATTCTAGTTCTTTACTTCACACAAACAACACACACACACACACACGCACACACTTGAGTAGGAGAAGTATATAGATGATTTGATGAATAATTGAACCTTTGACACCGCTAGCTGTCTGTTCCTACTAGATTTTATCGTGGTGTGTTGAGTAGTGTCATAAGTTTGTTGATTGATTTTTTGGGTAGAAGCTTTCCTTGGCTTGGTGCAATAGTTGGACTTGTTTTATATTGTTGTTTTCTTAATACCCGTAGTTGTGTTTATTTCTTTAACTCAAGCGGGGTTTCCATTTCCGCCCCCTTTTTAGCTTCATAGGTTGGTAAAGAAATAACAGAAAACTTCACCATTGTAGTTTTAATTCTTTTATGTTGTCTTTAATTTTTACTTGCTAATAGGTGTGGCGCTAAACAATCTGGGACATTGAGTTCATCGTCTGACGAATCCCTTGATGGAATAATGGGTTTTGGACAAGCAAATTCATCTGTGCTTTCACAGCTTGCTGCATCTGGAAAGGTGAAAAGAATATTTTCACACTGCCTTGACAGTATTAATGGAGGAGGAATATTTTCCATAGGGGAAGTGGTGGCGCCAAAATTTAATACAACTCCATTGGTACCAAGAATGTATGTATGTGCAGAATATTGGTATCGTTGTTTGATATTAGTAATGTGATGAAATAGTATGATATCTGTTTGATGATAATGCCACTTCCATTTAACTTCAGGAGAGCCAAATATGTTAGGTTTTCGTTGATGTTATTTTCCTGAAGACTTATATTGACTTTAGAATTCTTTATTATCTTGCCAAATATGGTAAAGGCCCTATGTATATCAGATCAGATAATGAACATACTGTTAATCTTAGATATGTGAATGGGATAAAACATTCAAACAAATTCTGTGTAGTAGAATTTCATTTGTTTCTAGCCACTTTATCGCTTCAACTCAATGCCATTACTGTAAATGTATAGAACAATCAACCTTTTCAGGGTTCTTTTCTGTTTGCATCCCTTTAAGATCAATCATGTTGGAGTTATTTGAGATTTAACATTGTCAAAGTGGTTTTTCTCTTTGTGGTTACTGTAAAAGAATTTGTATTTGTATATATTAAATTTCAGCTCTCTTCCTATCTTTAGTATTTACTATTTAAGATAAGTCTTTTCATTCTGAAATCTCTGATATAAGCTGAAAAAACTTTCAGTACGAGCTCTCTGGCATATTCTCTTCTTCATGTTCTTTCAGTTTTATTTAGGTTTTGGGATTCAATTTATGTCGTAACTGTAGCTTACTGACTATTTCAGGGCACACTACAATGTGGTTTTGAAGGACGTTGAGGTTGATGGGGTGGCTATACAGCTCCCTATGGATATATTTGATACTGGAAATGGGAGAGGAACAATAATAGATAGTGGTACAACCTTGGCTTATCTTCCAGCTTCAATTTATGACCAGCTAATAACAAAGGTGAGTGTTATTTAAGAGTTAAGTGAATCAATATTTTCAAGTTGAATGCTCATGATTACTCTTTGTGATAGATTTTAGCTCGGCAGCCTGGACTGAAATTGTATCTTGTTGAGGACCAATTCACCTGTTTTCGTTATTCTAACAAGTACGGTATACTTATGTCTGTGTCTTCATTTTACTTTGATGTTATCCTGCAACATATACAAAATAATTTATACTGTATGAGAACTATTTGTTCAAGACATTCTTATAAAATTCAGAAATAATGAATAGGCTCAAATTGTTCAGATGATATATGGTATATGAAAATGTAATTTTTGTAAATTAACTGAAATTTCTTTATTTCAAGAAGGCAACTAGCTCACTTTTATTGTCTGGTACATGCAGCACTTAACTTGTGGACCATTGTAATTTTTCAGGTTTGATGATGGATTTCCAGTTGTCAAATTTCACTTTGAGGGGCTCTCTCTGACAGTTTATCCACACGACTACCTGTTCTACTATAAAGTGAGTGATATCTTGATTATTGATTGCATTTGTATCAAGCTTCTGATTTGTGAAGCTTTATGGCAGCTAGATAATTCATCAAACAACAAATAAGTTTATTTTCAGGTGTTAAAAAATGCCGTTTCTTGATATTATTTTTTCTCCATTGTCCTCCAGGAGGATATGTGGTGTATTGGCTGGCAGAAAAGTACAACACCAATTAAGGATGGAAAAGACCTTATTCTTCTTGGAGGTAAAGTTTGAAATGAGACTTAACTTATAATTTAATCTATTGAATTCGTGCAAAAACTTTATCGATTTATGATATATGTTATGTTAAATTATGAACTTTTACCCTTACTTTATTGCTCTATGTGACTTGACTGATGCTAGTTTTAAACTTCTAATATTTATAGATAACTAGATAATTTATTGACATCATATATTTCCAATTGCAGATTTGGTGTTATCAAACAAATTAGTCGTCTATGACCTTGAAAATATGGTCATTGGATGGACTGATTACAATTGTGAGTTCCTTACTTATTTATACACTAAATGTTATAATCCAAGGTTGTTCCAGTTATATCACCAGAGATTGTTTCTGTTACCATTTTTTGTTAAGAATCGTGTTTCGTCCTTCCACAGTTTACACTTCATTTTCTTGTCTTGTAAATGTTCGGATTCATGAATTAGAGAAAGAGAAGTTAATTAACTTAGAATTTTCTTGTTGATATTGTAGGCTCTACAAGCATTAAAGTGAAAGATGATAAAACTGGGTCTGTATATACAGTGGGTGCAAAAGATCTTTCTTCAGCTTCCACCACCGTGTTAATTGGAAGAATATTGACATTCTTTTTGTTGCTTATTGCCATGCTAAGCACTTAAATGACTAGTTTCACTATATGTGATGAATGGCAATTATTTCATTTTGTTGTAACATAATTCCTTGAATGGTGTGATTGATGAGCATATCTTAACCGTTTCTCATATAGATGGAAATATAGCTGAGAAAGGGGCGAGGGAAACTTTGAAGTTCTTGAGCTGTTTTTTGTTTCATTTTTAAATGAGGAGGGTATATAAGTACAGGACTAATTTTCTAATGGATTATCATTAGAAAACAAGTGTAAATGAAAAACTATGGGTTTTAGAATAATTTACTAATGCATTGACGTATAAATTTAAAATACTTTATGGAGTATTGGGAAATTAAAATCATAGGCATTTTTTTTCCATTTCCAATTGTCGTCATCTTATCTCGGGTTGGTTCGAGTTTCACCCGTAACAAATAATACTTAAATTTTTGTTGGAAGAAACATCTTAAATTTTGTTTGTTATTTTTATAACACAATATATCATATGGTCCTATGTATTTGTACCAGGCCTGCCAAAACTCCTAAGGAAAAACGTCTGAAATTATACACAATGAGAACAGCATATTTCATTATAACTATGACAAAACAACATTATGATTATAAGCCGATAATCAAGTATTATAATGTTAAATATTCATGAATTGTACCACACAGGCTTTACATTTACAAAGTAGATCATAACAGGACACACAGGCTTTACATTATAATGTATCATAATGTAAAGTGTAAATCATTACAGGACACACAGGCTTTACATTTACAAAGTTAACCTCAGAAATTGTACGACAAAATAAAGAATTGCCAGGAGTAATGCAATCTGGTATACATCTCGTTGAAAGCTGTCATCCCTCTGGAAGAACTGAATAAAAGCACAAACCAACAATTAACTCATGAAAGAAAATATCCTATGTGCAAGTTGTGGAATCAAGCTCTTGTAACTAACCTTGGTAGGATCACCAGAAGGATCTGGATAAATCTCCATGTTCTGATCTTTCTTGGTTGAAAAGTTATTACTCAAATTCTTGGCACTATCAGCCAAGTCTTTTACAGATTCAACGCTAGCAAAAAGTGCGCGCGAGGTCCAGAAGAATGCCTGAGCACTAGGAGATGAAGCTGATAAGTCCCATGATTCTTCATGTTGAATGACTTGTCCACTGATTTGGTTAAGAGTAAATTTGGAAGTGATTCGAATTATCAGATCTCCTCCTACTCCAGCTAGAAAAGATTTAGGCTTCCCTCTCATTGTCCACTTGATACTTAAAACACTCCTTGACAGCATCACCATTTCCTGCACAGTCTGTAACCAAAACCAAACAGATTTCATAATAATCCTACCTTCCTTTTATCAACTTCATTTTTTAACATTAATAAGTGGAATAAAATCTAATAGATTGATAAAAATACATGGAATTGGAATGTTACAATAAAAATTCCACTGAGATATAGTGAATTTTGTTGAACTGATAACTTCAAAAATTCTTAGATAATTACCTCAAATGGAAGATTTTAAACCAAGGGATGGAATAACTAAAAGGAAATAAGATTTGAAACAATGTTGTCAATCGCAGATTATAGAAAATAGCAATTTGCTCAAATTTCGCTATGCTATAGTGCTATAGGAGCTACTATAGCTGCTATTTGACATTAATAAAGGGATGTCCCGAATCGCGGACAATAGTGGTTTGTTCAAATTCCACTACACTATAGCGCTGCTATATCCGCTAACAGTGATTTGAAATTGAAGTCAAAAAATTCGATAGCAGAAATTGATCAGTGGCAAAAGATAGACACTACTAAGTACATAGCTTATGTATTTTTAGCCCATCAAATTAGAAAAATAACTTCTATACTTCAAGTTCTAAGAGTTGCTATTGCATTGATCAAGCAATTGATGATAAGAGGGAATCAAAGAATCCTTTCTGTGGATTAATTGCAGGCGTGGGAGCAGGACTCCATTGTATAAACTCACCACAGATGTATTGTCTAGTGCACTGGTTGCCCATGATGGTCTCTTATACTTCTCACGACCAGTAAAACTCCTGAGAGGATCCTGTACACCAGAACAGTATCATAAACATAATATAAAATTCCAATGTAGGAAACAAACTGCTTTGTGTTTATATTACAAAGGAAAAACATTCTAGGAAAACATGTTATTTTCTTGATGAACAGATTACAGATAGGTGCAGAGGTTTGACAAGACAAGTACCTTGTAAACGACAGAAACGGCAAAGGTTCCAAGTGCTCGATTTCCACTCCTTTGTTCAAGTATATCTAGTGCAAGTTGTCTTGCAGTGGATTCTACTGAGGGACTACTGAAACACTCAAACTCATTGCACAGCTCACCAAAGTCCATACCATCAACCAACTTATCAGCCTCTGAATATGATGTTTCAGTTTTGGTATCAGAAGAAATTTTGGTCCTATCATCTTCACTGGCAACTGCAGAAGAACACATGCCACATAACATATTAACATATATCAATTTCATAGTGTGTGTAAGTTTAACATATATATCAACTTCACAATCCTTCAATTTTAAATTGAGCACTTCTTTTTCCAAATTCTTTTACTCCAATTCATATACCAATCTATCTATTCAAGATTAAAAGTAGGAGAAATAAAAGGATAGGTTAATTCTCTTATTTCTCAGTAACAATGACAGAGACTAACTCCTCTTATCTCTTAATAAAAATGTAAATAGTGAGATAAGTTATTTTGATTATTATACTACTTAATAGTAATCTGATTATGTTATGCTATTGAATTGGTGAGCTTCAAAACACAAGCCTCCTAGTTAGTTTATAACAATTGATTACCTAACTAAAAAGGTTAAAAGAAAATTAATATTGATCATGCATATTAACTATGATTTAGGGACCATTTGGATAAACAGATTAATTAAGCACTAACTGAATTAGTGAGATATATATATATATATATATATGCTTGAATATAATTAAGTAATTTCTACATAATCAAAGAGAAAACAGGAGTAGTAGGGAAGAAGTGAAACCTCGGAATGTGAAAGAGCGGTAGTGATGATGATCACGGAAGGAAAAGGGCGTCGTTGTAAGTTTAGGTAACTTGGAGGAGAAGTATGATCTATTCCGGCGAAGTGTGGCGGCGGCGGAGGAAAGAGAAGTAGCAGCGATGAGAGAAGAAGAAAGAGCGGCAATCAAATTCATGTCTCCCCATTACGTGGTGGAAGGTGTGTTGTTTAGGATTACAAACTAGATGTGGAGACAATAAGAGCCTCTTCTTTTTCCTTTTTTTCTTCTCATTTATGTTTAGCTTGTGGATAAGGTATCCTCTTTTTTACTTTTTAAAATAATTTTTTTGAATATTGTTAAAGACACCTCCCAATTTCATTTTGCCACCTCTGCTCACCCACAAAAGGTGTAAAAGACTTTCTGGTAACCTTATGTGTGTTTATACTCTATATGTACTGTTGATGTTAGTTTTGTTTCTCTACACAAAGGTGAAGGAAAGATAATGTATACGCCGGGGACGGCCAGCATAAAGTAGTACTTTAAATCTTTGCTTGTAGGGTGACCTAGGCGCTATTAGGGTTGAACAGCCGAAGATACTTAAACACCACTTAGCTACTCTTAAGAGTAAGGCTGAATGAGGTTTAGGTTGTTGATGATTGTTCAACAACATGATGATTATAATTTATATTTATATAATATCAATGCTTAATTTTATGTCTAATATCACTATATGTCTTAGAAACGTGTGAAGGTAGTATGTGATTATTTATATGATGCGATTACACGTGTTAGGAACATGCATGATTAGAAGATAAAAGATTGAGCTTAAGATTCATAAATGAGTTCAGGTGTGGGGAATGGAATATGATGGTCGTAAAGAAAAAACGTGAAATAATGAAATGAGAACCTAACTATGATGTAATGATAGTTTAAGGTACTGCTAATTGAATTGAGTTAAAGCATGCTGATTAAGGTGAAATGCAATAATAAACGAGAGACCGTATATAATGCAAAAACTTTATTCCTCCTTACTTTCTTGCCTGAAAATAGAGAAGATCCAAAATTTAAAGTTGTGTTACATCAGAAGAAGTTGGAATTGTTTCTCTCCCAATACCAATTTGCAATTACTATGTCATGAAAGATTTTTTTTGTACATAAAGAACTAAATGCACTTTTCTTTTGTCACAAAGGAGAATAGAGACAAAAACTACGACCTAACAAAGGAACACCCTTGAGCATCCGCTTGCAACACCTGAACCATATCCATCGGAGGAGCTTCCAGAACTACATGAGGTTGTGGTCCTGACATTCCAAGTTTGACTAGATAATCCACACAAAAAGTTGGCTTCTCTAGACACATGATGGATCTTCATGTCCTAAGAACGAGCAAGCAGATTACACATTAACGCCACTTCATTTCCATGTTTATGAAATAACACATTTGCACTATCAATATAAGTTGGTATCTAAAGAGTCTGAATATATAGTAGAGAATCTTCTTATAACCCATCTCCCAATACATAAACAAACCATGAAGGATGCAACACAATTCGATATGCATAATAGTAGAGCATCCAAGCGAACCATGAAACCAGAGGCGGATTCAGAGGGTGTTCCCCGTGTTCTTTGGAACATCCAAACATCCTGCCTTAGTGGTAATACACCTCAAACATCTTCATTGAAGGAATACCATCCTGCCTTGGTAGTAATACATCTTGTCTTAGTGTCATTGAAAGAACACCTATTTTTTAATCTTGGATCCGCCATTGCATGAAACCCCCATGCAGGAACTTGTCGTTGCTATCTCTGATGAGGCCTTCAAATGCAGGTATCATCGGATTTTGCTGAGCACTGCAATCAACATTAAGGGAGGCCCGATCAACGGGAGGAGCTATCCATGAAACCTGAAGCCCCGAACTAACTCTAGAGGTGGACTCCCCAGACCCAAACATAGAGAGGACATCACTCAATAACCCATAGGAATCAAAAATAATCTCATACGGCTTGACTTGCTTGGCTTCAAAAATATGCATATTCCTTGCACACGGTTTCCACAAGACAATCACACACGCAACGTGGCTGCGAACAATGTCATGCTACCAACCAACGTTTTCAATCTATCTGCTGTCCAATGTTATCAGAACCGGACCGATCATCGAGCCGGTCAAGGCACTGGATCACGGGTTTTTGGTCGGACCGCATGAGCCGATCTATATTAAATAAATTCAAAAATTATAATATATACAAAGAATGTATTTAGATTTATAATTATAATTAAGTAAAATGATAAAATATTTAAATTTAATAATAGAACAAAACTATAGTAGTGAATTACAATGGTGGAAAATAATTAGCAATGCTATTTTAATGGGCTGTATAATTAGTTTTTATAAGTGATATAAATATATTATATAAGTATATAAGTATATAACATATAAAAGCAAAAAATACAACTTTCACAAATGGAAGGTTAATGGAAAGTTTGGCAAAAAATTTTAACGCTATATATATATATATATATATATATATATATATATATATATATATATATAAGCAACACTTTCACATCAATTAAGGTGTGACTCAGTTGGTTGTAAGTGCCAAGATTGAACCCTAGGTAAGTCATTTTTGTGAAAAGGTGTAAAATATATGTTGGTCAAAGTGCAGAACCGGATCAACATGCAGACCGAGCCGGACAAGGCTCCAAATCCTGGTCGGGCCGGTCGGACCCACCGGTCCGGTACGATTTTGATAACACTGCTACTGTCTATTTAAGAAAATTCAACTATTTTTTAATGGGTCTCATTCACCAATTAAAAACTTGTTTTCCTCCAAAAACTCTTTTTACCTTTTTTCCAATATTTATAAATTTCTTCTTGATTATTAAATGTTTAATTTTTTCTCAAATTTAACTTTTATTATTAAGTCTTTGCTATTTTATTTATATAATTTACTTTTAGTATTTGGTCTTTATAGATATATTGTTTATAAATGATTATTTTGTTTATGAATTCTGACGAGGAAACACTAAACATTGTTTGTTTTAAGGAAATATGAATTTTATAACTTTCTTTATTATTCAAGAATTATTATTTTGCTTTAGAGTCATGATGGAAAACAATACATGTTTTGGTATAATTTTCTTCTTTGATTATGATCTCGTTTGTTACATATTTTTTGAAAAGTAGTCACTTTTTTTACAAACATATCATTTTTAGAAGCTTTCCTTCCACTTGTCAAACCCTTCTTTTTTTTTTTTTGAGATTAACTTGTCAAACCCTTTCTAAAGAAATGGAAATCTAAAAATAATTTAAAAGTTACTTCAAATGAAAAGTTATTTTAGTAGTTTCTCATAAAAATTATTATTCACAGAATATTTTTTAAAAAAAAGTGATTATCATTATATTACAAAAAACAACTTCTGTTTTTCTTAAAACTCTCTAAAAACGAACCTCTAAATTATTTAATATTAAAATAATTTATTTTCAAATCTGTAACAAACAAGTCTTTTATATATATATATATATATATATATATATATATATATATATATATATATATAATATGGGGGATCCCCTCACACTACAATGGAGGCAATTCCCCCACAAAATAAAATATTTTGTTGGAATATACTTAATTTATCTATAAAGGAAAAAAAATTAAAAATGTATAAAGGTATAATATATATAAAAGAGAATAAGCTAGTACTAATTTATCTTTTTATTTTTCTTGTTTTTATTATTTCTCTAACATTTAAAATACACAGTGACACAAAACACATCAGATTTGGGGATTTTGAAATTTATTATTATTAAATAATTTATTTTATAGAAACTTACAATTTTTTTATAACTGAAAATATTAGAGGTTAATTTTTGCGTCATATATATATATATATATATATATATATATATATAATATGGGGGATCCTCTCACACTACAATGGAGGCAATTCCCCCCACAAAATAAAATATTGGAGCTGGACACATGTGATTGGGCTGATCCAGGGCCCAAAAGCCGGACTTAGGCCTCATGGCCTAGTTCGGAACAAGACTCAAAGGAGAAACATTATATGTTGTCAACAAGATTTCATTGCCTTCAAACATATGAAGTTTTCAAGTTTAGTTGTTATAATAACATAATTAACTTGAATTTAGTGTATAGAGAAACTTATTAGGGAGTACATAAAAGATCATTTACTTCTGTCAAAACTTATGTACACACATGCATAAAAACAAAAAGAACTCATGCTAAGGGACACCTAACCTGCTGGTTTAAACTAAACAAGATTATAACAACTCCAAGAATCATTTATAAATTAAGTTCGTTCCAGTTGTGATTGATTTCAAATTTGTTAATACCAATTCATATTTTATATTACATCCAGCAAACTCAACATTTGAACACCATTACATAAAAAGGAAACACAGCACTGAAATGAGAGTGACAAGACAATTAGAGTTTTGAAACATTAATGGACAGCTAAGTATATATAGAGGCTAAGAAGATTGAGAGTAATAGCAAGTGTAAGTTGTTCAACTATTTTGTGAAATTATGGCATATTGGCATCTATAATTTTGTGTATCTATTCAAATTTGGATGGTCTCGAATCACGCGTTTGGTGAAAGCTAGTTTGCTTGAATAAGCTCTTGAATTAGCACTATGTGAAAAATTGACGAGTGTGATGTGCATATAGTTAACAAAGGTGAATAAATACATTAATTCAAGGAATTCTATCTTTTTTAGTGAGTTTCAAGAAAATAAGAAAGGGCCAAAAAAGTTTGCATCATGTGAATAGCTTGATGATGATACATTTCCATCTCTCTTGTGCCCCAGTTTCAAGCATATATAGATGCTCGTGATAATGACTCCCTAATTTTTATTTTGACAAACAATATATTTTATCACTTTCCTTACATTATTTTTTTAATGATTAGTATATTTAATAAAAGTCTCAACCCAAATATCTTTTACATTAAGCGAGTGTTTAGTTACACGTTTGGAAATGCAAACTTGCATCTCAAGTTTATTTCACCACGGAAAACTCGCAGTAAAACTAAAGCTCTAAATGCTAGCTTCTTGATCACCGTGGATTTTGGCCATGATTTTGGCTTGACGCAGAAATCTCACCGCTGGTCCAAACACGCGTGTTTGGTTTAGAAGAGAAAGAATTAAGCAAGAGAGAAAGAGGTGAGAGAGAGTGAGGGAAGTGAAAGAGGTGAGAAAAAGAATAGATTATAAATGTTTTGTTTTTAAGGGAAAGAGAAGATAAATAAGGGAGAGAGCGAGAGAGGTGTCTCTTGGTTTGGTTGGAGAGAAATGATACTGCTTTTGAAAAGACAAAAACACTCCTAAACTAAAATACAATATATAATTTATTCATTAGTTTAATTAACTAAATATTTATCTTAATTTTTAATTTAATTAACTTAATATTTATCTTAAGTATATAATTATTTATTTAAATTAGCTAAATGATTATTGTAATCATTTAATTTATTTAGTGGGGGTAATTAAAGTGAGGGTAAAAATTGTGAAAGCATAATTCTTAAGCTTTTTCTCATCACCTTCTTCCCACAATTGAAAAGACAGCAAAGCAAACACTAAAATAATCACCCCTCCTCTCTCTCTGGTGAGGATCCTCTCCAACTGGAAACTTCTAGTTGGAGAGAAAGACTCGTCAATGAAAATATTATTTTAATGGAAGATTTTTTCTCTCTCCTATTGGAAATTTCCAGTGACTGGAGAGGATCCAACCCTCCTCTCTCTCCCGTTTCTCCCCCACATGAGAAAATCATTTTTTCCTCCTGTTCTGGAGTGGGCCGAAGCCCACTCCAGCTATGGCAAAAAGAGCGGCCCAAACGATAATGGGCGTAAGAGTGGAAACACCAGATCAACGGTACAGATGAGTCCGTACGACCATCCAACGGCCTAGCATGATTCACGCACACTATATAAGCATTCATTGCGTCAGTTGTCAGGTACTCACTATTCACTAATATTGATATTCTGCTCGTCCGCTCCTGACTTGGGCGTTGGAGTGTATTTGCAGGTACACTCGCCCTCGGTGCTTAACCGCGGAGAGCGAGCAGAGCAGTTCTGGAAAAGTCTGATTCTTGAAAGCTTGCACAAAGCGACCTCAGGCATAGATCACCTCCCTTACTCTCTCTTCCCTATTTCACCTCAAACAAACACATCATAAGTGTTTTAAGACCCAACAATCCTTAAACATGGTTCGTGCACATGCGTGTGTACAAATCCAAACCAACCTACACAAAAAAAATAGCAAAACGAAAGTTGCAAAAAAAAAGCTACATTTATGGTCATATGATTAAAAAAACTACTTAAACTAGTCACGCTAGCATACAAGTATCCTTAGTCTCACACAGTCATGACTTACCTAGTCATTGATGGACACACAAGCAGTCCCGCACACCAAAAATTAAAATTACAAACTAAAATTGCATTTTTTTTTGTCTAGGTCAGGGTATCCACCGCCAAACGCAGTGACTAATCCCCTCGCTGGATTGAAGGCACCTCGAAGGGTGGGACAGCTGGCCCAGGGATTTAAAGCTACTTCATACCCAAGGCGATGATCGAACCCTCGACACTTGGTTAAGCGAGAATGAGCCCGAACCGCTCAACCACACCCCCTAGATTTACTAAAATTGCATTTGAGTTTTGGTTTAATATAATGTTACTAGCATTTGATTCGAATTTTTTTATGGAAGCTAACTGAATGAAACCAAACTACTTATATTTTTACCCTATGCCTTCGATAAGTTTTTGTTCAAAACCGAATCGAATGAAACCGCATTGCAAACAACTTTACAAAAGAAGAAAAAAAACTTGTTGTTTTGTGGCAAATACAAAAATCTCTTAATTAATAATGGGAAATAGTCATTTGATATTACCTATAACTTTGATATATCCGTCATTGTTCATGTTCTTGTTTTCTAAGCCAAAGTAGTATTTCATCTCCGCTCTCACTCACTTCCAAACCAAACAAAACTGTTCTCTAAATCTAATCATTCATTTGGAATCGCCACCAACATTGCTTTGCTGCATCGTCCAACCACCGCCGGCACCACCACGAGCACACCTGGCTGTGAGTATATATTCATCTAATTTATTCTCTGTTTCTTTTACTACTCTCTGTCAGTGTAAAAGTAATTAATATTCATTTCCTTGTACTACTTCTCTAAACACCCAATCATGTGCTTCTCTAGTAGTACTAACATTAACTAGTAGTAGTAATTATTAATTTCGAAATCTATCTGATTAATTCATTAATTAATGTTATAATCTCTATGGATATTTCAGGGTTATACTACCACAAACGGCGACTGAACGTGCACGTGTGCGTGTGGAAACTTCATATCCACTACCATTACCAGGTAACCACCCCTAACTAACTTCTACTTTTTTTAAAAGGAAATTATGTTATTATTATTATGCTAATTTTATGTTTTTTTTAAATATTTTATAGAATTTAGCATGTTTTAAATTCTTTTACATAGAAAATTGAAAGAAAAAAAATGAAAATTGTCAAATACTAGTAATATAACGATAATTAAATATTTTTACACTAAAAACTTTATAAGTATATGTTAATTAAATTCTTTTTAAATTTAAATTTTATTTTGAATGAATATATTTATAAGAAAAGTAGTCCCACCAACGCACAATTCAAAGGAATCAACGCTGTTATTGATTTCCCACTTGCATTTGCGCCACCATTACTTTTTCAAGTCCAAGTCGCAAAGCAGCAGTAGAGCAGATTGTATTGGAGAGCAACTTCAATTGAAAAGTGGAGACAAAAAGGGAAACAATAAACATGTTTATTTGGTTTATATATGAGAAAGTTGGTAATAAATCACTATTAGAAAAATAAATAAACTTGTGACTAAAATTAGAGATAAAAAGTGAAATTTGTCCCTAATTCTATTGTCAAAGTTTCCGTCATTTTTTAACTTTATTAATGATGTGTTTTTATAATTAATTAATAGTTGGTGAGATATGACTCAATTCAATAGTAATTAATAATATTGTAAGGAAAAATTTTGGAGAAAAAAGGTAGTATATATTATAATTAGATTAGAAGTAAGAATAAACTAAATAATTTGACTTTTATATCCTTAATTACCATTACTCTTTAATTTAAAAACTATTTTTTTAAATTAAAGAGTAAAAAAGAACCTATTTTTAAATTTAAATTAAAAACTATTTTTTAAAATGAGGAAATGCATTTTCAAAATATAATTCATTTATGCATTTATTAATTTTATTCAGCAAAAAAAAAATATAATTCATTTAGGAGACAATTAATTTATCAAGTACTAATACAATTATTTTTTTATCCAAAAATAATAATAATAAATAAATTAATATAAAGTGCCAAATGAAACTTTCTAATTTCATGTATTATAGTTTCCAGGTCCCGCCCAATGACTACTGTGCTGAGTGTATAATCACATGTAATAGGCCAAAATTTAATTAATTATTGCATAATAGCCAACCAAATGTTTTGTCTTTTGTTTGATTTTAGCTTAGTGGTCTTGATTAGGATTTACTAACTTTTAAGGTGACACTTACCTTTTTGACCAAAAGGTCGTTGTCTCTGGCTTCATTTGTTTCTTTTTGGGTGTTAAGTAATTATGCACCTACTATATATACCACGGGTGAGCATTTTAATTATTCGAGCTAAAATAATTCTTGAATTTTTTTCAAGCTATTTTCACAAAGACTATGTCCTTGAAAAATAATTTTAACTATTACACAATATTATAGTTTAAATCTAATAGGTTAATACTATTTTTTGGTTCCTTTATTAACAGAGTTGTATGAACAAGAGTGAGAAGTTAGTTTTACTATTCAAAGCAAGCGGTAACTATTCAAGAGTATGAGATGTTTAAGGTGTATTTGAACTCCCATTTTAAAAACAGTTTTGAGGCGACAATATTGTTCAATGGTTTGCTACACCCCCTCACCAAATTTGAATTTAACTGAACTTGCAACAAACACAATTTAGGGTCGTGTTTCAGCCTGAACGATGTATTTTGATTTAGTCTTGTTTTCTAGTAAATGAAAGTGTGAGAATTTTGCAACCATTCCTAGAAGATAGACCGAGTTTTCTGAGAATGATACTAAAAAAAGAAAAAGTCAGTGAAGGCCTAAAAACAAGAATTTACAAAGTAACTTTTTATAAGGTCAACAAACCACACCCAATGATCTTATTAACAACCCCTTGTCCTCCAAAAAATATCCCCCAAACATAATGCTTTTAAGCAAGTATTCACCAAATAATATCCCTCCAAGCTCCAAATATTCACCAGGCACTCTTTCAATTATTTTAGCAATATTTCCTCCCAAACAAATAGTGTTCACCCCAAATCCCACACGCATTCCCATCTTCCATTGGACCAAAAACCCATGTCCTCAATCATAGTCTAAGTATGTGTTTAGAAAAATCGCGGTTTCCCATGGTTAAGGTAAAATCGCGACAATATATATTTTTACGACAACTTAGAAGCTAGCCTTTAGAGCTTCTACTTTTTCACAGCAAGATAAGGCTTCGACAAGCATCTGATTTTACAAATGCGAAACAAAATGTTATCTAATTGTTACAGAAAACAATTTAGGATGCAATTTTCGAAAAGAGATCGACCTGCTCACTCCAAACATTCGTCCAAAACTTAATGCTTCTACTATACCCTAATCTACATCCCACCATATCGGGGAACGCAACCAAGCCTCCAAACCTAACTCACCCGACTAGATCAAACCCCTCCTCCATTCAACTGACTAGTGATATATCTAGCCAAGTTACCATATCTGGATCTAGTTAAGGTGATCATACCAAGTTGGGGAAGGGAAAAGGGAGTATTTATAATGTGGTATGTGTTTTTTTTTTGGTGAAATATAATGTGGTATGTGTAGTGTATGACTATGATGACATATAAATGAATGTGGTCCACTAACACAACTCAAGTAAACATATAGTCCATTTCTAGATCCTAATTTCTTTTGGATTAAAAAGAAAACCTAGCTGTCCCTCTCTCATAAAGTTCAACTCAAATGCAGCTCCCATCAATTGAATATAAACCAAATGCTTGTCCTTGACTATATTACTTATTGAAACTTTATGTATAAATTACAAGTTCCAAACACCCACATTTGCATATTTATCAATTCTTAGGTCCTTGCTTATTTTTCATCATTTGTCTTCACAACACAGTGAATTTCACCAAGTTAATTAGAGAGGAATTTTAATGGGCATGGACAATCACAAGTTACTACCCTATTTTGGTGTGTCACTCTGCATGCTTTTGTTGAGTCATTGGATGTTTGTTGAAGCTACTCCTACAGAATCTCTTGTCACACAACTCCCTGGTTTCAATGGCAATTTCCTCTCCAAGCATTACTCAGGGTACGTAACACTTTATAATTATATACTAATCTTAATCAATTCAATGGGACACTTTATATTTTTTGTTTGATTTTCAGATATATAAATATTGATGGAAATGGTGAGAGTGGGAAGAATCTATTCTACTATTTTGTTAGTTCAGAGAGAAATCCAGAGGATCCAGTTGTTCTATGGTTGAATGGTGGACCCGGGTGTTCCAGCTTCGATGGCTTCGTTTATGAGCATGGTACTATAGTATAGTATTATGCAAATATATATATATATGTCACGCTCATCATATTAAATCTTCAACTGCTCCGCTATTGGCGGGGGCACATAATAATTGTTTTGTCCCTAATTAACCTCGTCATTTTCCTTGTTGGTTTGAAACTTCTAGGCAACATTTCGGACTTCCAATACTACATTGTTTGGTCACTTTTCTTCTGTTCAAAATCTGTCATCTCATTCTAACAAACTAGGACCAGTTTTAAATCGAATGTTTTAATTAGTTTCTTTTATAAATTTAAAAAAATGTTAGTAGTTAATTAGTTAGACATAGCGAAATGTTGGTTTCTTTTGGAATTCAAATCTGAGACCTTCTGCTACAAACTTATTTGATCGGTATCCTTTAACTCACTAACAGAGCTATCTATTTGTAGGACCATTCAACTTCGAGCCGGCAAAAACAAGAGGGGGCCTACCCACTTTGCATAACAATCCTTACAGCTGGTCCAAGGTTAAAAACACGTGACCAAGAAATTGATAGTATATGCTTAATCTATTTGCAACTAAAATATTTTAGATTTTGTCTTAAATATGTATTTGAAGTATTTTTTTAACAATATTAATTTGATTGATACATTTATACTAGTATTATCAAGCTATAATATCAATTTGGTCTAATTTCAGGTTTCGAACATAATATATTTGGATTCACCCACGGGTGTTGGACTCTCTTACTCAAAGAACAGAAGCAATTACGTTAATGGGGACCATGGAACTGCTTCTGATACTCATACTTTCCTCTTAAAGGTAATTTCTTAAAGAGAAGCAATTAATTGCCATTAGAAACAGATTAAACATTTGAATTAGAAGAATGACATGCATATATACTTTAATGATTAATTTGGATTTTTCTTGTGGCAGTGGTTTGAGGAATATCCAGAATTCCAGGCTAACTCATTTTATATTTCTGGGGAATCTTATGCTGGAATTTACGTGCCCACTCTAGCTTATGATGTTGTTAAAGGTATCTCATCACTTTCATATATATGGTCGTAAATCGTAATATCGTTTTTTTCTTTTGTAAGTTTTTTCCTGGCCAAAATTTTCTTTGAATATAAATATTATAAACAAAAAAAATCGTTGATAAAAGTCATACATATATAAACTCATCAAAGGTTAGTAATATATATGGTATATTTTTGCTTTCCAACTTGCAATATATATATATATATATATATATATATATATATATATATATATATATATATATATGGACTATTATAGCATAAAGTATTTGTGTGTGCCATCATGCCAGGAATCCGGAGTGGTAGGAAGCCCGTGATCAATTTTAAGGTATTATTCAGTATAAATATTATTTGTTTTTTGGTGAACAATTAAGTAGATATGGATAAGAAAGCATTAAAATATTTGACATTTAACTAACCTATTCTTAATTATGGTTGACGGATATACTTTTTGCAGATATGCTAGAAGAGTCTTTATTTTTAGATTGTAGTTTTTTTTTGCTTTTTTTGCCCTTTTGTTCGCCTTTTGGTTACCAAAAAAATTATGGTTGACGGATATACTTTTGTTTGTAGGGTTACATGGTGGGAAATGCAGTAACGGACCCAAAATTTGACGGTGATGCGTTAATCCCATTTGTGCATGGGATGGGCCTCATATCCGACGATATCTTTAAGGTTAGCTGCCTATTACGTACTACTAGAGTTGTTGGGCCGCCTGGCCCGACCCATTCTGGCTCAATGGGCCAAAGCGCAAAAGCGGGTTGGGTTGTGCCAGCCACATTATCTACTGGCTGTATTTTTTGTAGCCCAACCCAACCCAAAATACTAGGTTAGCGGGCCGGAACAATCCAGTCCAATTTTTAATTAAGGAAAACACAAAACGCATAAAAAAAACTGGCCCAATCCGGCCCATAGGCCAACTAGGTTGGGCCAAAATGTTTTGGTTTTTTATGGACCTCTGTTTTTCTATCCCAGCCCAGTACTAAACAACGGGCCATCAGACCGCCTTGTTGGGCTGGGCCAAAATTGACACCCCTGTTACATGGACCTTTGTCTTTTTTTTCACGGGGTGCTGAGACTATTTAAATTATGTCTAAGTTCATTCATGAAAAGAACACGCAACACCCGTGCGTAAGCACGGGTATCATTATTTTGTTGCATTTATTTAAATTATAATTTGCAGGCTGTAGAAGCTACCTGCAAAGGAAACTACTACGATTCTGAAGAAGATGCATGCTTGGACAACATGGGAAAAGTTTATAGGGTAAGATATATTCTCATAGGGAGAAGATAATTCTATTATTAATATTACACTTTATTAATGATGACTTCTATATCTATATATGTTATTTGCAGAATATTGGTGATCTTAACATATATGACATACTAGAACCATGTTACCATAACCCTAATGGTTCAGCAACCAAAGGAAACAGTAGCTTACCCCTTAGTTTCCAACAATTAGGTGCAACAAAGAGACCTCTTCCAGTGAGAACAAGATTGTTTGGTAGAGCTTGGCCATTTAGGGCACCAATCAAAAATGGTCCTGTTACATTATGGCCTCAATTAGCTGCTCAATTGAATTTGAGCCATGGTGGTAACGTCCCTTGTTTTAATGATGAAGTTGCATTCTCTTGGCTTAACAATTATGCTGTAAGGAAAGCGATTCACGCCGCACCGGTACGTTACAAATATTAGTGGTTAATTAGTTAAATGGAGAAATATTATTTTCCAGAAGAATTCGATGTTTGTTGGAACGTTATTTGAATATATATTAAATATATTGAGGACAGGAAAGTGTGGCTGGTGAGTGGGTACTATGCAGTGGAAGGATAAATTATAATAACACTGCTGAAAGCATGATTCCTTATCACAGGAAGCTAACCATGATGGGTTATAGAGCACTTGTTTACAGGTACATATGCATATTTATTTGTTTATTCTTAAATTTGAAACATATATATGATAATAATACTAATTACACATTTGTTGAAGGAACATTAATCTTAATTGTTTTGATTCTTGACATGGCAGTGGTGACCATGACATGTGTGTACCATTCACTGGAAGTGAGGCTTGGACCAGAGCTATGGGATATAAGATTGTGGATGAATGGAGGCCATGGATCTCTAATGACCAAGTTGCTGGGTACGTTACTTAATTAATTAATTAATGCTCTTTCACTTTCATTATGCCTTCATATAGATTTTCAACTAGCATGTTAATAGCAGCCTCAAAAAAATTAGAATTTATTTGTTTTAAATAGATTTCCATTTTATAAAGTAAAAATATATAAATTGCTGACTTTGCTTTTTCATTTTGGTGCAGGTACTTACAAGCGTATGATAACAACCTAATCTTCCTCACAGTCAAGGTAATTAATTAGTCATAATTAACCAAGTGTTTTCAGATTAATATGATGATGTTGATGAGTATTGAAGAATTCATGGACTAAAGTTTATTTGGTGCAGGGTTCTGGTCACACTGTGCCTGAATATAAACCAAGGGAGGCATTGGACTTTTATAGCCGTTGGTTGGAAGGAAGCCAAATTTAAGTAAATGCATGAATGAATGAATATCAATAAATGAGGTTGTAGTTTTTCTAATTTTCTAATATATAAAATAAAACTATATACAACATGTTTCAGCATGTTACAAAAAAAGCGTCTAGCTTTTTCTATCTCCCAATATTTATATAATTTTATAAATTTAATATGCTATACAGTTTTTTTAACCAAAGTTACACCATAAAATGATCTAAATTGACTTATTTAAAAAAAATATAAAGCTTTTTAATAATATCTTCAAAATACATATTAATGCGTATACGTTTGATTCAATTCAATGGTCAGAAACAAAAATTCAAAGTGTCTCTCAATACAAATTGACATGTTATTATCGTCACATCAATTTATGACTTTATATCTCTTGATTTATTGGCATGTATGTATAAGCATACGGCTGTCAATGGCCACCACCAAAAAATTATTATTATTATTTTCAATTTCAATTTTCAATATATGAAAAAGAAATATGTAGAAATAGAGACCACTTCATTTGATATTTTAACTACCTAACCAGTGCCACTAGCCTTTTTTTTTGTCCTTATCAAATTTCCTTCTCATATCATCAACATGCATAACAGTAACACACACAAACACGAGAACCACGCTACAATTGCCAACAGAAAAGTAAGCTTAAGATCTTTATCATATATATATATATATATATATATATATATATATATATATATGTTTGGAAGGACAGATTTCCAGACACACTAAAACAGCCTGGCCAGTGGCCACCATCAAGTCTCAGACAAAAACCAACAAATGGGTGGGGACAATAAATATACCAATTTTCACTTTAGTCCTTGATATTTTTTTGTTTATTTGGAGTCTTTATAACAGACAATTTGGTTTTGGTCCTTGTTTTATATTACTTTATCTAATAATGTATAATATTTCAATAATAGATCACATGTTACATTACATTGACTGTAACCAACATGAAAATTATTAAACCAAACTAGGACCAAAAACATTTTTTTTTACATTTCAGACACTAAACAAACAAAATTTTAGAAGGACTAAATACAAAAACTGTTATATTCTCAGGAACAAAAAAGCCTTTAAACTAAAAACAATTTGTGAAAATGAAAAAGAACAAAAGAAAAATGTATGTATCTATAATAATTATAATTGAAATACCAAAAAAATATATTAAAAAAAGGTAAAGGACCAGCTCAATATTCCTTCCAAGCTTGAATCATATCATTTTTGTTTTCTATTCCCTGCAGCAGCTTTGTCTTCTTTGTCTGGTTCAAATCTAGGAAGGTTTAATAATGTGTTCACACGAGATACTCCTTCAAGAGCAGACCATTCTTTTTCTGTCTCAGCATCCATTTCATATTCTTCTTCCTTTAACTCTTCCTCATTATCATTATTATCTAATAACTCTGTCTCAGTATTATCATTATTATTACCTTCCCTGCATGTTCCTGACCTTTCTAAACCAGTAGGTCCATCCATACCTTCCTCATCGTCACCACCATTGCTTACTTGGATTCCTGAACTAGGTTGCGCTTTCGACTTGTTGCTATGCGAAGCGGTTGATACTTTTTGCACGCCTGAGTCGAGAAAGAGGCAAACCACAGCACAGTCGTCGACTTTGGAAGTTGGATACTTGTATCTCCATGCTCTAACGGCCAACTCCACTAGTGCTCTAGCTGCAGTGGCACGCCTCGGGGCCGCTGCTATAATGTCTACCACTTCTTTGTTTGAAAGCACATCCCAAATCTGCACGACACATAACTTGAGATGAATATTGTGGAAGTAAAAAATAGTAGTAATGTAATGATAATGAAACTTAATAGGCAACTCTGTAGCACAAACACTTCAGGTTGAAGACATGTTCGGTGTTCAACATGTGTTGTCTTGGACATAAACACCGACTTCAACTACTTGCATTTCCAAATTAAAACTGATGCCTCTGTGTCCGTGTCAGTGTTGTGTCTGGTATCCGTGTCTGTGTTGGTGCTAGATAGGTAAGTATGATTATACTACAAGACAAGTGAGGTATCTATCTTACCCCATCTGTTGCTAACACAACAAACTCATCCTTTTCGCTGAGTCTTCTGTATGTTACCTCTGGAACAGATATCAGACCAAAATCTTTTAGACAAAAATCTCCAAATGCTCTTGCCATGGCAAGGCCAGGGGAATCATTGTTTGGCAACCAGACTCGAGAAACTTCAGGCTCATCTTGAAGAGCAAAAACACGTCCTTTGCACTTGCGAATTCTCTCTGCTTCGGCTGTAAAAAAGAAGAAGAATATACAAGGGATTATTTACGCACAAAATGCATGCGGAAGAGTATATGGCTGACCATTTGAAAAGTACTAGAGAACTATGTTAACTTAATACAAAGCTTTACATAAACTACAATCCTTTAAGGGATTATGTAAACAGAAACCATGTATTGGGTTGCTTCTGTCCATAAACCCTAAATTATGTCTTCTTCGAACTAATGTAGGTTAGATATGTTGTGTGCAAGTATTCTGTGTTTGAACTTTAAATGAGAAAGCATTGACAATTTTACAGTCTGCTTGCCTTGATTTAAGATCTTCGACAATCCAATGCCATAGTTAAACAAAATCGGCAAGAATTATATACCTGGAAGGTTGGGTTTTAAATCCACAGTTAACTGGACAGCAGCAAGAGAACCATCTTTCTCTCTTGTACCCAACACAGCTCTAGAGTCACCAACATTTCCAAGAACCAGATCATGACCCTATAAAAAGTACAAAATATTCTACGGTCAGAAAAAAACTCGCGTGCAAACAATTCTTATAAAACGCATCACTTATGGGAGAATCACTAATGTTCCAAACGTTGCAAACCAATACCTGCTTAACCAAAGTTACTGCTGTTGTCCCACTACAGAAGCAATCAACAGTTTGGTGCATCTTCAACTCTCTATCCATAACTTTGAAAGCCTTCAAAAAGGACTCTTTAAGTGTCTGAAAGATTTCAGGGAGTTTTTCGGTTTCCTCGGCATTGCCATCAATGGATACCTGAGGTTCCTCGTCAGCAGATACTAATGTGGCCTCTTCTGAGTTCATACTTCCTGCAGTATTAATGGTAATCTCCTTGAGAGGTCCCTCACCAGATACATTAAGTTCCCAATGGGTATTCAGTCTTAGAGGAAGAGAATCCCTCACTCTTTTCGCAACCATGTGACCATACGGACCGTGGCCATCGAAAACTCCACAAAAAGTTGTATCTTCTCTAGAACAAAAATTCTGCAATATATATAATAAAATAAACAGAAGCAGGAAAAGCATAACATTAACAAAATGGCTACAAAGCATCAAAAGTTGCAATTGTCAAGAGATAGCTACAAAGCAAAATAAACAACACAGAAGTAAAGGACAAATAAGAGGCCAATGTTCAAACTTTTCGTGAAGTAGACTCGCTCCAAATCACTATTCATGTGATGTTTTGAGTTATGATGAATTTAAGGGTGCCAAAAGTGATTTTGCCTCCTATCAAACATGGTTTTCACCACAAATCTAATCTAGATGTTTAGTTACTTCAAATCGAAATTGATTTGTCTCCAAATCTTAGTTTAAGTGATTAAAAAATAGCATTTGTGTTATGCAGAACTATTTACACTAAGCTTTAAATCAAACTAGCTTTTAGCATCCAAACATAGATCACTTCAAACTCAATTTTAACCAAATCAACTTTACATAATCAAATTCATGGAGAACCATGCTTGTCAAACATTAACCAAAACAGACAAAGCACAACTATGATCTTTTAGGACTTGCTGTCATCAAGTGATCCCATCAGGATAAAATATTGGAACCTAATGCACAATTACATAAGCAGAAGGCATAGACTTTCATATAGAGCCAAAATATGCAGTAAATTAAGGATCTGTGTCTACCACTACCATGCACAAAAAACCATACATGCAAAGAAGTTATACAAAGATCAATATAAGACTTTTAAGTCAATAGTGTATACACAAAACATGAACAAGATATGCAAATGTGGCAATGAATAAATCTGATATAATATTTGAATAGAATAAGATCTAAATGTTGCAAAAGATAAAAAAGAGGTATTATTAAAATTTAGAAAAATGTAAGAGATCTAACCTCCCAAACAATCATAGCATCTTGATTAGTACCCTTTTTGCCTTGTTGAGTAAACAAAGAAGCAAATTGAGATGATCCATTGAGAAAAATCCTACCAGGGATCCTATGAAGAGGCTCATTCCTCCAATACTCAAAAGAAGAACCAAATCTCTTTTTAGAATTCTTACGATTCTTTCTAAAAGATGATGAAGAGGGCGAAGTGGGGTGAGGGCTCCTGCTTTCTACAGAGAAGCAGGACCCCATCTTAAGGGCCCTTAAAATGCTAATTATACAATCCAGCCCACCTGAACACAAACTTTCTTCTCTTAATGGATCCGTCGTCACTACCCACTTTTCAAAATCAAATTTTTCAAGATCTTCCCCCCCTTTAATCTCTTCCTTCACCTTCAATTCTTCAAATCCCAAAGCTAAAAAAAAAAAAACTCTCCTTTTTGAAACTTTTACACCAGTCACTAATCACGGTACAGTTACAATTACAGTTACACCCTTTTCAGATTGAGATAGCTGAATGAAAGTAACTCTCTTCATTCATAAATTAAGATAAGGATAAGGTATAGATATTATTGGAAACACACAATAAAAAAAATACCCTTTTTATTTCTCTCTCAAACAATATTGAGTTTTCTTTATAAATAAAAGACACATGGACCTAACAGATCTGTTTAATCTACTTCACTTCCTTCCATTTATTTTTGTATTTTTTTATTGGAAAATCAAATAGCAAAAGAAACAATGAAAAAGCAACAAAAGTGGATAGTTAATGGGAAACCCAGAAGATGAAACAAGAGTATGTTTGAGACCCAGAAAGAAAGTTTTGGTCTTTGGATCAGAGGTTGAGGATGGGAATTGAATTGAGGAGAAATGAGAAATTGAAGAAACAAAGGATCAAATGGGTTGTTGCTGTTCAGACAAGAGAAGATGGGAATGTGAGGAGAGAGAAAGGAGAGAGAGAGAGAAGTGAATGAATGAGATTTGAGAGAGAAGCGGAGAGTTGAATGAAAGTGGAGAAACAATAGGAAAGGAGCAGGAAGATCGCAAAGACACAGAAACTCTTTCGCTCCTCTCGTTTTTAGACAGAGAAAGTAAATATTTGGTGAGGAGCAGAGGAAATGGGAAATCCCCTTTAGACTTTTATTTATTAGACTTTAGACTTTTATATAAAATTAAAAAAAATTATTTTTGGTTGATTCGATGAATCACTAAAATTGATCGGTGTTAAAACTATAAGTGGTTAAGATTGAGTGAACCGACATTAATATCTCAACCATTATGTGATTTTATATTACTCCCTCCGTTCCGCAATACATGTCGTTTTAAAGTAGTTTACACATACCAAAAAGATTAATAAATTTTGTTGTTTTTGATGGAGGTATTTATCTTTTTTCTATAATACCCTTAACTTTTTATTATTTCACTCTACATATTTCTCTCTCCACAATAAATAGTTAAGTGTATTATTGACAAAGCAATAGTTAATGTTTTATTGAACTTTGAAAATGACAAGTAAAATGAAACAAAATAATTATTTAAAAACGACATGTATTGTGAAACGGAGGGAGTATATCTTTCGGTCGATTTTAGTGATTTACCGATTAGGGACTTAGTTAATACCTGATTTTGATTTTACGGATACTTTGAGTAAAATATTTATTTTGGATATTAGATTTTTTTTATAGGATAATAAGTCATTATTACTATTATTTGTGAATAAGGTCTTCATACTAATAAACTTAACATTTTATTGAAACTTTTAATGATGTTCATTAATATTTAACTATAAATAATTAGATAAGAGATTGGCTCAAAAGTTTTTATAATAATGTACTAATATTTTATAGTAATTTTTTTTTGGAATTTTAATGTGTTATCTATTTTTAATATATATTTTTTATTCCTAATCCTTATCTTCTTTTATATAGTTGTAAGTTGTAATCCTTATCTTGATGAAGTATTGTCAATTCCTTAAGATATTCATGTGTTTTGAGGTTTTTATTGGTATTTTATTTAATTGTTGATTTTTTTGTCAAGTAAATATTTTTGAATGAAATTATTCATTGATATCCTAAATACAAGTTTTAGTTTGCTGTCATATTTTATATTTATTTAATAATTTTATTACGAAACTGTAATAACATTTTTAAATATATAAATCATATAGGTTGATTGTTTTAGTTTATAAATTTGAATTACTTGAAATTTTAGTTTATAAATTTTTTTGAAGTTTTTCAGTGACTCCAAAAAAAATGTATTAGGTTGATTGTTATTTCTTGATATTAGGATTAATTTGTTATCTTAGATTATCACATAGGATTAATATTCGTATGACTAATTACTAATTAGTTATGAATGTGATTGGTTTCCCAAATTTTCCTATTTAATTAGGATTAGAATTCTTTAATTATATTCCTATAAATATGATTTAATAATTTTTTTTTTGATAAGCAATGATTCCATTAAAAAGCACTAGGTGTGCTGAAAAACCACAATTACGTACGAATTGTTTATACAGAGCAAGGCATTAGTCCACCAAGCCGAAGCAGAGTAAACAGAATGACTACCCACCCCATAAATGAACCAACTCCAAGAAGTACATTTTACGTGGTTAACAATGGAATCTATCAAAGGTTCATCCCCCTTTGAAAACTAAGTTGTTTCTCGCCATCCAAATACTCCAACACACTGTTAGCCAAATGATGTGTTTTGTCTTGGGAGCCTTAGAGCCTGTGAATTCTGAATTGAAACCAATAAAATGATCCATAATGCAAGAGTACGGGACTAACTCGACCTGAAGCCAATCTGATAAACTCCAATTTAGTGCATTTTTAGAGATATTTTTGGGTCACTTTTAGAGCAATTAAATACTAATTATCTAAATCACTAACCTAAATTTGCTCTTTATTTTGTAGGATGAAGAAAAAGATAAAAAGAATAAAAATCTGACTTAAAGACAATTAAAAGAAGATGTTAGAGCCCAATTAAGTGGACATGCCCACAAATTCAAGGCAACAAATTTATAATGGGCCGTGAGCAAATAAGGCTGGAGATAATAGGCCCACATCAAAGGAAGAGATCCAACAGATGATTGAATGGAATGCATGTTACCCTATGTTCACACCATAAAAGGCTTGCACATGAATTATAAGAAGGGAGCCACACACCACAAATTGGGAGGCTCCGTTGGTGAACAACAAAGGGCTGACGTGGGAAACTTGGGGATCACACAATTGTTTAATTTTATAAATAGGCAGGCCGTCAATGGCAAAAAGGGGAATTACACCACATACACACAGAACAATACGGCGGCGGAGGAGACAGTGATTTGAAGAATTTGGGTATCGTTCCTCACACCGTGAGAGAGCTCTGAAGCAGAAAAAGGAGATTGAAGACTTAGACCAGGAATTTCTCTAATTACCGGGTTATTCTTATTTTTGTATTTCATGAACTTTATTTCTATTTTATTGTTCTTGATACCTATGGATAACTAAATCCTCTTCTAGGGTATTAGGTGGATCTTGTTTGATTAGAGACCTTTTATGTTTTAATTTATACTTTGAATTCCTATTTTTATTTTAATTAACATTGTACTATTGTTTTTATCGCATAATTAGGATTAGCTACCCTTTTCATGTTCATAATCAATTAGTTGATCAGCGACCGTACTGCAACTAGTTGGTGGACCTATAGGATAATTGGGGCTATAATTAATGCATGACCAAACTTTAATTTAGTCTTCCAATCATTCAACCTTTTTGTACTTTATGCTTTTCTTAAATTTAAATTCTAGCATGACCAAACTAGGGTTAATTTAGGAAAAAGAATATTAATCGCGAATGACCAAACGGATTAATAGCTTTAGTAAAGGGATTGGTAATTAAATAAAATAAGGGAATTCAGGTAGAATTAGACATAAGGGAATTGACAGGTAGAATTAGACATAAGGGAATTGAAGCTTGCAAGTGAAACCGCGACCCTAGACCTCTCTCTCCATCGATTATATTCTGCATTTTATTATTTGTTATTTGCTTACTTTTTATTTCTTTCAACTACATCTCAATTATTCACTCGTCTAAACAATAAATAATTTTAAGTAGTTTGGTACTTGTTAATTAATCCCTGTGGACACGATAATCTTTTATACTACTTCTGCGAGAGAGTACACTTGCTCTAAGTGTGTTTTTAAAGCAACACAATCTCCAATTGCTTTCCAAATTTGTTTAGGCACAACACAATCAACCAACAAATGAAATAACTCTTCACTAGTTTGCTTGCAAAAAGGGCACAATGAAACTTCATTGGATTCAATAACATGACGTTTGACCAACAATTCTCGAGTAGGGATGACATTAGAAAAAACTCTCCAACCGAAGATGTTAATTTTCGTTGGTAACTGAGATTTTCAAAAATTAGACTAGAACGTAGGTTCTGACGCGTAGCGGATGAGACTAGCGAGTGACTAGTATGTGTTTTTGGTATATGAGCAATAGCATTTAGCATTATTCGAATAGCGTTTTTTGAAATGTTAATTTAAATAGTGTTTTAGTGGATAGTGTATAACGTGTCACATTTTTTGACATTTTTACCCTTATTATTTTTCTTAAATTACTTCTTGTTGCTCATTAAACATTTAGTTATCATTAAATAATTTATTCATGAATTAAAGATTATTTTATGTCATTTTACATTTATCAGTTATTTTAACCGCTAGGATTATCAAACACATAATTTTCTATCAACTAGCTTATCCCCTAGTTGCTACTTTTTTACCAAAAAGAGCCGTAGCAATCCTCATTTAGGTACTTAAATGAATCTCACGAATACACATAACTTATTTATAATGTTTTATATATATATATATATATATATATATATATATATAAAAGACTAAAAAGTAAATTAACATATAACTCATGTGATTGTTTATTTTATTAATTAATTATTTCACCAAAAGTCTTATTAATTATTGACCCACACGTCAAGAGAGAGAGTGTCCCAAACTTATATACAACACTTGCATTCTCTCCGACAAAAATACCTAATAAAATGGAATTCCTCCTATAAAGCAACTTCATTGAGGATGTTGTTAGGCCTTTTTATATCATGTAGCTTGTAATCAATAGTATTATACCCTTTTTCGCATTCAAAGTGTTTATTATATCTCTTCTCCAGTAATTAAAAATCTCTGTTAAGAGTCCCACATTGAATGTGATATGGCCTGAAAAAGAGTTTATAAGTGGGAGGCATCCCTCATCTTACAAGCCGGTTTTGTGAGGTTGAGTTAGGCCCAATCCACACTCTAAGATGGTATCAAAGCCAATCCAAGATCCGTTGGGCTACCCGCTATCGGGCCACCCACCATTATTATCCACGCACCAGTTGTCCGGTCCTGTGTTAAGAGTCCCACATTGAATGTGATATGGCCTGAAAAAGAGTTTATAAGTGGGAGGCATCCCTCATCTCCGGTTTTGTGAGGTTGAGTTAGGCCCAATCCACACTCTAAGAATCTCAACAAAGTTATTTAGATCTTTTATGGACTTGCGACTTGTGAGATGATTTATAATAAAGTGATTTCTTCACAACAATTACACGCTAGTTTTTTTATGACAGGGAGTGTGACTGTGTGAAGAATATGTTATCAGGAAGAGTTTTATGACAGGGAGTGTGACTGTGTGAAGCATATGTTATCAGGAAGAACCGTCAAATTCTACATCAAATTCTAACTCTGAAATGTATTTTCTATTCCTCCATATATTGAGACTTTAAATTTACTAGTAGCAGAAAAATATTAATATTAGTTTTAATTATTTAAATATTTAATGGGAGACTTCAAAAAGTAAATATTCAATGAAGAACGCGTCTACTGTCTTTTTTTGAACATTTATTTTAATGAGGCATTTAAGTGAAGGCACACAGATCTATCAACATTATAAAGAAGGTTGGTGGAGTAGATTAATTTGGATACAATATTCACCGAATCACCGGCCATTAGGCCATTTCACACTTTTTTTTTTCTTCGGAATGTTGTTGGCTACTCACGGAGTGTCTCAACGCTTTTAATGAGAGACTAATCTCCGCTCATAGTTAGGATCAAATTTTGCATTGGCCAAAATCGAATTTGTCTACTGCGAGAGTCGACCCCATATTTCAGGGTAGATTAAGTGACTGGGCCAGCGATATGTGTCGGTTCATTTCAGACTTTCACCTGCAACATCGTTGTATTTGTATGAAGGATAAACAAAATTTACCAACACTAAGGGAACTAAACAGTAATACAATTTTGTTTTAAAAATGAACAGACTTACGAAACAATCAACATGTGAACAGAAGCTAGGAAGCTGTACGCAGAGTTGAAAACTTGAAATGTACGTGTGTTTCTCGTGTGACGTACTACAGTTGAAATGTGAGGAAGCTGTTTGTGGACTTAAAAAGCTACAACATTAATTGGCTTGTGTGACTGGTTAATGCCATGGATTGGAGAATGTGTACTAAACTATTTAATGAAATGATGTATCGAATTAACATTTGTGACACTACTTCACAAGTAAATTAAAACAACACATCCAATGAATATTCGTTGTATGAAAATTTTGAAAAAATTCATGAGAAACCATAGCATCTATATCTATATCTATCTATATATAATACATTTACGAATATACTCGAAAAAGAAATAAAATAACCAATCATTTCTATTGATCCACATAAGCTCATAAATGCTAATTGGACTCCTCAACATGCCACATAATTGATTCTCTCTCATTGTCATGCAACATTAAAAGAAATTGAAATTAAAATTTAATAATAACATGTATTTCATTAAGTCACTACAACTATAAATATGGAAGTTTTTATTACGAATTTGATTTTTGCATTCATTTATGTTATTACAGGTGTAAATAAATAACTCCAAATTCAATTTTTTTTAAAAAAAAAAACTGAAATTCATTTCTTTTAACAGCTATATATGGAAATATTTTATCATCAATTTGATTTCTAAATTTAATTGTTATCCCAGCTATACATGATTCCAAATTCAAGTTTAAAAAAAAAAAGTTTGATTCATTATGTTGTCATGAGTTTATACGGAAGTATTTTATTATCAATTTTTTGATTTGATGACTAAATGCTACTGTTTCATTTAAAGGAAATTTAAAAATATCAATGTTTATATAACAAAAAAGAGTGAGAAAAATAGTGTAGGTGCATCTCCTTATGTTATAGTCACACTATTACTCAGGAGAGATTATCATCATTTTATCGGTTGCATTGCATCAATCACACTATATATCTCTCACCTCTAAGCAATTTCATCCTCCATCTCTCCCTTTTTGATTTGAATTGACGAGTCTATTGATCACCGCCTCATCAAAAATGGTGGAGGAAGCCCCATTGCTTGCTTCAATTACTTGTGCAACAGACACAGACGTATCTTGAAGTCTTTCATTTCTCCCTTTCAATATTGGGTTAATCATTATCGGCGTTGTTAAGAACCCGACATTTATCGCTAGCTATCTTGCATCATTGGAGTTGTGCTTTTTCATTTTTTTCCTATTCACTTTAAAGGTTTCTTTTTTGAATGTTGATGTTTTGATTCAAGGAGAGTGGTTTGGTAAGCTGCATTTTTTTGACAATAAGAACGGAGAACGCGAGATGGTTCATGACAACTTTGCCTATCTCTCGTACTTCTATAAGGGGTGTTCAAAACCGAACCAAACCAATATAAAACCACAAACCGAAAATCGCAAAAAACCGCTTTTAATCGATTTTGTTCGGTTCTTTTTTTCATTGCACTGCGCGGTTCGGTTCGCGGTTTTGATTTCAGAAACCAAACCGCAAGTAACACTAAGGTTTGTTGAATTACAACATTCCTCACTAACTTACTAACCTAAATGCAACTAAAACCCAACTCTCACTCACTTACTAGTCCAAATCCAATTAATTCTTTGACTCACTTACAAACAATCCATATTGTTATGATATATTTAAAAATTACAATAAAATATTTAATTCAAATTCTTTTAAACATTGTCTTAGTTATCTTAAAAGAATTAAAAGAGAGTAATTTATATACTACATATATTTGAGTAGATTTTTTCTTAAAGATTTATGTTAGGGTTTCTTATGTTAGTTAATTTAACTTCATTTTAAATTATGTTTTGTCTTAGAGAAAACCGAACCAATCCAAACCGCATTGGTTTGGTTTGGTTTGGTTTTAATTTAGGAAGCCAACCGAACCAAACCAAACCGCATGTAATTTTACCTTGCGGTTCGGTTCACTTTTTGTCTCAAAACCGAACCAAACCGCACTGCGAACACCCTTACTTCTATTGGTTGACTGTAAATAACGGTATGTTGCTGACTATAACTATTTAAATAAAAATAATTAATTTGTAGTGATCTCTATATAAGTGATTTTTCTCACAAGTCTATTGCAAACTCTGCTATCCCCTTCGGATCTCCACTAATGTCTGCTCTCTTTTGTTTCTTCCCTCCGAACATTTAGACTGATTTGCAATAAAATTTGAACCTCAACACTACAAGAGCAATATGCCTCAACGACGCCTACAGTGGCAATATGCTCCCCGATTACCAAAGTCCTATGTTGGGAACCCAACTCTAAGGTTAGAATAATCCTTTTTTTAAAATTTTGTACATGCACTCAACATTAAAGAACTTATTTTTCATTCTTTGACACATTTTGTCCAGGATTGAAGAAAAAGAATGAGAAGAAATCACATGCCTCATGTACTAATGAAATTATTCTCCATGCTCCGATATTTTTTTCCTACCGTGAGTGACTCTGTTATTTGATCTAACCCTTACTTTCTAATTTTAAACATTATTAACGGTTATGTTGAAATATATCGCGTTATTTTAGCAAATGTTACAAAGAATTTGGTCATCAAGGAGCTTCTTCTCTCTATCGTTGATTTTTTTTTGCATTAATGTTGTGCAAGTTTGAACTACTTATTGAGATTTTGAGATGCGCGCACAATCAAAATGCTGAAAATATAGTTTTTGGCCGAAAAGTTTTTATGGAATAAAATAATCAAAACACATCATGCACCAGTTTTCTCCTTTCTAAGTGTGTTTGATAAAAATTGGACTTTTGTTTGTGTGTTGTGTCAATAGACGATGGTTGCATACACAGTGGAATTGTTGATCGGAAGGAGGGAGCAATCATGAATTCCTTAACATGATGAGAGACAAGCATTTTTCTATCCAAATGACAGTATTCTTTACATTTTTGGGTAAGCATTTTATTGTTTGCAAAAAGAAACATCTATGTGATTCTCTTTGCATCTTAACTGAAAAATGACTTGAGTTGTTGTTGTGTAATACTATGTACACATGGTTGTAAGGTAGTAGAGAAGAAATATGTGCAATGGGATGATAAAGAAAATGTGAAGAAATAAGCTGTAAAAAATAGTGAGAAGGCAAAACATAATAAGTTAATTGGTGGCTAGGGGTAAAAAAGAAGGATTTAGATAAAATGAGGCGCTAAATTGTCACTACAATCTTTCTATTTCAAACACGTTTTTTCTATATATTTAATAAAAAAATTAATTTATTATTAATACTATCAAGAAGATTTAGGGCCCGTTTGTTACAGATTAAATAATAAGTGATTTTGTTGTTAAATAATTTAGAGATTAATTTTTAGAGATTTTTAAGAAAATGAGAAGTTGTTTTGTGTTTGTGTAACATACTGAAAATCACTTATTTTAAAAAATGATTTTTATGAGAAGCTACTCAAAACAGATTCTCATTTTAAGGATAAAAATGGTTTTTTTAAGAAAGCGATTTTTCAGAAAAGCTAAAAAACAAACACAATTAGGATCACTAGAAATGATTTTTTAATTAAAAAAAGTGATTTTCTTATAAAAAAAAAGGTGTGACAAACGGGCTCTTAATATAACTAAAAAATTGATAAATGACTCATCAACACAATCACTACAAGAAAATTGACATATAGCGACGGCAAAATTCCGTTGGTAAAGGTATAAAAACCGTGGGTATAGCCCTTAAAACCTATTCCAACGGCCGGTCTTCACCGTGGTCTTTATCTCGCTATACCCACGGCATAATGGCATCGCTATAGCCTATAGTGACGGTTTTTCTAGCTGTTGGACAAAGCCTTATTCCTATAGCCACGACAAGGTTTCCATTGGTATAGATGCTATTAACAGATTTTATTTTGCTATACCCACAGCTAAATTGCCATCACTATAGGCTTCAGTGACACCTCTAATTCATCATTTCATTGGTAAATGATTTTTTTTTTTGATAATTTATTGGAAAGGATTTAGTAACAATTTAACGCCAATATACACAATATATGTTTATGAAGCCATAAAATAAAACTTCAATTATATTGAAAATTAAAATCAAGTTTTACAATCATGTCAAATTACAAAAATAGTTAAAAATGTCAATCTAATATAATCTTGACATTCAAACAAATGTAAAAAAGTATTACACTAATCTCCAAAGTTACAAAACTATAATACTATTAATTTGTAAGTTTAGTCCGGCAGCCAAAATTAGCTTCTAATCTTCATTAGCACCAATATCTTCATTCGTGTTTGAACTTGGAGAATTCATTTGGCCAGGAACACTAGAAGCATTTGTAACCTATTGAAAATAAAAAAATACAACTTATATACCCAACATAGTAAGTTTATCCATGCTTCATTCATTATACATAAATATAAGCTATATTCACTCACTCGTTCTTCCATATTAATTAAACATATAATGAAATAGCTAATTGACAGATTTACACTAATTTTGTTAGACAGAGTTTAAACTAATTCTGTTAAACTAACTCTAACAGATTTACACTAACTCTAACAGATTTACTCAAACTCATTCTTCCATATTAATTAAACTAACTCTAACAGATTTACAGAGTTTAAACTAATTCTGTTCGACAGTTTAATAGCTACTGAACTAACTACAACTGATACAAAAGGCAAAGATACTGACTGCATACTAACTACTTATACTAACCGATATATCATTCACTTACACAAAATCTAATCAGCTATCATTGGGAAACAAAGACCATGTAAACATGTTGTGTCATAATAGCACATAGGTGCTTTTTATGTTGTTCAATATCATGAAGAAAATAGAAACAAAGGTATGAGAACTAAATAAGGATGGATGACAGAAATTCTGGTGATACTCCTTGGCCTTTTTTTTCTAAAACCAAAAATTGAAATTATGTATTTTGTTGTATAAATACACTTTACTCAGAAAAAGTAGAAATATAAACAAACCTTTTCATCAATCAGTCTTGGGAGACTTTTTGTACCCATGCAATGGAGATCTTCATACTTGGAGGTTTTAACTAAATTAAAGAATAGCTAAAATAAATGGGAATTATGTGGCAAGAAAAGCATAACATAATAGGGAAGGGAGATCAAGATTTATCAGGTACTGATAGAAAATATCAAATGAGAAGACAATAAATATAAGGTTGCTACAAGAGGAGCTACTGGTAGCATGTGTTCAATGCATATATCAAAATTGGGAATATAAGAAGACAATAAAGGACTTGAGGTGACAAATAAGCAAACTAGCTAATTTTAAAAAAATATAATGTTGATAAAAGGGCTGAGGTGTAAAACTACAGCCTGCACTTCACATTGAACAGAATCTAGTAAAATGACCACTTTTTCACACTAGCTAATTTTAAAAAATAATAATGCTGATATGGGATCTGTTTTGAGTCAATTAGCACACTTTCACACTTTGTGTGTGCTCCAACTCCAAAAACAAAATCACAAAGTGCTACAATTACTATAAGCAAAATCTAGTAAAGTGACCATTTTTCTTTATATATATATATATATATATATATATATATATATATATATATATATATATTGGTAAATAAGATCATTATAATTTACAATCTCAGCTTGCCAGAGACCCAGCAAAAACATGGCGTGTCTACAGTACGAATTACAATTACAAGGACTTCATAGTTAGCATTTAGAAAGAAACATATTTCTTGAGTTTGAATGGAGTACTAACCAGACAAGCTAACCAGAAATGAAAGAAAGAATTTCTTGACAATACAAGCTAATAAATTCAAGAGGAATTATGTTCAGTTTTGGAGTACTAACCAGAAATGAAAGAAAGACAAAGAGTACCAACCAGAAATCTGAAACCAAGCAATCAGAAAACCCACGAAGAAAAGACGCGTGAATCGGTAGCTGTCGTCAACCTGTTTATGCCAGCCAAAATCGAAAAAGATTACATTGGTGAAATTTGTTTAACAGGAATCGAAATAAACAGCGTGGGATACTAACTCGAACTTAGTAACGAAGTCGAGAGTGAAGCTGCTATGCGAGAGAGGAACGCGCCGGAGTCGAAGCAGAAGTTGTCACAGATTAGGGATTAGGGATTTCACGCAGAAGTTGTCACAGAGATTTCACGATGCAGAAGTTGTCACAGAAGTTGTCGAAGCAGAAGTTGTCACAGATTAGGGATTAGGGATTTGCGATTAGGGATTTGCGATGTCCCAGGGATTTGCGATTTCACGCAGAAGAGAGAAGCTAAGAGAGAAGCTATGCGATTGCGATTAGGGATTACGTGAAAAGGGCTTTCGATGTGGAGAGATGGTGAGGGCTGAAGCGATGGTTTCCATCTTTCCCCTCTACGTTGGTTCTGTTTTCGTATGTGAGTGAGGTGAGGGCTGAAGCGAGAAGAAGAGAGAAGCGTAACCTAATTTCTGTTTGACGGACGCAAAAAAGGAGCGAGGGAAAGCTCACCAAAAAAAAAAGGAGCGTGTGAAAATTTTCACTCTCGCGGGATTTTTTTGGAATTGTAAAATAAACCTTAGTCTATACCAACGGAACAAAGGGCGTCGCTAATGCTTTGTACTAGCGGATCTTGATATCCATAGGTATAGAAAACCTATACCCACGGTTTTAGAAAACGTTTGTGGATGCAGGATAGATATGCCTACAGTTATAACTACCGTCACTATAGGTGTCCGTTGGTATATGTCAATTTTCTTGTAGTGAATAAAACACAATAACATTTTAGGAACCATTAGTAAAAAGTTGAATTTTCTACCTCATCATATAATTGATTCAAAATATATATTTATCTTTTTTTAAACCAATAAAAAATGTTATTTTTAAAAAGTTACATTTAATACATTATAGAAGATCGCATAAAATTAATCATAGCAGATATCTAAAGTTTTCAAAAGAAATTGAATAGATGTCAAAAAAAATTGAATATTCAATCTTTTTTTTTGACAATAATATTCAATCTTATTTCCATAAAACATAATATAATATTATATCTATTTTGTTTAAAAATGCTATTGTGGAGGATAGAGATTTGTCAACATCTGCTTTATTTAAGACTCTTAATTTTAAAATTTTAATTTAGACGTATGTTTTCACTACACCCTTTTATTTCCTTAATGGCTTTTTCTTTTCCTATTGTTATGCACCGTCGACGCAAAAGAAGTCCTTTACACCGACAATTAATCACATGTCACCATTTAGATGACTTTCATGTAGTTGAGATAAGACGCAAGCGCTTTTAGTGACATACCAATTTGTGATTCCTTGACGGTTTAAACTACCTTTACACCAATAGTGTATATAAACTCTCCATATTTTTATTTTATTTTTATATAAAAAATACTTATTTTAATTATTAAATATTATCAATTATAAAATTACATTCTAATTAGTGAATATTGTTAATGTTAATTAAATAAATTTTAGATAATTTACGCTATTTGTATATAATTATAATTATAATAATAAATAAATGTTGAATTACTAATTTATTCTTATGTACTTCCTACAAATATATTGTATACCCGTGCATCGCACGGGTCATACACACTAGTTTAGGAAAAAATTTGAAAATTTTCCTCATCCTCGTCCCTACATTATCAGAAAACAAAGTTATTAGGTTTTTCTTTCTACTATACCTCTTAGGGGCCCAAATTTTAGGAGTCGAACAGCGCCTCCAAATTGTTTGGGACGGCCCTGACCATTAGTATAAGTTAGCAGTGAAAACTGAAAAATCAATCGCATCATCGAACACACTAGTAATTCGCACCATTACACATTTTAGGCTTGAATATGTTTCATTGGCACCAGAAACAAGAATGAAAGTTTCCGTTTTTCATATCGTTCTCGAATGTGCATTATTTTCGTTGAAACCTTTTGCTATTAGTTCGATTTCCGCACTCAATACGACGACTTGAACGCAATTGATATGACGCAAATTGGTTGAGAAATTAGCAGGTGTTAGCCTGCATTTTCGACAGGTTCAATTAAATGCAGTCAACAAGGATTGACTTGTGATTTCAAGGGGAAACGACACTAAAGAGTTGTATCAGAGGGTAAATTCGACAAAGCTTTGGACTTAGCGAAAATAAAGAACTGAAGAATGGTGGTTCGACGAGAAGGAAGCTAGAGTTCAGTGGTAGACCAGAATCAAATGCTCGTTGTCGAAGTAGTTAGCAGTTATCTTGGTCGAAAATACATAACAGTTACTATTTTTTTGAATTCTCTGTACAGTTAGTTAGTTATAGTTTTCCCTCCTTGTATAAATAGTAGTTTTTCACAGGAAAAAGGGGTCACAAACTCATGTACAGATTCTCACGCTCTAACTTCCAACATCACAGAGAAAACGAGTCAGAGAAGAATGTATGATCATGTGTACCAACTCTCTTTTCAATTAATGCATTTTACTTTGTTTCTTTAAGCAATTTTCTGCATTTTTATTTGTTTTCTTCATCTCTGTCTGAAGTAACTTCGACAGTTTCACGCGAAACTGCCAGTTATCTTCCTTCTTTTCTTTAAAACCGTAAAAACATTCATAATTTCTGGAAAAAACTTTAACACAAATGGTCTTAGGATTTACTAGTTGATCCTGCAAGCAGAAGAAATTTCAAACTAGCGGTGTTTACCGAAAACCACGGTAAATAGCAGCCAAAACACGTTTTATAGATGTGGATTGTTTTTTCATTGTGTTTGCCTTTTAAGTGCTTTTCTAAACAAAATATTTGTCATATTCTAATTGTTTGTTGAATTTTGAGCATTTTAGTCTCAAGAATAGTTCAATTTGGTGTTTTATAGCAAAATCAATATTGTTGAGATTAAAGGTTTTTTAAACTTCAAATTCAAGATTTCGGTTCCATAAGTGATTTTTACAAATATTTATTCAAGTTAGAGTACAGTCTCATTCAATTTGGTCGTGTATTGCATGAGTTATTCAAGAAAGAAGAAATCAAAGTGTTTTTTGTGTTCTCAAATTTTTTGTGTTTTTGTTTTAAAGGACCAAACGGAAACACATGAGAAAGATAAAAGACCAACGTGAGAAAAAAAAGATAAAGGACCAAACTCACAATGATATTAAAGATAAAGGACCAAAGTGAGAAAAAAGATAAATGACCAAACTAAAACTTTGGTCAAAGATAAAGGACCAAAAATGCAATTTAACCCTGAAAAATATCAAAAAATTCATGACTTGCATAAGCTTCATGCTTCAAAAAACTATAAAAAAAAACTTATCACACCTTAAACACCTTTCCAATAGACATAAAATATTGTTTCTAATTTTGTTTTTATGTGAACAATGTCACAACACGAGAAACACGATCATTTTGTTGTAGGAAAAAATTGCTTGGACCCACCAGACGAGTCTTTGATTCAAGGGTTTTTTTTTTTTATCTCCACCATCTTCACATATACCCCACATGATTTTTTAAGACGAAAATACCCTCCACTTAAAAAGTTCGCTCGGATTTACCTATTAAAAGATAAATCTGATTTTGATTTTTTCCCAAAATCGGATTTATCTTTTAGTAGGTAAATCTGATTTCCCTAAAAAAAGAAAATCGGATTTACCCCACCTAAGGTAAATCTGTTTTTGTTAATTTCAAAAGCGGATTTACCTTAGGTGGGGGTTAAATCCGCTTTGTATTAAAAAATTGTACCCCCACCATTGTTTTTTATTTAATTTTTTTTTTAAAAATGTTATAAAAACACTACTAAAAATATGTTAAAGAGTCAAAACTAATCAAAAAATTATAAAAACACCACTAAAAATCTAATAAAACCAAAATAAGGTTATGCAATTTTTTTTAGATTTTTTGGAGACTATGAAAAATTTAAAAAAATAGTAAACGATGGAATTTGGAATTTTGAGCTCCCATGTCCCGATAGAAGAACCTTCTTGGGGAGTCTTGATCCTTGATTTTTTTCGGATTTAATGGCTGTGGTTTCATTACAATCGGAGTAGGTTACCCGAAAACCGATTTTTTAGCCTAAATTATTCGCTCAACGTATAACATCGTCACGTGTTAACGAACTACACACTAAACAGAACCAAATGACGGTCCATATTCATATCAAATTTATTTTTCTAAAAAAAATATAATTTTAGTTTTTTAAATGATTTATTTATTTATTAATTAGGCTAAAAAAGCGGATTTACCCCCAACATAAGGTAAATCCGCTTTGTTATTTACAAATTGGATTTACCCCCACTTAAGTAAATCCGATTTTGTTATTTTTAAAAACGGATCTACGCCCACCTTAGATAAATCTGCTTTTAATTTTTTAAAATTTTCAGTGGAATTCGGATTTACCTCACCTATACATAAATCTGATTTCTAAATTTTTTTTGGACTGGGAATATGTTCGGGTTTTTTAAATTTTGTGAAGGGCAATTGCGTTTTTTCGCAGGTCTGTGGGGGTATATGTGAAGATTGATGGGGGTACGAAAAAAAAACCCTTGATTCAATTGCAAAACCAAATTGGACTACACCGGGTTTGTGACATGTTTGGTCCATTTGCTTACTCAGACCAGCCATACCACCAATTCCCGGTCTGGTCTGGGTTTAATAACAATACCTGAGGAGCTCAACATCTTTTTTGGTTCGGACTATTGCTGGACTATTCACAGAGTGTCTCAACGCTTTCAACGAATTGTATTAGGCTAGGTTAATAAGTAGATCTATGTCTAAATCTTATTTTTATTTTGAGACTATCTATTAACTATCCATTTTGAGGCTCTTCTTTATTTATAAAAGTTTAGTTGTATTAATTTATTTAAGGATTTAAATTAAAAAACTCCCTAAAATAAAAAGCAAATGAAACAGAATCCTTAGAGCATCCACAATGGTATTCCTTATAGTGTTTTTTCCTTATTAAAGATCATCCTTAATAAGAGTGATGTGGACAAAAAAATTTGTGTTCCTTATAGAGAAGAGTCCTTGTAAAAGGACTTTCTCTCTCTTACCTTAAGTGGACCCCATTTAAAAATTTGTGAGTTATTTATTGATAAAGTAATGATGTGTAGTTATTTGTGGGACCCATTTAGGGATTTTTTTGATGGTGTTGCATTGGGGAGATTGAGTACTTATTAGGTATTAGTATTAAAAATGTATAAAAGAGTGATGTATACATGTGGAGTCCATTTAAGGACTCAAATTGAGAGTCCTCCATTGTGATTGCTCTTACATTCCAATTTTCAACTACTGACTTTTAGTTGAGTCAAGATTCAAGAAGGTGTTTTTCTTGTCAGTCTTTGACAAACGATTATTTGACTTTCAATGCGGATACAATACCGGTGTTTGGTTTGATTAGCCGTTTAAATTGATCTGAAGAGACTCTTATTATAAAAACCCTTTAAGAAAGAAAAGGCATGAATGTTGTTGTGCGCAAGGGGGAGCACTGCCGAAGCAAATGGTACACACAAGATTTTATTTTCGAATCATTTTTGGCTATTCACGAGTGTGTCTCAACATTTTTAATAAAACTAATTTCTATTCGTGTTTAGAATCAAATTTACATAAATCAACATCAAATTTATGCACTTCAGGAATTAAATCCGAAAGCACAGAATTGACTTGTGTTCCAAAATAGATTAAGCAACTGGAGTGACACTTTTAGTTAAACTATACTCACAAGATAATTGTTTTTGTCGTGGAGGACTATTTCGATGATTGAATGGAACAAAGAAAAACTCCTCCGACCACAAAGTAGCGTACAAACTTTACAGATTATATTAATATGATAAGAATGATATGACAAGAATGATAGTGAACTTCATTGTAGTAGTCTCTCTCTTTAGTTTAGTTTAGTTTATTGGTCATTTTGACCCTTTTACTTTTTTAAGCCAATTAAATTTCTTTATTTTTCAAATATGTCTTATCATTTCATAAAGTTCTTATTTTCATTCAATATATTTGGCGAAAAATTTGAATTTAAAGAAGAAATTTTAGATTTTTATTTTGATCGAAATTTTTTATGCATAGTGGGAAAAATCCCTACATGGCACGCCACTCTAATTTACGCACGCACGTCCAAATATCTTTGACCAAAGAGAAATGCTAGCAACACTTACTTTGTGATTCATTAAAATTCATGTAGATCCCACCACTTTGAAAATAGAAACCACTAGTTTAGTGGGACCACATGGATTTTAACCAATCATAGAATAAGTGTTAGAGTGCATGTAAAAGGAGTGGAGATCTTCTCCATTTCTCAAAAGAAATAGATGGTCCAATACCTAAGTTTTGAGGGCATAAAATTTATAAATGCCTAATAATATATTTTCTATTTTAGGAATGTGTGTATTTATACACCCAAAGCTTAGGTAATGGACCATCCATTTCGTTGGACAAATGGAGAGGATCTTAACCTGTGTAAAAGAGAGTATTGCTAGAACTTCTCTATTAGTGAAACACATTTAATGTATTAATAATCTAAAAATTGTACTTTCCAAAACTTTATAATTTAGGCCCCGTTCGGGGTGGTTTTCTGTTTTCTGTGTTGAAATTTTCAAAACCCAAAATCAGTTTTTGTTTTGAGTTTTAAAATTTTCGAAAACCAAAACCAAATTCAGTTTTCAGTTAAGAAATTTTCAAAAATCAAAACCAATATCAAACAGACAGAAAGTGGTGGTTGCAGTGGTGATTGATGGTGGTCAAAAAAGGTGGTTGACGGTGGTTAGAGTAATGGTTGATGGTGGTCATAGTGGTGGTTGGAGATAGTCAAAATGATGGTTGACTATGGTGGACGATGGTTAGAGTGGTGGTTGATGGTGGTCAAAGTGGTGGCAAACGGTGGCCAGAGTGGTGGTCGGTGGTATTCAGAGTGGTGGTTAATAGTGGTCAACAGTGGTGAGAGCGGTGGGTGATGGTGGTAAAAGTAGTGGTTGACGGTGGTCAGAATGGTGGTCGATGGTGGTTGGTAGTGGTTGGCGATGGTCGGCGGTGGTCGGAGTGGTGGTGGTCAAAGTGGTGATTGACAGTGGTCGCAGTGGTGGTTGGTGGTGGTCAAAGTAGTGGGTGACGGTGGTCAGAGTGGTGGTTGATGGTGGTCAACGTGGTGGTTGACTGTGGTCAGAGTGGTTGTCAGTGGTGGTTGGCGATGGTCAGAGTGGTAGTTGGTGGTGGTCAGATATATTGATGATTAGAGGTTGATGCAATTAAAACAGAAACAAAAATTATAAAACCTATTTTTGTGGTTTTGAGTTTTGATGGAAATCTGTTTTGAAATTAAGAAAAAAATCAACTCAGCCCCATTTTACACGAACATATTTTGGTTTTGATATTGACTTTCAAAACCAAAAACTCACAACCACCCAGAACGGGCCCTTAGATTCCTCAAAAATTTGCTCTGTTTGTGTTTTTATTATGGCATATGTTGCTGAACAAGTAATTTTAGTAATCATACAACAAAAATATTGTTTCTCATCTTCTCTCTTTAAAAATACTATACAGCTAAACTAGGGGTCTCGCTGGGCGATGACGATTCCCCAAGAAGCTCTGATCTCAACTTCATTAAAAGTCGACCGAGATAGTTCAAGCCTTCGCCCTCTCGACCTCCGCCCCAAAAGAGATCATGTGGAGAAGCTTCAACTAGAACAGAACCAGCAGTTGAAAGCAGCATAGATTTCAAATGAGGATACATTGAAAACTTGCATTTCAATGCCTTGTACATTACATCAATCTTTATGTTGTCCCAGTCAGACCTTATCTGCATACCAGATACAATATGAAATGAAGTTTAAATCATCTAGAAAACAAAAAGAGGGAAAAGAATCAATCCAATATATATATACACACACACACACACATATGTACGCGTAGACATATGACATTAGCTGATTTGGACATGTGTTTTTTATGTTTTGAAATAGACAGGAACAAACTGTTTTTAAGAATAGACAAAACTACTAAATACAAAAATACAAAGTGGATAACCCCTAAGTGGAAAGATAAATTATACTTATAAATAGTTAGCTATACAATGTATGAAAACAAACTCATCATTATAAAACCAATCAGTTGCGTGACAGTGACCTCTGTCATAGGGCTAAAGCATGCCTTGTAGGGGAAAAAAAGAAAAACTGTCTGTGTAGGCTGGGCTACTATACAAAGTCTAAAGGCTTTTTCCATTTTTTTAGGACCCCAAAAAAAATTAGTATATCCCTTCATCGTTTGAAAATTAGTATTCCGAGTTTGAAGTTGTATTGAGATGTTATTTACTATTTAAATGTTTGAGTTTTCGGTGATTCATTTAATAAAAGTATAAGTACAAGCCCAATTTTTAAAGATTTGAACAGGGTCTCCAAATTGTTTGAGACGGACTTGTTGCCAATCAAGTCCCAAAGTCAATAGGTCAAGAAAGTCAGACTAAGGATTTGAGAAAAATTTGAAAACCACTTGGGATAAATACCAGATCTGGTTGTTGCCTTTGCATTGACCTTCCTATTTTTGCAGCTTCTTCTGGACATTTTGCAGATTTTATCCTTTCCAAAATATCCTGTGCTGAGGAATCATCCACTCCAACAAACTTTTGTGCCTGTACATCAAATTAAATATATGAGCAATGCAAAATCTTGCGAAGGAAAAATAGAATTTATTTATACAAAAAAACAAGTACCTGGTAGTAATGCTCCACGCTCAACCAAGTCACGGAATCGCCATTATCATCAGGCATTTGAATGGGATGAGGAGAGAAATTTGACAATGCACCATAAGGATCCCATGTTTTATAAAAAAATATGATGCTGGATTCATATGGTGAGACTGTAGGATCAACAACAAAAGTTTCCTCTGGTGATGGGATTTGAGGTACTATGTCTGGTAAGGGTTGAAGATATCCGCTAATAAGCATGTCAGGCCCAACCTGCATTAAAAGCAAAGGCACTAAAATAAACTTCACAGATTCAACACAGGATATAAATACGATATGTCGCAATTCGCAGGCATGGGAATATGGCTACTTTCAATAAGTCTACGACACGACATAATTGGAATACAACACAAAAACGCAATTTGTAATCAAAAGAGGGGACATGTGTTTTAATTTTAAAACATAATGCTGTTATTTATCAAATTATGGTGGTATTCCCATCTATATTGGTGTAAAAGTTTGAAAATTATTTTTTTGTAAAATGCAACTAGGAGTATTCAAAGTGTCCCTAGGAATATGCTTTATTTGGTTTAACTAAAATATCCAATGCTAGAGACACCATAACTTTTTCCTTGGATGCATGTGATTGACTCAAAAATAAATACATAGATTAGAATTATATCATTTGAAGGGTGGGGGGGATCACTTCCAAGGGAAAAGCAAATCAATTCTCACTAACCTGCTGATAACAAACATCAATAAGATTTAAAGCCTGTGACATCTCAACCATGCCGAGATCACCCACAGGAGATGGTGCATTCTTTCCACCAATAATTTTAGGCGCGACAAATGCATAAACCTGACAAACGAAAATATCATCGTTATCCCAACATATCATAAAATAAAATCAAAATAAGATAAAGCTAACTAAGCAAAACCCATTCTAAATGGAAATCCTCTCCTACAAGTACAATTGTCCAAACAAATAGAATATTTTGTGAGGGCAGCCTCTATCCCCCCAGCCACTACATAGAACACGAAATGAGAACATTGAGACAGAAATGAATGGGGATTGCCATCCCAAAACAAAGATTGTTATCATTCTTGTATGTATCTTAATTTCTGAGAGAATTATATTCTTTTTGCCAATTTAAGAAAAACAAGAAATCAGATCACTGTCAGGTAAGCTTATGCCAAAACTCCACTTATCTTTTCTGTCACTATTAGAAGTATATTGTATTACTTGTATTTCACTTGTGTTTTTATTCAGTAGCCTATAATCTAAACCATAGCAATAAATTAGATAGAACAACAGAAAAGTATCTACTCTTTATGCCAACAACAAAGGGAACTTTATTTAAGTTTCTCGCAGGAAAAGCAAAAAGAAAAGATAAATGAAACCTTGTGAATTACTCCAGATGAAATAGCAGATGCAGCCAATGTTCCTCCGCATTCCCATAATATTGAAAGGTATCCACGATCATGAAAATACTCCATAACATCTCGAGGATTTAATATATCAAACTCCACAACTTCAACACCTTTAGACGCAAGCTGCTTCTGGAAACTCCTCCTGGCACCCCTTTGTGTTACAACTATGGTAGAAACCTCAGACAAGTCCCATACGTTTGCTTCCTCTGGAAGATCGAGGGTCTGAGACATTACAATGCGAATTGGCGTATGCTCACCTCCATGTCTAGCTGTCAGTCTTGGATCTGATTGAAAGGAGAGTAAGTATTAAAACTCTGATTTTGATAAATATATAGCAGCAATGAAGAATAATGATGATACTCACTGTCCCTTCGAACTGTATTTCCTCCCACAACTATCGCGTCACATCTACCTCGCAGCTCAAAAACTAAATTTCTAGATTGCTTGCTGCTTATCCACCATGCATGACCTGTGCTAGCAGCAATTTTTCCTTTTGCACCAAAAGAAAAGTAATGAGACAAGACAGAAATAGCAACCAGTCTAATGCGATTTTGAGATTCTATATAGGCAAAGTCATTCAATAAAGGAGAAATACATGAAAATGAACAGAACCCTCACCATCAAGGGTCATTGCATACTTGAGAACAGAAAAGGGAACACGTGAAGCAGCTCTACAAATCAAAGGAGCATTGACATAAAGACATTCTTTCTGGACATCCTGTAAATAAAACATTGACCCTTATAGAATTATGGAAACAATCAAGTTCATTCAAAACCTCTTTCTTTTAAAAAAAAATCACCAGAAGACATTAATGCTCACCTCTATAAGCTTACTATTAAGATCCTCTCCAAGAAGATCAACTTGCAGACCCTGACTTCTGAGTGCACGAACAGCATTGCCACGAAAATGTTGTAAAGGGTGCCTCATTCCAATGACAACTCTTTTGACCCCACCCTAGTTTGGTTTCAGTTTCACATACAGGGTCATTCATTTATCAACTACAAACACAAACTAAAGTCAACAAACCCACACCCACATAACAACAAACAACTAGTGTGCATGCAACAATGTTGTCAAAGACACGAATTTGAAGAAATTAAGGTGAAGGAGAACCTGAAGAAGAGCAGAGACGGCAGTGCTGTCACCGTCACAGTCACCGGGTTCCATGTTGAGGTAAGCCGTGGCGCCACGGCAGCGTTCGGAGGCGGCGGTTACGGCTTGCACTTCGGCGGGGATTGTGCCCTGAGCATAAAGGTAGCCTTCGCCGGCGACATCGCCGGAGGGAGTGGCGATGACGCAGCCGAAATTGGGATGGGGGGAAGTGGAGCCAGCCGATTTGTCGGCAAGGTGGACGGCGCGTCGGATATACGTTGCATCGAGCGCGTGGTTGTGAGTGGCAACGGATGGTATGGATTTGCAGATGATGGAAGAGAAAGTATTGGCAATTGGAGTGAAACAGAACATCGCACCACAACTTTGCAACTGCGCATGTATCTTGCCTTGTTATGTTACCACTTACCACTTAAAGGCTCGTTTGGGGCTATATACTTTGAAAATTGTTTTAAAACTTGTTTTTTTACAAAAAAAATTGTGTTTCATTTGATTAATTGATGATGTGGGCATGTGGCACATAAGTTGCGTTGAGATAAGGGTTGACTTGATAGTCTTAGGTTTGGTTTTCACAGTAATAAATTCAGTGCTGGTCAATCCGGAATTTTCTTTAATCACGATAATATTAATTTTTCGTTGAAAGTGTTGATACACTTTGTAAGTAATCAGCAAGCAATGGAAAAAAAAAGGCTTAGAAACTGAAATGTAAAAAGAGTATTTTCAAGAGCTGTTGTTTCTAGGGTTCAACTAGAACACACACATAGAAGTAGAAGGTTTAGAGAAAATTAGATGAAAGGTTGAGAAGGAATAAACTAAGAATGAATCAATTCTATTCACTTTATGTTGTTAACTTGGCACTAAACACACCAGTATTCATGCAATGTTAAGGCCCACTTAGATAGGTATTATATTTAACTAACACCCACTAATTATTAAATTAATAACTATTAACTTTGAAATACTTATAACACGTTATCTGAATTCAAAGTTTTTAAAGATAATTCAACCAAACAAAGTCTTTAAAGATACAATGTTCAACATCTTTCTCATCTCCTCGAGTCTCAGTCTTGAAAGGCTGTCCGTGATGTATAAGTAATCTGAAACACTATCAATTTAGCTATGTTCACACTCGATCAAATGATACTTGGTTTTAATGTGTTTGCTTCTCCAATGAATTGAAGATTCTTGGCAAAGTAAATCATGATTTATTATCAACCCGTAGTTGTGTAACATCCTTTGACCGCAAGTGTGCAATACTTCCATCATACATTGAAGTCATAATAAGGCTTGGCAGACAGATTGCATGATAAGGAGCAATATATTCTATTTCGCATGGAGAAAGAGCCTACAGTCTTGCATCTTAAAGAACCCTATTTCACTCCACATGTCAACATTAGCTCTACACCATATGAGAATGTTAGGATCTTCCATGAATCCACTCATCAGACTTACACCTAATGAAATATTGGACCTATCTAAAAGAACTCTACCATATGCTTGCATAAGGTGTCAACAAAGTTTTCTACGCCATCAGCCTGCACTGGTGTTGGCATTGTGTTGCAATTCAGCATGTTGAAATTCTTTAGAACCTCAACTATATATACTTTTTCTAATGCAGAATGATTCGTCTATCAGTTTGCGAAAATCCAATCTTAAAAGGTATGCAACTCCACTAGATCAGTTACATCAAATTTTGATTTCATCTCCCCTTAAAATCTTTCAATATCTTTTATATCACTTCCTTTTTCTTCAAATAGCTTCTAACCCTTTGAAATTGCAAGTGCTAAAATTAGCCATCGGTGCAAAGACCACGAATAGTCCAATCCATCCTTTTGCGAAATTTTGCTGTGTTTGGCCACTGCTGGTCCATCTTAAACTATTTTTTGGTCAACAATTGTATGGTCCATCTTTACAAAATACACTCCATTAAAATTCGAAAACTGGTGCTAATGAACCATTGTATTAAAACGAAACAGTCTAGTGATACAAATTAGAACAGTCTAGTGATACAAATTAGCAACCGGGGTTCAAAATCTAATGGCTAGCATAGCATCACCTGGTCCATTGGTATAACGTTACAGCTCGCAAAGCAATTAGCGAACTTGGCTATCGTGGCATGTCCTGTCTCAATCTAGCTAGCAAAGATAGACAAACAAGTATAGGCCACAATACCATTGAGTCTACGAAATGGATCCCAAATCAACATTTAAGTAATCCTTGGTTGCAATCAACTAACAAGTTACATGTCATGATGCCCATCAACTATCTCTGTGTGGACTCCGAGTAAGTCGACAAGACTTAGAAGCAGGATTTATTAGTCTTTCATATAGCATTATCTTTTTTTACTCATACAGTACAACTACCAAGGGTATTAGCATCTTTGCATTGCACAAAGCTTGCAGACATAGCATAAAAATCTAACCTTAAAAGTCGACTGTAAAAAATTTGAAGTTATCATCAAAAATAAATAGCAGACATTATGAAAAAGTGAACAGTCAATACAGTAATAACCCCGTGTAACACAATCACTCAGGCATCTGGGAAAACGCACAAGCATCATGATACACGAGGGCACAATTATGAGAACAAATAGTCCACACGGAAGTAGATTAATAGTACCAGGCAAATTTATGAGAATATGAATCAATATCTAAGGAAGAGGATAGGTAAACGCTACAAGAACTAAAGACAACACAATATCTTCAGCTCAGAACCTCCGACACACTTACTCCTCTTCTTCAGCCTCCTCTAGCCATTTAACAAAGGGTTCCAATGCCTTCACAAAGGATTGCCTGAACCAGTTTCAAATAATCAACTGTAAGTAACTAGTGGGACGGAAATTACATAGTCGTTACAAAGAAATTTGAAGAGATTATTTGTTGAATTTGTTGCATACCTTCCTTTGGGGTTTGTTCCTTTTCGGAACCAATGAAGAATGGTATCTTCGGCAAGCACATCCTGATCATAAAGAGATCTAATAATCTCAGGAAACAGCTTCATCAGTTTAGCATCCTCATAGCATTGCATCTGTACTTTGTACATCAGTTCCAGCTCAAGTTTTCCAGTGGTGCAGAATGCATTCAACAGTTCTGCCCAAGTTTTTACCTTTATAATAATAAACAAAGTGCTGTCATCAACAACTTTAACAAAATAAAACGTCACATATCGGCATAAGAAACTCATTGAGTGGTTTTCTTGATAAGCAATTAAATGGAAAATCTATTTACTAAAAGGTAAACCCCACAGCAATCATAACAGGTTAAGCTAAACCCCACAGCAATCATGCACAAAACATTAGTAAAATAAAGGTAAAAAACCAAAAAAAAACATTATATATTGATATATTGATGCAAAAACTATTTACTAAAAGTTAACATAAGTCATACTGCACGTGTTAACACAGAGAACACTATCGCCCACTCATAACAGATTAAGCTAAACCCCTCAGCAAGCATGCACAAAACATCAACAAACAAAGGTAAAAAACCAATGAACATAAATAATGACAACAGAATAACTTATGACTTCACTCAGAACATAACCATGAATTTTTTATACATCGGTTTCCTGTACAATAGAAAGTAATGGACAAAATGTTGTAGAAAACAAAGGCTAAAGTCTCTATACAAGAAAATTGAAATTAGCATTGAAGCAAAATATATAGAAGGTACCTTGCGCAGGGCTGCATTTGCATTCTGTTGCTGGTTTTTCCCTGACCACTGAACAGCATCCATTAAAACATCCCACAAGACCCGCACAATCTCAGCATCTGGCAATTTAGCATCTCTAACCCGCAGCTTTACAGTCTCAATGACTTCAGATATATCAGCCTCCTCTGTTATCTGTGTTGTTAAAGCAGACTTCATTTCCTTGAGTTTCACCTCAAATATTTTCTTTTCATTGTACTCCACTAAGGCAACCAGTCCTTCCTTGCTATAAAGTTGACAATGAATAGGAAGATATCAGTGCCACCATAATTAACAGCACAATAAGGAATGATAAAACACAGTCTACAAGTCTAACTAGATATTAATAGAATACGACAAGGAATTTCAAAACAATAAAACAACTAAAAGAAAACGCTTTTGATGATCAATTAGCAAATGTCTAGACCAATCAAAATGATACAGCACATTCAGAAAATTCAAACTGCGGGTATCAAAAACTAGGTACAAACTAAACCACCCGTGTATCTGGTTTTGGGTTCAGGTCTCGTGCAGCTCAATAAGCTCTATTTCTTTGGCAGAAAATAAAAGGAACAGTTAGTTCTATGCAATGCTTAAATGTCTAACACGTCCCCAAAATATTTAGAGTTGCATTTCTGCCTTTCCAAAAGGATGATTCCATGGAGTCGGGTACCCAAATATTGATCTCAAAAGGTATTAGCAGTCTGAAAAAATATATGCTTCACAAAAATGAGATCGTCAAGCTGTTGGAATTGCCTAAAGCAAAATGAATAGGAGGGCCAATGGCCTGGACAAATAAAATCAATCACATACAAAACAAATTTCAATGTATTATCTATGAAGATGCATCCATTTCACTAATAAGTAAGATTTACCTGAAATGCTCAGAGAAGGCCTCCTCAGATCTTTTTGCAGGGGGGAAAAAGTTCAAAAGATTTTCCTCTACTTTTCCTCTTTTCAGAATGGCAATAAGATCATCAAGACTGTTGTCAATCAGATACTCCTTAAAGAAGTCAGTTATAAATGTCAGAACTAGCCCTTTGGCCACAAGGTTATCTTTAAGAAGTGGTTGGAAAACAGTTTCTGGCGGGAGACCAGATAGCTTCTGGGAGAATGCAAGTGCTGTGAAGATTGCCAACTTTTTCCTCTCATTTTCCTCAAAAAGCTCCAAGGACTGAAGGAATCTTCGCATGACATTTTCAAGGTTCTTGATGAGAAATGGCCTTCTCCGCAAAACCTTCTGTATGTACATAACAGATGGTACGATGACATCGCGCCTTGGCTCACATTCTATTATAGAGTAAGGATGGCGTTCCCCCTCATCAGGCTTGGTAGTTCCGGGCTGTGTGCGACCCCCAGTGAAAACAACCTACATTAATGACACATTAAGCAATAACGGATCAGTAGAACATTTGTAAGTTAAGTCAGATACAAATCAACTGACAGGTACAAACAGACCAAATGACATTTAGAACATTGAAATTAGATGAAGACCTGATTGATGCTCTAGTATTATAGTTAAAGGAGGAAAATAAGATGTTGTATTTAACGTCCTATTCTGTCCAAAATCCGTGATCATCATTTGGTTTGTTTTATAGGAAAAGATTTTAGAAAAATTCAGCATTTAAGGAAAAATGTCCCGTGATGCTGAAAAACACAGGTCAAGCTTAAGGTGACAAAAATCTCTCTTAGTATGCTATTTGTGTGGTTCGTATCTTGGTAAGACAATATGCCAATATCAGAAGGAGTTGCACCTCACATCCAAACGGTACTGGTATACAAGGAATAGAGAAACTCTGTTTATAAAATGTATAGACTAGGATTTCAGGTTAATTATGGCAGTCCCTAGTTGTTCACTGCCAGATGCCATAAAAGGAATACATCCTATCAGAAAACGACCCCCCCACACACACACGGAGAGAGAGAGAGAGAGAGAGAGAGAGAGAGGGAGGGAGGAACAAATGTTTACTCACGAACATAGAGATTCAGGTTTTGATAGAACAGACACCGTTTAACCATGGTAAATTAGTCATAGTAGTATATAGATACCATCAAAGTAAGGCTTCCCTAATAACATAAATTCTGCTTCTAATTCCCCCAACAATCAAATCCAAAAGCAATGATTTCCAGATAGCACATAGAATACCATAATACTGAAATGAACAGAGAGACATTATAAGTTTTCAGGTGGTTTAGGAAGCTTGCCTCAAAAAAGGTGTCACCATATCTTGAGAAGTTGAGGTCTGAAGATTCAATACTCTTAGCAATAAGTTCCTATAAACATCAATTATTAAATCGGTCAATTTCGCAAACCAATCAAAACAAGATAACGTGTGCAATACAAATAGGACGTAAACTGCAATGATAGTATTACCAGATCACCATTATTATCAAAGTAAATCTGGACCACTGCATCTGCAAATGCTGCAGGGTCCAGAGGCGCTGCGATGTTCCGTTTGCGGGTCTTAATCCGCGTACCTCTGGTAATCGAGAAAAACAGAGGAAGAAATAAGAACATCTACACAGACTATAGATATACAAGAAATAACACAGTAAGATAAGCTGCATAATGGAATAACAGTAACTAAATAACATTACACAGGCATATTGACTGAAATATAGCAGAGTTGAATGCGTAATAGTTAAGATGAAAAATAATCCTCTTCCATTTTGCATAATAGGTGCAACAAAACCTAAGCTTTTCACTAAGAAAAAAAACCAAAATTAAGTGGGCTCCATTTTATTTACTAACAATAGTGGGTTCCATTTGTTAGAAAAAGAGTTAACGAGGAGTGTATACTATGAATGCAAGACTGTCACCATCCAAGATTAATTGACAGAAAGCTCAATACAAATAATTGACAAAACTGTCCTCTTTCTACTAATGACACCATCAGTACTTCAATTTGACACCCTCAAAGCAATGGTATGCTTGTGGATATTGATAACGAAGAAAACAAAATCTAAGCAGAACAAGACTTACCCTAGAGTGGGCTTCTCCTTGGAGCTGCAAGAAAGACAACCAAGATTAATAATTCATAATTAATAATAAAACATGAATTTTTTTTTGGTATTCAAAACACGAAAAGTTTAGAATCAACAATAATCACTGCAGAGGTTTATTAAATTAACAGATTTAAGTAAATACGAATTAAATTAAACAGCTTTAAAAACTAAAACATTTCATGAACTCAAATGTAAATCCTTTGAACCCAAACCTAAACGGAAAATTGAATCATCGAAAAGAAAGAAAGAAAGAAAAGACGGTTGGAAACCATATAATAAGCAACAGAACTTTCAGGTGTTACGGTAACTGAGAGGGTAAAAACGTGATTTTGGATCTAAGAAAACCTAATTGACGAGAATAGATCTAAGAAAACCACGACAGATAAAAATCAAATTTTTGTTAATCCATTTCGACAAAAAATACAGAAATCGATGATTCTATATAAAGATTGACGAAATCTGAAAGAGAATCTATCGCGCAGATCGGTGAAACACAAAAACAAATCAAAGAAATTATAAATAACGATGATGATAAATAGAAAAACAGGAAGAAAAAAAGAAGATACCTCATAAACGAAAGGGATTCTGAAGATTGGTAAGTGTGAGAGTCGGCGTTTGTTTGGGGAGAGAAAGCGAAAGAGATACAAAGGGAAGAGAAACAAAGAAGTAGGAAAAGGAGACAGAAGTAGGAACTGCGTTCGGTTACGGACACGCACACAGATATTTATCTAATTTACTTTTTTATTATTATTAACATTATTTTTTTTTTTATTAAGATATATAGAACTTGTAAATTATTTTTATTTTTACACCTGTTCTTAACTGGACCTTGGGATAGAACTAGACTTAGAACACGATGAAAGTGATAAAGTAGAGTGCAGAGAGGATAGTATGAAGTGATAATACAGATTCTGGATCCTCTCATTAGCCTCTAAGGGCGATATATATAATACAATCAGTAATTAATGTTAATAATGATTATACATTAATACAGTGAGATCCTAGGGCTTTTCATATATATTCTGCTTGCATTTAGCAAATGGCCGAGCGTATAAAGTGTAGATAGAGCTGGACCGCGGGCGGAGGGGAGAATCCCTTGGTTTTATGTGGCCGGGGAGTCCCTCGGCTCTTGAGGCGGACCGGGGTCTTCAGGTGCCTTGTCTTGCCTTCCGAGGATCAGTCGTGCCGGTCAGGAAGTGATGTACGACCGAGCCTTCCTGAGTGGTCGGTCCGGCTGGGAACAACACTTTATTTATATTTATGCACTGTCAGTGTAAAAAAATTGTACAACGACAATGGATCAGAGATTTTCATGTTATTGAATGAGACTTCTCAAAATTACATTAAAGATTTAAGTTATATACATCGTGAAAGTATAGATGATTTAGGTTAAAGTCAAAGCTGATAAATATGATGTTGTATAACTATAAGTGATTCTACGGTTAAGGATTTTGGTGATGTTGATTATGGATGGCCTCTTTTTATGTATTTAGTGTGACTAGCCAATGTTTTTTCTATGTGGTAGATAATTTCTCCAGATAAATGAAACATTACAAGTCAAAGACTAATTACATAAATTTGTTAAAGAGCGTAGTTGCTCATAGTTTAACCACGTTGGTTTGCTAGTGTCTGGGCAATACCTACAAGCTGATGGGCATTTCCATTTTCAGCCCTCTCAACATACATTACATGATATGAAACAAAGTCTAGCAGGAGGTGCCTACAATCCTGAATGATTAAATCTATAGAAGCTCTAGAGAATTTCTGGTTCAAGCAAACAACCACCACAGCTGCATCAGTTCTAAATATGGGTTTCTCTACTCTCCTTTAATTAGCAGTCGAAATTTCCCATCTCAGTCCCAAAGCATCTGCCACCATGGGGTCAGTGATGATCATCTCCTTCTTACAAGCTGCAAAAGTTAGCACATTATGGCATTCATGGATTCGCAAGCCCCAAGACACGCTCTTGGAGTTAAAACAATCTGCATCAATATAAATAACATGGTTGGGCAGATAATCACCATGCACATGATTAACAATAGGATTGGCTCGGGTATTTCGAGCTTTGGGATTGGACAAGTTAAACCCAGTAACAAATTCAAATGAGGATTATTGAGCAATAAAGACCGAGTCTGGTGTGATATTTTTTTAAGCAAAACAGTGTGCCAAAACACGTTTCTAGCCTAGGGAAGAGCATCCTAGTTGGGTTGATACCCTAACCATATCAATCATTTACTGTACCCTAAAAATTTATTATTTATTATTAAAAAGAAAAAGTAACAATAGAACCATGAGGGATACTAACAAAGGTTAGTCAGAGTGATGACTGGATTTGTATCTCATCCTAATGTCTCGAATTCGAGATTTGGGTGTAGCGAAAATTCTATTGGGAGGGGAAGACCACACAAACCGATAAATTTGGATACACGTGGCCAGTCAATTTTCAAGATATATATTAGTCACCAGTAAAGCCGGTGAATACTGCGCACCAAAAACACATCAATCAAATAAAGAAACCATGAGGAGGCATATACCAACACCCATAAAACTAACAAAAGCTAGGGTGTGTTTGATTTACTAAAAAATAAGAAATAGACCGGACAAGTCCAATTGTACCCTGTTTGATTTGAAAAATATTATACTGGACAAAACTTGGGACAAGACACTAGACAAAAACTCAAATTCGCGCCCTTCACAAAACTACGGTATTTTCACGTGGTACAATTTTTTGTGCTAAAAAAATACTATTTTTATTTCCTAATAATAATTAACGAGTTCAATATTGATAATTAACGAGTTAGTACTTAGAGAATATTTGTAACACCCTAACATCTCTAATAAGTAGAAATATTAGAATGCACAACTTTAGCATACATCAGAGATCATTATTCCTGTTTAGATATTGAACACAACTAAAATTGTTCGATATTATAAAATATCTCCCATTTATCACCTGTCGGTACATCAATAAACCGAATACAGTTCATAACCTCAACATTAATTCCTAGTGTTCAACATCCTCACAAGGAAAGCGGAAACGATAAATAACTTAATACAGCTCAAGTCATTAATCGAGTACAAAGACAACAAGGAAAGATACATAAACTAAGACTTGAAATAACTAAGTCTTCAAATCCTCTCCTCGTGCACGTCATCTACTCGTGCCTGATTGTCTTCTTCTTTCCCTGTTTCTCTGTAAAACAACAACATATGATAGGGTGAGATAACATATCTCAGTGAGTTCTACCGTTACCCCTAACCGCTCTCGGTTCAATTATATTTCATAGTTCATAGTCCAATTCTTGATGACTATGCACTATTCTTTTTCATCAATTTAGTACAACATCTTAAACCATTTTTCTTTTCTTCGGTTTGCAATGAACCCAGATCACCTATGCATCTCAGTGACTACATCTTTGGGTCTAGTTCAAGGGCTCATGACTTCCCTCTCCCTAGTGTACTAACATCTTGGGTCGTCACCCGAATTTGATATAATTTATATATCACACCCGCATTGGGCCGTCAATCTTATTTAATACCCGCATTGGGCCATCAATCACATATGATATAATTTATATATCATGTCCACTACAATAGTAGAACATGAAGTTCCGTTTTGATTTGAAAAACATATGTTCTCACACGTGGCTAGACTCGGTTTTTTCGAAACATTTATAAGTTTCAAAACATTTTCTAAAAACCAAGTTTGATCATATTAAAACCATGTTTTTATAAAGTAAATATCATCCCAATTGATTGAGAAAAGGATTAGAAGTGGTTTGGAATCTAAAAGAGCAACAAAACAAATTTTTGGCATCCGGAGACAGAGGAGTTGGCACGACCCGTGCTGAAATCAGCACGACCCGTGCTGCTAAAAATTCATTTTTCCAGCCAACCTGATAGGTTGCACGACCCGTGCAGAAATCAGCACGACCCGTGCTGCTGTAGCAGGTTCACATTTCGTTCATTTCGTTTGTTTTGTTTCTCCGATCGCGTCCAATCCGAAACCCAATCCAATTCCAGCATCAAAACAGAGTTTTTCCACACAAAACAAGTCAATTCAACACAAGTTTCAAATCACACAACAAGGTATATTTGGAAAATTAAACCGTAAACGATATTTGTCTAAAATTCGGTTTTTGACTTTAAAACCATTTCGAAACCAACACATCAATCGATTCCAGAATTTCAACACAATCAATTTAAAGTATAAATTCCCTAAACGTGAGTAAAACTCACCGGTTCAACAAAATAGAGACAAATTTCGTTGTCACCCGAAACAAGCAACCGAAATTACTCGAACGATCCCCGTAATCACGAACTTGCTTCCAAACTATAACTACAGCTCCTAGGGTTCAGAAAGGGCAAAGGGGAAATAGAAGGAATTAGCTTTTCAAACTTGCATCAGTGAAAAGGAAATCAAAAATGGAAGAGAGTGGACTATGGAAGTCTCACCTTCAAGAAGAAATTGAACTTTTGCTCTCCTCCTCTTCTCCTCCTTCTTCACGTTTTCTTTCTCTTCTCTCTCTCTATTCTTCTTTCTTTCTTTGCTTCTGAATTTTGAGAGAGAAGGTGAGATGAGTCCCATGGTTAAATGAGATGAGAGTGTAATTGAGAGGAAATTGACCAAAATACCCTTATTTCAATTTTTCACTTAAACTCTCATTTTAACCCCATTTCTCCCCAAATTACCACATAATTTGAATACTAAGGCATTTTAATCTTGTGACTTAGCCAATATATAATGCTTTCTCGACTATCCCATATTCATATCTTGATTTATTTTTCACTTCGAATAATAAATCACTCGTTAATTCCATAAATTGAATTTAACGAAGTTAGGGATGTTACAATCACCCCAACTTTTAAAATTTTGTCCTCAAAATTAAAAAAGACATACCTTAATGGAATAAATAGGGATATCGAGTCCGCATGTCTTCTTCCAATTCCCATGTAGCTTCATCAGTCGAAAAACCGTCCCAAACGATTTTGACTATGGGAATTGTCCTTGTCCGCAAAGTTTTTTCACCGTGTTCCAAGATATATCTAGGATAAGGTTGGAAAGAGAGATCCGGTCGGAGGTCAATCACTTCAAAATCCAATGGCTGATCCGGGTCGGGAATATACTTTCTCAACTGAGATACATGAAAAACATCATGAAGATTTGATAGGGCTGGTGGTAAAGCAAGGCGATACGCAACTGGCCCAATACGCTCGATGATTTGGAAAGGTCCAGTATACCGAGGACTGAGCTTCTTGGCTCGTAAAGCTCTACCAGTACCTATGGTTGAAGAAACCCTCAAAAATACATGATCACCAACATCAAATTCTAAAGGCCTCCTTCTTTTGTCAGCATAGCTCTTTTGCCGACTCTGAGCAGCTTTCATTCTGTCTTGAATTTGCCTTACTTTCACAGTAGTTTCATCAATCATCTCAGGTCCCAACAGTCGGTTTTCACCTACCTCCCACCAACACAACGGAGTTCTACACTTCCTCCCATATAGTGCTTCAAATGGTGCCATTCCAATACTGGAATGGTAACTATTATTGTAGGCGAATTCAGCTAATGGAAGATGATCTTCCCAATTTCTTCCACTATCCAGCACACATGCCCGAAGCATATCTTCAAGAGTTTGAATAGTTCTCTCCGTTTGACCATCCGTTTGTGGGTGATAGGCTGTACTAACAAATACCTTAGTTCCAAAAGCATCATTCATTGCTTTCCAAAATCTGGAAGTAAACTTTGGATCACGATCCGAAACAATACTTGTGGGAACTCCATGCAATCTGATTATGTTTTTCACATATTCGTCTGCCAATTTGGAAACTTTGAAATTAGATCGAATTGGAATGAAATGAGCAGACTTAGTCAAGCGATCCACGACAACCCAAATGGAATCGTTACCAGCTTGCGATCTCGGCAAGCCCATAACAAAATCCATTGAGATATCTTCCCACTTCCATACCGGTACATTTAAAGGCTGCATCAGACCAGCGGGCTTCCGGTGTTCGGCTTTAACTCTTTGACAAGTCAAACAACGTGAAACAAATTCAGCAATATTCACTTTCATTCTAGGCCACCAATACATTTGCTTCAACTCTCTGTACATCTTCGTAGATCCAGGATGTATAGAATATTTACTTCTATGAGCCTCTTCCAAGATCTGCTTCTTGATGTCTTCATTATTAGGTACACAAATTCTACCGTTAAAACAGATAATACCATCACTGTCTTCGGTATAATCTGGTAACCCCTTCTGAGATTGCAACTCTACATCAATCTCCTGAGCTGCACGAATCAAATTTCTCAATGCACTTGAAATTCGGATGTGCCTTAATATTAATCGATCCTTCTTTCTTGATACATTTAAATCCAAATCTCTAAAAGATTCCAATAAAACCATTTCATGAATCATAAGCTCTGCAGTATGAATAGACTTCCTACTCAAAGCATCTGCTACAACATTAGCTTTTCCAGGATGGTACTTCAATTCAAAATCATAATCTTTCAAGAATTCCACCCATCTTCTTTGTCTGTTATTAAGCTCTTTTTGATCGAACAAATATTTTAGGCTCTTGTGATCACTGAAGACTTCGAAACGAGAACCATAAAGGTAATGTCTCCAAATCTTCAACGCATACACAATCGCCGCTAACTCCAAATCATGAGTTGGATAATTTTCCTCATGCGGTTTCAACTGCCTGGAAGCATAAGCTACCACTTGTTGATTCTGCATAAGAACACATCCTAAACCCTTCCCAGATGCATCACTGTAAATTTGGAATCCCAAAGATGGATCTGGAAGAATCAGGATGGGAGCAGAAGTAAGTCGAGACTTCAACTCTAAGAAACATTCTTCACAATCATCATTCCAGAAAAACGGGTGTCCCTTGCGAGTTAACCGAGTAAGAGGAAGAACTAATTGTGAGAATCCTTGAATGAATCTTCGATAATAGCCAGCAAGTCCCAAGAAACTTCTGACTTCAGTTACTGATGTTGGGCGTTCCCAATTTACTACAGCTTCAACTTTACTAGGATCAACTGCAACTCCTGCTTGAGAAATTACATGACCCAGAAACTTTACTTCAGACATCCAAAAGTCACACTTCGATGGCTTAGCATATAGCTTCTTTTCTCGGAGTACACTCAAAACAATACGGAGATGTTGAACATGTTCCTCAACAGTTTTTGAGTATACTAAGATATCATCTATAAATACCACTACAAACTGATCTAAGTAGGTATGAAAAACTCGGTTCATGTAATCCATGAATACTGCTGGGGCATTCGTCAACCCAAAAGGCATCACTACAAACTCGTAGTGTCCATACCTAGTACGGAAAGCTGTCTTCGGAATATCAGAAGATCGAACTCTTATTTGATGATACCCTGACCTTAGATCAATTTTGGAGAACACTGCCGCGCCTCGGAGTTGATCAAGAAGATCATCAATTCTTGGCAATGGATATTTATTCTTGATCGTCACTTTGTTCAACTGACGGTAATCAATGCATAACCGCATACTTCCATCCTTCTTCTTGACTAGCAACACCGGAGTACCCCATGGAGAAGCACTCGGCCGAATAAATTTTTTTGAGATTAACTCTTCAAGTTGGGATTTGAGTTCCTTTAGCTCTAAAGGAGACATCCTGTAAGGTGCTATAGATATTGGACCGGTTCCCGGAACCAATTCTATAGAGAATTCTACCTCTCGGTCAGGAGGTAAAGAGGAAACTTCTTCAGGAAACACATCTAAAAATTCCTTAACAACCTGAACAGAAGAAAGATTCAAACCAGTTTCAATAGAAGCGGATAACATAATGACAAAAACTTCCGCACCTTGGAATAGAGATTGACTGGCTGTAGTGAAAGAAATAACAGCTTCAGTTACAGGCTGAGACAATTCAACTGATTCTGAGGAAAACCCGATTGTACGATTGAAACAATCGATGGTAACATGATTGATAGTCATCCAATTCATCCCCAGCACAATATCCATACCCCTCATAGGCAAGCAAATAAAATCAACAACAAAATCTCTGCTTCCTATGGTAAGTAAACAGTGTAAACACAGAGATTGGGTCTGAACACGACCCCTTGCAGCAGTCAGAATAGTTATCGGTTCAGATATAGGAGACACAGTTAATCCTAACCTATCTACACACGCTTCAGAAATAAAACAATGTGTAGCACCAGAATCATATAGTATATTAACAGATTTTTGGAATAGAGAACCTGTACCCCTCAATAGATTATCTTCTGGCTGGATGGTCTTGGTATCCAAAGTATTGATGCGTCCCTGCCTTGGAGCATCCGGTGTCTCTAAGAAAGCCTTTCTTGAAGGGCACTCATTTGCATAATGACCCGGTTCCTTGCAGTAGTAGCATTGATTTGAACCCTTTTTACATTCACCTCTATGATACCTTTCACACTTGGAACACTTGCTAACTTTGAAGAAGTCAGATGATTGGGCCTGTTTCCCTTTGTAGTTATTGTTCTTAGAACCCGCCTGGGAATTAGATGAATTTGTATTTCTCTTGTTCTGATTATATGCCTTTCTGCTTGCATACAACCTTTTCAAATCAACTTCAGAAATATAAGCCTGTTGTACCATGGCAGCATAATTAGCACAAGAAAAAGAACTTAAACTCTGTGCAATATCCTCCCTAAGCCCAAACTTGTATCTCTCCGTCTTCCACGTGTCATTAAGAGCTTGTCCAGCCAACCTAAAGAACTGATACAATTCTTCAAATTTAGCTGTGTATTGTCCCACAGTTAAACTTCCTTGTTTGAAATTTAGAAACTCATTTTCTTTTTCACTTCTCATTGCAGTTGGAAAGAATTGCTCCAGAAAAGTCCGTCGAAAATTTCCCCAAGTCTGAGGAGTTCCCATAGTTACCATCATGGCTCGAGCATTAACCCACCAGTTATTGGCCTCACCCTTCAGCATATGAGATGCCAATCTCAATTTCTCATCATCATTGATCTGCATAGTAAGAAAAATCTTCTCAACATCGTCCAACCAATGCTGAGCTTTCATAACATCAGGCCCTCCTTGGAACTCAGAAGGCTTCATCTTGAGAAATTCAGAATAAAGCTGCCTTGGGTTCACTGGTGGTTCAGGAACGGGTTGTGCCTGAGCATTCTGTTGCATTTGGGCCATCTGGGCCATTTGTTGCTGCTGTATAATTATCATGTCATTCATCATTTTCTGTTGTGTCTCAATGACATTTTGCATCCACTCCATATGGGGATCAGCAGGAGCCTGCCCTCTACCTCTGCCTCTTCCTCTTCCAGACATAATTCTACAAAATATGCACATAGTATTAAGTTGATCAGGCTCAATATCTAATAGCATACTGATAAGAATCATATCCAAAAGAATTAAAGACTCCTAATATCTAGGTCCGATTAGGCGGAACCGCTCTGATACCAAAATGTAACACCCTAACATCTCTAATAAGTAGAAATATTAGAATGCACAACTTTAGCATACATCAGAGATCATTATTCCTGTTTAGATATTGAACACAACTAAAATTGTTCGATATTATAAAATATCTCCCATTTATCACCTGTCGGTACATCAATAAACCGAATACAGTTCATAACCTCAACATTAATTCCTAGTGTTCAACATCCTCACAAGGAAAGCGGAAACGATAAATAACTTAATACAGCTCAAGTCATTAATCGAGTACAAAGACAACAAGGAAAGATACATAAACTAAGACTTGAAATAACTAAGTCTTCAAATCCTCTCCTCGTGCACGTTATCTACTCGTGCCTGATTGTCTTCTTCTTTCCCTGTTTCTCTGTAAAACAACAACATATGATAGGGTGAGATAACATATCTCAGTGAGTTCTACCGTTACCCCTAACCGCTCTCGGTTCAATTATATTTCATAGTTCATAGTCCAATTCTTGATGACTATGCACTATTCTTTTTCATCAATTTAGTACAACATCTTAAACCATTTTTCTTTTCTTCGGTTTGCAATGAACCCAGATCACCTATGCATCTCAGTGACTACATCTTTGGGTCTAGTTCAAGGGCTCATGACTTCCCTCTCCCTAGTGTACTAACATCTTGGGTCGTCACCCGAATTTGATATAATTTATATATCACACCCGCATTGGGCCGTCAATCTTATTTAATACCCGCATTGGGCCATCAATCACATATGATATAATTTATATATCATGTCCACTACAATAGTAGAACATGAAGTTCCGTTTTGATTTGAAAAACATATGTTCTCACACGTGGCTAGACTCGGTTTTTTCGAAACATTTATAAGTTTCAAAACATTTTCTAAAAACCAAGTTTGATCATATTAAAACCATGTTTTTATAAAGTAAATATCATCCCAATTGATTGAGAAAAGGATTAGAAGTGGTTTGGAATCTAAAAGAGCAACAAAACAAATTTTTGGCATCCGGAGACAGAGGAGTTGGCACGACCCGTGCTGAAATCAGCACGACCCGTGCTGCTAAAAATTCATTTTTCCAGCCAACCTGATAGGTTGCACGACCCGTGCAGAAATCAGCACGACCCGTGCTGCTGTAGCAGGTTCACATTTCGTTCATTTCGTTTGTTTTGTTTCTCCGATCGCGTCCAATCCGAAACCCAATCCAATTCCAGCATCAAAACAGAGTTTTTCCACACAAAACAAGTCAATTCAACACAAGTTTCAAATCACACAACAAGGTATATTTGGAAAATTAAACCGTAAACGATATTTGTCTAAAATTCGGTTTTTGACTTTAAAACCATTTCGAAACCAACACATCAATCGATTCCAGAATTTCAACACAATCAATTTAAAGTATAAATTCCCTAAACGTGAGTAAAACTCACCGGTTCAACAAAATAGAGACAAATTTCGTTGTCACCCGAAACAAGCAACCGAAATTACTCGAACGATCCCCGTAATCACGAACTTGCTTCCAAACTATAACTACAGCTCCTAGGGTTCAGAAAGGGCAAAGGGGAAATAGAAGGAATTAGCTTTTCAAACTTGCATCAGTGAAAAGGAAATCAAAAATGGAAGAGAGTGGACTATGGAAGTCTCACCTTCAAGAAGAAATTGAACTTTTGCTCTCCTCCTCTTCTCCTCCTTCTTCACGTTTTCTTTCTCTTCTCTCTCTCTATTCTTCTTTCTTTCTTTGCTTCTGAATTTTGAGAGAGAAGGTGAGATGAGTCCCATGGTTAAATGAGATGAGAGTGTAATTGAGAGGAAATTGACCAAAATACCCTTATTTCAATTTTTCACTTAAACTCTCATTTTAACCCCATTTCTCCCCAAATTACCACATAATTTGAATACTAAGGCATTTTAATCTTGTGACTTAGCCAATATATAATGCTTTCTCGACTATCCCATATTCATATCTTGATTTATTTTTCACTTCGAATAATAAATCACTCGTTAATTCCATAAATTGAATTTAACGAAGTTAGGGATGTTACAATATTGATAACTCGTTAATTAGGAACTCGTTAATTAATTAACGAGTTCCTAATCCAAGTTATCAATATTCTCTGGCATCATTTCTTTCCCCACGGGATTTCTCCTTTGGTTACTGATGCAGAATCTATAAAAATGTAAAAAGCAAGAAGATAGATTTACTTTCACATAATAAAAATCTGGACAAAGAAACTGTGAATAGATTCAGACGCTCATTATAAAGTGGAATATACATATTCATTTTTACAACAAATTTCTACAACTACAAAATGCTTTTGTAGATGGGATCCAATAAAGACAGCTTGTTACAGACATCTATACTATAAATATTTGACAATGCATCTCCATTAATGTATTGCCAAATGACATCCTCTAAAGAAATTCGTATTAATTAACATCATAAGGTCCCACTTACAATATACATTTATTTTGTTTTAATAATCATAAAAATTAAAATTTTAATAATACAAATTCAAATTTTTGTAACAATATTATTGGAGGATCGGCTGTTTTAGGAATTCTTAGAAAGTTCATAAACCTTCATTTGCTTTTGTATTTGAAAAAAAATAAAAGTATGCAAATTTTCCTCCGTAATCATTGTCATTCAAGCACATTAAGTGTGGAAATTTTTGTTTGATTTTAAACTGCACAAACTTCTAATTAAATGCGAACAAAAAAATTGAATACATTAATATGATTCCCATAATAGCTTCAAAATATCAATTCATTTTTATAATCTCAAAAAAAAAAACTGATTTTTTATTGGTGCAGTTACTATATTCTCGATTTTTTCAGTTTTCTTTTTCATTCATTCACCTTCAGATTCTATCCTTTCTCTCTGTTCGGTCTCTTAGTCTATTTTCGATTTCCGGTTCGTCTTTTTATTTTTTCCATGTTATTATTCTTTGTTTGTCATTAATTTTTTTGTTCTTATGGTGTTGTTTGATTTATAGGGTTTTATGGTCACTACTCAAGGTTGAAGATGAAGAAAACGTCTCATCCTTTCTTTTGTCTATATTTACGGTACTCTTTCTTCGGAATAAGAAAAGAAAAAAAAACTATTGTAATATTTTATTTTCTTTGCAGGCAATTTTTGTTTTGTTTGTGTTGACGCTATTTGGTGTTCTCGGAAGCGACTCCTGTGAGTTCGTATTCTGGTGATGTGAGGTTGGCTCTAAAATTACTACTTGATTACTTTTTGTTTTTATGTGGACATTGTGCTGAACTTTTTGTGTGGTATATATGTTTTTGTATTTGATTTGATTTGTGTATTTCACTTCTAATGTTTTGTTTGATTTCTAAGTTAGGTTTAGTTTAGTATGTCACCCCCTACCTTTGGTGGAACGAAAATTTTGGGTTGAGTTTCAGATTTAAGTTTTCCCAAAAAAATTCATTTTTTTTAAATCGAGTTTTTGAAGGGATTGGTCTATCAGTAAACACCTTACCAATAGTTGTTTATCTCTACATCAAACAAAACATATGTGGGTTTATATTAATTTTTTATGTTGTCTCTTTAGTTGAGTGTCCTCACTCTTTTAACATCCTTTGGTTACTGACCTCATCTTTACCCTTTCCTGATTTTCTATGTACTTTTTTTTGACATAGCATGTGTGTTAATATAAGACACTAAATAATGCTACCTATTTCAAAAATGGCTCTAACGTTTCTTCATCTTTGATGTTGTGAACATGTTTCAATGCTAATATTTTCTACAATTTGATCACATCTTAGTTTTTAGATTTGGATGACATGCAAATGCCTCTCTTTGTGTTGTTTCGTCTTTTACATATTGCACATATTGCACATACCAAATTACATAGAAATTGAGTTCACAATAATTAGGGATGTAAATTTTTGGAAACCAAATGATTGCAATATGGGACAAATCGGGCCAAAAAAGAGAAGACGAGATATAAAGTCTCAAGGTGATGCTCCAATTTTGAGAAACTGGAATGGGAAGATTCTGTTGGTTTTGGTAAGATCTCAATTGAGCCGATTGTGGTAAACCCCCATAGCATCACAAAAGTTGCTAAGGTTACCTGGCTCTGGATATGCCATTTGCAGAGAGAGAAGAGACAGACATAGTTTTATCATGAGAAATCCACACAGCTCAATAATGGTCATAAATATTTGCAAGGTATAATTAGTATTCTTAATGTATGCTGCTCTTATATGTTAGAAGTTTGTAGTTTATAATGAGAATGATTTTTTTAAGGTACATATGTTCTTAACTTCTTTCACAATAAAGCTAACAAGTGTTTTGACATATAAAGAATTTGTAGCATTAAACTGAAGCCAATTTCTATGTAATTCTCATACTCTTAATGAGATTCTAATTATTGTGATTGAAAGTATGGGGTTATTTTCCTATGAATAACCAGGTCATATAATTCAAGAATGTTATTATCATGCATGTAATTCATATTGGTTTCTTTTCTTATAGTAGATGGGTTGGTAATTTGATTACAAGATTCCGTGTTGTTTCCTTCAATCGTTTCTCTTGATCTATAATTAATTTATTGTATATATGTTTTGAATTTTGAAATTATTTCTTTCAGTTAGGTATTATATGAGGAAAGCTGAATAATGTTGAGAAAAATTGCTAATCATTGGGTATGCTTAATACATGGCATTCCATTGCTATAGTCAATTGTCCTCCTCAATTCTCATCACTGTACGCTGTTGCACCCCGAAAAATCCTTTGGAGGGATTTCTCTTCGCACAACGTGAATTGGAGTCGCCACCAATATTTTTTTTAGAGGTAAAACATTGAAAAAAACCTTTCTTGAAAGACAATGGTCCTTGGAACCACGAGATTTGAGTTCGGGGGTCGGTTATGCATGGGGAAGGTACGAGCACCCCACACATCCTTTCTACTGAAAGGGAACCTCGATTTGACGTGTGATTTAAAAGGTTGATTTAAGAAATGCTTTGTTTTTATCTCTCTTTATCTCTCCTTACTTTATGGAAAAACTTAAGGAAAATTTAATCTTTTGTGCTTGACGGGAGGGCACCGTGCCTACGTATCCTGGGGAGGGAATCAAAGCAACGTATTTCTTATTTTCGAAAATTGTTTTGTTTTTAGAAATTGCCTTGTTTTGGAAAAGGGTTTGTTTTTTTGAAAAGAAAATGGTTTTTATTTGTCGTGCTTGACGGGAATGTGACCCGCTCCTACGTATCTCCCAGTGCGATGGAGAATTCAAAGCTTACGTAGTTCTCGGTTGTCGAGAAAAGGTTTTTATTTTTTTAGTTGTTTAATTGTGAAAATTGAATGTTCACAGTGATCAAACAACAAAGGTTTCGAGTGATCACCACTAGCATCCCAATATTGACGATCGTGCAAGCAAAGGCTTCGCATTATCCTCAACAAAGTTTTTAAGTTGCGAAATGAGAGTTCTTTTGGAAAATGAGTGTTCATGATAATCAATTGAGCAAAGACTCCAAGTGATCACCACTGGCACCCCATTGTTGACAATCGTGCAAGCAAAGGCTTCGCATTATCCTCAACAAAGTTTGATTTGTGAAAAATAGTTTGAAATTGTTTTGAGAAGAAGTGAAGTTGTTTGTCAATGATTATGTAAATGCAAAAAAAATGTTTTGAAGTTGGAACGTTACTAACGAGTAACAAGTTGTTCTTTGTATGCAACATGGTTTTGAAGTTTTGGAGAGTTACTAACGAGTAACAATTGGTGGAAATCAAAACAAACAAATTGTGAACACCAATTCAACATTTTAATGCACTACAAGCACATAAACAAGTATATCAAGCATTGAGTACCAAGCTTCAATTCAAGAATGCATGAGTAGGCAAAATGCATGTGCATCAAGGTTAAATGAACCTATCCTTTGCCGATTGAGAAATGGAAAGTGCATCAAGACTCCAAGTGGTCTCTCCTTTGCAATTTATTAAGACAATGCAATGTGCATCAAGGCTCTAAGTGGCCTATCCTTTGCCAAAACTTCACAAGCTTCAAACAACAATTTACATTAAACTCAAAGAGCAAAGAAAGCATGATTAAACTTGAGGATGCATCAAGGTCATTGGAGACCAATCATGTGCGCAAATTCAATGGTTTATAGACCCCTTTTTGCTCACATTTCACAAGCACATCAAATGGGAATTGAATTTTTTAAATGCTTACAAGCATAGGCATCAAGGTTGAAGTAACCTATCTCTTGCCAACTTAGCATAACCCAAGATCATTTGTGGATCATAAATGAACCAAAACCCAAATTCATTTTTCTCAAATCACAAACTTCACAATTAACAACATAGGTTTGAATATTTGCAAGTTTAATGGCCAATCATCAATTTATTTTAACAAGCCAACCAAATCAAGCAAGCGAGTGACATAACCAAAACATAGATGCATCTATTCACAAGATTCAACCATGATAACCAACAAAAATCATAAAACACATATTTATTTAAAACATGCGAAATTATTATCAAAGCCAATAACATTTTATTTCAACTAAAACAACAAAATCATGCATATAACCCCAAAATCAAAGCATCAAAACAAAGATTCATGAGATTGAAATATGTACAAGCATAAAAATGAAGTTAAAAGAGAGGATCTACATTTTTGGAAGTGGAAATCTCACAAATATGCAAAAAATGATGACTTTATGCAAGGATTTACAAGAGAAGGGGTCTAAGAATCACATACCTTAAGATGAGCTCTAAATAAACACAATAGATGAAGAAACAATCAACCAAATCAACTTATCTTCAAGCTTGGTCTCCAATCTCCAAAAAATGACCCTTGATCTTGAACTTTTGTGTGATTTTATGAAGGATTGATGGTTAAAAATTAGTGTTTTAGGCTTGGAAAATGGATTGAATGTGTGTGGGTAGATGAGAAATGAAGAAGTGAGTTAGAGAGGAGGGAGAGGGGGTGGCGCATAAAATGGAGAGGAGGTGAGGAGGGTTTTGTGTGCTAGGGTTTGTGAGTGAATGATGAGGCCAAAGTCCTCTCCTTTTGAGGTGAATAGGGTATATATAGAAAGCAATTAGGTTTAAGGGTGGTTAGGTCATTGTGCACTAGTTGTGCTCTAGGATTTGATTTTAATTTTGAATCAAAGGCTAGGATTGAGGCTCACATGGATTGAGGACATTGAGAAAACACAAAATGAGAGAATAGAGAGGAGAAATTCGAAATAGCAAGGGAGGGGTCCTTGGTGACCAAGTTTTGCTAGTTGTCATCTTGTACTATTGTACTATTATATGACCATTCCATTATCCCTTCATTTTTGATTATTCTTCTTAGGATAATTGTACAAAAATGCACCCAATTTAGGCCACATACAAGGTATCTTGAGGAATATGCCATTTGATGTGATCACCATGACCAAAAATGTCATAAAAATCACATCTTGGAACTTTTTGTAGAATATTCCTTTTTGATGCCTTTTTTGAATTTGAATTTTGTGCACAATGTATGCATGCATGCGCATACATACATACATGACCAAAAATGTTTTGCCTCAAATAAATTTCTCTAAAATTGCACAATGATTCTTGATGAGAAATTATCTTATTTTTGACAATGACCAAAATACCCTTTTGCCCCAAAAACCTTGTTTTTTAACAACAAATGCATTTCCACTCTAACAATGAATTTAAAAGCCCTAGAATGACTTTTAAAACCCAAAAATGCATGCACAATGCTCTTCACTCTTCAAAATAAAACCACACTTCTCAATTTATTTATTTTTGCGGAAAATTAGGGTTTTAAACCTAGGCGGACAAAATTAGGGTATGACATACGCTTACTAAAAAGCCCACCAAACACTACTTTGTATTCAATTACCTCAAAGTTTTAGTTATTTTATTTTCAATTATTTGCTAATTCAACGAATTGTCCCTCTTTTTTCAACGTGTTCTTCTCAATTATGTTCTACCCGATCTTATTTCGAACCAAGTTTAATCTTAGTTGAATAAAATTTTAGTTGAAGACTTGCGTAGCATGTTCATTAGTGAGTTCTCTTTTTTGTTTTATTTTGATATGCATTTATGTAAATAATATCTAAGAGCACATTACACCATAAATGATTTTAGAAGGGAAAATATCATGTCTTGAGGCTTATGATTCTTTTTGTAGATTATGTTTTTGATAGATGTATAAACGTCATTAGCTTGCAAGAAATGTTTGAGGCTGCTCCTCAAGACTCTTCACAACTATATATGTTAATTTTCTTTCTACATGGAGAGGTATTTTTAATGGGATTAACTATCTTTCTTTGCACATGGAGAGATGTGTTTAACGGGGTTAGCTATGTTTTCTCTGCACAACATGTGTTTGCTGAGTTTAGTTCCTCAGAGTTTCTCTTTTGGGGCTATATGGAGCTCAAGGAGGATTGTTGCTTAATTTTGATACAGTTGGAAATTGTGCTATCCTTGCCCGTTGTTGTGTATATTTCAACTTCTCCCTCATATAGAAATATAATCTTTGCGTTGACTTGCCTCTATAATCAAATCAATAATGTATGTTTCCTTAATTGTTTCTCATAAGAATCAGAAAATAATATATAGAATAATAACAATAATAAAAATCATACACAACAAATCTCGACTCACTAATCTCCCTAGCTTTTTCACCTTCTAAATTTTCCATTCTTTTTTTTCCACTGCAAATTCGGTTTTCAGATTTATATCTTATAAACTTGTCTTTCTTTTTTTCCACTACATACTGAGTTTTATGAAGTTTATATTTTCAATTTTTATCAGATCTTTAATTATATTTTGATGGCTCACATTGTTGAAATTGTTTCGACTCAATGGGGATGTATCTATATCTATATATCTATAATCTATAATCTATATCTATAATCTATAATATAAACATTTGAGAATGCATTTCCATTAATGCATTGTCACATGTCATTTTATTATGAAATTGGTAATTCTCTTGAAAACTTCCAATGTACTCTTCATGGAATTTCTTATTTGAAAACCCCACAATTAATACTTACAATAAATCTCCTACTTTAAAAACTTCTAATGTACTCTTTGGATCAATTTCTCTAATATATATAGCCCACCATTTCTCAATTTTATTGCAAAAACTATCGCTCCATTACTCCAAAAAAATTACATCACGTCCGTTTTTTTGTTCATTTTCAATTAATGCCTGCAAAAAATCATGAATAAGTCAGTTTGTTGTGGTTCTCTTCCAACTACTTTTCCCACCCAATCTCATAGGCCCTATGTTCTTGAAATTCTTCCCAATTACCATTCTAAACCCAACATGCACAGCCTGAAAGGGACATGGTTACATGTATTTTGATTAAAAAAAATTACAATTTCTTCTATTGCTTTCATTACGTTGTTATTTTGTGGATTTGTTTTCGTTATAGGTAAACCGTAAACATAAGGGATTGAGGAAATTGGTTCCTTTCAAGATAAGTTTTGCGGCCAATTCTAGAATGCATTGGAGGACTCTAAATGGTATTTGTAATACTACTTGCATTACTTCAAGTACATTTGGATTAGCAAGTTTGGTTCTAAGTTGTTTGCATTTGAGTTGTCCTCTTTTATTGCTATTTTTTAAATAGTTTTACTTGTTTAAATCTATTTTCAAGTAATTTTTTTTGTTTTTTCTCATGGTGTATGGTTGTGATAAGCTTTTGTCTTACAATTCAAATGTACTCTGACCATTCATATTTCCAAATTTGGTTGCCAGATTGAAGAAAAATTACATTTCATTTTTCTTCCTCTTATCTTAATCTTAATCATAACTATACTCAATTAAAAATATGTCCACATAGACCGACCACTTATCCACATCATTGTACACCTCATTGTGCCAATAAAAAATACGTGGACAACCGTGAACAGCTGAATTCCAACATGGCATCCAAAAATTCTCACGGCTTCAAGACCTTACTCTCTCCTTTAATGGATCATATTTATTATTTTTGATTTTTTTTTGCTTAAATTTGTTATTTTTGAATGGCATTAGAAACATTTATTGAAAATTTATTCTCTTTCATCGAATGTTTCTAAAAGGAAAACGATTTCGTATAATTGCTGAAAGATAACGTGTCTCCTTCTTTCATAAAGAAAGGATAAGATTATGATAATCCTAGTGAGTTCCTCAACGGTACCTCACTACACATATACTCACGGTATCTTTTAATTAATTACCCACGACGCCTTCCCTAAGAGTTGCAATCTTACATAACTTTCAAATGCTACAAACCCCACCGTCGGGAAACACTGACCCGACATATTAGACGGGTTCTAAACTAACAGTCTTGGCCTCAGGCTCATATACTTCCGTCGCCAAGTGAGCCATATAATTCTTTAATTTATTTAAATATGTTTACACACACACACATATATATATATATATATATATAGATATATAGTATATTTTTTCCTCTTATAATCTCATTGAACGATAATATTGTAGACAACTCATATCACAACCAAGCATATCAAGCATTAGAGTCTAGGATAGATTGGGAACACTTTTATAATTAAGATGAAAACAATTCTAACATTTGTTTATAATTGTATGCAGATATTATGGTTAGCTTTCCAAGGCAACCAAGAACACCTAAATCAGAGTTTTGGATCAAAAGTTACGAACGAAACAAGTTGGAAGGCTACCTACCGAAAATCTCCCACAGTCGGAAAGTAACACGGGTGCCCGTGTCAGTTTAGCAGTGTGCAAAAATTTTGTTTTATACAAACACTTTAAACATCACAATTCAATCAATTACCACCCAAACAAACACAATCAGCACTATTATCCTTTATCAATTTTCATGCATTCAACTTAATCAAATCACACATATTCAACAACAATAACAACTATAATTCTCCTATAAATCATGGAATGAACTCAATCATGAATCAAATTCAAGATTCAAAAACAAATAAGCTCTAAGTACCAAGAGTACTTAAAACCTTAAAACTTGAGAATGGGGAAAAGGAAAAACTCACATATGATAGAAGAATGGTACGAATTTGTTGAACACACAAGACCTCAATAACTTTACTAACCTCCTATCACCCAAAATCAGTCGAGTCCCTTTCTTCTTTGCTCTCTAAACTTAAGATTCAACACTGATCCGCTGTCGCGCACGGATCAAAACGAGTAATTTTAAAATGTAGTTTACGATAACGACAACTCGAGTATCGTTTCTCAAGGATTCTTGTATGAATTAACCGACTGACTGGAAAAATGGGGGGTTTTAGGTTTTGATTCAGAAAACAATTAACAGAAAGTGATTATAAATTAAGTGATTATAAAATAAGCTAATCTACTGATTCGGTTCCTACCTATCATCGATTGTTATAACTTCACTATCCTAAGCGGATCCTATTCCTGTTCGATCACAACAACATTCAACAAGCGAGAATGATATTATAAGAAGTATGTTTCCTGTTTACCAAATTAAGCAAACAGTTAAGAATAAAGCGAATTAACGGATTAAGCAAACGGTAACACGCAATCAAAATTAGGGAACATAAATCAATCGAACCAAACAAAACTATTCTATGACAAATCGAATTAAGCAAACGATAGACATATAATAGAATTGAAAAGAATAGGAATTAAATTGCAAGGTTATATTAATCTCAAGTATCGGAACCTGAATACAGCAGATCAACCAGGTGATTAGTTCTCCATCGGTTTTCGTACCAAGCTCCCGAAAAATAATTTGTGAACAGTAAAAAAAGAGATATGAACAGTACTCGCGGCTATTAGGTATAGGCAAAACAAAGAATTCGGGTTCTAACCCAACTGGGTCGAAAAACATAAAAAAAAAACCGGCCCAAAACTAAATATTTATTAAGTCTGGAACTTCAACTAATTATATGAGACTTCTGAACTCCTAATCAGCTTTTGGCTTCAACAGGAAACTTGTAGCTCTTTCTCTTAGCTTTCCAACGCATCTCAGAATGTGTCAATCCGATTACCGTAGCTCAAGTTATGGTCTGCACAGTGGACAGGTATCAAATAACCGCTAATGCTGAAATTAAAATACGAAAATTAAATAAAGGAAAAAATAAACTAAAATATAAAAACACAATAAAACAGTAAAAATAATAAAACAAACTAAAGAAATGCCTAAGTACAATAGTAGAAGAATGTGCATCAAAATGCACTGATCAAACACCAACAATCCCTATCCAAGTCCTCAAACTAACATGTAAGAAGTGTAGTGTCCAAAACCATCTCCTATTAATACATGCATGATGAAATACAGTGTGAAAGAGTGATTTCTCGGTAGCAACTCTGATTATGTTGGAAGGGAGTAGGTGGTTTTTCACAATCTTGAAGAGGAGAGAAAGGAGATGGAAATGAGAGAAAATATAACTCTATTTCAGTTGTAATTGAGGACGATTTACGTGGGTTTTCACTCTCTCTTGGTCTCTCCCTTTCTCCTTCCTTTCGAGTTCTATCTCTCTCTCCCTCTATACTTTTGTCTAAATTTTGAACTAAAGAGAGTGGGGGTTGAGTTGTGTTTGTGTGTGGGTGTTCAACTGAATCATGTTTTAAAAAGAAAAGGGTGAAATGAATAGAAAACCTCATTGTGCCCTCTTTCCCTTTTCCATTATTTAGACTCTCACACAAACATATTCACATTCATAAACTCATAATCAATTTAAACATACAATTAAACCTTCAAAACATAACCATATATCCACATTTTCTCTTAGCATGTCAAAAAATTAATCATGAAGTAATATAATTACTTCGGGTGTTACAATAATTTTATATAACATATATTATAATATAACTAGAAAATTATTGTGAAAATAATATGAGAGACGATATAGGAGAGGGAAGGGGGATAGAGGGAGAGGGAGAGAGGTCATGATATGAAAAGATATAAAGAAGAGAGATGGGAGGTAGAGGGAGGGAGGGAGAGAGAAGAATGAGATAGGAGAGAGGCCGAAGATGAAGAGAGGGGATAGAGGAGAGAGAGAGGAGGAGAGAGGGGGAGGGAGAGGGAGAGAGGAGTCCGGATATGAGAAGATATATAGAGGAGAGATGGGATGTAGAGAGAGGGGGAGGGAGGGAGAGAGGAGAATGAGATATGAGAGAGGGAGAGGAAGAGAGAGAGGACACACAGAGAGAGGGAGAGAGAAGAAATAGAAAGCAAAGAGGAGAGAGACTAAAGGAGAGAGAAGATAGAGAAGGGGGATAGTAGAGAAAAAAATGATTGAGTAGGAAATAAAAATAGTAATTTTGTAATTTTCGGGGGAGACATAATGTTGTACTGTAGGACAAATATCAATTTGTTTTCAAACACAAACAAATAAAATACAATAAAATAAAATGTAACAATTATATATTAGTTAAATTATATATCAATGAATACTAAAATATTAAAGTCCCAATTCAAATTGCATGGTGGTATCAATTTAAAAAAAGTCATACAAATCAAATGACATAAATACATTAACACAAGTTTAATCTTTAAAATATACAAATGTCTAAATACATGCATTTATTTGTTATATAAATTTTATATAGATGTACATAAAAGATACTTATATAATGTTGATAAAAACAAGGGTAAAATATGTTTTTAGTCCCTACAAAATTTTGTTTTTTTAAATTAGTCCCTACATTAACGAAATAGGCGTTTTGGTCCCTACAATTTTTTCCCGTTTTCATTAAGAGTCCTTGACGTTAAATTGACTAACAGAAAACCTAGTCAGAATTGCCAAGTGAGCATTTTATCTGACATGGCATCCACAAGTCAAGGGTGCACTGTTGATCATCTTCTTTACCCAGTTCCTAAAAACGGGTTGTTTTGACCCGTGGGGAACCCGTTTCGTTCTAATGATTGACGCCACCATTTTCTTTGATTTTGTAGCTGTTTTAACCGTGTTTCAAATACAAGATGAAGCCCCCATATTGATTTCGTGAATGGCTCAACCTTATCACAAACCCAGAAAAAAAACACTAGATTGAAACATTGTCTCTTCGTCCCAACTCCGGCGGAGATGCTGGTTTTTATGGATTTGAGACAGATCGAAGCATAAAAAATAAACTGTAACACTAACAGCAACACTTCACAAAGTTTCATTTTTTCTTCTTCAATAGAGTAAGAAGTAGAAGGCAGATGAAGGGTTGTGAAAATGGAAAGAGTACTAAACTTGGTTTCTGGAAGTGTGGTTGTGAGAGAATGGAGAATGATGTGGACTTTGAGGTTTTTTAAATTGTTGCTGATAGCAACAATGATTCAAAACAGGGGTTGCAACATCTCTTTATCTCTCTCCATTTCCGATTTCAGATTTTTCTTCTCCCATTTTCGATTTTTCTTCTTCAACTTCTGATTTTTATTTTTCATGCGGTCTCTGCCATCACCGCTATCTCTCTCTGCCCCGATCTATTTAATTTGCTTCCATCGTGTGGGGTTGTGGGGAGTTGGAAGAAGAAGGAAGAAGAATAATTTCTGGGTTGTTTTCTTTCTGGGTTGTGCGATGGCAGTAGAGAAAAGAAAAAGAGTTTAAAAAACACAATTCAATAAAAAAATTTGGTAAAAAAAAGCCACATAGATATGACACCTAATTTATTTGTGCCACGTAGATAAAAAGAGCCACATGTACATGACAAATCAGAAAAACGTTATGCCAGTCAGCTTGATTTAAAGGCAGGGACTAATATTGAAAACGGTAAAATAAGTTGGGGACTAAAACACCTATTTCGTTAATGTAGGGACTAAACATAGAAGGACCCGATTTTGTAGGGACCAAAAACATATTTTACCCTAAAAACAATTAATACTTATGTACTTGAACAAACATAGGTAAAAGAATATTCCCCGTGCACGGGTAGGAATATTAGTTCCATTTAATATGAAACTTATTAAGGATGTGATAAACAATACTACTTGTTTGTAATTAACTTATAAAGAATAAAGAAATACATTACATTTATATAAGGAAAAAAACTACAACACTGCTACATTAAAAAATAACAGTAAAGTTTGTACCAAAAAAAATAACAGCAAAGTAAGGGATGGCAAAACGGGCCGGCCCGGCCCTCCTTGTCTTCGGCGCGCCAAAAACGGGACGGTCCGCCTCGGCCCGCCAAAAGCAACGAGTTCAAAAGACTGGCCCGTCCTGCCAAGTGATGGGCTGGTGGGCTGGCCCGCCTGTTTTTTTTGCACTTTTTTTGGACAAAAAATTCACTTGTTTTAACATTTCAATTTCAATAAGATTTTTTTACCTGCACTTCTAAAATCTACCTTCATGTTTTGGTTGCTTATCCTATGAACGTTCATCATGATGCTAGTCATTAGCAGTCATTTCCTGAGATATTGAGGAAACTTCTATTGACAATGTTATACCAAAAGGGTCATACTTGCTACCCCAGAATAGCAAATATGTATGTTTGTCATCATCGCCTTTTGAATAATACCTGTTCTGCAAATCCTTTTTATTGGGCTGATTTGGAACTTTTCTTCCGAGTAATCGTCTCCACTGCTTGCATAATTACTTGAACAGTTTGCTGTAGGACTTGTACATATTTGTAAATTTGAACTTGTCTCTGAATATATTAATTGTAATTAATTATAATGATAAATAATGTACAAATTATTCTTAAACTGCAGTGCATACAGGGAATTTTACATTCTGAACTGGATATACCGCTATATTACCGAGCCACATCAGTTAGAAAAATAAGAAATGTGTATAATTAATTTAAATAACTATAAATGTATATTTTACTTAAAATTAGAAATTTAAAAGATGCACGGCAGTTTGCAATGAATTGTGTCAAGTGAGTTTTGGCCTGATTATTTTTTTATGACAAGTTTTTTTTTTGAAAGCTATATCATAACCAGATAGCTATACCAGAAGTAGTTTGAAAATGGAATAACAAACATCATGTTAACTATCGATTACAGAGCCAAATATAAGACGTGAATTACAATTCAATGTCCTCAGTTACATACAAGTAGGATAAGTTGAAATCAAAAAGGTCACTATTGATATCTCACTCAAAACTGTTGATATCTCTCACTCAAAACTGGCTAGAGTTGGATATACTGTAAGTTAATAAATAAAAAAAACGGGCTGGCGGGCCGACCCGCCCCGTCCTTTATTTAGCTCGCGGTTTTTTCATTTTGGCGGGGCGGGCTTAGCGGGCCAGCGGTCCCAATACCCCAACCCAACCCGCCTTTTTTTGGCGTTGTAATGGAAACATTGTTGTACTTACAAGCTACAACACTGCCAAAACATAAGAATAACAGAAATTATGGCAACACTGCTTTCTAAGCCAATAGAATTAAAAGACATTAGCATTCTAAACTTAAAGGCTTAAATGCACTTGTGGTCCCCTTATTTTACTAAATGTGCAATTTTGATCCCCCTATTTATTTTTGTGCAATTTTGGTCCCCCTATTTTACTAAATGCGCAATTTTGATCCCCTACTATAGAAAACAATTTAAGTATTTAAAATAAATAAATTATTTTTATATTTTATATTTTAATATATAATTTAAAATAAATAAACTACTTTTATATTTTATACCTTAAGAAATAGAAAATAATTTAAATAGTTAAATTATTTTTATATTTTAAATTTAAAATATAAAAACAATTTAATTGTTTAAAATAAATGTTTAATAAAATAAATGAGGTGGTCCCCCTATGTTATTATTTTAATTTATATTTTAAAATATAAAATATAAAAATAGTTTATTTTTTAAATTTTTTTAATGATTTTCTATTTTAAAATAAATATTTAAATAGGGGACCGAAAGTGCATTTAAGCCAAACTTAAACTATGGCAACTTCAAAGACATTCCAAAAAAGGTTTCTAAACCAGTAGGCAGAAGCACTCCAAGACAGTAGCATTCCAAACTTAAACTATGGCATTATAGCAACTTCTAAGATAGTAGAAGTCCAAAAATTCCAATACATTCCCAAAAATTCCAAATGTTTCAGCAAAAGTAGCACTGTCTTTTGCTCCAGGAAGCATTTTCCAACAACTCCAAGTATGAGCCGCTTGTCTTCCACCCCAATTTCGATCATCTTTCGGTGAATTGTAGCATAAACTGATAAACATTTAATCAAATAAATCAACAAGACTACCATATAAATAGTACCACTTAAAAATTTAAAATTAAACAAACATTTTTCACAACCACAACCCTTACATTTACATTTTTCCTTCCCATCTTTACCAAAACCAATCTTTTTTACAATTTTCCTATCCATTATATTGCCCGCACAGATTGGCTGCCCTGCATTCAATGGTGATCAAGGTTGAAATTTTTAACCCGAGTCGAAACAAGTTACATGATGATCTTGTGAAGAAATGTTCAAAAGAAATAGTGTACAACGTTGGTCCTAAGCACAAGTAGGATGGCAAGAATCCCTCCACACAAATCAAACAAACACGCCACGGCAGAGAAACAAAACAGTGCAATATTACAGAAGAATCACAGCCGAAATTGCAAATTAAAAAAGAAAAGGGAGTAGAAGATTGTACAAAGTGATGGAAGAATGAACCACTCTCATGAATCCAATTATTTTCCCTCATAATACCCTCACACCCTTGTGAAAAAATTGCAGAAAAAACATCCCTGGAAAAACACAGTGTCGGATTATATACAAGCACGCATGAATCAATTCGTGTCAATTATCCCACCCTCTGAACTGAGGTTGTAAACCAAAGCTGAAAACTGCGAGTCAATTCATACAAAAACTCAGTCTTGCGAATCTAAAATCTGATTCATACTGTATGAAAAACCAGAAAACACAGCTTCCAACCATCACATTGGTTTTTAGGCACCTTCCAACATAAATGATGTGGTTCACTTACTCATTTTCATGCATGTGCATAATAACGCTTTTTCTTTGACTCCTTTTCCCTGTCTACTAGCTGATACCCCTCCATTTAGCAACACAGTGAACCAACAATATGAATTTCTGATAATCTGTTATTTCAAATGTACATATATCCTACATGAAAAAACATGCACAATGAAGCCATATACACCTAGTGACAAGACTCAAAGGAAGTAGGAACAACTAAAATGCAGAAAGGATACACCTAAATAAAATAACATGCATCCGTGTCAGATACATCAGTGATAATTGTCATGTTTTGAATATTGTCAAAATTACTGATTGAAAAATCTACACAAATAAACATGGACAATGGTTAAAATGCCTGAAAAGAGACGCATGTATATCCTCAGTGATAAAAATAAAAGGAAAAAGGATAAACCGAAATGCAGAAAGGAAACACATCTGAACAGAGAAATCCAAATAAGGTAATAGATTAGGAGTAAAAACTTTGGACCGTTTCTCGATTTGTGCGTGTTATTCTTGTGGAGGGGCAATTCCATTCTACTAGTTGATACCCCGCCATTTAGCAACACAATGGATCAGTAATATGATAGCCTGTCAATTATATATATATATATATATATATATATATAACTATGATCTGGATTATATCAAATTTGACAACAAGAGTCAATGGCCAACACATTGACCTATCTGAGTGTTAAATCTTTGAAGTTTGCTCACCTCCCAGTTCATAAAGTGCTGCCATTTGCTTCAAAACTCCCATAAATTACACATCCATGTTGTGCAAATTTGTGTCTTCAGAATATGTATTAGACACCTAAGTAAAATAGCAAGCATCCATCAGTTACATTGGTGAAAACTGTGCCAAGATTTGAATAATGTTCAAATTACTGATAAAAAAAAAGCTACATAAACAAGCATAGGCAATGATGAAAATGCATCAAAAGAAAAAATGTATTCCCCAGTGACAAGAATCAAAGGAAGAAGCAACATGCATCCATCATAATAGATTTTAGATACAACTAAACCTTTAATAATTCTATCATACGAAGATTTGGCTCAAATGTGTATAGACTATGCAGAAGCGCTAATCTGCAAATTGCATCAATGGATCTTTTCACAGTCTCTGCTCCACTCTCAACGTTCCCGATTAGGTTTAAAACGAACCCTAACAAAGTGGTATGTAACTTACGCGTTGGGAAAAAAGTATAAAAAAAATTTGGACCATTTCTCGATTTGTGCGTGTCATCCTTGCGCAGTGGCCATGCTAATCTTCTCTGTATCGTTCCAATTTTATCGGATGTCCCCTAGGGGACGAACTACATACTTGGTGTAGAGTTATATAAACACTGTAACAATCACAAATGTAGTCGATGTGGGACTCTAGTGAAAACTAAACAAAAAGTCCGCTGCAACTGAAGCATAATGATACATAAAACTGCAAGTGTTCCTCTTCCTTCACCGGAAGCGAGCATGATGTATCTCTGTCGGTTTAGAAAGAGGTGCACGATACTTCATTTTTAGATTGCACCGACTGTGTTATTGCTACTTATCACTGAACTAATTAGATCATTTTCAGTTTGTTTTCTCTTTCTTAGGCCCTCTCTTCTTGCCATGGCAGAGGGTTGCATAACGATGTGTGTGTGTGTGTGTGTCTCTCTCTCTCTATATATATATATGTGTGTGTGTGTGTGTGTGTGTGTGTGAATAGGTATATTTTATTTTTAACCATTCGGAAAATATTTTACTTTTTTCAACAAGGAAAAAGTCGCTGCATGTTGCTGCCTGCGAAAAGTTTCGCAGCAACATTTGATTTCGTTGTCATTACTCGTGTTTTTACAACAACAATTGTCTCTGCTATTTGGAAAAACAGTTGTTGCCGTATCTGACTTGTGGTAGCCACTAAAATTGCCACGATTACTAACATGTATCATCAATTTAAGTCGCTGCGAAAGAGTTTTTCATCAATAACAAAGTTTGTTGTCAAAGCTAACATTTCTCAACAATTGAACTAGTTGTGGTAAAGTATATTTTAGCAACAACTTATGTAGTTGTGAAATTCTTTATAGGTATTAATTTTATTTTATCAAAATCAAATGCTATTTTTACAATTAAATTTATTGAATTAGTTATCATTATCATTCAAAATTAAGTCCTATAAAAAAAATTGACCAAAAAGTCCTATCAAAATTAATTAACGTAAATATTTGCTAAAAAACATGTCAGAATTATTAATGCAAAAATAAAAAATAACAAAACATAAACACAATTTACATAAATATTAAATGTATGCTAATATTGTCAAAGATACATAACTATTGAGTCATCAAAGTTTACACTCCTTTAAAAAAACATGCAAATACTATACTATAATTACTAAAACAATATGTCCGCATCACTAATTTTCTTGTCTAAAGTTGCTTTGAACAAATCGTTGTGCAGTGATTGGCATCATAATGGTTGACCTGCAATTTTAAGACAATCAAATGTTACTTCTCTTTATAATCAAATTGTTCAACTTGTGCATGATGATTGTAATGGAGTCTTTACTCCTAGAGTTATTCCTATGTAATCTGTGTTGTTCTTCCTGGGCTTTTTATCCCCTATTAATATCAAAAAAAAAAATATATATATATATATTAGAATTGGGTTAGCACAAGAAGTGCAAATAACAGAGAAAATATCGCAGCAATAACCTAAGTGGCTTAACAAACCCACCATCACAGATTCCCCACCCCATTTCCAATTGATATAGTTACATACCACTAAACAAATTATACTTCTAAGACATCTTGGCATGGACTACTCCTATACTAGCAAAATATCAATGTATCACGGCTATAGATCGCAACAATCAAATATTATTAAGTTAGTGTCATTTCTCATCCAATGAAAACACAAAAGTAAAAACAAAGTTAGTGACCAAGAAACGCTGATAGCGTCATCTATGATTGATAGCTTACATTAAAAAAATTTATGATTGATAGCTTAGGTGTTTGGCAAACACATATTTGTGCCTGTTCTCTATTTATGTGGAGACGATTATTATATGAAGTTTGATTGAGGCTTGCTGATATACATCAGACCAGAACCATATTAAACTGCAAAAGAAAAGCATCAGGTTGACTAGATTTTCACTTGGATCTGTTAGGTGGCTAAAGTTCTCTGGTGTACTATCTTTATTGGCTGCATTGTTTTCTTAATCTTAAGCTCTCTTATTGCCATACGTTAGACAAAGTTGGAAGGGATGTACCCCACAAAAGTTTACATGAAGCATGAACATTTTCCTATTGGCAAGTTTCAGTTTCAGATTCTTTGGAACAGGTGCCGCGAAGTCTTGGCTTTTGGGATCACTAATGGTTCAATGTTCCCATATATGCCTTATTTTGTTAGTCACGTTTTTATTTCATCTAGTCACCTTGTCATACTTTAGTCACAGTTGATGTTGTTTTGTTAGTTCCTAGTGTTTTTTGGTGTTCCAATAAATTTTCCTTTTATGTTTTAACTTCTAATTCAACATACAAATTTAACTAATAAAAAATTTAATCAAAATGTACAATAAACAAATGATTAGTGAGAACTTACTTGTTTGCAACCATGTCATTAGAATTTCCATGTCTACTATTTTGTTCATATCTCACATTCATTGGACTTGAAGATTGTGCAACCTGTAAACATATTTCAAATATCAAACTCAAGAGAATATACTAATATATTTTAAAATATATTAAAAATGGTCATTGATACTTACTGAAACTATATCTTCTTAGAAATATAGTTGCCAAATGTTCTTCAACTTGTCTTTCCATTTTTTCTTCAAGTTGTCTTTGACTCTCTTCAAAACGTAATGCCATTTCTTCCCTCATATTTCGCTCTTCTATTAGTTGACTTTCAACCTCTTTTAATTTTAGTTCTATATCATGTCGCTTTTCACGCTCGTTTTTTAGTTCTTGATGTAAATCTGTTGTAAACTTTCCCTTTGATGGTTTGATTCCGGCACCAAAACCACGACAATAGTCTCACCACTCCCCTACAATTGATTGAAATGCTGCATTAATAATTGGATCTTTATTGGCTTCCTCGGTCATATCATGTAACATCCCTGAAGAAATTTCTTGAACCTTCGCCTATTAAAGAAAAATATGAATTTATGACTAAAATAAATAAAAAAACAAAAAAATTACGCATAATTAAACCATACATGAACTTCCTTAGAAGCTTCATCAACCCATTCTCCATTATTTTTCATGTGAGTCATTTGCCATAAATCTTGAAAATTAGGCTCCTTTTCGGTGTTAGGATCTCTCTAAAAATAATTTTCACAATCACAAAATATATATTAATAAATAAATTTTAGAATACAATTTAGAATCACATATTTTTAAATTTTATTACATATTACTATCATAACTAACAACTTGAAAATATTTCCTTCCACATATATGATTAACAACTTGCTTTACTTTATTTGATTTGTTCCTATTACTCATGGCCTGAAACAATACAAACATTAAATCTAGTAGTTTATTTTTGTATTTAATAATTTATTTGTCTATATTTATAACAGATTTAATGTCAACATACCTTAAATCCAGGGCTTGAAAAATAAGTTACCAAGTACTCCCAATCATCTTCACTTACTGTGTCGGGTTTATGTTCCAAAGCTTGTTCATGTCTCATATTTTTTAAAGTGGCTATGTAGCCTTGTCCTATAATTTCGGTAGAGTCGTTTTGATGTATCAAGTAATATGCACACAAATTTTACCATAACTTTTTCGACTATCTTATCTTTTGCAGAGTCGAAAACGTTTTTCCACTTCTCAACATTTAGGGGTGCATTCTTTTGAACAATAATAGAGATTTCTGTGACAAAATCTGCTGCTCCTGGTCCAACAGCTACGGAATGAAAACGGACAATGTGCCAATAGCACTTTTCCTCTCTTTTTTCGCAATACTTAAACCAGCGGTTTTTCCTTTTCCAACTTTTCTTGTGTTTGCACATTCTTTTGCATTTGATTATCAAAAGAAAAAAAGAAACAACATTAAGATTAAAATATAGAAAAAGTATTGTAATCGATCTAAAAGATAATCAAATTAATATACCTTCTTGTTGATTTGTGTCAGCAGCATTTAAAGAATTTTAATGTCTTGAAGTTGAAGTATGACATAAGGGTGCCATTACTAAATCCCTGTGAAAAGACATTAAGCAATATCATAATACTGTTTGCTAACATCAATCCATATATATCTTCATAACTCAAAAGCCAGCATGAATATATTTTTTTTTCGTTACAAGCCGGCATGCATATCTAATACAAGGATATACTTAAACCACTTTCCAATAAATAGAACATTGTCTCCAACCTTCTCCATGTATTGGAATATTTTATATGTTTTTAGTTTTCAAAAACATATTTTATTATGCAGAGAATATTTTATTTGTGCTTACATATTCTCACTTTTGTATCATATTTGCTAGCATACTGCATTGGATTGATCAGATTTATGATCTTCCCAATGTGGCAGCATAGCTCCACCATTCTCAATTTCAATGTTAGAGAGAAGGTGCATAAGGGAAAGAAGAAGAGCAGTGAAGCACTTGATTCGGATAGCAAGTATATAGTCGATATGGTGGGCTAGGAATCAGATTATATTTAAAGGGCAACTAATAGAGGTAACCACTATTGTTGAATAAATTAAAATAATCTCTTGGAAGCTGTGTCCACTTCAGAAGTGTCGGGGCACTCTTTTTTCCATTGGGTTTTGTCTCCTGTAAGTTTTAACAAGGCCCCAATTTTCATACTCTGTAACACCTTTGGAGTACCACTTGTACTCTAATAAATGGATTTTTGCTTATCAAAAAAGAAACCAGCAAAAGTGCTGGCTCACATGTTAGCACTATAAGTCTTTGATCTAACTTGGTAATTGGTATTAATATATGCAGTAGAAAATGAACGTTATTTGTTACATTATTTGGAAGTGCTATAATTTTTGTTAGCACTGTAGAAAATTTCAATTACAACTAGGCTCGTCATAACCTAATTCCTCTTTCATTAAACCACTTCTAATTTGAAGTTAGTGTTCTCCCTAAAATTTGACATCAAGGAACTTGTCTGGTTATATATCTGAAGCAACGCAAAAACAAATTGGCCATTATGGGGTTGAGTTATATCTGAACAACTAGACATGATTATATTAATATTGATAATAATGAACAAAAACAGAAAAGTTTCAAGATAACACATTATAACCAACGAAAGGTATTAAATATAAAATTACCTCCAACAGCAGTACAACACTAATGTCAACACTTTCAAGAAGTTCCTTCAACCTCCTTAAGCTCTTATCATCCTAGGATCACAAACATAAACAACAGCTTGGTTAAAAAAACAGATTTTTTTTCTAAAAAAGGCAGCCATCCCAAAGATACAAAGCAATTACTTCTACAAATATATACAATTCAATTACTTCTACAAATAATTTGTAGAAGTTGACAAAAGCATTTGTGTGTACGAATTTTCAATCTAGTTACTTCTACAAATTCGGCAGTTGACAAGTAGAGTTACTTCTACAAATTATTATCAATAGACATATCTATACAAATATATCCAATTACTTATACAAATATATACAATACTTCAACAAAAAAAATTATTAATAATTTGAAACCAGCATGCCTTTATTTAAATTATTAAAAATTTATTTAATAATTACCGTATAATCGAAACCAGCAATGAGGGTTGAAAAAAAATGCTTGTGTCGATCCGTTCCGATGAACTTGCCTAGTAAATGACGTCCAAAAGGGTAGATAATCTGTGCACCGAAAGCTGTATTCGAAAACTCAATTCTTTTGCATAGCAGAATATGATGTCATTTGATTAGTCCTTGCAAAATAATTTTTTTGTCCCATAAATAAAAAAAACAATCATATAAAAATTATGTGTTGGGGTAGATAGACATTACCGGCTCTTCAAGTTCTTTTATACAACTTTCGGCAAAATAAACGCATCCACAATACGCGAAAATGAATCTTCCGCATATTGTTGTAGCTTTATTATGACGGCCTGAAACTGTAGATAATAGCATATAAGTATGTAAATTTGTTGTAGCTTATAAGTATGTAAATTTATATGCTATTATCTACAGTTTCAAAAACAATATGCGGAAGATTTATTTTTGCATATTGTGGATACGTTTATTTTGCCGAAAGTTGTATAAAAGAACTTGAAGAGTCGGTAATGTCTATCTACCCCAACACATCATTTTTATATGGCTGTTTTTTTTTATTTATGGGACAAAAAAATTTATTTTGCAAGGACTAATCAAATGACATCATATTCTGCTATGCAAAAGAATTGAGTTTTCGAATACAGTTTTCGGTGCACGAAGTATCTACCCTTTTGGACGTCATTTACTAGGTAAGTTCATCGGAACAGATCCACACAAGTGTTTTTTTTAACACTCATTGCTGGTTATACGGTAATTATTAAATAAATTTTTAATAATTTAAATAAAGGGTTTCAAATTATTAATAATTTTTTTTGTCTTTTTAGGGGAATGCTCTATATTAGGTTGATATCTATGCAAAGCGTAGATTATTTCAGATATATTGGCTCGGGGGCAAATTTGTAGAATACCATAATACTGAAATGAAGAGAGAGACATTATAAGTTTTCTTCTTTAGGAAGCTTGCCTCAAAAAATGTGTCACCATATCTTGAGAAGTTGAGGTCTGAAAGATTCAATACTCTTAGCAATAAGTTCCTATAAACATCAATTATTAAATTAGTCAATTTCGCAAACCAATCAAAACAAGATAACAAATAGGACATAAAATGCAATGATAGTATTACCAGATCACCAGCATTATCAAAGTAAATCTGCACCACTACATCCGCAAATGCTGCAGGGTCCAGAGGCGCTGCAATGTTCCGTTTGCGGGTCTTAATCCGCGTTCCTCTAGTAATCAAGAAAAACAGGGGAAGAAATAAAAACCTCTACACAAACTATAGATATACAAGAAATAACACGGTAAGATAAGCTGCATAATGGAATAACAGTAACTAAATAACATTACACAAGCATATTCACTGAAATATAGCAGAGAGTTGAATGCGTAATAGTTAAGATGAAAAATAATCCGCTTCCATTTTGCATAATAGGTGCAACAAAACCTAAGCTTTTCACTAAGAAAAAAAAAACAAAATTAAGTGGGTTCCATTTTATTTACTAGTGGGTTCCATTTTTTTAGAAAAAGAGTTCACGAGGAAGGCAAATTATGAATGCAAGATTGTCCCCATCCAAGATTAATTGACATAAAGCTCAATACAAATAATTGACTAAACTGTCCTCTTTTTACTGAAGACACTATCAGTACTTCAATTTGACACCCTCAAAGCAATGATATGCTTGTGGATATTGATAATGAAGAAAACAAAATCTAAGGAGAACAATACTTACCCTAGAGTGGGCTTCTCCTTGGAGCTGCAAGAAAGACAACCAAGATTAATAATTCATAATTAATAATAAAACATGAATTTTTTTTTGGTATTCAAAACATGAAAAGTTTAAAATCAACTATAATCACTGCAGAGGTTTATTAAATCAAACAGATTTAAGTAAAACGAAATGGGGTTGTATATGTGAAGCAGGGGGTGCAAGTATCGATCTGGACTTGAAATTTAAAAAATGAACAAAGGGGTTTACATTACTAAAACTGGGGTGGTGCAAACAAAAGAATATGAATGCAGCGCATGGATTAGAAAATTGGGATGGCTTTTAAAATATAAATTAACATATTAACACAAGAATAATAAAAGAGAGAGTTTCCATGGAGAGTGAGAGAAAGAAAGAGAGAGAGAAAAGGAGAGGGAGAGGAACGTTAAGTGTTAACCCAGAGATGCACAGAGAAGATGAAGGTTTCGGTTGCGGTATTCACCGGAGGAGTAGGCCGACGGTGGTGATCACAACGGAGAACTTGTCGGTGGAGGCTACGGTGAGAGAGAGAACGACGGTAAAGGGAGAGACTACGCCGGACGACCACCACGAGGGGTACCGTTGGGATGCCGACGATGGTAATTATGGTGGCAGCTGGCGGCGATGGGCTGTCATGGTGGTTCTCCGGCGAGTCCACGATGGTAGTGTGGTATGTGGTTCCTTATTCTAACTCACACTCTCCTTCTCTATCCCCTATATTTTTTCAGATTCTCAACTCTTCTTTCTTTTGATTTTTGGGTTCTGTGTCACTTCTATTTTGAGTGGCACTATGTGTTTTTGTTGGTTTGGGGGTGTGGGGTGAGAATGGATGCATAGGGGTTGAGGAGAAAATGGTTTACTTGCCTCTTGAACTGAAAACTCTTCTCCCTCTACATTGTTTTTTCTCTCTTAATTTTACTACTATTTTTGGTTTGAGTTTATTTTATAGAGTCAAGTAGTATATTGAGACAAATTGGTTGTTGTGCTTTTCTGAAAAAAAATCAGAGTAGTGGAGCAGGGTGGGGCCTGTCTTGTTGGTGTTAACTGTTAACTATGTGAACTTTCATTTGAAGAAAGAAGAGATTTTACTGAAAGATTGAAAGAATTGAGAGAAAAAAGATGAAGTCTCAAAACACAATTTGTTAACTAACTTCTGTTATTCAGTTAATCTGAAAATAAAACTTGTACAATTGACTTTATATACAACCAATTAGTAAAACTAACTGCAAAACTAAACTATGGTTACTTCACTTAACCATTCTAACAACCGTTTTAACTAACAATAACAAACTCTTCTATTAAACTAATCCACAATTCAGTTGATACTCCCCTTCAAGTTGGAAGGAATATGTTCTTCATTCCAAACTCACAGAAGATGAGAAAACTGATTCTTGGGCAATGCTTTTGTCAATAAATCTGCCAGTTGTTGTTCTGATTTAACATGCACCAGTCTCAAGAAACCTGATTCTTGGGCAATGCTTTTGTCAATAAATCTGCCAGTTGTTGTTCTGATTTAACATGCACCAGTCTCAAGAAACCTGATTGAACATACTCTCTTATAAAGTGACAATCTATGTCTATGTGTTTCGATCTTTCATGTGTGGTTGGATTCTCAGCAAGTTGGATTGCTGACTTGTTGTCACAAAGCACCAAGGTGGTGGCTATCTTTATCTCAAAGTCTTTCAGCAGCTGCTTAACCCACGATAGCTCAGAAGTTACTGATGCAAGGGCTCTGTATTCTGCCTCTGCAGAAGATCTAGCTAGCCACAATGGCTTGCTTTTTAGACTTCCAGGTGATCATTGACTCTCCAAGGTAGATACAATAACCTGTTGTTGACCTCCTGCTGACTTGACAGCTTCCCCAATCAGCATCTACATATGCTGTTAGCTTCAAGTTTGAATCTGCTGGGAACATTACTCCAAGTCCTACTGTACCATTCAAATATTGCAGCAGATGATGTGCTGCTTGCAAGTGAGGAGTTCTGGGTTTTGCCATAAATTGGCTCAGTTTGTTCACTGCAAACATGATGTCTGGCCTTGAGATTGTTAAGTAAATCAATCTTCCAATCAATCTCCTGTATTGAGAGCTGTCTTCAAGTGCTTCTCCTTCTGTTTCATTCAATTGTGTACCAGTGTCCATAGGCACTTGCATTGGCTTTGCAGATGTGAAACCAGTGTCAAGCAAGAGTTGAAGAGTGTACTTACTTTGAGATAAGTGTATGCCCTTTTTTGATCTTGCTATTTCTAAACCTAAGAAATATTTCAAGTCTCCAATCACTTTTAATTTGAAATGTTTTTCCAGTAACTTTTGGACTCCAGCAACCAGAATTTTATTTGGACCAGCAACCACAATATCATCAACATACAGTAGCAGTGCTATAAAGTTTTCTCCAGACCCCTTAGTGAATAATGAGTGATCTGCACAGCTTTTCTTAAATCCCAGGCTAGTGATGGTTGAGCTGAATTTATGAAACCATTGTCTCGAGGCTTGTCTAAGTCCATAAAGTGATTTATTAAGCTTACATACCATAGACTCCCCCCAACTTGGATAGCCAAGAGGAAGTTTCATGTAGACTTCTTCCTGTAGCTCTCCATTAAGGAAAGCATTATTAATGTCCAACTGAAGTAGATGCCAGTGCAACTGAGAAGCCAAGCACAGAAGAATTCTAACTGATGTCAACTTAGCAACAGGAGAGAAGGTATCTATGAAGTCAATACCTGCTTGTTGAGTAAACCCTTGTGCCACAAGTCTTGCCTTGCATCTATTTAGAGAACCATCAGCATGATACTTGACCCTGTATACCCATTTTGATCCTACTGCTCTTTTGCCAGCAGGGAGGGGAACAATGGTCCAAGTGTGGTTTGCCTCAAGTGCTGCAAGTTCTTCTGCCATAGCTCTTTGCCACTCAGGGTATTTAATGGCTTGGAAGAAGTGTTGTGGTTCAAAGACAGAAGAGATGTTGAGGATGAAGTTTCTGTACTTTGTAGAGAGATTGTTGTATGTAAGGAAAGATTGAATGGGATGAGTAACAGAGCTGCAATCATACATTTGAAGATGAGCAGGTGGATGGTGAGGTCTGCTAGATCTTCTAAGTGCAGGATCTGGTTGATTATTTTGGATAGGAATTTGTGGAACAGTGGTTTCTGGTACAAGATCAGAGTCTTGTACAGGTAGAGAAATCACAGGGTGGTCTGTTTCTGTGGAGGTATCAGTGGTGGTGTTTTGGTCACTGGATGTAAAGTGAGGAATCAATGTGTCACGAAATAAGGATTGTGATGGAGAAGTAGAGTTGTTCATCTGGTAGGGAAAGGTAGTCTCACAGAAGATAACATCTCTTGAGACCAGAAACTTGTTTGTTTTGGGATCAAACAACCTGTAACCTTTAACACCAATAGGGTATCCCATGAAGACACATAGAGTTGATCTTGGGGAAAACTTGTGCCTTTGAGATGGAATAGTAGAAGCAAAAGCTAGGCAGCCAAAAGTTCTCAACATTGAATAGTCAGGTTCCTTGTGATAAAGCAATTCATAGGGAGATATGCCTTTCAGAGATGGAGAAGGGATTCTGTTGATCAAGTGAGTAGCTGTGGAGACACATTCTCCCCAGTATTGTAGAGGCACCTTGGATTGGAAATATAATGACCTTGCAACATTTAAGAGGTGTTGATGTTTCCTCTCAACCACTAAGTTTTGTTGTGGTCTATGTGGACATGATAGTTGATGTAGAGTGCCCTCATCCTGGAGAAAACTGTGAAGGGCCAGTTCTTTTGCATTGTCACTACAGAGAGCCTTAATTTTCTTGTTAAACTGAGTGTAAACAAGCTTAAAAAAACACTTGATCAAATGTGGAGCATCAGATTTTGATTTGATGAGATGCAGCCAAGTAAACCCTGTGCAATCATCAACAATGGTTAAAAAGTATTGCTTACCATCATATGTGGGTTGATGAAGTAGTCCCCAAATATCACAATGAATCAAATCAAATGCTGATTTTGAGTGATTATTATTAGAATGAAAAGGTAACCTATGCATTTTAGATAATGGACAGATTGAACAAGAAGTATTGCATTTATTTGAGCCAAGAAAAGGCAATTTTGAAGACAACATGTTGAGAACAAAATCAGACAAATGCCCTAACCTAGAGTGCCACAATTGAGCAGAATCTATAGAGACATTATTAACACAGTTTGTGTTATTCAAAACTGAAACAGACTTTACAATTGAAACATGAAAGTAAAGACCATGATGAAAATCACTCCTTCCAATCACCATTTGTTGGTGAGTTTCCTGGATTAAGAATGCATTATCAATAAATGAAACATGATAATTGGGATCTTGATTCAAAGAGCCAACAGAGATAATGTTAATGTGAAAATCAGGTATACATAACACATTGTGTAGAATCAAACCAGAGTCTAATTTGACAGAACCAGAGGCTATTACAGGTACTTTTTGATTGTTAGGGAGTGTGACAAAAGTATCTTTCAAGTGAGTGAATGAAACAAAGGAAGACAAGGAGGTGCATATGTGTGCAGTAGCACCAGAATCAATGATCCAATCATCAGAATGCAAAAATGCATATAAAAGAGTGCTCAAAGAACATGAAAAATGTAGGAAATGTAGAATGACATCACCTGAGGAGTCCTTGGACTCAGAAGCATTTGTGGAGGCCTTTGCCATTTGAGCCTGCATGTAGCTAATCAATTGTTGATATTGGTGATGATCCACTTGTGCTTCACCAGAGGAACCAGAACCAGCAGTGACTTGAAGGACACTAGGTTGAGTTGCAGTTGCCTTCGCCTTCTTGAAACCAGGTGGATACCCGTGAATTTTGAAGCACTTCTCTTTGGTGTGGCCAAGAAGACCACAATGTGAGCATTGAGGACGATCCTTCTTGCCACTCTTGTTGTTGTTGTTGTTCACAGCAAATGCAATGTGGGATGGTGATTCGGTAGAAGTGGAACTAAGTTCCCTTTGCTTCTCATCTTGGAGAACAAGGGAATATGCACGGCTAATGTCAGGAAGTGGTTCTTGAAGCAGAATTTGGCCTCTCACATTGTTGAATGCATCAGTGAGTCCCATAAGGAATATCATGACCTGTTCTTTCTTCAGGTATGTGCCACCACAGGCACAATCAGGAGAAGAATTATGTGCAGCTAAAGCATCCCATAATCCCTTGAATTTGCTAAAGTAAGCACTTACCGAAAGAGAGCCCTGAGTGCAATTGAGGACTTCCTTCTTCAATTCGTAAATTCGTGGTCCATTGCTCTATTGAAACCGATGTTCAAGGTCTTTCCATATATCAGCAGCAGAATCAGCATAAAGAACGCTGGTGTGAAGCTCCTTGGAGATCGAATTGAGGATCCAAGAAGTTGTCATGTCGTTGCTACGCAACCACTTCGCATGATTTTCTGCGTTTTCATCAGGTTTTGCAATGGCACCAGTGACGAAACCTAGTTTATTCTTTGCTCCGAGAGCAATGCGCATAACCCGAGTCCAGGATCCGTAATTGCTGCCGGATTCTGTCAATATCTGAGACACCAACACCGCACCGGGGTTGTCAGATGGATGGATATAATATGGATCAGCGCCGACGTCTGCCATGGAAGCAAGATTTCAAGGTGAAGCTTGAAGAATCCGAAGGCGGCGAAGGGAGAAAACTGATACTCAATTCTGAAAGAAAGGAATCGAATGGAGAAACGATTCAATTGAAAAAGTGTAGCGGAAACGCAATCGCGATTGATACCATGTTAACTATGTGAACTTTCATTTGAAGAAAGAAGAGATTTTACTGAATCATTGAAAGAATTGAGAGAAAGAAGATGAAGTCTCAAAACACAATTTGTTAACTTCTGTTATTCAGTTAATCTGAAAATAAAACTTGTACAATTGACTTTATATACAACCAATTAGTAAAACTAACTGCAAAACTAAACTATGGTTACTTCACTTAACCATTCTAACAACCGTTTTAACTAACAATAACAAACTCTTCTATTAAACTAATCCACAATTCAGTTGATAGTTGGAGCAAAAGAGGAAAAAGCGAGAGAGCATGAAGCAAGAAGACATTGGCTTGAAGCTACAAATAGTTTCACCACTAACAGCACCAACAACAACATCCGTACAAAGCATCTTTATTTTCTTTTTGTATTCCTTGTAAGAACAAAGATGATAAAAGAAACTCTAAACTTTAACCAAAAATAGAAGATGCTCACTTGATGCCTTCTTTTTATATATTTTTTTATAATATAAATAATAGTTAAAATCTAATCATCATTTATTTTTTATTTTTTTTATTTAATTTCAACTAATAACAATAAAAATGACGTAAAAACGCTAATGAGTACCAAATGACACGTGTCAACAATTAAAACCTCAAAATGCACAATAAGTAATATTTGACTTTTCTAATAGAATTTGAATTAGTCGGACAAAATTAGGGTACAACACCCAAGAATAATAATAGGATTTGCTTGAGTAACAAATTCAAAGAAGGATTATTGAGCAATAAAGACCGTCTGGTGTGATATTCTTAAAAACCATCTAGTTTCTAGCATTTCACATCTTCCAAAGAATCACACAAAATAATTGAGAAGAGAAGAGAAACTTGTGTAGCCAAAGTTAACAATGAGGAAACATAGAGAAGAGAAGGTAATGGAATGGAAAGGGAAGGTGAGAAATCCTTTAGGGTTACAATAAGAATAACAAAGTTATCGTACACGAGAGTTACAAGGATATATAATACTTGAAACTAAAGGATTAAACCACGCTTAACATAGTTACATAAAGACTTTATAACAATAGCTAAATCTCTATAATTTATAAGAAAAACACTATAACTTTATAACTAAAAGTCACTAATTATGGACTAAGTTCTATTTTAGTTCTTGACATAGGAAGGACATTCCTAACTTTGAGTAAGTGAAGTCTGAAGTAACTAAAGCTAAGTATAATTACCAATCAAAAACGATCTTAATGATTTTTTTAAGCAAAACATTGTGCCAAAACACGATTCTAGCCTAGGGAAGAGCATCCTAGTTGGGTTGACACCCCAACCACATCAATCATTTACAGCACGCTAAAAATTTATTATTTATTATTAAAAAGAAACGGTAAATTTGGATCATTTACAGCATCCTAATAGAATTTATTATTTCTCTCTCTCTCGCCTATATTCTCTCTCACGTGTTTCTTTTTATTTTTAATTTATATTATAATATATGTTATATAAAATCATTATTAACCTCGTAAAGAGAATTATAATAAATTTTACATTTTTTGTTTGTGTTGTCCCTTGTTCACAAACGGTGTAAGGCACAAAACGTTCTGTTTTGTCCAGTAATGTATTGTGTAGTACCGCATTGAATAGTCCAATACTTACATGTTTGCAAATCAAACGGTTCCTAAACTTGGAAAAACCAATTCAATTAGGAAAAAAAGTCCTACCCCAATCCGATACTAAAAGACACTAGACCTCTAAAGTTAGTACCTAACGAGTACCTAATCCAAGTTATCAATATTCTCTGGCATAATTTCTTTCCCCACAGGATTTCTCCTTTGGTTACTGATGCAGAATCTATAAAAATGTAAAAAGCAAGAAGATGGATTTATTTTCACATAATAAAAATCTGGACAAAGAAACTGTGAATAGATTCAGACGCTCATTTTAAAGTGGAATATACATATTCATTTTTACAACAAATTTCTACAACAATAAAATGCTTTTGCAAATGGATCCAATAAAGACAGCTTGTTACAGACATTCCATTTAATATGACGCTTATTAAGGCTGTGATAAACAATTTAATTTTTGAGAACGCAGATATTAAGGCTGTGATAATCACACACTATCTACATGTTTAATAATCATCATTTTAGTAAAGGTCCCAACCCTTTAGCACATGTTTAATATTGATTGGAGTGACTATGATTTTTTTAAGAAGATTGGAGTGGCTGAGCTTGATATTGCCTAATCAGGTAAATCAAATTATCGTAAATTTTGTGAGTTAATGCTTGAAAAAAAAAAAAAAAAGACTCTGCGCGCATCTAGTTATACTGATGTGAAGATTTTGAATGACATATTTGTAACATAAAAACTAGGAAACCTAGTCCTAGTATCTATTTTCGCGAAATTTTTAATCCTACCATGCATGTAGAGCTGGCAAAATAGACTATCCATCCCGCATCGGGCTCGAATTTTTTCAGACCAGGTTAAAAAGCCCAAGTTGAAATTCAGACTCTAACTTTACGGTCCAAGTCCGGCCCTATACTGCAGAAATTCAAGACTCATATCCATGGAGCTTGAGAGAGAAAGACGATGTAAAATTCTGATTCTCATTCAATGAATGAAACAATTACAATTGGTCCTATATATACACAGTTGAACCTATTGAAAGATCCTAACAGAAATCTAACCATCACAAAACAGAAAATCTAACTAATTTGTACAAAGTTTAAGTTACAAGAGAAGGGCAAAAAGAAACCCTGAGATAGAAGAGAGAAGGATCCAGTGAGATAACTTGATAGAAGACTTTCTATTTCACTCGTTCTCCTTGTTGACTAGGCATGGTCAGCTCTGCTGATGTGGCATCTTGACTTTGACCCTCATATAAATATTGAGTTGTAACATCCTCCCTTAAGCTGGAATAGATGTCAATTGTTCCAAGCTTAGATTGCAAAACAGAGAAAAGGCCAGGGTTGAGTGCCTTAGTCAAGAGGTCAGCAACTTGTTCTTTTGATGATATGGGCAACAAATGCAGCACTCCACTCTTTATCTTATCCCTTACAACATGACAATCTATCTCAATATGCTTAGTTCTCTCGTGAAAAACAGGATTTGCAGCTATGTGCAAAGCTGATCTATTATCACAGAAAATGACAGCAGGTGAGTTGTGTGATATCTTGAGATCTTGCAGTAGATACAGCAGCCACTGTGCTTCACATGATGCTAAGGCAAGAGCCCTGTATTCTGCCTCAGATGATGAGCGAGCTACAACACTTTGCTTCTTGCTTTTCCATGAAATGAGAGATGTTCCAAGGAAGAAACAAAATCCAGTTGTTGATCTTCTGGTATCTGGGCAAGCACCCCAGTCAGAATCACAGTATCCTCTTAAGCTCAAATCAGAATTTGCCTTGAAGAATAACCCTTGTCCTGGATGTTTTTGACAAACTTTAGAACTCTCTTAGCTGCCAGCATGTGAGTATTAGTTGGTTTGTCCATGAATTGACTTAATTTTCCCACTGCAAAGGAGATTTCAGGTCTGGAATGTGTCAGATATAGCAATCTGCCAACCAATCTTCTGTAAACTGCAGGGTCATCTATTGGTTCTCCCAAGTTCTTGTGTAATTGTTGTCCTGGTTCCATGGGAGTAGAACAAGGCTTGGTGCTAAGGAGACCAGTTTCTTCTAACAGGTCCAGAGCATATTTCCTCTGACATAGTGATATACCTTCACTGTTTCGTGCCACTTCAAAGCCCAAAAAATACTTTAAATCACCTAAGTCTTTGATGCTAAATTTATCATCTAGCAACAGTTTTACTTTGGTGATTTCTGCCATATCAGTGCCTGCCAAGACCAAATCATCCACATAGACAAGTATAATTGTAAAACCAGTGATGGAATCCTTTGTGTATAGGGAATAATCAGACTTGGATTGACAGTATCCTATCCCTATTAATGTCTCAGTTAACTTGACATTCCATTGTCTACTTGCCTGCTTCAAACCATAGAGTGATCTTTGGAGTTTGCATACTAGATCAGGTTGATCTAAGATGAGACCAGGTGGAGGCTTCATGTAGACTTCTTCTTCAAGATCCCCATGGAGGAAGGCAGTATTGACATCCAATTGACATAGATGCCAATTCTGACTTGCTGCAACAGCTAGAAGAAGTCTGATTGTGCTCATTTTTATCACTGGGCTAAAAGTTTCCAAGTAATCAATTCCTTCAGTCTGTGTAAAACCTTTAGCGACCAGTCTTGCCTTGTGTCTTTCAATAGATCCATCAGCATGTAACTTGAGTTTAAAAACCCATTTACAACCAATGGTATGTTTGTTGGCAGGGAGAAGAACAAGTTTCCAAGTCTTAGTTTTCTGTAGAGCATTCAGTTCAGCCATAATAGCACTCTTCCAGTGATTATCACACATTGCTTCCTCATATGTTTTTGGTTCAGTGAGGGAAGAAAGGTTCAAAGTGTAGTGTTTGTGTGATGATGAGAGCCTATCATAGCATAAAACATTAGAAATGGGATAAGGTTTACCTGTGGATTGGAGTGATGAGATAGGTGAGATGGATTCATGGATTGTGTCCTTGAGTAAAGAGCAATGGTAATCTTGGAGGTAAGATGGCTGATGTCCGGTTCTGGTAGACCTTCTTAGTGTGTCTGGTTGAGTTTGATTTTGTGTATTGTCATGAGGGATGGCAGTTTGGTGAGGTTCATTTGAGGGTATGTTTGGTTCTGTAACAGAAGGTAAGATGGTGGTATCTGGTTCATGAGAATCATGTTCTGAGTGAGGCATAGTGTGTATAGGGCTGGTTTCTGTATCATGTGAATTGTTGTGATTAATGGTGGTAGTAGGGGTTATGTTTTGGCTGTCTAAATGGAAATTATCAAAATAGGGTATGGAGTGTTCAAAAAGATGGCTAGATATGTCACTGTGAGATGTAGCATTTTTGTTTAAAACAATTTTGTAAGGAAAAATATGTTCAAAAAACTTGACATCTCTAGATAGAAAAATTTCCCTAGAATTCAAGTCAAAAAGTAAATGACCTTTCACACCATGCTTAAAACCAAGGTATATGCACTTTCTAGACCTAGGGTCCAACTTTTTTCTATTTGCCTGCAATGTACTTGCAAAACACAAACAACCAAAAACCTTTAAATTGGACAAATTTGGGACATGATCAAACACAATTTGAAAAGGAGTCTTTTGACATAAGAACTTAGATGGCAGTCTATTTATAATGTGTACTGCTTGGCTAACAGCATGTGCCCAAAAGATTTTTGGCAATTTTGCTTGAAAAATTAGAGCTCTAGCAGTGTTTAAAATGTGTTGGTGCTTCCTCTCAACAATGCCATTTTGTTGAGGAGTCCCAACACATGAAGTTTGGTGAATAATGCCTTTTTCTTGATAGAAATCTCTGAGTATAAACTCACTGCCATTATCAGTTCTTATGCATTTTATCTTTGTATTAAACTGAGTATCTATTAAGGCTACAAAACCTTTAATTAATTGACATGCTTCAGATTTCAGTCTCATAGGATGTGGGCTTTTCAAGCCGACCCAAGTTATACAAAGTACTAATTAAAATAGCATGCTGCAAAACTGTTGTTTTAGTTTTAAAAAAGATTACAACTGTACAAGCCCCCTGTTTAGTGTTTTCGCTTTTCGGGTAACACTGCTTGTAATTAAATAAGCAAAGCTGCAACACTACTACTTATAAAGAAATACAATACATTTTTATAAAGAAAAAAACTACAACACTGCTACATTAAAAAATAACAGCAAAGTAATAGAAACATTGTTGCACTTACAAGCTGCAACACTGCTTTAACATAACAGTAACAGAAATTATGGTTAGAACTCCGTAATTAACAAACGTTTAAGGGAGGGAAATGTAAACTCATTGTAGGGGGGCCACTTAGTGGAATAGTGGAATGAGGTAACCAACTGCTGCCACGCTGGCAGCAGTCACGCAAGGTGGATGAGAGGGGTGAATTCTGTTAGGAGAAGTATATTAAGAAGAGTTAGGAGGGGCTGGAGGCTTTAGGCTGGTTTTGGGATTGGCTTGGGCTAGGGATTTGGCAATTGGATTGCCATTTTCACTGTTTCATCTATATTTTCTGCAACTATCTCTTGTAATTCTGTTCCTAGGGCTGTTATCATTTAGATTCAGCACCTATATTTTCAGTAATACAAAGTTTATTGTTCTTTTAGATTGTGATGGACCTTGGTACCTATCACTCAACCAATAGAATTCAAAGACAATAGCATTCCAAACTTAAACTATGGCAAACATTCCAAAAAGGGTTTCTAAACCAGTAGGCAGAAGCATTAAAAGACAGCAGCATTCCAAACTTAAACTATGGCAACTTCTAAGACAGTAGCATTCAAAAAATTCTAATACATTCTCAAAAATTTCAAATGTTTCAGCAAAACTAACATTCTCTAATTAGCACTCTATCATTGTCTTTGTTCCAAGTAGCATTCTCCAACTCCAAGTATGAGACGCTTCTCTTCCACCCCAATTTTGATCATCTTTCGGTGTTGTAGCATAAACACTTCATCAAATAAATCAATAACATTACCATATAAATCAGCAACTGGGACGGAGCTACATGTATTGGTACCGTGGCTCCAGCCCCCTGTGTTTATATAATTTCCGTTTACACTAGACTAGATAACTAATACTAGTGCTATCAAAAAAAAGATAACTAATACTAGTAGTATATAAGTGTCAAAAAAGGATAATTAATAGTATATATTATCTCCACAACTTAACAGTAGTGCCTCACTTCGAGGACTTTATGGTTTTTAATTTTTATGACTATCTTTTCAGATTTTTGGCTTTTAAGCCTTTAATTCCTTTGGGGAAAAAAAAGCCTTGAACTCCTTTGAGTCAAAAAAAATGGTGTTACGTTCTGCGTCACTTACATCAACAACAAATTTGTGTCCAAAATCACCCACAAAATATTATATTATTATGCTATAATTTACTAAACAATAATATGCATTTTTTGGATATTTTAATTTCGTTGAGCTCGCCCCCACTGTCCACCAATCCTGGCTCCGTCCCTGCAGCAACAGTACCACTTAGAAAGTGAAAATTAAATCTTACTATCAAGAGTACTAGTGCATTCATGTGTCATGTGAGTTTGAGGCTTGTTGAGAAAGTTTTACATCTCCAGGAGTGATGCTTTTATCATCATCATTATCACCATCTTCAATATCATTTGCTAGAAAGAAAATGACTAAACAATAGGTTTTTATATAAATAAGTTGTTTAATTGTAAATTGTTTTTCTAGAAGAAAAGAGCTTATATTTTTCCTTACCATCTTTACCAACACTAATCTTTTCTACATTTTTCCTACCCATTAAATATAATCCTTTAAGGACTGTTGCCCACTCAGATTGGCTGGCCTGCATCCATTGTGTTGCAATTATTTGAGCATACTCTCATGAATCAACAAGCAATGCTTCCAACAAAAAAAATATATAGATTTATACCTTGTGTCTGTCCAGGAAATTCTCAAACTAATATCACTATGTAACATGTAAGGAATATGTTTTGCAGACTTTCAAAACCTATATGATGTAAAACAATTTTGGTAAAATATAATAAGGGAGTGTTGTTTAATGTAATGAGCAACATAGCCTAAAAAAGTTGTGATTGGATGGTCCACGAGGTGCGACTAGATTACTTTGCAATCCAGGCAAATCATAATTTCCTCCATCTGTTACTACTTGAATTAGGTTTTAAAAAAGTGATGTGTCACACTAAAAGAAATACAGTAAAATGTTGGTCCTAAGCACAAGTAGGATAGCAAGAATCCCTCCACCCAAATCAAACACTCATGCCACGGCAGAGAAACAAAACAGTGCAGAAAATTGTGCAATAAGATGGAAGAATGAATCACTCATAAATCCACTTATTTTCCCCTCAGAATACCCTTGCAGCCTTGTGAAAAAATTGCAGAAAAAGCATCACTGGAAAAACTTAGCGTGAGAGTATATACAAGCGTGTATGAATTGATTCATGCCAATTATGAATTATCCCATCCTCTGAACTGAGGTTGTAAGCTAAAGCTGAAACCAGAAAACACGGCTTCCAACCATCACATTGGTTTTGAGGCGCCTTCCAACATAAATGATGGGGTTCACTTACTCATTTTCGTGCATGTGCATTTGGCCAAGTATTGAATAATAACGCTTTTTCTTTGACGCCCTTTCCCTGTCTACTAGTTGATAAACCCTCCATTTAGCAACACAGTGAACCAACAATATGAATTTATGATAATCTGCTATTTCAGATGTATATATCCTACATGAACAAACATGCACAACGAAGCCGTATACACCTAGGGGCAAGACTCAAAGGAAGTAGGAAAAACCAAAATGCAGAAAAGATACACATAAGTAAAATAACATGCATCTGTCGGATGCATTGTTGATAATTGTCATGTTTTGAATATTGTCAAAATTACTGATTGAAATATCTACATAAACAAACATGGACAATGGTGAAAATGCTTGAAAAGAGATGCATGTATATTCTCAGTGACAAGAATCAAAGGAAGGAGAATAAACCAAAATGCAGAAAGGAAACACATCTGAAAAGAGAAATCCAAATAAGGTAATAGATTAGGGGAAAAAACTTTGGACCCTTTCTCGATTATCCTTGCGGAGGGACAGTTCCATCCTACTAGTTGATACCCCGCCATTGAGCAACACAATGGATCAGTAATATGATAGCCTGTCAATTCAGATATATATATATATATATACAACTATGAGATAGCTTGGAATTTAATCTAGTTATTGTTGCAATTGAGCCAATTTAATCAGGATTATATCAAATTTGACAACAAAAGTCAATGGCCAACACATTGACCAATCTGAGTGTTAAATCTTTGCAGTTTGCTCACCTCCCAGGTCATAAAGTGCTGCCATCTGCTTCAAAACTCCCATAAATTATACATCCATAAATGACAGTGATGACACCCTGCCAAGGTTTAATTTTCGGTGAAATTAACAAAGTACTATGCAGTTGCTACTTGTTTGCTGTGCAACATAAGAATGTTTCTTGCTAGTCATGCTTCCACTTGAACTTGAAAAATGTGCCTTTGTTGGTGTATTTGCAGGTCTTGGAACTGGTTCAAGCTTTCTGTGTTTGTTTCTTTCGGGTTACAGGTTATATCAATGCATACAGAAAAAGAGAAAAAGTATTCATAAGGAAAAGTTATTCAAGCAAAACGGTGGCTACTTGTTAAAAGAGAAGTTCTCATCCTATGGAAATGGAGAAATGGTAAAGTTTTTTACGTCAGAGGAGCTGCAATAGAGCAACAGATAACTACAATTGGAGTAGGTTTCTTGGTCAGGGTGGCTATGGAATGGTGTATAAAGGGATGTTACCAGATGGAACCATAGTTGCAGTTACGAAGTCGAAAGAGATTGAAAGGAACCAGATAGAAACATATGTCAATGAAGTAGTCATCTTATCCCAGATCAACCACAGAAACATAGTCAAACTCTTAGGTTGTTGTCTTGAGACAGAAACTCCATTACTAGTCTATGAATTTATCCCCAATGGAAATCTGTCCCAACATATCCATAGGAAAGACCATGAGTCGTCCCTCCCATGGGAAAGTCGCCTTAGAAAAGCATGTGAGGTTGCTGGAGCATTGGCCTATATGCATTCTTCAGCTTCAATTCCCATCTTCCACAGGGACATCAAACCCTCCAACATACTCCTGGACAGTAACTATAGTGCCAAAGTGTCTGATTTTGGGACATCAAGATCAATCCCGCTAGATAAGACTCACTTGACCACAGTTGTAGGAGGTACTTTTGGGTACATAGACCCTGAATATTTCCAGTCCAATCAATTTACAGATAAGAGTGATGTATATAGTTTTGGGGTGGTGCTTGTAGAGCTAATAACTGGGAGAAAGCCCATTTCATTCTATGAGGAAGATGAGGGATCTGATTGCACATTTCATTTCTGTGATGAAGGAGAACTAACTTTCTCAAATTTTAGATACCAGAGTGCTTATGGAAGCCAGGAAAGATGACAAACTTGTCATTGCAAATCTTGCAAGGTGATGCTTGAAACTTAATGGGAAGAAAAGACCAGCACTGAAAGAGGTTTCAGCAGAATTGGAAGCACTGAGAAAGGTGCAGAGTTCCTTACAAATCAACCATGATATTGAGTCGCCAAGTGATGGGCAATCATTTCAGCACACAACTAATGACACGACCTGAGAATCCAAAGAGGAAAGCATTTCTCTATCGTTACACAGAGTCCACATCCTTTTAAAAGGCAAGTGGTCGGTGAGGAGTGCATGAAGAAGACATAATCTACTTCACAACAGGCCATGCCATACTTCTGAAGCAGATGGCTAAACTTCCCAAAACAAATAGTTTGTTTCAAGCCATAAAGAGATCATCGTAGCCGACAGACGTGGTGATGGGTACTTCAACGTATTGCAAATCAATATGAGCATGTATTGAAGAAATTGTTAGAGTAAACACATGTTTACCTTATCATCTTTAAGTCTTCAACATAATGCAAATCCCTCCAATGCATAGAATATATTTTGGGGTACCTCCTCCCTCATCCAAGTAACATGGTTATAAACAACGATCCCCTACAGAGGGCACTAAAAAATTTAGAGAAACATATTTTCATAAGTAAGATTCAGATGTAATCAGAACTTCAATTGGTTGAACAGTTTTGCTTTGATTGGTTAAGTGATGTACTTTCAATTTATAATATATAATATTATCCTTACCAAGCTGTTTCAATTGGCTAAGGTAGATACCAACAAAGGATAGCTTATATTAAGAAAATGACATTGCCAATAATGTGTAAGTATAATATCAGAAAGGATTTTCAAAAATCAAGAACATTTTAGGACTTTAACATCCTGATCCTACAGCTAAGGAAGCCTTGCTTAATAAAGAAAATAAAGTGACAGTTTAATAAAATATATCAAGAGCAAAGAACATAAAGGAGCAAACTAAGACAGCAACGTAAGTTACAACGTTATCAACATTACTTAAAATTTAAGTGACATAAATTCATGTCACCAGGATATTTTTGCACAATGTAAGATCCCACAAACCTGATGAAGTCAAAAATGGTGAGATTGGCAACAGCGAAAAAATGTTCCTATCTGTGTATAAGATTTGGTAGTGGTTGTGAAACAAATCAAGTCAAATGGTTGGTACTCGTAGAGTGTAGCAAATCTTGATCAAATCGGGTTGCTAAGGTGAAGATTAGTAAGTTTAAGCCATGGCTTTGGGTGGATCAAGTTTGGTGGAAAATCAATTCTCTAATTACAACCCTTATTCTGGTATCATAAATGTCTACCTTCAAAAGCGTACTAACCATTCTAATATACACATATCCTCCTAATTTTTCAATTTGACACTATGTTGCAGGACACACACACACACACTTGAAAGTGGAAGGAATTCATGGTTGCAGGGAGGAGCACAATCTAATGTAATGTTTTCATGAGTACTTCTTTTGTGAATTCAGAATACGTAGCGTTGTCTACTTCAGAGAAATCATTAGAATTTCAAGAGAATTAAGAATCTCACATGAAAATCTAGCTATACATTTTCTCAATTTGTGCGTGTCATCCTTGCGCAGGGACCATGCTAATCTTCTCTGTATCGTTCCAATTTTATCGGATGTCCCCGAAGGGACAAACTATGTGCTTCGTGTGGAGTTATATAAACACTGTAACAATCTCAAACGTGGTCGATGTGGGACTCTAGTGAAAACTAAACAAAACTTCCGCTGCATTTACCAACTGAAGCATGATACATGAAAGTACAAGCGTTCCTCTGCCTTCACCGGAAGCGAGCATTATGCATCTCTGTCAGTTTAGAGAGAGGTGCTGACTGCTGATACTTCATTTTTAGAGTGCACCACCAACTGTGGTGTTATTACTACTTACTAGTTACTACTTACTAGATTTTGCACCAGTGGATGCACGGGTAAAGTAGATTTAAAATCAACTTAAAATCATGTTTGTATATATATAATAACCTCATTATGTTGACAATGATCACTTTTTTGTTTCGTTACATTCCAATGATGAAAGTTTTAGTAATTTTATTTGGTTCTATTTACATGATTTTATGTATTGAGTGTAAAAGAAATTTATACAACATACTTGCATTATAATTATTTTCATATTGGTTGACATATATTATCAAAAAATCAACAAAATAAAAAATGGGCAATATATAAACATGATTTTAAGTTGATTTTAAAATAGGCAATATATATGTAAAATCATATATATATATATATATGATTTTACATATATGATAAATCTACTTTATTTTATCATATATGTAAAATCATATATCTATATATATATATATATAAAATATAATTAAGTATACTTTATTTTATTGATTTATTGAAAACATATGTCAACTAGTATGAAAGTCATCATAGTGGGAATCATAAAAAAATCACAACCAACTAATAAAGAATGTAAACACTAAGAAACAAATTGAGCTAAAAAAATTTAACATTAACATCAAAACTATTAGCATATCATAATGTATGAAAATGAAAAATAATGGCTAATAAAAAAAACAGCAAAATAACAACAAATTAAGTAACACACAACCCCCTTGAGATATCTTTTCCCCACCACATGGTAGTCCCATCCCCTTCCTCCCCCTTTAATAGAAATTCATTCATTGTCAATCACTGATTTCAGTTTTCTTGCTGACCAGGTAAAAGAATCTATAGTTTCCTTAAAATATTTATTTATAACACAACAAATTATAACTTGTGTAATATTTCTCAAATTCACAATCAAATTTTGCATAAACTAAATTCTCAATACCACAGAACCAAACACACACTAATTTTGCTTAAATGTTTCTTCCTTATAATGAGTTCCTTTAGTGGTCCTCACATACTACACTTTCTTTTGAGCAATGCTTCACTTTGATACTTTAATTTTACAATTAAATTTATTTCAAATTTAAATATTAATTCAACTATTTTATTCAATACTAATAAAATACTTAAATATTTATTATTTTGGTAACTCTTCGGTTGTCCTTATTTTTCATTTTAAGATGAAAAAATTATATATTTTCAATCAATGGTGTACTTTAGAGCATCTTTAGTAAGACAAAAGAATTGAATTGTTTTTTTAGTCCAAGTTGCCACGTAGGAATATTTAAACTATTTATAAACAACTCAAGTAACTTTTACTCAAAAAGTAGTTACACATAAGTAGGCATGCAACAAAATCCATACTCGCGGGGACCCACTCAAACCCGCCCTGATTTGACGGGTTTTCCCCGCGTTGACTGGGTTTGGGTTTTCCCCGAAAGCAAAATACGGGGAAGGGTGGGGAATGTGGATAGAGGTACCCACCCGAATCCGCCCTGAATGTATGAAATTACAATATTACGTACCCATCTTAAATTATAAATCCCCATAATCTCAAGTAAACCCTAAATGGATCTGTCTTTCATTGTTAGCGCCTCACTACTCTCGTGGTCTCACTCTCTCGGTGTCTCTTCTCTCTCGGTCTCACTATTCTCACAGTCTCACTCTCTCAAGTATCTGTCTTCTCTCTCGGTATCACTCTCTTCTCTCTCAGTCTCACTCTCTCATTCTGGTTTCTCTATTCTCTTTCGGCCTCACTCTCGTGGCATTTTGGCTATATGTTGTCTTCCATTGGTTTTATGTTGTTATGTTAAATTCCGGGTTTGGGCTGGTTCAGCTGTGGGATAAATAATGGGTTTGGGGCAGATTCTGGTTTGAGACAGGTAAAAACTATTTTTTAATTTAAAAAAATTGATTCCACTATGGGGGCGGGGTTGGGGTGGGGATCCCCGAACTTGTTGGGTACGGGGATGTGGATCAATAATTCATTCATGTTGGATTTGGGTAGGGGAACGGGGAACTATATAGATGGGATTCGGGGATGGGGATGGGGAATGTAAAATCCTCCCCACCCCGCCCCATGGCCATGCCCACATATAAGCAACTCATACTTGATCCTACATATTTATATTTTTTTAATTTCTTCTTAAATTAATTTAATATCTCTTTATCTATGATGATCCTTTTATTACTCAACTTAATTTGATTCTTAGAGAGTTTAGAAATGTCTTTTTTTATCTCAAATAAAAGTATATTTATGGTTTCTGTTTGCAAAGAATGGATGTTGAAGTTCATTTATTTTTTCAGTTGTTTTTCAAAACATTAAAAATGATTTCGTTTTCTAATACGTGGTTTATTTTAGATAATCTTCCATATTGTTTAAACGACTTTTAATCTTCAGTGTTTATATTCTGCTTCATATTTTTGTTCGAAGAATTCGACTATTCCCTTTTGTCTTAATACCTTTAGTTGAGAAGGAGATGATTTTCTCCCTCAATTCTATCTTTTCTTCAAGCCAGAGAGATACACGACCCATTTCTGGGCTTTAATTTTCACAAAATCATCTTTTTGTTCAAGTTGGTAAAGTTACCTCACAACCATTGATTTTGTGTTTTAATATTTGACAGTCAAGAGGAATATTGGGCTAGGCATGACAACGCAACCCGAATCCACGGGTACCCACCCACCCCCGCACCGAAAAAAGAAGTATCTTTTCTTCAAGCCAGAGATACACGACCCATTTCTGACCTTTAATTTTCACAAAATAATCTTTTTGTTCAAGTTGGGAAAGTTACCTCACAACCATTGATTTTGTGTTTTAATATTTGATGGTCAAGAGGAATATTGGGCTAGGCATGGCAAAGCAACCCGAATCCATGGGTACCCACCCGACTCCGCTCCGAAAAAATAAGTATAAAAATAAATTGATTTTTTAAGAGGTGAAATTAGTGTAAGAGTACGTTTCACATGTTAGTATTATTAGATTTTTAAACAACTCATAAAAAAAGAAGTGAGAAAATTTATTTTTTTCATGTGTGCTAGTAAAATTGGACTTAAGTTGAATCATAGAGTTTCAACAAACAAAACAAAAAAATTCGACTATTCTCATTTGTTTAGTTTATCTTTTTTATCTTTTGGAGGAAAGAGGTGTGTTTGTATTTTTTATTTTAGAAATTGTTTGTTTTAAATAGGGATTTTAGGACCTGATCCGTAACGGTTCATTAGTGACCCTAAAAAGCTGACTAACCCGACTGTACAGTCGACTTAATCCCCTATTTATATTTTTTAGAGAGAATTTATTTATTTTTATAGATTTTTGTAAAAGAAATTGTTTCTTGAAAGAAATAAATAAGAAAAACGAAAAGGGGTGTGTAGTAAAATGGGGTGTACTTAATAGAAAGGGGTGTCGTATTATTAAAAGGGGGTACAAAAATGAATCAGATGTCTTTTTGGGCTGTTAGTAACATGGCCTGCGAATGGCCCTATGCAGGGGGGGTGTGCAACTGAAATGAGAAGGTGTGGATAGCAATCTGATTTTAAAATTAAACATAAAAATAAAAGTAATAATATAACAAAAAGATATATAAGGCAACTTTAAAGAAAGGAACCCTAATTCTAATCCCCACTTCTCAGCGTCGTTTGCAACAGTGAGATTTGAGAGTGAGAGAGACTTTTCTAGAGAGAGAAAGAGAGAGAAGGGGCGAAGGAAGAAGAGGTTGCGATGGTGGCAGATGGTGGTTCGTGGCGGAGGAGAGAGAGATTACGGCGGTGAGAGAGAGTGAACGACGCTGTTATGTCAGCGATTTGGGGTGACGACGCGGGGTGAGACGGTGACGGCGTGACCTCGCTGCCGTGGGTTGATGACGGTCCAGTAGGGGAGCATGACAGTGACGGTGTGTCTAGAACGAACGACCACCGTCTACGGTCCAATATTCCTTGCTTTGTTTTCTAGAAAGCTTAACCCTAAATTTATGTTCTCCAAATCTCTTGGTTGCCGTCAGTAACCTAAGCCAAACATACTCTCATGAGACTCATTTCCCTCACCTCCATCCTCTACCTCATCTCCCTTCCTGTTCATCCTTCTTCTCGTCTCATTACCGTATTGTATGCGATTTCCTCATTAACAGATCCCAAATCGTGAAATAAATACAACCAAGGTGTTGCCTTTGCCCGAATTCCATGCCTGTGAAGAAAGATGGTGGCTTTGTATCAAATATGTGTCATAAACGGAATGAACGACGCTAAAGGTGCTACCTTTTTCTCAACAGAACACCAGATTTGTGAAGGAGTGCCAACTCTGTGATGAAAGACGCAAATGTGTTGCATTTTCCTCAAGTTTGTACTAGATGTGTAAAGAAAGAAACATGTCTTTACAACTGCATTTTCCTATCTTGATGATTATTGTTGTGTTTGTTTCAGATATGTGTTATTCTTTTAGAACAGCATTTTCCTATCTTGCTTATTTGTTAAAGTTTGATTTTTTATTTGTTTTTTTTAATGATTTTGAAACCCTCTTTTTGAGATATTCTCTTCCCACTCTTTGCTTTTCAACATTTTGTTTTTAAATTTTTCGTTTCTCTCATTCAAAAAGCCGTCAGCTCGCCACCCACTACATGCGAACCCGCCATAAGTGAGCTCATATTTTTACTTGTTGGTTTTTTTCATATCTGAAAGTTTGAGGCCAAATTCAATGAGCAGTTTTACTTTCATTTGTTCTTTTCACACACAGTGACATTTCTAAGAAATAGAATTTGTTTTTTCAGAATTGCAAATTGCTTTAGTTTGTTGGAAATTGCATTTATCAAAAGTTTAAAAAAAGTTTACTTTTTTATGCATGTATGAAAAGTCTTTTTGTCCAAGTTACTTTCCTACTACTGCTGCTGTGCACAGTTCAACAGTAACCTGCACCATCTTTATCTTTAATAAATAATCCACTATTCCACGTCACTGTTCATCATCTCACACACTCAATTAACACACTCACTCTACCACTGATACGCTCCAACCGGAAGCAGTCGAAATGTTGTCCATCTTCAACACTATTCATCTTTACTTTATTTAGTCTAATCACTGTTCACAAATTCACACACTCAATCTCCTCTATTTCTTTTTACCAAAAGTCAACTTACTTTCTACCACCCAATTGATACCATTCAATCTCAAACTATACAAACACATAAACCGTAAACTATATTCCTACACTCTTGTAGATGTTGTTTCTATTCTATTTCATTAATATAAGCAATATACCAAACCAAATTCAAACAAAATCAGCGGGAATGATCCAAACAATTGAAATATGCTGAAAAATTTCATGAAAAACTTGGGCGGAAATACCACTATCTACCTTTTATATTTTAAGATTACAGATTCACATAACTGGGTACCTCTTGTGTGAGCTATATACGCAGCCTTCTTGTCACCTCATTTATATTTTTCATTTGTTTAAATAAAGCCCTTTTTATTTTTTATTTTTTTTGGTGAAAATAAAGCCCTTTTTAAAATAAATACTATTATTTTAATTACATTTCGTACCACTTAGGTCCTTTGAGTTATTCAGTTGTAACAAGTTGGTCCTTTAAGTTATTTAATTGTAACTTTTAAAGACCAAAATAACTTACATTTTTCAGCCCCAAATTATTACAATTAAATAATAGGCAAAATTACACCAGAGAACTTTTAAGTTATTTATTTGTAATAAGTTGGCCCTTTAAGTTTTTTTTTTTTGTAACAAATAGACCCTTTTAGTGATTACTCTAGCTTATATATTTTGATGTAATGCTGATTTATATATTGTAATTACTCTAGCTTATGTATTTTGATGCAACCAATCATATTTTGGTGTATTTTGATGTAATCAACGATATGACATTTTACTAAAAGGGTCAACGATGTCAACGTTAGGTAACTTAAAGTGTCTATTTGTTACAAAAAAAACTTAAAAGGCCAACTTGTTACAAATAAATAACTTAAAGTTCTCTAGTGTAATTTTGCCTAAATAATAAATAACTTAAGGATCAACTAGTTACAATGAAATAACTTAAATGACCTAAGTGGTACGAAAAAACTTAAAGGACCAATTTATTACAATTAAATAATTTAAAGGACCTCTAGTATAATTAGCCTTTGGTTTTCGATAACAAGAAAAATGGGAAGAAGACTAAGAATTCATAAAACCCCCTTTTACTTCTCACTAGCTATCACGTTCTATCCCTTTATTGCAAAATCAAAAAGAGCTAGAAAGAAGGTGAAGGTGTTAGATAGGGAATTGGATCCCCAGCTTTCATCTCTCAATCTTTCTCTACTTGTATTTTTTTTTAATTTTTAAATAATAAATAATAAAATAAATGAATGGCTAAAACATATCAAATGGTTTAAAGAATTGTGACAGTAGCCACTGGAACCAATATTGACTGCAATGAATCGTGGTCTGTGAGATAGGTGTTGGGTATTTGGGAGTGTTCAGGTATATATAATATATATAATGGTTGATTAGAAAAACCAATTGGATCATTTTCAATTTGTTATCTCTTTCTAATGCCCTCTCTCCTTGCCACACAGTAGAGGGTTGTATAATATGGTGTATGTATATATACACACACACATACACTCCCAAATAAATGAGTGGCTAAGATTTCCACCAAAACAATGACTTCATATAGTAGTGTATCTTCATATAGACAATGAAATATATCAATCCAACCGTTGAATAACATCATATTATCCTTGTGACCATGTATAACAAATTTCAAAAAAAATGGATACTCATAAGTATCTAACAACACGCATTTACCTATCTTTTAAATAACATATTAGCCATCGAAATATACTAGTGAGATGGACTATCAAATAATTCCGAATTTTTATGAAATTTGATATATATGATCTCAAAGATAATATCACGTTTTTCAATAGCCGGACTGATAAATTTCATTTTATACACGAAGGGCAAAAAAGGAAAAACACTAGAGGGACATAAACAAAGACATTAGACACGAGAAATAAGGGTTCTCTTCACGTCGTTTTCCAGAGAATTCTTGAGCTCTGGTGGAGGAAGGGGGACGATCTGCCATGGAGATGAGGAATCAGCACCATATTTAGCGAGGAAATCAGCGGCGCAATTTCCCTCACGGAGGGTGTGCTTGATCTGAACTTCCCATTGATTTGAGAGCAAGTCTTGTATGTTGCGAATGGTGGTAGCATAGCGATGAAAACTCAAAGGGGCTTCTCAGTGAGGTTAATCGCCAAGAGAGAGTCAGAGTACACGGTAAGCTTCCTTATTCCTTTCTGGTAAGCAAGGTGTAAACCATGATTGAGAGCCATAAGCTCAGCAAAGACGTTGTCGTGAGTTCCTAAGTAACCAGCAAACCCAACGATCCAGCTTCCTTCATTGTCTCTAATTGATCCACCAATTCCTGCTCTTCCAGGGTTTCCGATGCTACTTCCGTCAACGTTGAGGGATATATATGGCCAGGCTCTCTAGAAGGATGTCAAGACCCACCTAGTTTCCAGAGAATCAGCAGTGGTAGGAGTGGAATTCTCGATGATTTTGGCTAAATTTGTGATTTCCATAGAGAGCTTGAACGGAGGGATGATTTCTTTAGCTATGCAATGGGAATTACGTGCGCGCCAAGTCCACCAGATACCAGCCAGAAAAAGGTTAGAATATCTGCTATTAATACCATGTTTGAACCATTTTACCACTGTTGTAATGTCATAAAACTGAGCATCTGTTATTGGAAGGGAGCGCCAAATTTTATTGGCGTGGGGGCAGTCTCTGAGGAGGTGAATAATGTCTTCCAAAATCTTGCGCACTGGATAATATATTATTAAGTTATCCCAACTAAATTTATTAATCCAAAGAGATAAAAAAACAACAAACCCATTAGTTTAAGCTCATTAGTCTATTGCCAGCCTAAACAAATACGACTCATAAACCTTTATTCCCTTTGGTTCATATTACTTGTAAGTTTTTTAGAAGAAATTTGAGGGAGCAAAATCCACAAAAAGAAAGTAGAGGAACCAAACTCACCAAACAGATAAAGTTGAAGGACCATAAATAGAATTAAATTTTGTAGGAATATATTTTTTTTTATTTATATTTGGTTTCCTCGTAAAATTTATTCAAGCTCCAACCCTGCTTCATGCACTCCCCCTTCCAACTTTTCCCACTTCTTGTCACTCGGTATCTAGATATAAAGTGTGTGAGGGAATGGGTAAAGTGGTAATGGGTAGTGTAGGAAGAAAAAACCCTTTGATATGTAGTGAGTTGGACAAAACTTATCCCACCAAATCCAGAAAAGAGAACCCAAGGGGCAAAGCCCAAAAAGAGGCCCAAAAACCCAAAACTAGGGTGCATCTAATATGGACCTCTAAAAAATGATCAATCGGTGGACCTTTACCATTTTTGGTAAGTTTTAATAAAATATTTTTTTTATTTTTCATTTTTCAATATAATAAAATTCATTTTTTACTAAAAATAGTAAAGGTTCGCCGATAGACCTTTTTTTGAGAGGTCCATATTAGATGCATCCAAAAACTATTTGGAGGCATCCCTCAAGAAAAAAAAGGTTACTTAGCTACAGAAGGAACTAGTTCAGAGAGTTAAAAACAATGTTGATCCTGTGTTTGGGAGCCCCAAGTTGAGGCAAAAACTCTTGACAAAAAAAAGCAGTTAAATAACACATTTTTTAGACTATTTACTAAACTAGCACTTTTTTGCTGTTGAGAAATATGTTGGTTGATTTGCATGACTATTCTGGTTCTTAAAAATCATGGGGGACTAAAAGTAAAAAACTCAAATTTTATAGTGACTAAAAGTTGACAAAGACTAAAAACAAAATAGCCAAATTTTATAAGAACCAAAAAACATATTTAAGCCTTCTTATACTATGGACTACTTGCTTAAACAAAATAATGTGGGCTACGAAAAAACCTTATATATTTCTTATATTATGATCCGGTAGTAGTATTGAAAAATTATAAATGAGTGTGTTGTTGAATGATGCTATGGGTGCGTTTGATTTACTAAAAAGCAGGGGATTGGACTGGACAACTCCAATTGCACCCTGTTTGATTTGAAAAACTATTCATTGTACTGGACAACAGTAGGACAAGTGACTGGACAAAATCCCAAATTTTTGTCCTACAATACAACTTTGTCACCCTAAAAATTACAAAAATGCTATTTCTATTTCATATTCAATATTCTCTCTCTCTCTCTCTCTCTCTCTCTCTCATATCTCTCTCCTTTATTCTCTCTCTCCTCTTTCTTTCTCTCTCCCCTCTATCCTCTCCGTCTTCCTCTCCCTATCTCATATCTCACTCTCTCTCTCTCCCCATCCCACCCCTCTTCCATATCTCTTCTCATAACATTACTGCTCCCTCCCTCTCACTCTCTCTGTCTCTCTCTCTCCTCTACCTTCTTTCTCCCTCACCGACCTCTCTCCTATCTCATTCTTATCTCTCCTTTCTCTCTCCCTCCCTCTACCTCCCATATCTCTTCTATATATCTTCTCATATCATTACCACTCTTTCCCTCTCCCCCTCCCCCTTCTTTCTCCATCTCTCTCTCTCTCTCATCCTCTTTCTCATTTTATTTTCACTATAATTTTCTAATTATATTATAATTATAATATACAAGGTAATCAAAACCGGACCGGACATTGAACCGGAAGAGGTAGCGGTTCAGGGGTTCTTGGGTTCAACCGGTTGAATCGGGGGTTGAACCGGAATTAATTAAATAGATTATTTAATATATTTTTTACAATATATAAAGGATAAAAAACAAAAAAGAATCATAATATGACATAATAAAACTATAATATTCAACAATCATAGATAATTAGATACTATAATGTAAATACTCTCATAGTAATATTAGTGTACACATTTGTTTTTTAATTATTTATTTATTTATTACATCAATTTAATTATAAAAAATGATAAAAAATATCTCATATACCAAAAATCAACATCATTTATCAATTTTTGTCCAAAAATCAACTTGGTATACCATTTTTTAAGGAAAATAAACCAAATCCGGTTTTCTGCACGGTTCCCCGATTTTTGGCCGGTTTCCTGTCCGGTTCCCGGTTTTCAGTCGGTTATCCGGTTCAATTCCCGGTTTTCACCCCAAACGGTTCTGGGGTTCATTTGGACCGGACAGGGGTCCGGTTCCCCGGTTCAACCGGTTGAACCGGCCGGTCCGGTTTTGACAACCTTGATAATATATGTTATATAAAATCATTATAAACCGCATAAAGAGAATTATAGTAAGTTTTACATTTTTTTGCTTGTGGTGTCCAGTGTTCACCAAACAGTGTACTGGACAACATGATATCTAGTACTGTACTGTCCAGTACTCAAATGATTCCGAATCAAACGGACCCTATGAGAAATTAAAACAAGGCCCATACTTCGTACAACCCCCTTTACTCAGTGGACATCCCCAACACGCATGAAAAGACCAAAATGTCATTAATGGATCTTGTGCGCGCTTAATTTTTTTTTTTGGATTTACGATGGTTCAGATTAGCGTGGTTCGAACCAGTAAACAGCACAGACACACTCTCTTTTTTTCTTTCAGTTATATTAGAAGAGGTTTAGATTAGCGCGCTCCAAACCAGTTCGGATTAGCATGCTCCAAACTAGTAAACAACGCACAGACACACCCCTTTTTTCCTTTCAGTTATATTAGAAGACGTTCGGACTAGCGTGGTCCAAACCAATTTGGATTAGCGTGGTCTGAACCAATTATATTAGAAGTGGGGTATTTTAAGGATTTTGAGAGTGAATAACTATCTACTAAGTAGCTTGGGAGTTGTATGAAGTATTGCGCTTAAAACAATCCTATACACCCCACGGGGTCCATTTATTTATTAACCCACGAGGTCCAATTTAAAACTTATGGTCCAATATAAAGCAACCATTACTAAATTGCAAACACGTTTGCCACGCGCAGCTACGATAATTTGACCTGTCAAAAGAAAAAAACTTATATAAATATAGTATTATGTTTCGCTGTCAAAAAAAAGTATTATGTTTCCTCCCCTAGTTTCTAATGGCTAATCAAGGTTAGAAAAATAACAATATTAGTAAATAATTGATTCAATAATTAGGTTGAGATTTAAAAAGAAAATGATTATATAATTTGATATTGTATCTGTAAAATGTATATATTTAATTTATATGCACAGTTAATATTAATCAATAGGAGATTTTCAACTAAATGAGCCAATGATGTTGGTTGTATTTTAAAAACATATTACTACTAGTATAGTTTTCTCCCTCATATTCCAGTGCTATTTTTGCAATAGGTGTGGAACACTGATGTTACATATGGTGTTACATCAAAGAGACACTTCTCTCTAGATTTAACGATCCTCATTAGCGCAAAGCTTATGTTAGGTTGATACAAGGATAAAGTAAAACTGGATGGACACCGATCCCTTACCCCGACAATATAGTACTGCGCCAACGAGACATTTCCCTCTCTCTAGATTTAATGGTCCTCTTGTCAACCAAATATTTTTGCCGGCGAATGGTGAACAATTATTAAGACGGTAAAGAGTAAAATCACAATTTACAAACACAACTAACACATTAATTTATCTTTCTCTTCCTAATCCAAATGAATAAAAAAAAATAAAAAATTCTGCTTGGCAAAATAAAAATATTCTCCAAACATAAACGACATTGTTTAATTCAATTTTAACATAACGCGATTGATGAGGAAAGGAGAATGGCGCAATCCTTGATCGCCGTGAGTACCCTTACCCAGCAAGTATTTAAAAGGACAATTTGCACAACACTCTTCCCTCACTCTCCATTTCCTTCTTCAACGTTCGCTTTCAGATCTCGTTCTCTTTCTCATTCTCCTTCTTCGGTTTTCTTCAATCGAAGGATCCCTCTCGTTGCATCACTGTCTTCTCATAGAACTATGGGTGAAACTCCCGTCACCGTTGATACCGGCATGGATGAAGTTCAGCGCCGCCTCATGTTTGATGATGAGTTCGTTTCTCTCTCTCCTTCTTAATCTCATTTTATTTACATGTATTTCCTTCTAGTATCTGATTTCTCTTAAGTTTTTGATATTGTGATTTTGATTTATTGGCGCTGGATTTGAATTAGATAGATGCTGGTGTTTGTTTTCATTTGATTTAATTATCATTGGCTATCTATGATTCTGTGCAATTACTAGTATAAACTTCTCAATAATCTTTTACGAGTTTAAGTTGAAATTAGCTTAGCTCTCAATTTTATCAGAAGCTTTCTTTTAAGATTTTCATGAATATCTATGTAAGAAGTTTTTCCTTTAGCTTGTGTACTAGTAAGGTTGAATCTGGAAATAAAAACTACAGATTTATTTTACTTGAGAAATTTCTATAATCTGTAGGAGTATATTTTATTTTGACAAAAATCTGTAAGAGTATCTTAGAACCTAATTAAAAGTAAGCAACATTTATGGCAGTAATTTCTTGATTTTTTTTATTTTTCTCCTAAAGTGAGCTTGTTTGTGAAGTGGACTAGTCAGTGTGTATTCATCGTTAATTTAGTTTAAAATTTATCATGATCATAACCCACTAAATTGAAGGGTGGATAGTCCCTTTCTCATGAACTTTACGGATTACTTCCTTTTTATTTCAATTTTCCTGATCTCCACCTGTTTGTGATGGATATCCTAACTTCCAGTTCTACTACTGCATCATTTATTTCATCATTTATTTTATCATGCGTAGATTTGGTAATTGTTTTGGTTTTGGAACTTCTGCAGATGTATTTTAGTGGATGAGAATGACCGTGTTGTTGGTCATGACTCCAAATACAATTGTAAGTGGACATTCCATCTTGATATCTTATTTAGTTTGAAATTGCAAGGATTATTATTGTTTAGCGCTAAAATATTTATTTTTTAGGGGTTACTACGCAATATATTCTGCACGTTGTGTACGCACGTGCGCATGAATGCTCACAACATACACACATATTTACAATAGCTCATTCCGGTCTTTGATAAATTTGAATTGTATTTTTTGGATACTATGCTCATAATCATACCTATGTAATGTAACACAGTATTCCGATCATGCATTTTAAAAGTTGTTCGCAAAGTTATTGGTAATTTTCCATGAGCAACTTTCTTCGACGGTGAATAATTTTCTGTGAACAGAGTTATTGATGAGAAACATAGTTAAATTAATAATTAATGGCAATGGTAAAATTAATCACCAATTTTAATGCAAACAAGCTCCTAAATACCAATTACGCAAGCCTAAAAGAATGCAGCTTTGAATTTTATATACTGTATAACAGTTTGAGCAAATTGATATGCGGGAAAGGGAAACTAAAATAAAAAATGCATATTATGATTCCTCTGTCGATTTTGACTTCTAGAAGCAAAAATACCTGGGTATTGGGAAATTTAGATTGTTGTAGTTTCATCTCAGAATTTTTTGTTTGTTGTTATTGTTATTATGCTCCTTCTCTGCCTACAGACTTGGTTCACTCATTACCTTGAGCTTCAACAATTTTATAGGTCACTTGATGGAAAAGATTGAATCTGAAAATTTGCTGCATAGAGCTTTCAGTGTGTTCCTGTTCAACTCAAAGTATGAGTTGCTTCTTCAGGTATGTATTTCCTTTATAACATTTTACTGCCCTCATAAGTACGTAGTTTACGTTTTGTTATACACCCATTCATTTTTAAAGCATCAAGCAGAATTGTGTTAGGTATTGGATATGGATCACAACAAGTTGGTAAAAGAAAGAATGAATAGACTATATAGACTATAGGATACTCTTTATTGAATAACCGTATTGACACTCCGGATCAGTGAAATCAGAGAAAAGAAGAGTCTGAATGCTTATAAAGAATATCCAGGATTTGAGAGCCTGGTCTCTTCCACCCTAAACAAATTGTCCAGCTAATTGCTTTCCCTAACATCCTGTATCTGTATTCAACTATTCATAGAGGGCTAACTAATTAGGTACTCTAACAGCTTTCCTAAGTCCTAACAAGGCCCACTTGCATTTAACATGTAACTAATAGGAATTGCCTACTTGTTTCCTTGGCCCAACTGATTAAGATTTGTTGATTGGGCATGTTGCTAACAAACTGGAAATCACATTTATTGTACCAAATCTTTATCCTTTTGCATCAAATTTCTTGTTATTACTAATTATACTCTGTATCTTTATTTCTTATAATTGTTTCAGTGTTTTGTATTTACTGATTAAGAGTATTTAGATTTACTTCCGCATTCAAATAACTAGATTGGTCGAAGAGCTAGTGCTCAAAATTTGAAGGGGAAATATCTGTTTGCTGTTAACTGATTCAACATAGCCCTTTTACAATTGATTTTGTGGCTTCTTCTCAGTATTCCAAAAAGAAAATAAGAAATAATTTAGTCATTTGTTGAAGTTTTCCAAACAAATAATTGAGTGACAAGGTCATAGTAGTAGCATACTAGCATTCATTTTGTGACTAGTTGTATGCAACACTTTCTTTTCTGATAACAATTACATTATGACTTGCACATTGAAGTATTAAAATAGGAGCCAAACTGTGACATTTTGTTTGCCTCTTGTCTAAATTGTACTTCTTGTTAGATCTAAATAGCTTTTGCCTCCCCCCCAGTGACTATTTGGTGAAAAATTCTCGACAATGCATGACTGTTTTCGAGTCTTGGACTCTTTGATTTAGTTTGGTTTGTTGAGTGAGATTCTGTGTTCTTTGTGGTGAAGCAACGATCTGCGACGAAGGTGACATTCCCTCTTGTGTGGACAAACACATGCTGCAGCCATCCACTGTACCGAGAATCTGAGCTTATTGAGGAGAATGCCCTTGGTATATACTGTGTACCCTTCTATCTTATATATGGAGAAAAGACTATGATTTAGTTGATTGTTGCTACTTAGTTTTAGTTATTCTTCCATGTATTACCAGGAGCAAGAAATGCAGCCCAGAGGAAGCTGTTGGATGAGCTCGGTATTCCTGCTGAAGATGTACCAGTTGATCAGTTCACCCCATTGGGCCGCATGCTTTATAAGGCACCTTCTGATGGCAAATGGGGAGAGCATGAATGTAAGTCCAATTTAATTGTTTTTTTTTTCCCCAAAAAAACTGTTATTGCTAGCTGATTTTGTTGTGTAAGTATCCAACTAGGATCAATGCATGGTAATTTAGGTTATCCAAGCATAAATCAGGAACCATTAGTAGCCCTCTCAGCAGACTAGTTCCATTTGGGTTCTTTTTATTCCATCTGTTTACGGGCCTAATATGATGATATTGCTTCTACTAATTGCAACAAGATCATTTCTTGAAAGTTTATGGCTGTGACAGGGACGTTCCTACAGATAGTTTTGACAATTTCTCTTTTTCATCTCCTTGATTGCAGTGGATTATTTGCTGTTTATTGTCCGCGATGTTAACGTTAATCCAAATCCCGATGAAGTGGCTGCTATCAAATATGTGAACCGCGATCAGTTGAAGGAGCTGTTGAGGAAAGCTGATACTGGTGAGGGAGGTTTGAAGCTGTCCCCTTGGTTCAGACTAGTTGTGGACAACTTCTTATTTAAATGGTGGGATCATGTTGAGCGAGGTACTCTTGGGGAGGTCGCTGACATGAAGACAATTCACAAGTTGATATAAAATCAAAGATATTTTCCGAGCAAATAAAAAAGTTCGACCTGGTTGAGGAGAGTTTTTGGAGTAGTGGCCAATATGATGTCGATTGTTCCTGTTATTTGATAGTAGCCAGAACATTAGCATCTGGGTGTATCTTATAATTGTCAGAAAGTTTTATTGTTATTTAGGATTTTAGAATGCGTGCTAATGATCAATAATGAAAAATGAACTACCATCTTTTTTTGGTCGAACAGTAATGAACTATCTGAATTGTTCTTTTGGCGATTAAAGTTAAATGCGTTAGGAATAGGATGTTCGTGACTTGAATCTCAAGTTTACATTGGTGGTAGCGAACCATTTGCAAGTGGAGTTTTTTTGGTACTCTTTTCTAGAGAACAAAATGATCGGGGATCGTTTCTTAATTTCTTTTAGGAGCTTGATGTAAAAATAAAATAAAAAATCTTCTCAGCTGTGGATCTTAAATCCCATGACAACGTGTGGATCTAATTTCTCAGAGTCAAATACCTAATTTTTGTGGCTTTTACACACGTAGACAGGTTTTTATTGATTTTGTTTATTCTTATTTAATTTAATGCCCAACTCTCAATATGTTCTGTAACTTCACGGATCTTGTTCGATCTACTAATAAAGTAGTTTAGTTATACAAAACGACAATATAATAGTGACCAAATCTAACAATCACATGTCTAAGCTTATAATAGGCACACAAATACTTAGAATCTTACATGGCTAGGTTTTAACTGATTAAACTGGGAATCGATCACTCTAGCAGTTTTTTTACAAGAAGCACCTAGTGTATTTTATTCATGATTAAATAGAAAATACATAAAGAAATAGTAGAGTATTCTTGAGGATCAACTGCCAACAAGGTCACCCTCGCTAGAGAATGAACAACTTTGTTAGCCTTCCTCGTAGTAAACTCAACATGAGAATTGCAATTAAAAAAGAAACAAGAGTCTTACAACTATTAATTAAAGAGCCAAACTCAAAAATAACAACATTCTTAGAATTGAAAGCATCCACAATATACTTTGCGTCCACCTCGAAAATGACATCCTTGTACCATATCTCGCGAACCAAAGAAATAGCCAACTGTAAACCCATAGTTTCAAGCACATCCATAATGGGAGAGAACCGATGGGTTTTAGCTTTAATGAACTTGCCACTATCGCCTCGAAGACAAATATCAATGCCAACCTTATTCACAGACAAAGAAAAAGAGGCGTCTACATTACACTTCACCCAACCAACTTGCGGGTTCATCCGTATATCAGACACATGAATTGAAACCAAGAGAGCTACAGGGGCAACAACATGGGTGCCCATCTCACGAGCATCAAACCGTTTACTAAAGAGCTTGTTCCCTGCCCAAATTATCAAGCTCGCATCTGTACCCTCATTCTCCCAAACTTATTCATTCCTACTCTGCCATTAGCTCCACAGAGTCATGCACCAAGCACTACGGTCACTGTCGTTGAGAGCAACAAGCACAGAGAAGAAAATCGCACAAAAATTGTTATGAAGGAGGGCAGTACTAGTAATCACATTGAGTAAACTAAGAGCACTCCAACAGGACCGAGCCTTGCTACAAAAAATAAATAAGTGAGATGGAGATTCATAAAAACATGGGCACCACAGGAAACTATCCTCAACATCAACATGGCGGTGAATCAAGTTGGGTCTCAACTCTCAAGGGTAAGACATCCCGGCATAATTTTCAATGGAAATGCTTCACTTTAGAAGTTAATCTTCAATTTCCACAAGGAACGTCAATTACCATCCTCATGAAGGTGAGCAGTATCCAACATCCTTTCCATGAGGAGTCTATAAGCACTACGAACAATGTACAAACCAGATGTTTCCGCCCACCAAACACGCTGGTGTGAATCCACAGTGCTGAAAAGAGGGGTTCATAAAATCTTACCTGCAACAAAAGGAACAAACAAATGATTAATTAAATCCAAGTTCCACGCATTAGTGTTAGTCTTCAGCAGACCCAAGATGTGAAGAAAGGTATTGAATTGCCCCGAGTCCGTCTCCGAGATGGGGCTACGGTCCACCACCCATTTCTCACCAAAAACATTAATTTGTGAACAGTCTCCAATGATGCAACAATCCTCTTCAAGAACCAAACAGACTTCATGGATACTTCTCCAAACAAAACTAGAATTTTCTACCCTTAGGTGCATGCATGAAATCACACTTAGGATAATACTTCGCTTTGTAAAGCCTCGCTACTAGGAGGTAGTGCAATTCATCAATCTCCGACCTTGTTTCCCCAAAAGTGCCACATTAAAAACAGAGGTTGTGGAATTGTTGTGTAAAATGGGGTAGTGCAAGTGTACACTGTCCAACAAGTAATATAGTAGAAATACAGTTCATTCCCACGAGGATTAATGCTTAAATAGTGCTTAATTTGATTAACAAAATAGTGATGGTGACAAAAGTAAAGACACAAATATTTGGTGACATTCACAGCAATAAAAGTAAAGGGTAATAAAGATCAGATGATGAGAACAAGTTGAGATGCTTTCACTTCAGTAATTTCATTAAAATGCAATTAATAATATGTTCAATGCTGCAGCATTAGGTGCTGCAGCAATAGATGTATTTTCTCAAATACTTCACACTAAGGTTTCCTCGCAAGAGTGTATCTCTAAACCCTAAAGGAGTACGCCTTAGGCTGCTTGGGCACCCGCAGTGTTCACCTTATGGATTTTGCCCTCCTATATCTAGGGTTTAAGCAAGGAACATTAAAATCTCTTCTAATGAAAACAATCCATATTATCTTGTGAGTTAAATTTATAAACCATCTCTGAATTCATAAATGCTACTTAGATTAGACGGCCAATCCTAATCTAAGATGAAAATATTGTCGTACACAAGATAAAATGCTTAACATTAAACATACTTCATTAATCACATAATAAATTCATTACATTAGATCCAGCATCTCAACCATGAGGATTTAGCTCATGTTGAGCGAACAAAACATAGAAAATAACTTAAACGAAAGATTTGAAGTCATACTACAAAAATGAAGGATAGAGATTATACTACTAATGTTGAACCGAGAAGAACTCCAAAGAGAACAATGGAGAAACAAATCCAGCTCTTCAAATGTAGACTCCACCAAGAAAATGTAGCTCCAGTGATGCTGCAACAACAATTCCAGCAATAGATCAATTTGGTAACTTTGAGGTGAACTTGCACGAAAAGAGAGAAAGCTGTCTCTAAACTTCCTTCTTACGGTGGAGCATCCTTAATGAGGAAGGAGAGCTACCTTTAAATAGTATGTAGGGCACATGATCCTAGAATGACCTAATTTGGAGGCGCCATTTGTCTTGATATGTGCCTAAAGGTACACTTGTGCCTAGGATAAGGAGGCATTTTGAAATATTCCCTTGAGGTCACTCACACACAGGTACTTTGCCCACTGCCAACTGTCCAGCACCTAGATTTCAGCGCTTCTTACAATTTCTCTCTCATCTTTCGCAAAATAAGAGTGTTGCGACATCAGGTGCTGCAGCAATTAAACAAAACAAATCAAAACACACAATTGGGCACCAAAGTGCCAAATAATCCAATTCCAGGCCTACACTATAGGCTACTTCTAAACTATCACAATTGCAACAATAATCACAATAATGCTTGAGAATTCACAATAATTAAAGCTTGAAAAAGATATAATAACTATCATCAATGAGAGTTATTAGGAACCCCATACCACCATGACCCCTATCAATGCATCGCTTGTCTCAAAATTGATATGAGTAAAACTTATGATAGAGTGAATTGGAATTACTTGTTGTTGAAGTTTGGCTTTCATGATACTTGGATTGGTTGGGTTAAAATGTGCATAGAGTCTGTCTGCTACTCTGTTATTGTGAATCAGGAACTTGTTGGACAAATTGTTCCGGGTAGGGGACTTCACCAAGGTGGTGTGAACCCACATGTATGTTTAGCCTAATCATGGAGCTTGGATGAAGGTCACAAAGATGAAGACTAAAAAGACCAAAAATAGATCCAACACTCAAAGGGAATATACTTTAGTGCGTTCACCTTAATAATTAACAATGACACACTAAAAGTGACCGAGGTTACATTAGGGAATTTCTAGAGTACCAAACTCTAGATTCCCTATTTCTTTGTATTTGCATTTCAATAAATTTAAGATTTCATTTCTAATTGTAATGATCATTTGAATTAGGCTTATTGGTTTGTTTTAGAGGCTACGACCTAAGCGTATTTGTTTTGGCCGTGGGCCTTGTCCTTCTTTTCGTTTAAGTGGATTGCAGGTTAAGTCTATGATCCCCTTCTCTTTGATATAGTATGTACTGATGTATACGAGTTCACAGCTACTAGATATGCGTTGGTTTGATTTCATTCAATTCCTCGTTTATTAAATATCACGTTTTTCTGACTAAAAAAAATACTCATTCATTAAAATTGATAGATTACATAAAAAATAACACAAATTCAGCATTACTAAAACTGAAAAGGATGAATCTACGAAAAACTCACAACACCCAATTTAATAGTATAAAATGACAAAATACCTACAAACGCGACAAAATAAAAGTCACTGAAAATATTCTTGCCTATGGATCTGTAACTTTGAAGACTAGTCATTGGTTGAGTTTGTAATGGAGCGAAATCGATTTGAATCAAACAAACACCGCAACAAAAATGAGAGATAAAAAATGTCGCACCAAGACAACAACAACCAAAACCATCACACTCAAACGACAAAATCAAGAGAAAATGTGAAATAAAAATTAGATCTATGTGAGAACCATTTATTTAGCTAAAAAAAGAGAAAAACGATCCAATGGAAGATTTTAGGTCAACAAATTGACCCAAACCCCCTATCTGGTGGGTGAGCAAGAATTAAAAAAATATTTTGTAATAACAAAAATAATTAATTTTTTTGAGATACCAGAAGTATTTAATAATATTGATGGTTCGCGTATGAGGCAGGACCGAGAGCTACTGTAGATACTTGGCATAAACTGGTGGCCGGTTGCATCAAGTGTAATATTGATGCGTCTTTCTCTCTGACGGAGAATTGAGTTAGCATTGATTTATGTCTCCGAGATGGTCGATTTTATCCGAGCTAGGACTCACAATCTCGGCTTGGGTTTAGGATAGTAAAGGTTTCCTTAGTTTTTTATACTAAATTAGTATCAGCCATTAGATCTGTATTTTTTAATTAAATCTGATCCAAAGGCTGTCAATTAAAGAGGGTACCAATGTAATTTTACACATCCCAACCATCCATTAATAAAAAAACATTTTTATTTATTAATTTTTTATATTTATATTTTTATATATATATATATATATATATATATATATATTATATAATATAAATATATATGTGATGGTTACAGGTTGTGGCCGGCGGCGGAGCTCCGACTGCGGTTGGTGGCGGCGGCTATGGTGGTGCCATTTAGTGGCCACTAACCACAGACTTCATATTTGTGGTTAATGACATCCAACTAGTGTTTGTGCATATATGTGGTTTGTGGCATATTTGCAAAACAAGAACATAATAGCATTTTCAAAATTTATATTTAAGACTGAAACAAGAACATAATCAAACTAGAAACACTAGTTGGATTCCACTAACCACAAATATGAAGTCTGTGGTTAGTGGCCACTAACCACAGACTTCATATTTGTGGTTACCGAATTTTTTTAATTATTGCGGAAATGACTCATATACCCCTTTAATATTTGTTACTAAGCTTTTGGCTTAGTATCCTAAATTAGACTCCACAATCTCACACTGTTGTTGGATGTTCTGGTTGGGGAGACTCTGGGTTTGCATCTGGCGATTAATTAGGTTCGAGAGTTGGGCTATAAGGATGTTATTTTGGAGGTGGATGTGAATATCGTAGTTGACTCTTTCAATTCAAATAAGGTTGTAGTTTCTGAGTTTTTTTTGACAAAACATAGTTTCTGAGTTTGGTTGTCTATTATCCGGGTAAGACACTTTTTCATTTTTTTAGTAACAACTCTCACGTGGAGTTCACTAGGATGAATGCTAATAAAGTTTACTTACTCTTGCTAGGGTGGTCTTATTCATAGCTAGTCCTCAATATTACTTTTTTTTGGATCAAATCCTCAAGATTACTATGACATTCCTACATTTATTGCCGACTTGATTATTAATGAAATGCACTAAATGCTTGTTGTAAAAAAAAGTGAAGTATTTAATAATAAGCACAATCTTAAAATAAACGAGATGCGTGGTCATCCACCTTTTTCTCTCTCCTTTCATTGTCTTTCTTTTGTTTGAAAGGTTCTCCTTTCATTGTCGGTCTAACTTTCTTCGGGTAAACTTGATTAAATTTAAAGTGGTATATTGTCAACTTCTTACTGAGTCAATAATAGACGATTTAAGTATAATTTTTGCAATAGAAAGAAAAATTATTTAAAGCTAGGTATTTGATTGAATCATAAAGCGTGATGACTTTTTTATTGGGTTGAATCATTGTTGGTTATCTAAAAAGTGTCTTAACGCTTTCAACAGAAGACTAATTTCCGTTGATTCATTCGTGTTTAGGAATAAATTTCGCACTGATTAATACTCAGTTTGTCCACTACAAAAAATCGTGATGCATTTCATCGCCTCTGTTTTGGTTTAATGTTTTAACGATATAAAAGGTATAAAGTAAAAAAGAAAAAGAAAAGAAAAAGGTTAAAAATAAGGCATAAACCACAAAAATGAGAAATGACAAAAAATGGTATATAATATAGACAAGTACGGGTAATTTACTTAAAAGGAAACAAATTTATACATACATGATGTAATAAAATAAAATTATAAAATATAAGCTTTTTTTGTGTGAACCAAGTATCCTCTACGCGTATTTGTAGAGACTGATCCCTTGAGCAGGGTAAGACCGCAATTGGTGGTAAAGGCTGGATTCGAACCCAAGATATTGGTTAAACTGGAAGAGACCCACATTATCTCATCTAAGCACTCTTGGATATAAAATATAAGATTTTACTAACATGTTAATTAGCCAGATGTGTCCATAAGACCTAACACAACGGACCAAATCAACATTTTTAGGCTGAATATTATAAGTGGTTACTCGAGTTTGAACTCAGAATCTTCACTTTGCATGTATAAATTTCGCACTTATCAATACCGAGTTTGTCACTTCGAAAATCGAACTTGAGAGTATGAACCTCGTGTTCCACTTCCATAACAGCCAAGTAATTAGACCAAGTGACCAACGGTATTGGTTGGTTATTATAAAAATAAATAAAGTGTCTCAAAAGAATGTATATAAATAAATAATTAAGTTGATCTCTCAAACTTTGTTCGCAGTGTCAACTAGCCATCGCTGCGCTCCTTTCAATTTCCGGATCTCTCTCCTTCATCGTTAGTATGTCTCTTTCTTCTCTCGATTTTCCGATTTTTATCGCAAATTATTTCATAGATCTCGATCGCCTCATCGTTATCGCTCGCTTCATTTTCAATTTGTTCTTTTCTATGGATATGCAGAATTTCAAATAATTACTTTTTCTTCTATTATTCATTCACCGTTTGTTTGATTTCCGATGATACCTATTTTAGAATTTCTTTCCAGATTAATAACTTTGCTTCCAAATATTATGTCTTTGTTTTTGTTTTCAGAAGCTATAATAGGTTATTATGCAGCTCATGCTATCGGTTATTATTTTTATGAATTTCGCTTTGTGATATTTTAATAATGGTGTAATTCTTTATTATTGAACATTGAGACATCAATTGAAAGATATCATATCATACCACACACTTTTACAGGTTTCTATATGTAAAAATGTAAGGTAGCTCGTAGATCATAGATTTTTCTTATGCATTCATGTTTATATACGCCCCAGATATTATGAACATAGTTGGAAATTTGGAATTACCTTAGCGCAGTTTGGATTAGCTTTTAGCTTTAAGAGTTAAGAGAGTTTCTCAATTAAAATAAATCTGTAATTATTTACTAACCAAAAAATAAAACCTTTTATAAGCTTGTAGGTAGGGGTGTTCAAAACCGAACCAAACCAATAGAAAATTGCAAACCAAACCAAACCAAACCGAAAACCACAAAAAACCGCATTTGATCGGTTTTGTTCGGTTCTTTTTTCCATTGCACCGCGCGGTTCGGTTCGCGGTTTTGATTTGAAAAACCGAATCAAACCAAACCAAACCGCAAGTAACACTAAGGCAGTAAGGCTTGTTGAATTACAACCTTCCTCACTAACTTACTAACCCAAATGCAACTAAAACCCAACTCTCACTCACTCACTAGCCCAAATCCAATTAATTCTTTGACTCACTTACAAACAATCCATATTGTTATGATATATTTAAAAATTACAATAAAATATTTAATTCAAATTCTTTTAAACATTGTCTTAGCTATCTTAAAAGAATTAAAAGAGAGTAATTTATATACTACATATATTTGAGTATATTTTTTCTTAAAGATTTATGTTAGCCATTTCTTATGTTAGTTAATTTAACTTCATTTTAAATTATGTTTTGTCTTGGAAAAAACCGAACCAACCGAACCAATCCAATCCAAACCGCATTGGTTTGGTTTGGTTTGGTTTGGTTTTATTTTAGGAAGCCAACCGAACCAAACCAAACCGCATGTAATTTTACCTTGCGGTTCGGTTCACTTTTTGTCTCAAAACTGAACTGAACCAAACCGCACCGCGAACACCCCTACTTGTAGTTGTGTATGGAATAGTTAAATCAGAAAAATTCTAAAAAAAATTGAGATACAGAACCTAACTTCAATTTTTACTAGCGAATATGATGTTTAAAATACTCATGGTTATTGTAAGATTCTTTTAATTTTTTTTGAGGAACTGCTTGTGGAGAAGTTTACGAAACAATTGCGGTTTTCGATTTCATTTGTGAACCAGAAATTGTTTTTTGTTTGTCTTGTTGCAGGATTGTTGAAGTAAATGGCTTTGGTCACCACTGCTGAAGTATGTGATGCAAATCCACAGTTAATTTTGAGTGGGGAGCTTCGCGCCCTTCAGCCAATTTTCCAGATTTATGGTCGAAGGCAGGTATTTTCGGGACCTATAGTTACCTTGAAGGTGTTTGAAGACAATGTGTTGGTTCGCGAGTTCCTTGAAGAGAAAGGCAATGGAAGAGTGCTTGTTGTGGATGGGGGTGCGAGTTTGCGCTGTGCAATTTTAGGAGGCAACCCTGTTGTGCAAGCACAAAACAATGGATGGGCTGGTATTGTTGTGAATGGATGTATAAGAGATGTTGATGAGATCAATGGTTGTGATATTGGTGTTAGAGCTCTTGGTTCTCACCCTATGAAAGCCAATAAGAAAGGCATGGGAGAAAAACATGTTCCTATAAATATTACTGGGACGAGGATCGGCGATGGCGAGTGGCTTTATGCAGACACCGATGGAATTCTGATCTCTCGAACGGAGCTGTCTGTTTGATTCTAATTCATGTTTAAGCACTATATTTATGGGCAGGCAAGTTGTAGTGCTTTCTGTATTTGTGTTCTTGACCCTAGTTTCCAAGCTTCCACAAGATTGTAATGCCATTAATTAATCCCCATGATAATGAAAATAGGTTGGAGTGTTTGTCCATTTTATAACTCTGTTTTGAATTGTTGTCACGAGAACTTATTTTTTTCCCTCCCTATAATTGAGTTCATGGTTGCATCTGTTACTAAGTTTGGAGAGATCCAAATGCAAACTATATACATATTTATATTTTGATAAACAATGGCATTGTCTTTTGTTTTTATTTACCTTAAAATTTTGTTACTGTCAAGAAATAGGAAGAGGGAAAGACCAGTAGCATGTGCTATAATGTGGTATAGCACTCTCTTGTCTTCTTGGGCAAGAAATTCTCTTCTGAAGTGCAACACAATATTAAAGAGTTGAAGAAAGGGAGATTTGGCGTCGTGGTAAGGAATATGAGGCCACGTGAAGTAGTTGGAGATGGAATAGGAAAGGTATCAATGATGCTGTAATGATGCCATGCGTATTAGATTTGTCTGTCCCATTGTGTTCATGACAATTTACAGGGTAGAAAGTGAGTCACTTGAATCATTTTTTATTCATCACTCACTCTACTTTTGAAGGGCTGCCATCCATTGTCGCTTTTGTAGCTGTAAAACTCCCAAACAGCTCATGTGCCTGATCCTCATACCATACTATATATATATATATATATATATATATATATCCTCGACACCAAAAATAAAAAGTAACATAAATCAAACATAGACCTTATTCTTGTCAAAAACATAGACCTTATTAGTGTTTAAATAAGATCCCTGATGGATGTTGTTGGTTCTTGAATCTTTCGTTATCATTGGAAGACTTTCAAAAATCAACATTAGCACTTAAAAAAATAAAAAATAAAAAAGAATGATTTCCAAGAGACAAAAAAATAAATAGCAAGCAGGTGAAGTGCTTAGAGATTAAGAGGAAAACAACGTATAGACCATATGTATTAAGACTTATGGTTCAAGTGGGGGCCATAAAGACGGTATTAAGTTTATAATATCTTTGATATCAAAGAGGCATGAGTTTAAAACAAACACACGCTCACAGGAGAATGGAGAGGAAGAGAATTTTTTTTTACTCAAATTGCATTTATTGAATTGATAATATGGATGATACATTGAGTGCCTTTATATAGGGTAGTATTGGCGGTGGTACAACTAATAAACCATCAATCTAGTTGTATCTAGTTGCTTCTCATTACATCTAATAAAACTAGTAAATTAATACAAACAAAATATCTTGGAGCTTCTATATGCTTCTAGGATACTCTTATAATTTCTTCCAAATTCTACTAGTTTCTCAACCCTTCTAGTTTGTCTTGATTTAATTTTTAACACTGCCTCCCTTAAATCAAGCTTGTGTCATTCCAAGCATTTTCTTCAACTTGTAGAATAGTTCAATCTTTAACGGCTTTGTGAAAATATCTGCAATTTGTTCTTCAGTAGGACAGTACTCGATTACCACTTCTTTCTCAGCTACGAACTCTCGAATCTTATGATGCCTAATATCAATATGCTTTGACCGACCATGAAATACCGGATTCTTACATAGTGCAATAGCAGACTTGTTGTCACAAAATATCTTTGTTGGAGTGCTCTGCTTCTGATGAATTACTTCCAAAATTCTTCTGAGCCATATTGCTTGAGTAGCACAACTAGTCAGTGCTATATATTCTGCTTCTGCTGTAGAAAGTGCAACAATTGGTTGTTTCTTTGATGACCATGAAATTGCACCTGTGCCCAAATGAAATGTGTACCCTGACGTGCTTTTTCTCATTTCTAAATCTCCAGCCCAATCACTATCTGTATATCCAACAAGCTTCACATCATTATTATTAGCATAAAAAATACCTTCGGTCAGTGTACCTTTGATATATCGAAGAATCCTCTTGGCTCCTTGCAAGTGACCAACACGTGGTTCCTCCATAAATCTGCTAAGCAATCCAACTCCATATACGATATCTGGTCTAGTCACAGTCAAATATCTCAGACTTCCAATCAAACTTTTATACTGGGTTGAATCTACCCTTTTGCCATCACCTTCTCTTGTCAACTTCAACTTTTCTTCAACCGGTGTATAAACTGGCTTCGAATTTTCCATCTTGAATTTCTTCAAAATATCGCGTGCATACTTCTTCTGAGAAATGAAAATTCCATCATCTCGCTGACTAACCTCAATGCCGAGAAAATAGGACATTAGGCCCAAATCTGTCATTTCAAAGCAATTGATCATAGCCTCCCTGAACTCTGCAATCATCTTTGGATTATTGCCAGTGAAAATTAGATCATCAACATATAGGCACACGATAATAACATCTCCAGGATCAACAAATTTGATATATAATGTGTGCTCAAATGGACATCTCTGAAAACCATTCTGCAAGAAATAAGAATCAATCTTCTTATACCATGCTCTCGGTGCTTGCTTCAAGCCATATAATGCTTTCTTCAGTCTGTAGACTTTATCTTCTTTTCCTTCGACTATATATCCTGCAGGCTGCTCAACATATACTTCTTCCTCCAGAGTACCATTTAGAAAAGCAGACTTAACATCCATTTGATAAATTTTCCAACTTTTTTGAGCAGAGAGGGAAATAACCATTCGGATTGTATCTAACCTTGCGACAGGAACAAAAACCTCAAAATAATCAATACCTGGTTTTTGTTTGTATGCTTTTGCAACTAACCTCGCTTTGAAGCGGTCAATCTCGCCGCTGGGTTTGTACTTTGTCTTGTACACCCACTTTACTCCTATTGGCTTCTTATCTAGTGGCAACTCTGTCAATTCCCATGTCTTGTTCTTTTCAATAGAATATATCTCTTCATCCATGGCTTTTCTCCAATTCTCATCACTTGATGCTTCTTCGAAAGTAACTGGCTCACAATCTGCAAACAAAGCAAAATTGATAATTTCCTCATCTGATGGGTCATTATCATTACCCACAACATAATCCTCCAATCTGGATAGTAGTTGACGTCTCCTCTGTGGTCTATTAGATGATTCCGGTTCCTCGGGAATTACATCTCCTTGTTCATTCTCCTCTTCATAATTATTTGGAATAACAGTTGACTGCTTTTTGGACTTTGATGACCAATCCCACATTCCTCCTTCATCAAACGTCACATCACGACTGATAATCACCTTCTGTGTGTCTGGATTGTACAACTTGTAGGCCTTTGAGTTTGGGCAGTAGCCTATGAAAATACATTTTTCTCCTTTGTCGTCTAATTTCTTTGAGTTGATCTGGAACATGCGCATATGCAACACATCCAAAAACTCTGAGGTGCCTGATTGATGGCTTCCTTCCACTCCAAGCTTCTTCAGGAGTCTTGCCCTGAACACTCTTTGTTGGACACCTGTTCAAAATATATACTGCAGTAGCAACTGCTTCGGCCCAAAATTCCTTAGGCATTTGTTTAGCTTTCAACATGCACCTCACCATATCCATGATTGTTCTGTTCTTCCTTTCAGCAACTCCGTTCTGTTGAGGCGTATATCTGGTTGTTAGTTGATGTTGAATTCCATGTTGCTCAAAGAAATCTGTACAGGCGATATATTCTTGGCCTCTGTCTGTTCTCAATGCTTTGATTCTGCAACCACTTTGCTTTTCTACAAATGCTTTGAACGTCTTGAAGGTGTCACAAGCTTCTGATTTCTGTTTCAAAAAGTATACCCAAGCCTTTCTGCTAAAATCATCAATAAAAGTAATAAAGTACCTGCTACCACCATGTGTTGGAACATCAACCATGCATAGATCTGAGTGAACAATCTCCAATAATTTTCTCGCCCTCCAAGACCTTCCGACCGGAAATGATTCTCTGTGCTTCTTTCCAATTTGACAAGTCTCACATACACCATTTGGAATATTCACAATAGGCAAACCAGAAACATATTTATTTCGTGATAGATAATTCAAGCCAGAAAAATGAAAATGACCAAACCTCATATGCCACAGCCAATCATCATTTGAAATTACTGAACTCAAGCAAGGAAATCTTTCATTCTGAATTTTCAAAGGAAACAGACGGTTGGGTGTCATTCTTACCTTTGCAATAAATCTTCCATTTTTGTCAATCAATGTGCAGTAGCCATTGTGAATCTGCATATCATAGCCCTTCTTTGACAGTTGTCCCATACTCAATAGATTGTGATGTAATCCGGGAGCATAGAAAACATCAGCAATAAAATTTTGTGATCCATCTTTCAATCTGATAGAAATTCGGCCTTTCCCCAAAATCGGAATGTTTGAATTATTTCCGAATTTCACAGTAGGCTTTACCGTTTCATCCAGGTAAGAAAATAATTCCTTCTTTCCACACATATGGTTAGAACACCCAGTATCCAAATACCATATATTTTCATCCTCAGAAAATGTATTACTTGCCAAAAATAAACTTTGAATGTTACCAGGATTTTTCTCAGCATCTTGATACTGGTTTTCTGCTACGTTCGCCTGGTGTTTGAATCTGCAATCAACAGCTTTGTGTCCAAACTTTCCACAGTGATAACAGCTAAAATTTGATCTTTCCTGGTTGTAGAAGCCTCTTCCTCTGCCACGAAAAGTAGAGCCAAAATTATTTCCACCTCTTCCTTGATTTTGTGGTCTGAAATTGTTTTCTCTCCACTGGTTGAAGTTACCACGTCCTCTTCCTCTGAAATTTCCTCGGCCTCTGCCTCTATAGATTCCTCTTCCTCCATTACTAAAATTTTCATGACCTCGACCTTCTCCACTTTGACTGGATTCGGCAACGTTGTTGAGATTCACCTGACTCTGGAATGCTTCTTCTTTCACTTTTTCAGTCTTCTCCAATATTCTGTTCACGTGGCTATCAACACTTCCCTGTAGCTCTGCTATTGTCATTTCATTCGTGTCATGAGACTCATGTATAGTAGTCACCACATGGTCATACTTTATTGGCATGGTGCGCAGAATTTTCTCCACCACCTTACTTTCAGGGATGTCTTCTCCATACACCCTCATCTTGTTTACAAGATCTGTAACACGTGAAAAATACTGATCTACAGTTTCTGAACTAGACATTTCATACCTTTCGTATTCTCTTCGTAACGACTGCAATTTCGATTTCTGAGCTTTCTCAACTCCTTTGTATGATAACTTCAAGATATCCCACGCCTCTTTGGCAGTTTTGGCATTTGCTATTTTGCCGAAAACTGAATAATCTACTCCTTGATGAATTTGTGAGAGCGCCAGTTGGTCCCTTCTTCGAGCGGCTTCATCGGCTCCTGGTTGTACTCCGGTTTCAACAAAGCTCCAAATATTGTGAGCTTTCAAATGTGTGGACATCAAAATCTCCCAATAACTATAATCAAGTTTCCCATCTAACTTGGGACCGGACCAAACAATGTTGAAATTGGCTGCCATATCTCTTTCTTAAATATACTGAAATTTGATAAGGTGAGAACTCTCACTTGTTCCTCATACACTCAAAATATTTTGGACACTCACACACTTGCAGAATCTTCTTGCTCTGATACCAATTTGATATCAAAGAGGCATGAGTTTAAAACAAACACACGCTCACAGGAGAATGGAGACGAAGAGAATTTTTTTTTACTCAAATTGCATTTATTGAATTGATGATATGGATATACATTGAGTGCCTTTATATAGGCTAGTATTGGCGGTGGTACAACTAATAAACCACCAATCTAGTTGTATCTAGTTGCTTCTCATTACATCTAATAAAACTATTAAATTAATACAAACAAAATATCTTGGAGCTTCTATATGCTTCTAGGATACTCTTATAATTTCTTCCAAATTCTACTAGTTTCTCAACCCTTCTAGTTTGTCTTGATTTAATTTTTAACAATCTTGCTTGATCTTATTATACAATGTATTAAGCAGAGTGAGATGTGATGAGATAATTTGTCAGCAAACTGAGTGAGATGAGATGACTTGCAACGCAACGCATGCAATGCATTATCACATATTCAGATTATTCGATAAAACTAAACAACCACAACAAGTAGAAAAAACACACTTCATTATAGAAGCTTTAACAAGATTTTGCAAACGAGAGAATAGATTATTATTTGGTAAAAGTAATAGTTTTACTTTGCACTAATTAGCTAAGTTCACATTAGAGGATGTTGTTTCTATGCACTCAATGCAACATTCTAATTGCTATAAATTAATAAGCTCTCCTAGCTTAGCATTGCAACGAATTAGTCTCCACATACATTTCATCCTCTCATGACCTAATTTCATACCTTGCTCACAAATGGTCATTTCCTGTTATACGCAGGACTAGCTAATAGCTCCTACATGTCCTCCTCTAGTACTAAGTTACAACCATTACGAATCTCCAACTCCTCTATTTCCTCCTCCACCCTAGTAGCTCCTACATGTTATATGGCCAACATCATTGTATTGTACATGTGTGAAAAATGTCTCAATCATTTGGAAAGGATGTTACCAATAAAGCCCAAAACTCAAATTCAAACCAAACATTAAGCCCAAGTCCAAGGAAAAGAGAAGATTATATCAACATATTTCTCTTTCTCATGCAGATTGCCACGACATCATGTTCTTATTCTCATGCAAAGGACACGTGTTATGTGCTGCCACGCCATGCAAAACATCACTACATCTGTCGCATGCCTCTTCTTTCTCCCAAGTCCCAACCATCCTTTTAGCTATCTATGAAACATCACCACACTCCATTTCCATGGAAGAATTAAACCAAAAAGACTCCTTTGTTTTTCCCACACCACCCCATTGGATAACAAAACAACTATCCTTCCAAGTAGACTTAATCTACAACACCATGGCCTCTATCTTTTCCCCTTTCAACTCTCTTTTCACCGTCACATCAGAAACCAAAGACAGTGTTGAATATTCTGCAGTACACAATGGTTCTTCAGATTATGGTGGCTTAGTAGTGTTAAAGAAACTGGGGCTTTGTTTTCTAAGTGCTGCATATGTGTGCATGATTCTGTTTTTGGTTTTGATTCTGGCTGCTGTTTTGGGTGTTGGGTTGGTTCGGTTTTGGGTTGAGGAACCTTTGTTTGTTAAGGAAAGTTTGCATTTTGATTACACTGATGCGAACCCAATAGCTGTTTTTTCTTTTCATGGTGGTGTTGGTAATGCTGGGGGATTTTATATTAAGAAAAAACATATACGTGTCCCTGTTGGTCACACATTTTCTGTTTCTTTGTCTCTCTTGATGCCTGAATCTGACTTCAATAGACACCTTGGTGTCTTTCAGGTATGCCTTTGTCTCTGCCATTTCATTGACAAAAGCCCAGGCCGGCTTGATGACTCAGTATTTTGGGGGTGGGTTGGGATGAGCTCATTAAATAGAGATCCAGGATGGACGGTTGCCCCATGGGCCAAGTGGGCCAGTCAGTACTTGTTGAAGTTTTTTTTGGGATTTTTCTTTCTTAAAAGTAAGACTATGACTATCGTCTAGGCCGACGGTGGGCCCATGGGCCATGACGTGTGGCCCTAGTCAGTACTTGTTGATGTTATTTTGGGATTTTTCTTTGTTAAAAGTTGGGCCGCGACGGTCGGCCCATGGGCCGCCGCGACGGTCGGCCCATGGGCCGCCGCGACGGTCGGCCCATGGGCCGCCACGACGGTCGGCCCATGGGCCGCCGCGACGGTCGGCCCATGGGCCGCCGCGACGGTCGGCTTTTTCTTTGTTAAAAGTTGGAATATGACTACCGGCCTGCCATGACAGTCGGCCCATGGGCCAATTTTTTTTTTGAGATTTTTCTTTGTTTCTTTTTGGTCGAAAGATTTTTCTTTGTTGAAAGTTGGACTATGAATATGGTTGGGTCAGTATTTTGGGGTCGGTTGACCTAAAAAACACAATTGTTTTACAGTTAGTTTGTATGATTAGTGATTAGTACCATAAACATGTATAAGCTTGATCCAAGTTCTATTTGTTTAAGAGCTAATAAATTTTGTTTTACAGTTAACTGCAGAACTCTTATCAGTAAATGGAAATGTGATAGCAAAATCAAGCCAACCATGCATGTTAAGGTTCAGAAGCTCTCCAATTAGACTAGCTAGAACAGTGATGATGGGTGTACCTTTAGTACTAGGAATGTCAGCTGAGACACAAAAAATCAATGTAGAAATATTAAAGCACAAAGAGGACAATAGAAGAACCAATGCCATAAGAGTAACACTACATCCAAGAGCAGGAACTTCATCTCTTCCAGAACTATATGAAGCTGAAATTGTGATGAACTCAAATCTACCTTGGGCTAAAGAATTAATTCGAAATTGGAAATGGACTTTCTATGTTTGGGTTTCCTTATATGTTTACATTCTATTGCTTATGCTTCTCTTGTGTTGCTACAGGCCACTTATTTTTATGGTAACACCAAATTCTTTTAGTTATCAAAGGGTGAGTGAATTGACAAGTGAAGAAACTAAAGAATTTGAAGTTGGAGAGTCATTAGAAGATGAGAGTGAGGTTTCTGAGTTGTTGAGGAAATGGAGAAGTAGAAGAAGTAAGAGAAAAACTATCATAACAGATGGTGTGCCAGAAGAAACCATTGGCTCATCAGCTTCTAGTTTTAGCATGACTACTACTAGAGAAGATGTAACTAGTACTGTGGCTGTTGAAGATGATACTGAGGATTCTGAATCAGTGTGCATAGGTTAGAGTTAGAGTTACTTGTGTGGAATTTTAATGTTCACTTCGAGTTTGTGAACTTATGTAAAGCTGCTATTGCAATTTTAATGCGATTATATTTATAGGTAATAAGATGTAACAATATCTACAAGTCTAGCACTATTATGATTTGTCACACATCATTATGAATTAATATTATTATACTTGATATTCATGAAGGGAAATATTTCTTAATACGAGATCCTAATACATATAATAATTGAATACACGGCTTTGTCGGCATGTGTGGTTTTCTTCTCCCAACAAAGTTTTTACCACACCCAATATTTGAACCCGAGACCTTAGGATGGAATTCAAATTCAGTTACTATTTGGACCAACCCTTATTATATGTATTAGGATCTAGTTCCTATAAATAATAGGAACTAATTACTTCTTAAACCCATTTTTTGTAGTGATTTGTAGTGCGTTTGAATGCACTTGAGTGTATTTGAAAATCAATAATATGGCATATGATGGATCTTTGTCCCCTTTTTCTCATGTTTTGCTTTCCATTATTTCTTAAGTTTTGATATAAACATATTCAAGTCTCATATGACCTAAACACATCACCTAAGTATTCAAATCTCATATGGCTTGGCTTGGATTACTAAGTCACAAAACAAACAAACAAAACAAACACACACAAATATATATATATATATATATATATATATATATATATATATATATATATATATAAATATATATATTATCTTTATACTTTTTTTTGACACAATATTATCTTTATATAATATCTTTAAATATATTATCTATAATTAACAATAAAAATCCAATAATTTAAAATCCCTTCTTTATTAGAACGTTTACTAAAATTTAATAAAAAATAAATATGCATAGTTGTTTGATGATGGTGCCTTATTTTTAAGAGAAAAAGTGCGTAAAATGATTGAAAATATATTTAATTTATATTGATATAATTTTAATAAATGGTTCCAAGGAATTAATTATTCAATACTTATTTAAATATTTATAAATTTGTTAGTTTTATTATTTTAAGTATAAAAGAAAAAAATAGTTTTGAGGCCATATTACAGTTGGTTATCAATATTTGATATTTTTTTGATAATTATATCTTAATAATAAATTTAAAGTCTTAACATTCTGTTTAGAAATTGTAAACGCTTTTAATACATGGATGAGTTATTTTATATTAAGATTGGTTATTTTTTGACCAGATATTAAGATTGGTTAAAGTTACCTTGTATGGCAATTTTATTTTGTTAACTACGAATGAATAATTTAACCAATTTTTAAATATACATTAATAAATAATTTTTTTGTTGATCCTAGTGATTGGATTAAAATAAATAGAGAGATAAAATTTAGTGTAACTATAAAGGAAAAAATGAATTAATTGATTAAAACATTAATTGGTAAATAGACAAATTATTATTATTTTGGCCAGGTATATTTAAAGAAAAATCTTTATTTCTACCAATAAAAGAATTTTTTTATTTCCCCTTTAATTATTTTAAATAATATTTTTTAACGATGTTTGAAAGAATAAATTAATATCAAATTAATATTTTTTATCGTGTTATTGGGATCCGAGTCCAATTACCGCTCGAACCAACTCTTGTCGGTAATATCAAACATAATATGATACATTTATATATACATTATCCAAAAATATTATACTTGATTAAACTTAAATTTACACTTCAAGTATACGTGGTTTGCGTCTCTTTCAGCCTTTAAAATGCCATCAAAGTCAAAATGCTTGGGCAGTCCTAGATCTTGTCCACGCTCAAGATCTAGTCATGAGTCACATTGTTTTGTTTGCTCAAATAGGTCATATTGTTGCATCAACTGATATTAGAAGCGTAATCAATTTCGCAATTGTATTTGTATTTTAGTTCGGCATTTAAGTATTTAATTGTAAGTAGTATTTAATGAATAAATAGAAGATATTTATTTAGATAATAATAAAAAACAATAAATTAAAAGCTCTTCTTTTTTAAATACGATTACTAGAATTTAATAAAAGATAAATTTAAAATAGTTAGTTGTTTGATGATGCATTATTTTTAAGAGAAAAAGTGCATAAAGTGGTTGAAAATATATTTAATTTATATAGATGTTGGATTTTTTATTAAATATTTGTTAAATTTGATAAATACCAAAGAATTATTTTTTCATTAAAACCTAATTAAATATTTGTTAAATTTATTAATGTTGTTATTATGAGCGAAAAGAAAAAGTTGTTTTGAGGCCACATTAAAGTTGAATTTCTCTTCTTTCTTTCTTTTACAATTAAAAATTGGATTTTCCTGATTATCAATATTTGGTATTATTTCAATAACTATATTTTGAATAATTTTTAAATCTTACCATATTATTTAGAAATTATGACCGCTTTAATACATGCATGAGTCATATATTTTATATTAAGATTGTCGTATGGAAATTTTCTTTTGTTAATACTACTGAATAATTTAACTAATCTTTTAATAATACATTTAATAATTAACTTTTCGTTGATCCTAGTGATTGTATTAAAATAAATAGAGAGATGCAATTTTTGTAGCTATAAAGGAAAAATGATATAATTGATTAAAACATTTATTAATAAGCCAAAAAATTATTATTATTTTTGGTTGTTATATTTAAAAAATATTCAAGTAACGTACATTAGACGTGTCATTAATATAAATAAAAAATTATTTTTCAGATTAAAAGACTAAAATATCATTAAGAGATGAATTATTAGCCATTGTAAATGATTATTGGCTAGTATAAGTTTTTATTGAATAAAAGTTTACTTTTAGTATTTACTAAACACCTTCTAAATGATTATTGGCTATTAAATTTTCTATCATAGTCAAAAATGAAATGTCAATCTTTCCAATTTCTACATGCTAATTAATTTCCTCCAATAAAAAATTGCAACAAAAAGGGAGTTAATTGATACCTAGATAGGATTGTGACTTGTGATTTGCTAGACACCGAAGGAGATAAGAGTTTAGAAACTAAAATTTGTTGGGAATAATGAGAAAATTGAGATCTAATCTAAGAATTGAGATCCAAAAGTGGTTGCTAATAGATTTTATGAAAACAAATAAATTCTGAAAAATCACAAATTGCTATTTTTATTGTCAAAAATCATGTGGTTATGGTGTTTGTTATCTTTCACATGTCACTTCCTCCGTAACAATTGTTTACATTTTGTTAAGCAGCCTATTAAATACCTAATGGTGTGTAACTAACTAACACTTCGCCCTCAATTATCTCCCAATTTATCATTTTCTCTTTTTATTTATTGTAAGAAATCAGTAAATTAATCATAGCCAAGTAATGAACATGTCACTAATCTGTTTATTGTGGAGTTAGTTTATCTATGACGTGGGTAGACTTTCGTGTTATTCTGTTTCATTCTGGCGATCTTTTTGTGTTTAAACAATTTGTAATTGGTTTTTCGAACACGCGTAATGCTCGTTTTCAATTAAAAAAACCTATTCAGTTACTACCATACTAGTAATTACCAAAAAAATACTACCATATAAACAAAAAACACTACCATATAATAATTACCAAAAAAAATATTACCATTTTTTTGACTAAAAAAATAATTAGTACTACATTAAAATATTACCTAATGAAAATAAAATACTACAATACTAGTAATAATATAATTTTTTTGATAAATAGTAATAATATAATATAGACTATTAGTACTATATTAAAATCTTAACAAAACGTCTATGTATTTAGTCTAAATTTAATTCAAATGTGAAAAAAATTAATTATATTTTGTTTTGGAAAGAATATCGCGATTTCTTTTTTATTATTTATTTTTATTTATTGCTTCAATTTTTTTATTTTTTTTATTTTGATTTACACATAAGCACCAGCCCAAGCATTTTAGGACAAATCCATTTTCAGTACCCACCAAAAAAAAAATCATTTTCAGTGGTGTATATATATGGGTGCTTGGAATGAGGTGGAGTTATTTTATGTTGTGAGAGAAGAAACAAAGATTGCATTAGAGAATAAGCTTCATTGGTTTCAGCTCCACTCTTTTGGAGCTGAAGCTATCAAAATTATTAAGATTATAAATTACAAATTTTCAACATCTTCCATTTTCATTTTCAATTCTGATTCATTCTTGTTCTTGTTCTTTTTCTTTCTCTCTGTTGAGTAATGGAAGAAGATAACAACAATAATAACATTAACAACAAAAACAGTGACAACAGCAATAACAAGAATGAAAGTAAACGTGGGGTTGATGAAATCTATGTTTCTGATTCCAAAGTTGAAAACTTTCCAGGTTTTCAAGAAAAAAGAAGCATAGCAGAGAGAAGGGGTTTCAATTCAAATGCAGCAAGGATTAACACAGCGTTATTTCGTACTGGAACAACCCCTTCGGCTTCACCTGTAGCTCGATCATCACCTAATCTCACAATTCCACCTAACATTAGCCCTACTGAATTTCTTGATTCCCCTATGATGCTTCCCAATTCTTTTGTATGTGTTATTATATCACTTTCATTCTTCTATTTCAATTGTTTGTTTGTTTTAATAAAAAAGCTTTTCTGTGTTTTGTTGTAACTTTTGTTTTTGTTTTGTTTATGTGTGTTTTAGGGGTTGCCATCACCAACCACTGGGACTTTCCTCATGCTGCCACCTCTTATTGATGAAGGATCAATGATGGCTTGTGAACAAATGAGTGTGGATCCTAACCCTTTACCACCCTATTCGGCTTCTCAAAATCAGGTATCCTTCTCTATGTTGATTAGAGCCGTCAAACTGGACGGCCTGGGCCGTTCGGCCCAGCCCGACTCAATGAATTAAAGTGCAAAAGCGAGTTGGACTGGCTCAATCCAGTTATCTACTGGGTAATTTTTTTGTGGCCCAGCCCAACTCAAAACATTGAGCCGGCAAGCCGGCCCTGCCCAACCCAATTTTGCAAAAGGAAAGTACAAAAATGCTCAAAAAATACCTAGTATGGCCCATGGGTCAATTGGGTTGGGCCAAAATGTTATGGTTCTTTCTGGGCCTTTGTTTTTGAGCTCAGTCCTGAACACAGGGTCATTGGACCGGCCCGCTAGGTCGGGCCATTGGGCTGGCCCAAAATTGACATTATAATTCTTGTGTTTTTAATAATGATTATCATTTACCAAAGGGCTCCCTTGTGTTTTTATTTTGGGTTTGTCAATGTTTTTTATTCATTGGTTGATGCTTGGTGCTATTCCATTAATGCTATAATACTTGATTTTCAAGTTGGATATGGTTTAATGTGAAGAATAGGGAGCAAATGTTTGTGACTTTGTGTTAGTTAAGCATTATAGGCGTGATCCCGATACGTTTTAAACCCTCGTAGATGCATATCCAAATTTTTAATTTTTTTAAAAGAAAGTAGACAATTACATTTGGGATACTTCTTCGATACTTTGGGATATAGTTCCAAAAACTTGTCTTAAAGCTTTTTGTACAACGTTGTTCTTCGTCATGATGAGCGGAATTCGAGTAGATTCTCTCCTTTATTCATTTTTTTGGAAAAATCTTATTCATTCTTTGATGATATAAAAAATGATATCGATGCGACTTTACAAACATTGTGCATTTATGTAAAATATGTATATCTTATTGAATTTGTTAACGTATCTAGGTCGTATTGTATTTAGTTGAGATCTCACATCGACTAGTTTTGTAAGACTGGGACAATCCTTAGCCTGAAGTCCAAATTCTAAGATGGTATCGAAAGGTACCATCCTCCTTGACTAGTCCCTCCACCTTTCCATTGTTGAGGTCTTCTATGTATGAAACCCTGCTCAAATTTGGAACTCAAATTCCGACTATTTTTCTCTCATTTGTTGTATCATCATACCATAGTTATATTTTAAAGTCCCAATTATTTCTCCCATCTCTTCATCTAAAACCTCAGAACTTCGACATGCTATCAAAGTCTATCCTATAATTGTTATCATACCTATTATTCCACCTGCATTTGTCCATGTTCCAGATATCCAATCTTAGGAGGTGGTGCATTGTTATCCCATGTCAAGTAGAGACTTGGCCAAAGTAGTCCTTATAAGGGTTGGGAAATCTGTACCTCTTGAACTAACTTTTGGGTTTGAGTTAGGCCTAAAACTCGTCTTTAACCCGTATCCATCTCATATCAAGTATATTGGCTTCATTGCTTTATAGGCATAGTTTGTGAAGAATAGACATAACCTACAATCAACTTGAAAGATTTACACATAATGCTGATTATACCAATTTTAAACTAATATCCAATCAACCATCTATCTAACTTGTATTTGTTAATTGTTAACTCATCCTATAAGCTATATTTTTCTTAGATTATCCAATTTATGAAAGCTTCCAAACAAAGAGATATTTTTCTAACAATAGATGTGTAATTTGTTACCTTGAATTCACCAGGTTTCTAGTGATTGCAACATGGTAAAGGGACGACATGGAGACAGCCAAATATTTGTTGAAAATCAACCGTCATTAGATTTTTCATTCCCGGAAGGTTTTTCAAGATGGTGTGGTGCTAAAAATACAGGATTTGATTTTTACAATGATATGAAAATGGTAAATGAGGAGATTGCTAATCCTTTTAGTGTTGAGATGCCAATGTCTCACTCTGAGGAAGTTAGTGATGACAGCATTCTTCCTGAAAATGACATCCATGGTGAGATTATTGGACGGCAATTCGTTTTAGAAGGAGAACAGAATGAGAATATTGGACGGCAACTTGTTTTAGAAGGAGAACAGAAAGAGATAACAGAAGTCGCAAGGACCTCAGAGGATGGTTATAATTGGAGGAAATATGGACAAAAACAGGTAAAGGGTAGTGAGTATCCTAGGAGCTACTATAAATGTACTCAACCAAATTGTCTGGTCAAGAAAAAGGTGGAACGATCACTCGATGGCCAAATAACAGAAATTATTTACAACGGTTCTCATAACCATGAAATACCACATCCTAATCGTCGATCACCGGCACTTTGTATGGGTGAGATGTCTGATATTGCTGAAGCCGGTGATGAATTCAATGCTGATTCGGTCTGGGGGAATATTCAGTCTGGGCTAAGAGATACAAAACATGGCATGGAATGGAAGGCTTATGGTCAGGAAAGGACATCCTCAGCTTCTGTTTTGACCGAGAGTTCAGATCCTATATCAGTGAAGAAAGGTACTAATAATGACGACATTCCGGAGCTTTCTTCCGCACTTGCTAATAATGACGGTGAAAAAGATAGAGCCACTCAAGCACTCATACTACATGAAAATCATGCTGGAGTTAATGAATCGGAACCAAAAAGAAGGTTTTATACTCTATCCTATAGTGTCTTCATATTGACATTGGCAATACAAATATGTTTATGCATTAATTTTCTATTGCAGGAAGAAGGAGAGCTACCCAGTTGAGATGAATTTGCCTCCTCCGAGGTCTGGCCGTGAGCCAAAAGTGGTAGTCCAAATTGAGACTGACGTCGACATACTTGATGATGGTTATCGCTGGCGTAAGTACGGGCAGAAGGTTGTCAAAGGAAACCCAAACCCAAGGTAGTGATACTATTAGGGTTTATAGCATTCATGTATTTTTCACTTGATCTTATAAGCTAACATGCATATGATATGACATTTTCTCATGGATGATGTCTTGTAGGAGCTACTACAAATGCACGAGTGCTGGATGTAATGTAAGGAAACATGTGGAAAGGGCTTCTTATGATCTAAAGTATGTTCTTACTACTTATGAGGGAAAACATAACCATGGAGTTCCTGCTCCTAAGAATAGCAGTCACATAACCTCAAGTGATGTTGCTCGTGGTGCCAATATCTCAAAGTCTGAAACTCTTCAAACTTTTGCACCTCATTTTGATAGAAAACCTGACTTTAGCAATGAGTTTCTGAGGTCAAGTTTGATTGGAAATTTTGGTCATGATATGAAATTTGGATCTTCTTCTTCCATATCACAATTGAAGTATTCTTCCTTGAATAATACCATGTCTTACGGCTCCTATGGACTGAATCGCGACAATTTTGCTATCCCTCAAGCTGGATCTTTGACCACAATGTTACCTGATTTTCCAATGCCACTACCATTGAGTCTTCCCTCCTCATCTGGAAACTTTTGTCTTGGTGGAACTAGTTTTAACAATATGAAACCAATGGATCCTGTTCAGTCATATCTTTCAGGACAGCAGATGAAGGAGTTTGATCCAGGGTTCCTCTTGAGGCCTAAACAGGAGCAGAATGCTGATGATATTTTATATAGCTCATGCATGCCTCCTCTTGATCATACAAGTTCTTCTTCACTCACTCCACCGCCATCAGAACCACCGACCAATCATCAGCCTCCGATGCAAAATTTCACTCCGCCATCAGAACCAACGACCAATAATCAGCCTGCGATGCAAGATTTTCCTCAGTAATGTCGTTTTACAGATGTTAGCAGCAGCAGGTTCTATTGCAATTGTTTAGCATTTGTTGTAGGTCTCTTGTCATATCATTATTATTTCAATTATTTAACATACAAACTATGGTATTTCTTGCATACCAATTTTTGTAACTAGTTTTAGGTAGGTAATTCTGTTGATCAGAAAATAGATAATTTTGCGTTCTGCCGAATGTTTTACTTTATTCTTTTTCTCAAACTGTCAAGTCAGATCTTTACAATTAATAATAAACAAAAATATTTAAGCTAGTGTCTATCTTGGTTTGCATTTGGAAGAGCTTATTTTGGTTTATCTTATGACTTGTGCACTTAAGTACACATGAGTTTATAGGAATAGTTAATGACATCTCCACACAAGTTCAAAACAACACATTTAATAAGCTATCAAGAGTAGCTTATTGAACAACTTATGTGGAAGTCACTAAAGAGCTTATTAACTATTCCTGTTGTTCAATAAAGAGCATAAATGTGTTGAACAGAATCCTGTTGAAACTCACTCTTGGTACTTCCTTGTTTGGGGTCCTTACGTTTGTTTTTGTGTGATTTCTGTCATAAATATGATGAGCTAGGCAATAGCTAATACTTGCATGTCAACTGTGAAGCATTGATGCTGACGTAGATAGCGGACATGTCATTGACACAGATATGTTGACACCGATAATAATTTGAGAAAATGAAAGTTCTTCCGTCATCCCCACAACCACCAATTTTTGAGTTTTTTAAGTTGGCGGAAATATGGTCAGCGTCATTCTATATGTTCGAAAATGTGTCAATCAACCATTAGACTTAAGCTTTCATGGTCTTTGGCCGCAAAACAACAGTGACCCCCAGCTAGCTGAGTGATCCACAAATTAGCATTTGGATTGGCACGACATAATTTTAGTTAAATAAATAAATTGTTTGTTTGTTTGTTGTTATTACATATTCTTTAAAATATTTCTTTGTTTATTTTGTAAGCTGACTAATAACCTGATTAGTAATTTTCGCAAATATTGACGGTGTTTAAACATGAAAAAAAATATGATGACATTGAGTAATGGACATATGGCGCGTTGGGATACTGCATGGGTCGCCCGCGAGGGTCCGATACCAAAAAAAAAAATGGCTGAGTAATGGAAAAAGCGTGGTACTTGCTTGTTGATGCATCCAAAGAAGTACTTTAATTTGGCATTCCAAATTTACCAAAAAAAAGACCTCAAGACCATCCTTTATATGGCAAGTATACACGTGGCGGTAGAGATTAAGAGGGAAACAAGATACAACATATAAACCATACATAACTGTTGGCACTGAAAATGTGTTGGAAATAAAGCGGGATACCTCATTGAAATAAGGATTAAAAAAAGTAAGCGAACACATAATAACAACCTGAACAAAAAACAAAGAAAGACGGAGTAGGAGTAGGAGTAGGAGGGTTAGAAACTGAACGAGAAGAGGTGTAAAAAGAAAACGATGAAAAAGAGAGGGCATAATGCCCATGGCCACCGCTATTGTGTGTGCGACCTCTGGGGTTTGCTCCTCTGTCGCAAAGGTTGTTGTTGCTACAAATAATTTTTGTGGAACTTGCGGTCCTCTGGTGTTTCCTTGTCACCTGTTAGACACATAACCTATTTCTCTTGCGGTCCTCTGGTGTTTCCTTGGCAAAATTCTTAGATATCTGGAATTGGATTTTCACAAGAGGTTAAGTTGTATAAAAAGATATTAGATTAGATAACTTCACATTATTGTATCATTTGATGCAAAAATAGGTTTGGTGTAGTCATTGACTTTATGATTTTTGTAGTGGCCGAACTAAAAGTTGCTTCAGCACGATTATGCAAACATTTATTTAAATGGATTAAGTAAATATTTTGCGATAAGAAAAATGTGATTTAAAAAAATAAAGTGAAAAAACCATAAAGATAGATTGATTTTTTAAAGTGGTGAAAATAGTAAAAGAAGTGGGCTAAAACTAATGGCCGAACTGGGGGGCATAAAGACGGTATTAGACGGTAATTACAATCACCCACAAAAAAAGAAGGTAATTATATTTAAAATTATAATCTCTTTCTTGATACTATCAAACAATGGGTAGCAGGGGGTGTGGTTGAGCGGTTGGGGCTCATCCTCCCTTAATCAATTGTCGAGGATTCGATCATCGTCTTGGGTACGAAGCAGCTTTAAATTCCTGGGTCAACTGTCTCACCCTTCAAGGTGCATCCAATCCAGCGAGTGAATTAGTCACTGCGTTTGGCGGTAAATACCCTGATCTCGATAAATAAATAAAAAAAGCAATCCATTAAGTAGAATGAGTAGAAAAAAACACGGTTCAATATTCTTTTAGGGAAGCTCTAGTATGAGTTTGCACAAAAATTGAAAAACAAAACAGAAGAATAGATTATTAATTATAAAAGTAATAGTTTTACGACTTAGAGGATGTTAATTCTATCCACTCAATGCAACCTTTTAGTTGTTATAAATAAATTGATATGCCTCCGACTTGACATTTCAAGAATTAGTCTCACATTTAGGGGTATTGGATTGAGATTTTGAAAGATTTTAAAAGACTTTTTTTTATTAAAACAATCTTTTAGTGAATATAAAAAAATACCGTGGTATTCAATTAGGATTTTTAAGGACTTTTAAAAAATCTCACAAAATTCGGTGGTATTTATTTGAGATTTATTACAGCTTAAAAACAATCTGTTGGTATTCAAAAACACAGATTTTTAAGAATTATTTTACTAAATGGATTTTGTTCAATTTTTTAGTACAATCTACAAATCCTTCACCCATAAAACTATCCCACCTAAGAGATTTTTCAACCCTATCATTCATTGTTGATAGACTTTTCCAGGTTAGTGTTTTTTCTCTCTGTTCTTTTTTTTCCTTTTCATAGCATTTGCTGCTACTGTTATCGTAAAATCTCTGCCTAACGATGATCCTATAGGATTGATAATATGAAGAAATCATGAACTCATGGTGATAAGCATGATCGATAATTTTATGCATTAATAGGATAGGACAACAGTAACTAATCGATAACAATGATGATACCATCATGATGATTTTACTGTGATAACGATAACAGTAGTAGGAAGGAAGTTATCATATTTTTATCATGAATATATAATAGTGTTACAATTTTTTTTTTGGGTGAACATAATAGGGTTACAATAATAGGAACATGATGGTATTAAAAAAATTTATGGTAACGATAACAGTAGTAGGATAATGATTTTTTGGAATGAATAAGAACATGGTAGTATTTTTATTTTTAATTTTTTTCTTTAGGGAATATGATGGTATTAAAAAATTTATGGTGATAATAATCTTTTTATGCAATTTTTTGAGACTATGATATCCACAAATTAAAAACAATATATGCTACCCATAATCACTTATATAACTAACCAATTTTCTACTATATTGTATTAGTTATCCAAATGGGTGATTCACAAGGAAACAAGAAAGGAAGGAGAAAAGAGAAAGAAAATTATGAATCTTGGTCTATGGAGGACTCTAATGAGTTGCTGCAGCTAATGGTGGATGCAGTAAAAAGTGGATTGGGTGATGCTAATGGATCGTTTAGCAAACTAAATGTTGAAAGAGTTATACTTCCCCGTCTCAATGAGAAAATTAGGTTCCCTAAAACTTCTAACAATTACTTGAGTCGAATGAAGTGGTTTAGGAAACAATATAACAATATGTCAACTCTTATGCGTAACAACTCTGACTTTGGATGGGACTCAATTACAAAGACATTCATGGCTAGTGATGAAGTATGGAAAGAGTACTTAAAGGTGAGATTACTATAAACTCATTAATAGTTTGTAAGTTAGAGCATTGTTATTTTCAATGTATTAAAGTAGCCCAAGGTAAGTACTTATTTTTATATATCTCTCTATTTTTTTACTTTTAATACTAATATTATATGTATTGCATATGTAATTAGGTAAATATTTCTTGGTGGATTGTGGATTTCCTAATCGACACCAATTTTTAGCTCCATTTCGAGGTGTAAGATATCATTTACAAGAATTTGCAGGTTAGGGTAATGACCCTCAAAATGAGAAAGAATTGTTCAATCTTCGTCATGCGTCTTTAAGGAATGTGATTGAGACGATATTTAGTATTTTTAAATCAAGGTTCACAATTTTTAAGTCAGTGCCTCCATTGCTATTTAAGACACAAGCAGAACTCGTGTTAACATGTGCAACATTATATAACTTTCTTCGCAAAGAATGTCGTTCTGATGAATTTCCAGTTGAACTCGTGGGGGAATCGTCATCTTCAACATTACCAGTTAATGAAGACCATGATTTTGAGCCTATTATTCAAACACAAGATCAGGAACGAGAAGATGCTAATGCTTGGAGGACTAGTATAACTATGGATATGTGGAGAAATGCTACTTAGGAGGACATGAAATTGTAGTGGTTTTATTTTTTTATCCCAACATTGTTTTTTGTTATTTTTGTCTTTGACTCTCTTTTAAATTTTGAATGTATGCAAAAATCATTGAATTTTTTTAAATCTCACAAATCTGTGAAGTCTTGTAGAATCATCAAAGTCATGCAAAGTCTTTAGGATAGATTCCATTAAAATCCTGACTCAAAAGTCTTGATAATCCTGCAGGATCTAAAAGGTAATGAAATTCCTATGAAGTCTTTTAATCCACGAGACTTTTTTCAGCTAAAAAGTCTTTTAAAATTCTAAACCAATACACCCACCTCTTAGGTTGCAGTTAGGGTTTCAGCCCAAATAAGAATAAGGCACTAAAACTCAGATTATAGTTCACTGCATTCGAATTTACTGCAGCTTTCTTGCATTGCACTATTGTTTAGGGTTTTTGTCTTTTTATTACTTAAATTCTATTTCTAAATTCTCTCTCTAATACAAGTATATATTTATGCCAAAATATATTTAGGCCAAAAGAAGGTAAATTCAGGACTATTTGGAGTAATGCACTAAAACTCAAGAATACAAAAGCTACTTCCTTGTGTCTTTTCCAGACTCAGTTTTGATACCCACATTTTGGGCTCAAAATATTTTACAATTACTATAGCACTTACTTGGAGGTAAGCCCTCTCTGACACTTAGCCCTATTTGAAATAACTTATTTTTGAACTTACGAAAAACAACTTATGTAAATAAATAAGCTTTTGTGTATTGTACATAAACTTGTCTATGAAAAAACAACTTATGAAAATACAGCTTAAACTTTCGTTAATGAGAACTTATTTATCTCCATAAACTATTTTTTCATAAACACAAAAATAAGTTCTTCCAAACATGACCTATCACACTTCCCCAACTGGGATTCCAACATTAGTTTGTGTGTTCTGGGATACAAGGGCCTTCCGCTAAACCCAACGGGGATTACTTTGTGAACATTAGTTTCTTCAATCGAGCAAGTTGGTCATCCAAACAGTAAAAATACTCGATAAACTCGATAAACAATGAACCAGAATTCAGAGTGGAAGAGTAAGCTTCATCTTAATCAAAACAAAAAGGAAATCCCAGAAAGACATCTAAATATTGCTGTTAGTCAATTACCAGATAAATGATTTTCGAATTACATTGGATCAATACTAATTAAACAACCCTTTCCCTTCTACTGATATGAAATTGGTCTAGCCATTTTCAATACGAGGGAAAGGAACAGAGGATCACTTAAAATGCTTGCACAGCTCACTTTCTCCAGAACAGATATTTACATTATATTAAAGCTAAAACTAATAGTTCCAGGTACCCAGCAGATAAAAGACATTCTTTTTCTTGACAAAGAAATACATTCTTCTTATCGGCTCCCAACCATAAGTTTACAGATTCAAACAGAACATGTTCATTGAAGTATTATTACTACCTAACAGCTTCTGATCTTACCTTAATGTTCATTAGTTCAGTTATCCTTCTAAACCATGGTTTGAACCATGGTTTTTAACACCTGTAATTGAACCCTCAACTTAACCCAAATCACAGCCGCATTTGTTTCCAATTTCCAGGCAATTGATAACTATGTTCAGAACTAATATCATAATTCATAACCCATTCACTTGAAAACCAAAAACTCCTTAACAAATTTACACGGGATCATCATATACAAGAAACTGAACAGATACCATAAAGAAAAGAGCTAAACTAACAACTCAAAAGAGCATATTATTAGCACAAAACAAGTAGTATTTCAAAGTCATATGAGGGGAACAACATCATCATATAATTCCCATCAAAAACCCTTCTTCAGTTGATACACATCATCATCAAATTCACATCTAAAATGCATCATCATCATTATAGTAAAAGAAATAAAAAAGTAACTAAACATTCCCATGATTCAAAGTACTGAATAAACCCTAAAAACATCAACTTGAATATAAAAGCGAACACATAGTGAAAGAAGGGTTCATAAAAGCATTGATGACGATGGTGATCACTTCTTGAGACTTCCACGAATACCAGGACGAGGCTTAGAAGATTCAGCAACAGGAGCAACAGTTGCGTGACGATTAACGATCTTAGATTCATCAAAAGGGATTTTAGGGTGACGAGCATCATGATGAATCTGCATCGATTTCACATCAGGTGCTGTTACTTTGCAAAGAGGACACTCCCACTTAGCGTGACCACCTTTTTCAGCACCTAATCGATCAACAAGACCAGCTTTTCCACCACCGCGATTCGTCAACGCCGCGTCCACCTTCGACGCGATCTCCTTCGCTGTGTGCTTCTTTGGTTTCGCTTTCCCCGTCATCGTTGATAACTCTCTGTGTCTTTTCTTTCTTTGATGATTCTCGTTTCTTTATTGATGATCGGGAAAGAGAGGAATTTGAAACGGGTTTCGATTTTGGTTTTGATTTGGGGAAGGTAACCCTAACCCTAAGGGGCCGTGAAAACCCTAATTTTGTTTTGCCTCCAAGAACACACAAGGGTTGCGTTTAGCTTAACGTAGCATATCGGACGAGCGAAGAAAATGGTATATTAATAGGGAGGGATGGGACAGGTAAAGACAGGAATAAGAATAAGAGATAAGAACGCCTCCCATTCTCCTCAGTTTTTTAGATTTTTTTTAGAATTATTAATCTTAAAAGAATACTTCTACGGTGATAGACCAAATTAAATCTTTTACCTGTGAACCATTAAATATGATTGTATGATGTAATATAAAATTTCATCGACGGTTGAGATTTAATACTAGTTGATTCAATCTTAACCACTCATAGTATTTTACACAATATCAGTCAATTTTGGTTGCTCAACGCTGAGGGATTTGATTTGCTCCCTCACCCTAAAACCACTTGCGACTATTTATCAATGTAAGAAAAAATTATACTAAAGATACATGACAAATTCAATTGTTAATAATATGAATTTAATTTATTTCCATTGTTGGTGTAAGAGATTTTTTACGATGTTAGTCAACAACAAAATGTACATTATTCAAAATGTTTAATTTTATTTCAACTATCTTACAAGTTATTAATTCAATAATTTTTCGTTGGTTGATGAAGTAACATTTTTACTGTGGCTACATATATCTATTAAACCCTAACAATATTTTAGAAGTGAGTTTTTTTGGTACAACAGACAAAAACAAAGAAAAAAAAAGAGACCAAGTAACAAAACTAAACTACAACTTGCATCCGCATCAAGCGATGGCTCGATCCCATGGTGGTGCTTCAAAAGTACTCCAAGAACAATAAGATTGCGCTCCAAATTTTGCCAAGAAATCTGTTGATGGATTTCCTTCTCTAAGATAGTGAAGTCGCTTAATGTTCCACTGCAAAACCCAAGAGTATCTCTGATCTTTTGGATGACCGCTGCATAATGGTGATAGCCATTCACATGCATGTTGATGAGGCTTAAAGAATGTAAAGAATTAGTATAACAAATGAGTCTTATTACACTAATATCTCAAGCAAGACACAATCCCTTGTAGAGCGCCATAAGCTCGACATGTAAATTATCAGTATCACCCAAAGAACCAGCGAAACTAACAATTCATGTACCAACATTTCTCCGGATTAAACCACCAAAGCCAGAAGGTCCTCAGTTACCCATATTGCTACCATCCACATTAAGGATGATACAATCTTCTCTAGAGGAATGCCAAGAACCATTCTCAGGGGAGATGTAGTATCATCCACATTAAGGATGATACAATCTTCTCTAGAGGAATGCCAATAACCATTCTCAGGGGAGATATAGTATGTTGATGAGTATACATTGCTTTAACAATTAAGGACACAAACTTAGAAACTTCTTGCTTCAATTTAAAATTAGGGAATTCCTTCCATAGCAAATACTGAATTCCTTTGCCTCCAAATCCACCATACTGCAGCAGCAAAAATAGAGGAATTTGGAGTAGATATTCCTGTCATAAGCCAGTTGTGCCAAAAATTTAATTATAATTCCCAAACTCAATGCTACTAAAGGTTGGTTGTCCATCTTCAAAATCAATTCAACTTTATCAATTTTATTGACAACAATAATGTAGCCTAAACGCATGAGTAGTGATTTTCAATTATATCTAGTCAATGTTTTTCCCCCCAACTATCCCTTAGAAGGAGCGCCAGCTTGGTGTTGAGGCAAAATCCATTGGATAAGTTTTGATGGAAACAAACCTTTGACAATATATAATTCATTAGTGTTCTTCTGAATCTTCTTTAGTGATCTAAGTATAGAAACAAATTATTTAAATCTCAAGAAGACAGTGTGTTAAGAAAGCACCATACGAGAAGGCACAATTGATGCCTTAATAGGAGAGAATGAAGGCTTTGAGGCTGCAAGAATATAGCCACGGTGGTTTCTTAAGTTGAGAATAGGCATGGCAATGTGGTGGGGAGGGGATGGGTTTTATATTCCACATCCCCATCCCCGAATCCTATATAGTTCCCCATTCCCCTACCCAAACCCAATGGGGATGAATTATTGATCCTCATCCCCGTACCCAACGGGTTCAGGGATCCCCTCCCCAACTCGTCCCTGCAGTGGAATCAATTTTTGAATTGAAAAAATAGTTTTTACTTGTCCCAAACCTGAACCCGCCCCAAACCCAAATTTAACATCACTCTTTGAGGGTTTCTAATTTAAGAGGAGTAAATTGAAATTTCATACATTCGGGGCGGGTTCTGGGACGGGGCGGGACCTATATCCCCATTACCCTCCTCGTCCCCATATTTTGATTTCGAGGAAAACCCAAACCCAAACCCAATCAAAGCGGAAAACACCCGTCAAATCAGGGCGGGTCCCTAGAGGTGCGAGTTTTATTCCCATGCCTTGTTGAGAAGATACTCTTCAAAAAGTTTCTCAAGATGAGCAAGCAATAGTAAGAGTCTTCTCAAGGTAAAGAAGACACGATCTTAATGTTTCTCAAGGTGAGAAGATGGTTCTTGAAGATGCCTGAGTAAAATGAGATGCAAGAATAAGGAGTTTCTCAAACTGAGAAGACTCTATCTATATAGGCTTTCATGATAAGAAAAGTCAAGTCAAGATGATTCAGCAATATTAAGACGGCACACACAAAGATGTATCACAAGTAGAGAAGGCATCATAAGATTGCCTTGGAAACTTCACGTAGACATCAGAAGACTGCTTCAGAAGATTCAAGGATACATCAGAAGATTGCTTCAAAAGGCAGTATTAGAAGCTTCGCAATACTAAGAAAAGTGATCATATCTTCTGAATGTTCAGAATAAATGATGAAGGTTAACATTAGTTTTAGAAGATATAGGATCAAATTAAGAAGCCTTCAAAATAACAGATTTCTGCTCAGAAGGTCCAGGCAGAATCTGCTTAGAAGCCTCAGATAGAAGACTGGTGCAAGGACTGAAATGTCGCACATGTGCAGAAAAGTACAACAGCTTTTTCAGCAAAGTGCCAATAGCTATAAACGACCATATTGACGTTGGAGAGCACTTCCGACGACTCTTTTGGACTCCAAACCCTATAAATACATGATGATCTACCTCATTCAAGGTGTAAGTGTTCTTTAGAAGCTTGGAACAATTTTTCCCAACATATAGTTTCATAGAAGGTCCTGCAGAAGCTTCCCAACAAGCTTCTGAAGCTCTTCTTCTCTCTCAACCATACTCAGTGCACTTTAAAGTTTTTATGTGAACATTTGTGAGTATTATAGCTTTGGTGATTATATTTTGCTAGAACTCATCTTTCAAACCATGTTATTGTATTTCCAAACAAAACTCAAACACTACCTTATCAATATACCTTCTTAACATTACATAGGTTTGCTTGAATGTTAAAGAAGAAGCCTAAGTAGGTTCTTAGGGGTATGTGCCTTCCTAACATGGCATACGTTTGCTCCATTGTTAGTTAAGATGCCTAAGATGTTTCTTAGGGGTATCACAATAGCTAGATTTGTTAAAGAAAACTAGTGATAAAATAGATAGAGTTGTAGAAGAAAACTATCATGTGCTTTAATTAGGCCTAGGTTAGCTTGTAAAGTGTAAGCTATTTTGGAAAATGGTGGAAATAATACTCACTGGATGTGAGGAGTGGACGTAGCCCTGGTTGATTGGGGTGAACCATTATACTCAGTGGCGGACCGAGGACCTCGGTTCAGGGGTGTCAAATTTTTTATTGAATAATAAGCTCAGTCAATTTTATTGAATACATCACTCTCAATGTATGTCACTCTCAACAGGCAAAACTAGTGTCAACTTCAAAAGAAGACTTTATCAGGTTCAACTTGTGTTGCACTAGACCAACATAAATTAAATAGCACTAATAATTTCCTAAATACAAATTAAATAGCACTAAAAATATCAATATATTCAAAAAATACAAAATAAATTCAAATTAAATAGACTTTTTTTGTTACCGTATTATTGATGTGCAGCATCCACCGGCTTTGTCGGTGACTATTCTTGTCCGGGGGACCTGGCTGGCCATCGGTATACCCGGCTTTGCCCGTCTGTGTGGTGCTCCCCTCCCAACTGTGTTTTTGCCACACCCAAAATTTGAACCTAAGACATTGCGATGGGTTCCAAGTTACCACTCAAATCAACTGTTGTTGTTAAAAAATTCAAATTAAATAGACAAAAATAATCAAAATAAATTAAATAGCACTAACACAAAATACAAATTAATTATATAGCACTAACATAAATTACTAATTAAAATAGTACTAACAGATTCAAAATTAGGATAATAGGATCAAGAACGGATCTAAGGAGATAGAGAGATAGAGAAACTTTTTTAAAATAAAATATAAAAGTGTGAGTGATTGTGTGAGTGTGGTGCATTAGAGTGGTGCAAAATTAGAAACTTTGGTACAAAACTAAGAACTTGGGTGCAAAATATATTTTCCATGGGATGCAAAAACATTTTTCCCTAGAATATCGGTACTAATTTTATTTTTTTCAGGGGGTTCACTTGAACCCTCTCAAACATACATAGGTCCGCCGGTGATTATACTTCTTGTGTGTCCTTTATTATTGTTTTCTTATAGCTTATCTTTCATAGCACTTTGTTTTTAAAAGAAAACCTCTTCTACACTGTTGTAAGAAAACCACTTTGAAAGGCTTCTTACAATTTCAAGTTTAATCTTCTTAAACTATCTCTTCATAAACACCACATTATTTTATATCTTCATATTCGAGCATTTACCTTACTAAAACAACATCACTAGTGTAAGAAGCAAGAAACACACTTACACATTATTCATTAAAGTGTCTTCTTGCACTGTTCAACTTCTAAGAAGATACAATAGTCAAAGCCTTCTAAGTGTTTATATCTTCTTAGAATAGTGACCTGTATCTTACCAACCAATGTCTCTATCTTCTCAAAAGACTGCAAATCAATAGCTTCTAAAGCCTTTAAAGGTCTATCCTCTTAGAAGCCTATTTGATATCTTCCTAAGTGATTTGGTTGGCCACGAAATAAATTTTAAGTAGGGTCACAATTCAAACTCCCTTTCTTGTGACTCCAATGACTTCACTTGGAAATCTATACTGCAATTAATGACGAAGACTAAGTTTAGTTTGATTCATGCCAAGTATATTTGTATTCCAATGATTAAATAGTCTCATTTTTACTTCTAGAGCTTGGATGAGAGGCCTTAGTGTGCGGGTTATTTGCGTATAATCGTTGGGTACTAGGCATTATGATCAACCCTTGTTTACCACATAATTTTGTTGTAAACAAATGAATTCGAAGTGTTTGTTTAAAGATGACTCGAATTAAATCTTTTGGGTTGTCAAATTTACAAGCTTAAAGTGCAAAATCAATCCATCAACCTATCTTCAACGTCAATATCAATTGAATCACTAAACAGACTCAAGACTGATAAAGTTAATTGAATTCGAAAGAGATATAAAATAAAGAATAACAAGTAAATACATGAATCAATTCTAAGAGGAATGAACTTCGTGAAAAATAAGTAATAGACTAAGTAAAAATAAACAAAAGACAGGAGTGATACATTCAAATTGTCAATAACAACTTAAACATTTATACAGAATTCGAAATACAAACGTAAATGGCAAGAACATACATTTTTCACCACAATTGTCAGTGATATTGTGTAGTTGTATGTGTTAAGCTTGTGTAGGTTACCGAATGTTATGAATTCCGCCTTTATTCCTTTGTACAACCTACTATTTATAGAGTTTGCGAGAAATAACTTAATGCATGTTGGACAGAACTAACTAACTATACAATGATCCATCAATGATTTGAATAATGTGTTGTCGCCTTTTCCTGGATGCTTTCCACCCCTCTGACAACACCCCACTTAACTTTCTTTGCAAGCCTTGCGCCTCAAACCTTCACTTTGAATATGACTCAGAATCTGCTGAAAACTTGATCCAAGCTTCATCCAGGGTAAGAGGGATATTCAAGTCTCTTGGAAACTATACTTCCAACACATTTGTTCTATCTGTTGATTATCGACAAGAGAACTCCATTGGTACAAGTCGTGTTTGACTCATTAACTTAAAGCATTATTGACTTTTTTACTTCAAAATAAGCGGCAACTCTAACCAATATTACCTTTCATTCTCCATTATGAAGAACTATGATATGAATCACAGAACAAAACTTCTTATACACAAAGTAAGGCTATTGTTTGCTTCAAGATATGTGGCATCAAAAGCCTCACAGTCAATATCACAAGTCAGCCGCTGAAATGAATTGTTTGCACCACTGTATATATGTGGTTGTGTAAAACAATTGAAATTGAAAGGGAGGGTGGAGACAAAAGACAATGTGTGTAAATACAGTACTCTAAGAATCTTTGAAAATTCTAAGAAAATAACGATGAATGACTCTACCCAACTACTTTGAAGTATTTTTTTTTTGACTCAACTACTTTGAAGTATGAATATTGAATTCTACCAAATCAAATAATAAAAAGAATGGCGGAGTTGAATCTTAGTGCCAGCTAACATGATGTCAGCCGGGGCTTCTGTAAATTCTCGTCTTTATACAGCAATCGACGCTTCTTCGAAGCTCCTTGGTACTGGTAGATGATGCTGTAGAGGCACTGTCTAAGGGTGACGAGGTCAAACATCTCTATAAATGTTAAATCTGTTGTCCTGGATTTAACACCAGCAAATCGTTGATACTCTTCAAACACAGAAGACAGACACCAATTCTGCAACTTTCTGAAGCAACCAACAAGGCAACCAGTTCTATGCTGCATAGAGGAAAAGAGCCATTAGAATCAAAACATTTATAAACAAACTAATGAGAAGAAAACTTTGCAAGTCAATCAATACCTTTCCTCGTTTGCAATGGATCAAAACCGGGTGATTTCTCACATCTAAAACCACAAAAAGAAATGAAGGCATTAGATATTTCTAATAAACAAGACAAGAATCAATAATATTAACAAGGATATAAAAAAATATGCAGAACAAAGTTGAATGAGTTATATTTTCAGTACCAATTAAAACTTTCAGAGCCTCCATAATAGAATCCTTGAGATCAGGTAATGAAACTTCCTGCAAATGATACAAACACCCTTTTTAAGGCAGACAAAGAAGACCAAATTTTAGTCCACAATCCACACTCTTCAAAATCCATTAACAATTTTCCTTGTTTAATGCAATCATAATGGTAAAGCCAATTTTTTATAATGCACAGCCAGGTGTTTTAAACAAAACCATGCACTGCATCCATTGAATTGCACCATATTGATGAACAAATCCAAATTTCCATTCCTAAATAGACGACCAATCTTAAAACCAGAACACACAAATTGAGAAACAAAGAAAAGCAAAACATAAACCTTTAAGGTCATTAACATTTCAATATCAAAATTAAGAATTAAGAGAAACCAAAATTCCCAAACAATCACAGCCTCTCACAACTATCAACAGGCAATTCAAAGCAGCAAGTATCAAATATCCTATGATTAAATTAAACACATAGGTGATGATGATATGAATATGAATATGAAAATTACCGATTTGCCCTCAATTCCAAATTGAAAGAGACGAATATTCTGCGACTGAAGGAACTCCAAACTCTCTTCAGGATACGGCTCAGGACACAAGAATCTGCATCAATTTCCAAACTTATACATAACTTAAACCCTAACCATATTAAAAAAAAAACAATAATTAACAACAATATACACACGTGAAGGGAAAAAAAGCCAGAATAATTCTTTTAATTTACAGTTCATAACAAAAATTAAATGCAGAATAATAACAATTAAAGCAAAAAAAAAACTTGAACTTTCAAGAATCTATGAAAAGGGGCACAAAAAAAAAGAGATTCTTGTTTGTTTGGATAGAACAAAATTCTTAAAAAATTTCAACATTGTGAATGAAAATAGAGAGAGAAGAGGAAACTAACATGACGGAGCGAAGGTTGAGGGTTTGAAGGAAAGGGAAATTGGAAGGTTGAGGGAAGCTAGATCGGTAAATGCAATCTTCCACCATAGAGAAATTCGGCGGCGGAATCAAAACGTCGTCGTTTTCGTCTTCGACTTCCACTATTATCCCCATTCAATTTCAATAAACTTTTTTTTTTCTGACAAAATTAAAATCTGAGATGCGAAGCGAATTGAATTGAATGTATATATAGTGGAGAATCTCAGAGTTAAGGAGATTCTGTTTCTTCCTCGATTTCCCACTTCTTCTTCTTATAGGAAAAAAGGGGTTTGGATTGGATTATGACTAGGAAAATGAAATGCGTGTGATACGACGACGTTTTGAATGGATTGTGATGATTCGGTTTGATTGTACGATTCTAAAACGGTGTACAACTAGATTGTTGATGGTGCGCTGCGGAGAAAGCGCAGCGAAAGTCGCTCCCACCGTTTTTTACTTGGAAGAAATTAATTTATCACGAATTCTAGAAGTACTTCTATTTATTTAGGAATTAAATAATTATCCATAAAAAAAGAAATTAAATAATTCTTTCACCATATCAATCAAATTGATTCATAAACCAACATTGTTAATCCGATCGTTGAACTAGTGGAGTATGATATGAATTGTATTTTGAAGGTCCTTCAAATCTCCATTAGTTTATTTGGGGCGAGGTAGCGTATTGGACTGATGAGTCATCCCCTCACCCTAAAATTTCGTATACAAAAATAAAACTAACATCGTTGGCTTAATGGCTTAATCAACTCTGGTTGACGAATTAGTAGGGGTGGGAATAGACTGGGCCGAGCTGAGCTTTGTAGGAGGACAAGGCCTGCAAGTCTGTTTAAAGTCTATTTCACTATTTTTTTTACGAAAGCCTTCAATCTTTAAGTGATGTATGCTTTGTAAATAGAATAATAAGATAATAGGTTAGGGAATTAAGTTATATTTTGTATGACATTCAATTTAAATTCTATTTTATAACAATAACTTTAAATATACCAAAAATTTATGTATGTAAATATGTTTAAATTAACAAAAAATATTAGCAAATTTATAATTTATTGATGTATAAAATTTAATATAATAGCCATAGTAGTGATAAAAGTATCATTTATATTGACTTAAATAAGTCAATTTGGTAGGTTTAAAAGCCATGTTCGACGGCATGTAGTTTGCCTTTTTTTAGCTAAATATGCTTTTGAAAAAACCTTAGCATCGTCTATTTAAAAAAAGTTTGGTCTATCTTGGACATGACGTAGTCTGGATAGGTTGGGTGAAAATTGGAAAAGTTTGTTGCATTCTTGATATTGCATATTGTTCTTCTAGATTGTTCAATCCTAATTTAGTTTGTGGGAATAAATACTCTCATTTTGTTTCATGATTTTGACTTGATTCATTATATCGATAGAAAGGCTTATGTCGGCAAAACTTGTGATTCACAAACTAAGAAGCTTTTTGGTTCATGGGATCACAATTGTTTAGTTTTTAAAACTATAGGGGTTTATGTATCACAAAAAAATAATTAGGGGACTAAAATTGCACCGAGAGAATACTAAAGAGACTCAAAATGCTATTAAACCTAAATTGAAGTATCCATGAACGCAACTGTAGAGACTAATCTATCGAGATACTGTAATCTATTTAAGAGTTTGATCTCTCAAACTAGATATTTTTTCATATACATTTGTCAGAGATCAAACTCGTGACTAGATGATTAAAGAACCCAAATATATACCACATATGAAATTAGGATTCTGGACTTGGTCTTATAAAATAAGAAGCTTGGACCCCTTTGGTCTTCAATCTTTTTCGTTCAAACTCAGAAGATTGGACTTGGATAGTTGGATTGGACTTATCTTAATATTTTCCACCGTAATTTTTGAGTGTCGTGTTCCTTCCTTTCTATTTTTTAACTTACATGAATTTTGTAAGTTCCTTTCACATGCCTTAGACTCCATCCATATCTTTAAACTTCTCATTTGCTTACAATTGGTACAACTAAAATGAAATGGAAAATATCCTAATTAATTAATTTGTATGAAAAAATAGCATATAAAGTGTATTTCTCCTAAAAGCATTTTCAAAACAAAAAAGGAAGAAGATCATGGGCAGCTGATGGTGACCTAATTGCTTATGCGAAAAGTTTAATGGTCAAATCAATTGTTTTGGTCGGTCAAGTTTATTTGGCAAGCAAAAATGTTGATGTCAATAAAATTGTCGTCTTTTACCCAATAAAGTAGCCAATAGAATAAAAAAAAAATGCACAGCCAGACAGATTCTTAAGAATTGAAAAGGATTCCAAAAGAAAGAAATAAAAGATTTTTTAATTGGGAACTATGGAGCATGGACCAAGTATTAGAATTAGTATAATTGGGTGACCTCCTCTTTCTTTTAAATTAATTAAAATGAACACAAAAAATTCCGTTGCCGGGACTTGAACCCGGGTCTCTCGGGTGAGAGCCGAGTATCCTGACCAACTAGACTACAACGGATGGTTGTAGGCATCTGGTTTTATTTATGTTATTACAAATACAGACATTAATCAGATGAATGGCAACACTGAAGGAAACTAATTAAAACCAGAAGGGAATAAATAGGGTGTTGATAAAATCATTCGGCTTTTTTTACCCCTTTCTCCCTTATACCCCCCCTAATTTAGTGAAAGTGACGAAAATACCCTTAATTATAATAAAAAAACAAAAAACATTTCTCACTTTCACATAATCCTGAAATCATGAGTAAGTTTTTTCCTAAACTTTCAGGAAATATCTATTTTTACGTAATTCTGGAAGCATATTTTTGTAAGTTTTCCGGAAACACCTCCAAGGGGGATAATTGCGGAACAGAAATTCAGCGAGTTTTCCGGAAATACCTCACACGACGTATTTCCGGAAGTCAAAAATGACTTTCGGAAATACGTCCTGTTGAGGTATTTCCGGAAAACTGAAATAATTTATCTTCTGCAATTATCCCCCTTAGAGATGTTTCTGGATTTTTTTTTAAAAAAAAATGTTTTTTTTCCTGATTTTTTCAGTGGCGGGCAGTTCAGGACGTTATGAGCGAGGCAAGTCTTTACAGGCAGCAGGCGGAGATGCAGATCAGAATCCTCCTGCTCCTAGCACCCGCACAAGGAGGATACACTCGGCCAGGTTAGCCGGGCACGCTTTTGAGCGTAACAGGCGTGTCCGTGAGCCGGACATCGGTGGGTATGATGAGGCTGCAGACGCTCCGCAACAGCAGTATGATGAGCCTGTTTAGCAGGACCACATTATGGAGGCTGCAGACGCTCAGCAGCATGATGAGGTTGTTGTTGTGCGGAAAAGAGTATGTGCAAGTATACACAGTTGCAACAAGTAATAAAGAGTAAGTAAAGATCGTTCCCACGAGGATTGTTGAGTTGATTTCTATATTTAAGTTAGTAGTTAAGCTAGTGAGAAAAACAAGTAACAATAACAAGTTGTAGAATCATTGATGTCATCAACATAAAAGTACAAAAGCAAATAAGATAAATGATAAGTAGAAATTCAGAATAAGAGTAGTTGGAATGCCTTTCACTATGTAAATTTATAAAAATAGTTTAATGTTCTGTCTGACGCTATAGCATTGAGCGCTGTAGCATATGATGTTGTGCGTTTCAGCCACTCACGCCAGGATTTTGTTACAAGACTCCTATGTCTAGGTTCTAAATAAGTCCACCCCTGTATAATGAAGAACCCACAGCTTAAGCCCTATGAACTATTGCTCCCCTATGTCTAGAGTTAAGCAAAAGTGATTTAAATGTCTTTGAATCACCTTTCGTTCACCTCAATCCTTGAGTTCGAATCATGGACCATGTCTGAATCCACGAATGTACTCATATTTAGATGATCAATTCTAAAATAAGTATTGGAAGAAGTTTCATGCAAGGGTTAAAATACTAACATCAAACATTACATTAAAACTATTAAAATATCATTACATAACTACAAGCATCCAACTACAAGAGAGTCAGCTCATGATGAGCAGCAAACACAAGAAATAAGGCTTAAAGGAGATACCTAAAGCCATAAAACCGAAATCACAAAGAGAAGGAAAATACTCGAAATGATGACAGCCCCTGTGATGCTACAGCATCCCTCACAAAATCGCCTGGTGCTACAGCATCGCTCGCAGCACTGCAGATTTTCTACTATTTATTGTGAAAATGGAGCTTGAACGAAAATGGAGTGTAAGAGAGTTATTTCTGACTCTCCTCTCTTCAGACCAGCAACTCCATGATGAAGAAGAAGAAGGTTGAGGCTTCAATATAAAGAAAATATCCTCCAAAAATGGTTGACAAGCCATCCCACCAACTCTTTTCATCCTCCATTACAAAATAGACAAGTGTCTCATAATGTAAAAAGTGGGTGGCTGCTGCAAGAAAAGTTCTGGACTGCTCTGCAGTGATTTGACACGGTGCAGAAACTGCTTTTTCGTTTTCTCTCTCATCAGCTGCAGATCGCAACGCTATAGCGCATGACACTGCAACATACTGAACAAACATGTTAAAACTAACAAGAGGGCACCAAAAGTGCCAATTTGTCACATAATCAGTTTCTAACCTTCTTTTACACTTCTTAACAAATATTTACATATTTAACAACAATATTACTTAAGAACTTGCATTGATTTAAGTAATAAGAGCATAAATAACTCATATAAATATGAGTTATCAGTTGTTCAGTAGGACAATGCTGAGAAGGAGCTAGATCAGGTTTTGTTGCATCGGCTTCCTATCCACGTGGTGTCGAGGCTTCATATGGGAGAGGTAATTGTTTTAATAATTAATTTAACATTTTTTACTGTCATTTAATATGTTTTAATTTATATAATTTATTTATTTTTAAAAAGAACCGTGAAAAAATTAAGGTTGCAGCTCATGGTCAGAAAATTTTTAAGTTTTGACCCCAAAAGCACCACCCACACTTAGAGAGATGGTTAGAGCAGGCTCGTCTGTTGGAGCTTGATTCTACACCTCTGCACAAAATCAATCACCAGCTGATCTCGGTGTTTGTGGAGAGGTAGCATTTTGAGACCAGTTCATTCCACCTGCCTTTCGGGGAGATGATTGTGATGTTGGACGACGTGTCCACGTTGCTCCATTTGCCGATCATCGGCACATTTTTGCAGCCTGGCCAAGGATTTACTGAGGAGGATGCCATTCACAATGGGATTCAGTTGCTGGGTGTAAACCACGAGTCTTGTTGGGCAGAGTATCAGTTCACTAGAGGGCCAAACTTCAGGTTCAGCTTTTTGGAGGCGGCCTACCGAGCTAACCTTCAACATGGCTTTTTTGATAACGCTGCATGGTGCTATATGTTGCTCTTGTTGGGCTATACCATCTTCATCGACAAGAGTCACACATATGTGTCTGTCAAGTGGCTCAGATTAATTCAGTCTTTTGATCATTGTGGCCAGTGGGCTTGGGGTCCAGCTGCCTTGGTTGTTTTGTACGAGCAGCTGAATGATACTTCTTTCTGGAAGACGCAGGTTGGAGGATACGCTTCTTTGCTACAGGTAATAGTTAATTAATTTTTTTACCAATAATTAATTACTTTTATTTATATAATTACTTATTTATTTTTTACTTAAATTATTCTTTCAGTGTTGAATTTTTGAGTATTTCCCCACCCTCAGGGATCGCAGAGACTTTGGTGCTTCTCCTCGTCCACGTTGCTATAGGTGGGCGAATAAAGTTAAAGAATGACACTGTCGAACTTGAGCATTTTCGGGTTCATCTGGATGAGTTATGCCGGGAGGATATCAAATGAAGGCCTTGGGAGGACCACAGTGAAGTGACTAAGTTACACAAGAAAGGGGGTTTGAATTGTGTACCCTTTTTAAATTTCTAAAACCTGGAACCTTCTCAACAATTTGTTCTCAAGCTTAACTTGGAGATGAGAAGGTTAAGGTTAGTTGTAAAAGCAACAAGCACGTATAAACCCTCAAAAGACGAAGACTAATAATAATTGCAAGATAAATATATACTATGCAAGAGAAATAGTTTTTAAACAAAGATGAGTAGGTTGGAAGATCAAGTATTAGTTCAAAAACTGTCTTGAGAAGGTTGATGAAATCAATCTTCTCTTGGTTTAAAAACAATCTTAAGTGCAAAACAGTTTAAACAATAGTTATCGAAAGCAGTTTAAAGAACACAGAGGAGTTATAGAGGTTCACCCAATTTAGGCTACGTCCTATCCTCACTTCCAAGTGATTATTTCCACTATTCTCCAAATAGCTATTCACCTGTTTTTGCTCAATGGTGTGTGAAAAACGTGTGCAAGCATACACAGTCACAAACAAGTAATAAAGTGAAAGTAAAGTATCGTTCCCACAGGGATTGGATTAATTTACAAGTTTAGAATCAACAGTTCACTAGTGAAAGGTAACCACTAAACAATATATGGTGAGAGTGCAAGAATGTAAATAAACCAGAAAATAAACAAGCAAATAAAAAGGTGTAAGAAATTAGTGGATTGTGATAGTTGAGATGTCTTCACTAAATAATTCACTTTTGAGAGTATTGTGTTTTCTCGTGGTGCAATTGCACTTAGTGCAGTTGCATCAGTGTGTGCTGGTCAGCTACTTTCGTTAGAGTTTCGTTATAAGCTCTATATGATTCTGTTTTTTGCGGTAAAGAGTAAGGTTGTCAGTGCCTCTCTCGCCCCCTTACAGATGATCCAAGTTGCTTAAATAAGTACACTCTTGTATCTTAAGTTCTCTACACTTTGATGTAAGGACTATGTTAACCTTAAGCTAAGAATTAACAAGGAATTAACAAGCTAACTGCATTAAAACAAGTTTAACAAAAAGCTTCATTAAACACTTATCCTTACTTAGTTCTTGATTTCTAGTTATAAGCCAATTAAGTGAATATAACTCTACTTGTTCTAAGTGATCAACCTTAAACAAGATTAAGAATTTAAACACAAGAACTAAAGTGCTTACACCACTTGAAAACACAATAACTTTCCTCAAAAGATCATTGGAAAGTTAGAACATCTCAACTTAAGAAGTTTAGCTCATAATAGGCATTGCAAGGCAAATAGAGATGAAATAAAACATGTTGAAATAAAGGAAATTACAAGAGAAGACAATAGGGTAGAGATTACACCAATTGAAGAACTCTTGCATAAGTTTGCCAAGCAAGTGCAACTGCACTGATTCCTTGCACTACGAATTCTATGAAGAAGTGAAGGGAGAAGTTGTCAATTCCTTCCTTACCTTCTTACAATCTAACTATTATTTAAACTAGAAAAATAAATACTATCTAAAGTGATCTCCAAAGAGAGAGAAGTGAGATGAGAGATGAAGATGAAGAATGGAGATGATTTTCCAAGTGAAGGATGAAGTCCTTTATATAGGCATTGAGATTTCCTTCAAGTGAGGGTTTGCTTGGAGATGAAGTTAACTTAACCATGATTACTTTTCAGAAGTTAAAGATCAGCTTGGCTTTCAACACTCATCCTTAATTTGAGGTCCAACAAATGGTTGCCACATGTCTTGTAAGATAGATTTTTGTGAAGCCTTTTTTATTGTAGGCGCCTCTTTTGCAAGTGGTCATGTGCTCCCATGTGACTTCTGAGCAAGCAGCAATCCAACTAAGCATTATGGCAATGGTAAGAATTGAGGTGCTTCCAATGTGGGGTTGTGAGCTACTTCGGTGCAGTGTGGTGCAGTTGCACCAAGTGCATTTGCATTACCCGGTGCAGTTGCATCAACTGGTGCAGTTGCACTAAACTGCAGCTGCGCTGAACAAACACATCAAACATACCAATATACAATAAAATGCTAAGTTATGGATATCTCTTATCTGAAAACCATAAATGTTGTTATTTTATTCATACTAACATATTTAACACATAATAGATTTGATTTTGGGCAATTATCTAAGTGTAAAAGCACAAATAACTCTATATAAAATAGAGTTATCACTCAACCACACAAAATTTACAACCACCACTTTCTTGTGATGACTACACAAAAGACAACTGCACTCTTGCACAGCTTCACCAAGATGTATTTACCTACTAAGAAACTCTCTCCTAGTTTCCTAAAGGTATCTTGATATAAAGATAGATACACTGTAAAACAATGATACTAACAAGCTAACACACACTCAAGAAAGAGATCCCATATCTGAACTTATAGAAGCTTTGAGTGTGAGATGGAAGGTTGATTGTTTTGAGAAACATGAACTTGTAGTGGTTGCAATAAACTCTCATGCTTTGAAACTTCAGAATGGAACTTTTAAATAGCCATGGAGGTCGAATATAGCCGTTAGAAACTTGAAGAGAGCCATTTGGAGTAACCATTGGTCCATAGGAGTGATGTGATGTAAGGTACAAAAGTTGACAGCTTTTGAACCTTCTCAAGTGTTGCTTTATGCTTTATCTGCACATCTGAACTTTCTTAAGTTGGCTATGTACTCTTCTCTGATCCTACTAAGCAACTATGACTTGATCTTACACTGTTGGCCAGCCTGATCCAGCTTTACACGAAACTTCTCAAGCTTCCTAGTATGAAACAAACACTTTAAATGTATCAAGGGAATAATCATGCATTCTCTCTTTAATGCTTGAAACATTCCAGCTTATTTATTGCTAGGATTCTCCATTTAATGCAATTGAAGAACATTCAAGAGGAGTTAATGTGTTTGTTTTAAATTTGTTACAGTTTCCAGTAACCTTCTCAAGCTTCAATCTTCTTTCACATTAACCTTCTCAATCACTAGAATAACGATGAAACGTCCCGGAAAGCGAGCAAGGGCAAGACTGTAATTAACATCTTCACGCTTCTCACGGGCAGCCCTAAAACCAAACGCAAATGAAACACTCGTTTCACTTTTGACCCTACCCGTTTGGATCGACTTATTTGGACTTATCTACTGGTATAAGAACTTGTGAGACTGTTTAGGAGAGCTTATGGAAACAACTTATGACATGTTCATAAGCTGTTTTCGGCTAATTTCCATAAGCTCCTTATGATGGCCCTTTTGGATAGAGCTTATTTTGAGCTTATGCAAAACAACTTATACAAATAAATAAGCTTTTATGTATTATTCATAAGCTTGTCAAGGTAGATTATAGAAATACAACTTGTTGTGATATAATTTTTGTTAGTGAGAACTTGTGAATTAACATAAAAACTTATTTATCTCTATAAGTTGTTTTTCATAAGCTCAAAAATAAACTAATCTAAACGGGCTATGGCTTATTGAAAAATAGTTTTAACATTATTTTATCTTTTATTATATAAACAGCTTATATATTCCATCCTGTTTGGATTAGTGGTATATGATGGAATGGAATGAGATGGAGTTTCATTGTTTGGGTTTTGAAAAAGGATGGAATACAAAAGGATGGAATGTATTCCATCCTATTCCATCACATTCCCCCAATTTCCTTCCCCCCAATTTGGGAGGTACGAGATGTAATCACTCCTCTTAATTTAATTATTACAATACTCACACAAACTACTCATATTTATCCATTCTATTTTTTCCCCTGCACCTGCTTTTCGTTTTTTTTCCTGACAAAACAAAATCTTCTATCTGTAATTCTGTAGTGTAAAATAAACAAATGACCTCATATATACAATAGTCAAGCAAAGACGTAAAAGCTACAGTAATGTTTTTGTGTGTGTATATATATATACACATATATATATATATTATATTCTTCAATTAAAACAGATTAACGCTTACAGTCATGTTCATGTACTTTTTTAATTCTTCATATATCGATTCAAAGATTGTTTGTGCGCAGTTTTAATTATTCTCCTACATAGTTTCATGAATTCTTAAATAATTTATCTGATTTGTCAAAAAATGTAATTTACTTTTAATTATGAGAAAAATGTAATTTACTTGATAATACTACGATGAACTTCTGATATCATAATGTTTTTGTCAAATAAGAGTAAAAACGGAATAAAATATTATAATTCATTCCATTCCGTTTATTGTCTAAATAATGGAGTGGAAATTTTGTTCCACTCCATTATGAAATTCCCAAATAATGGAATGAAAATTTTATTCCGTTCTCTTCCGTTCCATCCTGTTCGGCTCCGTTGACTTTAAGTTATGGCAAAGATACCCTAATTGGCCGCGGTTTACTTGATATATCAAATATCTAATCAGGTATCTGTTCTTTTTTCTCCGGATTTTACTTTTTGTTATTTATGTTCGATCATACAACAGTCCAACTGATAAGAGTACACCACACACACACACACACACCACACGATCTCATCTCAGCCTCACCGATCAAATGGCCACCGTAATCGACGGCAAGGCCGTGGCACAAACAATACGATCTGAAATCGCCGACGAGGTGCGTCTCCTCTCCCAGAAATACGGCAAGGTAAGTCCACTCCTCCTTCCCTTATTTCGCGAATAGTATCGATTTTCCAATAAGTAACAACTAATCTCGCGCGCGCGAGAGAGAGAGAGAGATAGAGATTCTAAGATCAGTAGCATGTATTGCGTTACAGGTTCCGGGACTTGCAGTTGTGATAGTAGGTAATAGACAGGACTCAGAAAGCTACGTGCGAACGAAGAGAAAAGCGTGCGCTGAATTGGGAATCAAGTCTTTTGATGTCGACCTTCCAGAGCAAGTTTCCGAAGCTGAAGTAATTAAGCAGGTTCACGAGTTGAATGTTGACCCTCATGTTCATGGTTGGTCAGTTATATATAGTTATTCCCCTATGAATTAAATTTAGGAAGATGCTCAATCATATTTATGGATTGGATTGTCATGAACCTGAAATTTACATTCTGATTGTTTGCACTGAGACCTGATATAGAGATTGCCGAAAATAGCGGTTTGCTTAAGTTCTGTTGTGCTATAGCACCACTATAGTCGCTATCTATTTGATAATACTGATGGACATAGTATTGATTGCAGAAAATAGCAGTTTGTTCAAATTCCGCTATGCTATAGCCGTTATTTGGCAACACTGGATATCGATTTATTCTTTTTATATTTCTTTTGAATCTGGTTTGAGAATGCCTCAATAGCTTGCTACTTTCTACATGAAACTTTGCATATTGTTTTGGGCTTTGTTATTTAAAGGCTTGGTTTGTTATATCTGGCTGTAGGTATATTGGTTCAACTTCCATTGCCTGATCATATAAATGAAGAGAAGGTTCTGACTGAAATCAGCCTTGAGAAGGATGTAGATGGCTTCCATCCTTTGAACATTGGCAAGCTTGCCATGAAAGGCAGAGATCCCCTATTCATTCCTTGCACTCCCAAGGCAAATGCTCTTCCATCTCAAATTGTTTGAAATAGTAAACTCAATTATGTCAATGGTTTGATAAATTCCGCTCACCTTTGATAAAAGGCTGTTACAAATGATTTTAGATAAAAATGATTTTAGAGTTTGGACCGGTTAAATTAGAAGAAGATAAAAAAAGTAACAAATCTATCACAGAAGATAAAAAAGCAACAAATCTATCAAAATAATGTGTCATTCTTTTAGACAACCTAACCCGTCGTTGATGTATAGTTTACTTTAATATGTTAGATGATTTTCTATTGACAGAAATTTGGTGTGAAATTAATTTGTGTTGGCAATTTTTAGTTTTGTTATTGTTTTGCCTAAAGCATGATTTTTAATTTTGAGATAGCTTCAGCTGAGACATTGGTGTCTGATGTAACGTTATTTATTTAAGAAATATTTGAACTCTGGCAAATGATTTTGAAAATAAAAGCTTTGCAGAAAGAAATAGTAAGATACAATCATTTAGATCGATTGCGATGGAGATATTCTTCATTGTCCTTAAAATTGGAAGGATTATTTTACTTGTTGCTAGACCGACCCTCTGCAGTCCATCTAAAAACCTGTGGGGAAGGTTGTTCCAATTTATCATGCTTTCCTCTAGTTTTGATCTAAACAGCTCTTGTTGATGAAGAATGTACAATTACAAGTTAGCTTTCAAACTACTTTTTTAAAATCATAGAAGCTTATTTGCATTTGTTACCTGTATGCAGGCATGTATTGAACTATTAACACGAAGTGGTGTTAGTATAAAGGGAAAAAGGGCAGTTGTGGTTGGTAGAAGCAACATAGTTGGGTTACCAGCTTCATTGCTGCTTTTGAAAGCAGATGCTACAGTTACCATTGTCCATTCACGCACAAGTCAACAAGAAACAGAAAGTATCATACGTGAAGCAGATATTGTTATTGCAGCAGCAGGGAAGGCAAAGATGGTAACTAGCAAAACATATTTTACTTTATTCTGCATTTATGTGCAGTTTTTGTCGTGAAATTTTCGCATTTGGAATTTGGATGGTTCTCAGTCTAATATGCTTTGAATAACATTGAGATTTCAAATGGTACACCGATGCTGTTTAATAACATTTTTAAACTTAAAAGTTGATTTTCCTTTAAGAACATTGGTATAAACAATATCTGTCTGCACATAAATATCAGATTTTCTTTGTGTATTCTATTGTTCAGTGGCTCGTACTCCATCAATTATAGCTACTGTTGATCTTCTTTCTGACGAAGAGTTTATTTGATGATGCATAGTAATGTTTCCTACTTTTTTAGATCAAAGGAAGCTGGATAAAACCGGGAGCTGCAGTCATAGATGTTGGAACAAATTCTGTTGATGATCCAACTAGGAAGTCAGGTTATAGGCTTGTTGGAGATGTAGATTTTGAGGAGGCATCTAAAGTTGCTGGTTGGATTACTCCTGTTCCTGGTGGTGTGGGTCCAATGACAGTCACAATGTTGCTGAAGAATACTGTGGAGGGAGCCAAGCGCTCCATTGAGCAGAATAACTGATATTTAATTTCAGTGAAATAAAATGGTGTTTACATTTCTGAATCAGTTCTATCCACATATAAGTTTGTTAGAATGTATTTTATTATGTAAGTGAGGAAGTGTGGAAGTATCCTCGATGCCCTTGATCTTTTCCCCTCCTATGTCCATTATCCACTGCATATTTTTAGACTGTCATTTGAATAATTGAATCTCCTTCTCAAGATAGTAGGTTTCAAGAAACATCCATTATTCTTAGCATATAAAGTCTCCGAATTAACATATTTTGTTAACTCAGTGAAAAAGAAGACAAATTTTGTTAACAATTGAGCTTATTAATGTTCAGACTTAGGTTGGACTTGGATAGTTGGATTGGACCTATCTTAATATCTTCCACCGTAATTTTTTGAGTGATGTGTTCCTTCCTTTCTAATTGTTAACTTAACATGAATTTTGTTAGTCTCTTTCATATGCTAATATGCTCTAATAATTAGACTCCTTATCTTTAAACTTTTCATTTGCTTACAATTGGTACACCTAAAATGAAATGGAAAATATTCTAATTAATTTGTATCAAAAATAGCATATAAATATTTATCCTAAAAGCATTTTCAAAACAAAAGGAAGATCATGGGCAGTTGATTGTGACCTAATTGCTTATGCGTAAAGTTTTATGGTCAAATGAATTATTTTGGTCGGTCAAGTTTATTTGGCAAGAAAAATGTTGATGTCAATAAAATTGTCGTCTTTTACCCAATAAAGTAGCCAATAGAATAAAAAAGTATGCACAGCCAGACAGATTCACAAGAATTGAAAAGGATTCCAAAAGAAAGAAATAAAAGGTTTTTTAATTGGGAACTATGGAGTATGGACCAAGTATTAGAATTAGTATTATATTGACCTAAAAAAATCAAAGGAGAAAAATAAAAATCGAGAGAATCATATTGACCTAATATCGTCATCCGTTTTGGGTGAGCTCCTCTTTTTCTTAGCTCCGTGGTAACTAATTTTCATTTAAATTAATTAGAATGAACAAAAAAGTTCCGTTGCAACTAGACTACAACGGATTGTGGTTTACAATTGTTTTTATTTATGTCCTATATTAAATATATTAATATGAACACTATTTAGAAGAATGACAACACAAGAGGAAACTAAGTTTTCGGTAGAAATAAACTTTAAGTAAATTTCAAACCAGAAGGAATTAAATAGGGTGTTCATAAATTCATTCAATCCAATATATAAATGAGAAAATCCAAATGGAAAAACTAATATCCCATGGATCGAAAAAAACAAAGATAATACTTTTAATTTTGACTTAAGAATATTTACTTTATCTTATTAGCAATAATATTTGCAACACAATCTAGGATAGAATTTAAAACTTAGATACAAGGAGGATTAACGACATGTCCTTTGCTAATGCCTCTAGTATCGTTTTTTTGGATCCAAGAGTCACTGCATGTTCTAGTATTTGCTTATCTCTAATCTCTAATGATCCATCTACAACTTTCTCTTATTAATGTTCTTTTTTTTGTAGACTTATTAATGTTCGAGAGCTCTATATGCTCTTCCAAACATAACTTGGTCTAAGGCCCAACTTGGCTGGAAGGGGTAAATCTAATATGAACCTCTTATTAACAAAAAAAGAAGAAGAAAGAAAATGTATAAGTTTACACGAGAACACCCTTAATTTTCCAACCAACAAGTCATAAACTCGAGTTCTCCTTGTACTAAAAATAAAAATAGAAACTTGATTTCTTAAACAAAAAAGTCACATACATTGTGTAAATCGGTATCATTTGCGCGCAATCGCAGAGTCTAATCTCTCGAGTCGGGTAGGACTGCTGCATTCTCAAGACTGGATTCGAACCTAAGACCTTGGTTAAGCTACTCAAACCATCTCATCTAAGCGCTCTCGAGTAAAAAATCACTTTGCTTGGCAAACGAATTGATTATTCGGGGCGTTCTGTTATTGTCGTAGGTCCTTCACTTTCATAACATCAATGTGGAATGCCCCGCGAAATAGCAATAGAGCTATTTCAGACATTTCTAATTTGTGGTTTAATTCGAAAACCTTTTGCTTTAAACATAGGCGATGCTAAGAGTAAAATCCGGGAAAAATACTTGAGTAGTAATAAATCCATTACGGTTTATGGTCCTACTCATACACCCCCCAAAGGTGATTTTTTTTCTTCAAGAACATAGTTTTTCGGACTTAAAAAGTGAACAAATTATGTTGTCCAAACAAGGGGGGGTGCACAACTAAAAGTCAGAGGTGTATTCATCACTCAAAAAACCCGTTAAGTTTTAGTGGGTGTGTGTTTGGATCAAATGGGTCTAAAAACCCATAAAGATATTAAAATATAAAATATCAACAGAATAATATATAAGGTTAGATTTTGTTGGATAAGGGATAAGGTTATGATATGCATTTCAGCCAATAAGATTAGAGAACCTTCAATAGCCACAAGTTTGAATTTGCATTGAACCATGGAAGAAGTACTTAGTCACTCTGGTCCCTCATATCAGCCACTGTGTCTGTGTGTTACAACTCTCACTGTGCTTCCTCTTGTGGAATTCACAGAACAAAAGCCATGGCAGCTGCTTCTCCAATGGCAAGCCACCTCAAGTCTAGCTTCACTAGGCCTCTTGTCACACCTAAGGGTCTCTGTGGCTCTTCTCCACTTCATCTATTTCCTTCTAGAAGACCATTGAACTTCACTGTTAAGGCCATTCAATCTGAAAAGGTACCCTACTTCTTCTTCCAAATATGCTGTCATGCATATATATAACTATAACTAGTGAATTTTTACTAGCATCATTATTTGTTTCTATGATAGAATAGGACATAGAACACAAAACCCTTATACCATTATGGTAGGAACATTTAGAAACCATAGTATTTGATACTAGAGTTTAATCGTTATGTATGGTGGGTGTAAGATCTCTTTACACTGTCAATCGATTAGGAATCATAGTACTATGTGTGACTTTCAAGATGACTAAGATATAAGTCAAATATTTTCGTGACGTGTCAAGTTGCAATTGATTGATTGATTGATCGTGTAAACAATTTTTACATTGATGGCACTAACAATTGGTGTTTTTGTTGTTGAAATGGCAAAATGCAATGGCAGCCAACATTTCAAGTGATTCAACCAATCAATGGTGATCCATTCATTGGAAGTCTAGAAACACCAGTAACATCAAGCCCTCTAGTTGCATGGTACCTATCAAACCTACCAGCATACAGAACAGCAGTGAACCCACTACTAAGAGGAATTGAAGTGGGCTTAGCCCACGGTTTCCTTCTAGTAGGCCCATTTGTAAAAGCTGGGCCACTTAGAAACACACCATATGCAGGAAGTGCAGGGTCTCTAGCAGCTGCTGGACTTGTAGTAATCCTTAGCATTTGTCTCACAATGTATGGAGTTGCATCATTCAATGAAGGTGATCCATCAACTGCACCATCGTTGACTTTGACTGGTCGTAAGAAAGAGCCTGATCAGTTACAAACTGCTAATGGTTGGGCTAAGTTCACTGGTGGATTCTTCTTTGGTGGTATTTCTGGTGTCACTTGGGCTTACTTTCTCCTTTATGTTTTAGATCTTCCTTACTTTGTTAAGTAAATTACTTCAACTTTGTTTCTTTGTTATTGCTATGTTTGCAATTGAATTGAGTTTATGGATATGTATATGTAACATATGATGTATTTTATCACTCTCACTTTGTTACAATGCTCAATTCTCTCTTCTATTTTAATATAATTACTAGTATTGAAACATGAGTGATCAGGGGCGGACCTGTGTTGTAGTGAGGGGGTTTCACTTGAACCGCTTGAAAAAAAATCTATTTATCCCCTTACATAATTTTTTTTGAATGCTCTGAAATTTTAAAATTGTACTAATACTCCTAAATTTGCACCAAATTACACGTAATATACAATTTTGAACTCTCTGATCCCGGTGCTATGATGAAACTATTCTCTTTTCAATTTACTATGCTACTGTCATACTCATATTGGTTTTGACTATGCAGTTACATAGAAACTAATCATGACTAACATTATATCACAAATGCAACTCACAATATATAATATATACTTATATGTTTGTGTATATATATTCCCAACAATCAAATCACACTTGCATTGCATGAAACTAATTTCTCATATATATATATATATATAATGTATAGAATACAAACTTCAATTAAGGACAGTAGAAGGCATCACAGGAGATGATGTTTGATTTTTTGCATCATATTGGTGTAAAGATTGAGAAGTTAGAGAGAGAAATTCAGGAGGTATGAGAGCATCCCATCCCCTCCTGGGATTATCAGCACAGGTTGTAACACCATCCCAACCAATGTGTGTCACATGTTGCACGTCTGTTGGGCACCCTATTTCCATCTCCATTTCTAGTTCTTCTAATTCCTCTTCTTTCTCCACTACACACATATATAACAACAATAAAAAAAATAATTTAAATCCTAAGATATATAAATCTAGGATTCCTCTTCTTTCTAGTGCTAGTACTAGTAGGAATTTCTATAACTCTTCATGTGGTATTTCTTACGCCTCTCACCAGAGGATTTGAACCTCAAGTGGTGAGACACAATGATGCTTCCACAAAGTACCAAATCAAGGATTCGAATCCTTGTGCGAGGCGAAAGAAATACCACACGAGGAGTGGTACATAATCCTATAAGCACATACCGGTAGGATGAGAAACACAGTGGTCGGTCAGTTAAAAAAAACAGCGAAACGGCGGCCAACCATATTTAGTATATGATCATTCCTTGAACAAAATTGTCTCACATAGGAGACGCCTGGGCTAAAAAGGAACCGTACAAATATTTAAAACATCATATTCACACATACTCACCAAACAATTGAGAAAAGTTCTTGATACCCTTGAAGAGCCTGTTGAAGCTAGGCTTTGGAACAACATCAAGGAGCCTCAAAGAATTCTTCATGGTTTCACCAGACACAATCTCTGAATCCTCAGCATCTTTAGATCCTTCTAAACCCATCATTATAAAAAAAAATATAGATAGCAGTTTAGATATCATGATTTAGCATATTATCATAATTTATAGCATACATATAAAAACACAACAAGAAAGTAGTGGAAAGAATGATGTAATAAGAATAGTTTGTAAATATATATCATTGTTGATATCATATTGAGAGAGAGAGAGACTTATTGCAGAAGGTGGTGAATTGGTGTCTGGTTTAGATCTTTTTGGATGTGGAAGACCAACAGCAACACTGGCCTCAGAGATACAACCAGCAGAGAAAGGAAGAATAACAAGTCTTTCCATTCTCTGTCTCATTTCTTTTCTTTCTAATTGGAATTGGAGCAGCTAGCTTGATACACCAAAAAAATATGCAACCCTTCAATTGAGAATTGACAACCACAATATATAGCTACCCAAATTGTTGTTGTTAGTTGTTACAATATAATAATAATAGTGATACACACATGTGGGTGTTCAATTTATTGTGAAGCATGCTATGATTACGTATACAGAGTCAAGCTACATATTAAAAATTCGTTTGGTAAGTGAAAGGGACATACACAAACCTACGCAATAGTGAAATACACTTGATTTTGGACTTGTTTAATTAACGTTAATAGAAATGTTACCGGAACATTCTTTTACATACATTTTATATAAGAGTTTAATTTATATACAGTGTATAGACTTTTACAACTACAACCAATCACACTTCATCGAATGGTCGGTTACCAATTGACTAATTTGTTTTTAATGATGTGTCAACCTGTAATTGAAAGATAGTTTAAAACACTTATACATTTTGTATATAAATTAAATCATTCATATAATTTGTTCATCTTTTCAAAAAAGATTACACATTTTTCTAAGTCATCAAAGTTTAAGCTAGTTTCTAAGAGCATAGTTTGGTACCACGCTCCATTTCCCCCTTTCATCTCCATCTGCATCTCCGACCGTTTGTACCAAGGACAATAAGAATACAAAGTTTTAAATATCTACCATTCAATTTTCTTTCTCCATTTTTTAATATTTCTTCTCCACTCTTTGTCTTATTCAATGCGTGATTGAGATTTCACTATAAAGCCATCGGAGTGAATCTTTCTATTCATCTTCAAACTAGTGCATGTGTTACTAATATAAAAAAAAGTGTGTTACTCAAAGATAATATTGTAATGCAACATTGTATAACAATGTCAAATCATTTACTTTTAACAAACATTACCTAGAAAAAAGTTGGTTGAGTAAGTGAGTGACTAAAGCAAAACCAAAACCTATGCACTTAGAGAATAGAATAGATCACAATCATATTTTTCTCCTTCAAGTGCAATCCGTATCTACTTTAGACTCAATTCCTTCACTTACCTCTCTTCTACAATAAGTCATCAATTCTTTTATCTCTTCATTGATTTGTTAGTTGGTTTATAATATACATTTTTATTGTAAAATAAAAGAAAGACCATATTTATCCACTATTCCTTTTAGTTTACTTGTTTTAGACTCGAACTAGGAGTAGTACATCCCAAGCAAAACTTCCAAATGAATCTTCTTCACTTTCAGAAAAATATATGGAGACCAAATCTGATATTTCTTCAATATAAAGAAGCATAACATCATTGATTGTAAGAATAGAAAATGGGTTTGTTGAAGCAGGTTGCGTTGTCTGCCTTCCAGCTCATTACTTGTTAAATCTTATTTTGGTTTGATTAACGGAAGCTTAGCAACATTATAATATTGCTCAAATAAATTCTTACTCTATTATTATTATTATTATTATTATTATTATTATTATTATTATTATTATTATTTTAACAAAACACTAACAAATCCACATTTAGGATACTAAATAAAATTTGAGAAAGGTCAAACTGTTCCTCAATGTCAGTTCAGCAATAAAAGTATTGGTAATCTTGTCTCTATCTTAATCAACAATACTCCATTGTTTGTTCATCTAATCCATGATTGTTGCATTAGTGCAAAGATGTCAAGAATTAAAGAGCATCCCAAGTTGAAGAATCAAATTTGTGTTCTTAACTTTCTTTTATGGATCCACCGTCATCGATGTCAAGTGTGATTTAAGGACCCCATCAATTATTCTCTTTCTAATTTTTTCTTGACATTGGTGCGCAGTGTTCATCGGCTTTGCCGCTGATTAATCTATGCCGGCGAACTTGACTGGCCACGTGTATACCCGGCTTTGCCGATACACGTGGTTCTCCCCTCTTAACAGAGTTTTTGCAGCACCCAAGTTTCGAACTAGATACCTTGGGGTATCCGTTTCTAATGGAAGAAAACTCAACTTAGGTTTTTAAATGAGTCCCACAATTGACCCCTCATATTTATTTACTTTTACCATAACTTAAAAGTTATTTATCCCTAAGAGTAGTTCATACTAAAGAACACTCAAACTCCTTTACCCAATAGCGCTTGGATGAGATGTTTCATGTCTCTTCCAACTTAACCAAGACCCTTGATTGAAATACAGCCTTGAGAATGCAGCAACGTTAAAACTCTTGAGAGAGAGTCTTGTCGCCCTTAATCTCTACAATTACACGTAGAGGATACCTGATTTACACACAAAAAAATCCATACCGAAGAACAACTATATATGGTGACAACCGTGTTAATCCACTCCAGTGGTATAGAAATTACAAGAACAATTTTGGTGAGTTCTTAGATCCCAAAATACCCTTTGTTGGAGATGGGCTTATGATGTGACCCTAATCCCTATAATTTTAATTCAACTTGTGAGATTAGTACTAGAAGTATCGAGTAATTCTGGTTGTTTTTTTTGGTTGAGACCTAGGGTATCCACCGCCGAACACAGTGACTAATCCCCTCGCTGGATAATAACTCTGGTTGTACTGGTTTAGAAACAAAAACCTTTATTTAAAAAATAAAATAAAATTGCATCTATAAACAATACAACTGTCAGGTAGTAAGTGACACTTTTCCTAATTTTTCTTTGAAGTACAGCACCACCGGTACCTAGGTACTATGTAAAAAATTTCCTTCAACTTGTGAGATTAGTAGTAGAAGTATGGAGTAATTCTTAGCACCACTTTTTAAGTGATCTAGATAGTACGTTTGCAACAAATCCAGCGGTTAAAATTATTTGCATACTTGCTGAGCACTTAACAAGTGTCGTACCATAAATGCCACACAATGGTAGAGTTTAATTGTCAATTGTACGGTTTTTTGCACTACCAACCAATCACTAATTACAATATAAATGACTTTTAATTTAGTTGGAAGTAGATTCAACCATATTTAATGATATTGCAGATTACGATCGGTTGATAGTGTAAAAAATCTTTACACTTACAATGTATTCAAAACATAAAGAATGTATGTTGTTTCTCTGTCTAAAATTATCAATTATAATGTCATGCTTACTGCTCCCTCCGTTCCTATATACTTGTCGCTTTTTGGCTTTTTACACATACCAATGAGACAAATAAATTTTGTTACTTTGAATACAATTAATTCTCTTTTACCTATAATATCCTTAGTGATTTATTATCTTATTTCATCTATTTGTCTCTCTGCAATAAATATTTGAGGGCATTATGGACAAAACAATAATAAATGTTACATTGGACTTTGAAAATGACATGTAAATAGAAACAAATTTTTCTCCAAAAGCGACGAGTAATAAGTAACGGAGGGAGTACTACATTTTGCATTGCTAAAAAAAACTACTACATTTTGCATTATCATTATAATGTCATGCTTACTACCTTTCAATTTAATCATACCCTGAATTTAACAATATTTCTGCCAATTGCCTGACCTTATCATTACTTGGAACAAGAGTCTTTAAGATTTTCTATTGTTGTAAACTAGATCATGAATATTACTAATACAGGAGATGAGAAGTTGTTTAGCCACTAAGCACTATAAGAATACAAGAAATAATTGAAGTGCTACATTCCTCAACAAAAAAAATTGAAGTGCTACAAAAATTTTGTGCCAGAGCTTCCTTAATGTACATGCCTTAAGCATCAAGATTCAAGACAATTAGGTGAGTCCTGTGTCAGAATCTACAAACGTAAGACAGTAAAGGCAAATCTAAAAGTTTGAACTTTCAATCAAGTAAGCACAGGCAACAGAAAAAGCTTTTAGCTGAATTCTATAAACAACTTGTGATAAAAAAACTATTTTTTGTTGACCCCAAAAAACTTCTGATTTATTTCCTGTAACCTAAATTTGATTACTGAGCTGCACAGAGGTGGAAAATACTGGAGCATTATGTTCATTTGAAGTACAAGCATCAATTATCAATTATGTCATTTGAACATCAAACTAGGACATCAAAAATCAACATCTACTTTGCTGGTAATGCAGTTCACACACATCTGGTTAATTAAGTGTTGAGCTTGATAACAGATATACTAAGGTGTCACAACTAATTAATAATCAACTAAATGTCATTAACCATGATTTATATAGGTGTTCAAATAAACAGCAAAATTGTTGATGATCTTTGTGTTCTAATTTGATGCTCAAATAACTTTTCTTATTCAGATACCATTGCTTTAATTATTTCTTCAACTTAGGGTGTTGAACTGACTCGAGAGGAAGTCAGTGATGAACATGGAAACTAGAAAGTTACGCAGGAGGAAGACTAAACAAAACTGGTTTTGTGAGGGCTTTCAATGTTTTTCTACAACTATCACCAATCTGTTAGATCATTTTTTGGTTACAAAGGAGGAAACCGACGTGTTTGTTATATCATGATATCTCTAAGGTACATAAGGGTAAAAGTTTGAAAATTAATAGCAGCCGCCAATCTGTTAATGAATGTGATAGAAACTGGTTCTAATAATAGAGAAATTAGAACAACTTTCTCATATATTCACACAAAAAACAGAATTACAATTTACACAAATTCTGTCACGTAACAGAAATCTCACAAGAAACCAAGCCAGGGGAAATTTGAGAGTCCCTGGGCTCTCCCTCACCACCATTCACTCTCCTATAAACCAAGATAATTTTCTCAGTACAATCTTCCCTAACCAAACCCAACTCTAGGAAACTTTCTTCCATTAAGGGAATAAGCTTATCTACACCTCCAAGAAATAAGGACTCAAATGTGGCTTGTATTGTTAGATTCCCAGTTTGACTTGATTTTACCTTCTCCAAGTTGATCCCAATGAAGAGGTCATCATCAAGTTTATTTGCCACAAGCTACCACTTGTGAATAAGCTTGGCTGCATTTTGTTCCAAAGTTCTGGAAACTCCGAAAAAGCGTCACAGTTGATGGAACTGGAACTAGTTTTATCTTCCAAGCTGTGATGACTCCAAAGCTTGCTCCCCCACCTCCTCTAATGGCCCAAAACAGATCCTCTCCCATTGATTCTCTATCAAGAAGCCTACCCTAGACATCAATTACGTTAGCATCAATTATATTATCAGCTGAAAGACCATGTTTACGCGACATGAATCCATAACCACCGCCACTGAAGTGTCCACCAAGACCCATAGTGGGGCAACTACCTGTAGGGAATCCTAGAGTTTTGCTTTTTTTGCTAATCTCATAGGTAAGTTCACCAACAGTAGCCCCAACCTGAACCCACGGAATGCTATTCGCTACGTCCACTTGAATTGCTCGAAAGTTTATTAGATCGAGGACAATAAATGGAATTTCAGATCTAGCAGCATAAGATAAACCCTCAATGTCATGGCCACCACTTCGAGTTCGAACTGCATGTCATGGCGTTGGGCACAGAAAATGGTGGCTTGAATGTGGGATACTTCAAGAGGTGTCACAATGACCTGGGATTTTATAGTTGTGTTGGTTGTGAATCTAAGGTTTTGAGCGGAAAAATAAAGTATAGATAGATAAGAGGAGTTGGTTTGGGTGTAGGTAACATTAGAGATTGAAGTGGAGTTATCATGGCAATAGTATTGAAGACATTGAACAAAGTTTTCAACGGCTGCACCAGATGTAAGAGAAAGTATGAAAGCAATTGCAAAAACAACAAAATATGAGCTAAGAGGCTTCATTTTGTTAATGTTGTGCATATGTGTGGTTGCAAATTGAGAAATGATAGTCTCTAATTTATAAGCGGGTTTAATAATAATTCAGAATGTCAATGACTCTTATTCTAAGCTTGAAAACAATTCATACAAGCTAGAGAACAGAATATATTTTTTATTAACTAACTATCCACAAATTTAATATAAGAGAGACTTCAATATAATAACATTACCATGATACCTTTATTTGCTTGAAGATAATTCAAATAAGTAAGCTAGAGAACAGATATATTTTTCATCAATTAGTCATTCCACAAGTTTAATATAAGAGAGACTTCAATATAGTAACATTACCATGACACCCTCGTGCACGGAACTGTACAATATTTTTATTTTGACGAAGACCTGATCAAGATTTTGTTTGAATGAAGATCTTTGCTATGATTGAATAAGAAATTTTATAAAATAATAGTTGAATCACAATTTAGCTCATCAACACTAGGCTAAATTAGGAAATCCAACTTCAAGGCCCTTGTAAAACAGGTCAATTCAGCCTAATCCTGATTTTCCCAGCCTGGCTGAGCAAGACCAATTTGAGTGTCAAGTACAAAAAATCATTTTTAGTCACAACAGAAATGCTGTATTTACAAGCATACCAGATCCATTTTTTGAGCAGAACTTAGCTGATTGACTGTCGGAATAGAACTTTCATCTGATCTGGTGCTCTACTTCATCAACACTTTGTATTGGCATACCGACGGTAATGCAACATAGATGATATCCAGATTGAAATGATTGTTTCAGGCTAACATCTGATAACAAAATCAATATATGAATTGGTATTTTATATTATAATATTAATTTAAAAAGTAAAAAAATATGAACCATGGATTTAAAGTAACCTGGAACCGATAACTTAGATGAAGATTCCCTGCTATTTTTTTAGCTGTTCGATGGACAATAAGTTGAGATTTGCATGCCACACTATGAAGTTATGATGAGTGGTTTCAGAACATCAACACAATGTTGTAAACTTGTTAGAAGTTACTCATACATTGCCTTTTGTCACCAATAGTCTCTACAAGAGCAACTACCATGCTTAAATTGATGGAATCTATGAGTATCTCTCACAATTATTTCGCGTTCTAGAAGCTGAGAAGCATATTTGATGAAGTTATGGCAATCGGTACAAATGCGAAGGTTCTTCATAATTCGAATTGGTGTCCTCTGGGCAGTGTTAATGATACCGAAAACAAGTGCAAGTTTTTCACTGTGGTGACTAATGAGTACTTCCCCTTGTTCTTCTTCTACATCCTGCAGGACTTGTTTTACATCAAGGGAATATCCAATTTCCTTCAATCTTCCAATTAAAGTGTCCAGATATGAATATATCTCTTTATCTTGTGAGTGAGACCTATCTCCCATGATAAAAGAGTGGATTTGATCCTTTAGCTGAATCCAAGACTGACCAGGCTGCTTCTTAACACCTCTTTGGTCCATTAAACTCCTTACCTTGGCAGCCTCATCCCATCTTTGATTAGAAGAACACATATTTGACAGCAAAATATAGGCTCCTGGATCAGATGGTGCACTTTGAAGTAACATTTCAGAAACCCATTTTCCCATCTTAATATTTTTATGAAGTCGACAAGAAGATAAAAACGATGTCCATACAGAAGTCAAGTGCGCGATACCATTTTCAAAGATAAAGTTCTTTGCTTCAGTCAAGTGACCTGCTCTACCATAAAGATTGACCATAGAAGTGTAATGTTCGACTTCAGGGTTAATGCAATAAGTATCTTTCATCATCTTAAAATATCTACACCCTTCTTCAAGCAACCCTACATGGCTGCATGCATTTAATATTCCTACAAAGGTAACCACATTTGGAATGATACCCTGATTCAACATTCCTTCAAAAAGACTAATTGCCTGCCTTCCTTGACCGTGTAGAGCACAGCCAGATATCATGGAAGTCCACAAGACAACATTTGGTTCATTGATTTGTCTGAAAATCATCCAAGCTTCATTCAAGCTACCAGATTTAGAATACATATCAATTAAGGAAGAACCAACATAAGCATCTACTCTATGCCCAATTTTCTGAATGTAGGCGTGCATCTGCTTACCAAACTCCAAAATTCCAGCATTAGCACAAGCAGAAATGATGGTTATAACAGTTCGAATATCCACTACAACCAGTTCACGAACCATTGATTTGAAAATTTTCATACCATCTTCATACTTACCATTCCAAACATATCCAGAAACCATTGAACTCCATGAAACTATTCCCGCCTTTGGTTCCTTAAAAGTAACTCCAGATTTCCTTGTTCTCAGAAAAGCCAGAGGTACATCTTTAAGAATTATAGAAGCCTTATCCATTCTTCCACACTTGCCATACATTTCGACAAGTGAACTCCTTATAAAGCCATCACAATTGAGGCCATATTTTAAGACCCTTCCATGAAGTTGTCTCCCAACCTCCACAAGTGATAAAGAGGAAGCCAAAATAAGAGCAATGGAGAAAGTGACTGCAGAAAACTCAGTCCCATATTCCACCATACAATAAAGTTGTTCTAAAGCATATCTTTCATAACCACATTGCATCAACCCATCTATGATAGTATTCCAACTCACAACATCTTTGTAAGGAAAATTCCTGAACATATCAAGAGACTTCTCCAGATCTCCTTCACGCAGATACGCACCAATCATTATATTCCACGTCACCACATCTCCCTCTCTCATCAACTCAAACAACCTTTCAGCATACTCAAAAGCCTTGCATTTCAAGTAAAGATCAAGAATAGAGTTCTCTAGCACAACATCTCCATCAACCCCATTCCTAAGAATCCACGCATGGATTCCCTTACCCAATTGAAGATTGTTTTCAGCTGAACAACACTTGACAACACTAGACAACGTATACTGATTTGGACAAGCACCCTTTGCTTGCATTTCTCTAAAAAGGCTAGAGACAAGGTCTGAAGAGCCAGCTCTAGCAAAACCCGATATAAGGATAGTCCAAGTCTTAGTGTTTTTTTGGAGAATTTCATCAAACAGCTTATGGGCATGGTTCATGTTGCTGGATTTAACATAAAGAGTTAAAAGATAGTTAACCAAGTCCAAATTTTGAAGAGAACCATTCTTGAAGAAGTGAGCGTGAAGAGCATCCGGTGGTGGTGGTGGTGGTGGTGGTGGTGGTGGTGGTGAGCCATAGGATATGGTAGTGTGAAGAAAGGAACACGGGCGGCGCCAACGAGAGTGAAATGGAGTTGTAAGAATGTGAAAATTGGTTGATGAAAGATGTTTGATGTATTTCCTAGAAGACCCAAGGCAACGGTAACCCATAAAAATGAGCGTTGCCACCAACCTTGGATTTGGAAACCACCACAGAACAATAGCCTTATAAAGTAGTATATTGGACTATTAGAAAGGAACTGTGGAAGAATAAATGATAGTTACCCTTATAAGTTATATAATGCTAAACTAATAACCTGTTCGCCTTTTTTTTCTCTGTTTCATGATATTGATTAAGAAACAATCAAACTAATGCTTGTTTCATTTGAATGTTCAATTTGTTCTAACATTAATATTTTTTTAATACTATTTTTATGTTGAACTTGGCAGATTTAGCCTAGAAATGACAATCCCTACAACACCTAGTGTTGGCATGGAATTTGATAGTGTAGATGAAGCTTGGCAATTCTGGGTTGACTATGGTAGAAAAATTGGTTTTGGAGTTAGAAAAGAATACTTGAACAAGAGAAAAAAATATGGCTCTATTAGATCAGGTAGATTTGTTTGTTGCAAGGAGGGCCATCGAGTGGTTGATAAAAGGTCATTTTTGATAAAGAAGCCAAGGCCTGAGACAAGAACTGGTTGTGAAGCAAGAATTGGCTTTAGTGAAAAAAATGGGAAGTTTGTAATCCATGAGTTTGTGGAGGACCATAATCATGCTTTACAACTTGCAGAAACAACACACATGTTAGCATCACATCGAGTTTTAACATATTCAATAAAAAGTTTTCTTTATTTTTGGCTACTTGTATACGAGAAAGAAATATATCTCAGGTTCCATTTGAATATATCATCACTTTGGTCAGTGGGGAAAGAGAATGGCGAGTGTTATTTGATCCTGAACAATCATCTATATCATGCAGTTGTAGAAAGTTTGAGACTTTCGGAATACTTTGTTGTCATGTACTAAAAGTCTTTGAGGCAAATGATGTTAAAGTTGTCCCCGAGCAATACCTCTTAAAGAGGTGGACAAGGGATGCACGCAACGGTATCATACATAATATAAAGAGAAATGAGGTTGTGGAAGATCCCAAGCTATCTAGCACACAACGATATAAGCAACTTTGCTCCAAGCTAATTAGATTGGCGGCCGATGTGTCAACTTCTGAAAGATTACACCAACTTGTAGAAGATGGAGTGCGTGACTTGTGTAAGCGGGTTATGGAAGTGCGAATACAAGAAAATGCAATGGTCAATGATGAAGGTAATGATTCAATACCAAGTACAGAATTTGTGACTCAAGCAAAGGGATTTAAGCATCGACAAGGGTTAAGGACAACTAAACGAATTAAGAGTGGGATTGAACTTCAGTCCAAAAAAAGAAGAAGACATCCAACTACCAAGCCTTCACCAAGTCAACAAAATGGGGTATATGAATTTAAATTTGTAGAAAAGTTTCTTTTATTTTACTTGTGATTATCCTGTGTTAATTGTCACATTTATTGAAGGATGTCGAATCGTTAGTCAAGTGGACTTCGGAACATCTAGTTTGACACAACCGGTGTATGACTTATCTCAGACAATTGGAAATTGATTTTACACTAGTTTATTGATGATAAAACCTCTTAGTTTGTATAATAAATAGGTCCTTATTTTTAGCTTGTAATGATATTGTGTGTCTTCTATTTTTTTGTAATGTAGGAACCACTTTCGGATGAATGAAGCTCAATCAAGAATGGAGATGTTTTTTGATTTGGTTGCCAAGACAAGTCATTTTGGTAGCAAAGACTAGTTATTAATTTTGCTCAAAACAGTGTTTTTTTGATTCTCAAGATCGGTTATTTTGTTATCAAGATAGTATTATGCAGCACTCATGAATTATGCAGCAAAAACTTATTAAGCTGATAGTGAATTATGCAGCAGAATTTTGTTTTAGTGCAGCACTCATGAGTGCTTGGGTTTTGCTTTGTAAGTGATAATACAGTGTAATGTGTTCATATTTGCAACTATGTAAAGATCTCTTAGTTTGATAATACATAATGTATTTCCTATCTGCAATTCATATTTAGTGATGGAGTAATTTGTTTGTTTAAAACCAAATTCCAATTCATATCATGACAATATTTAAAAATGGATGAAATTCTTCTCATTACAAATAATTAAATACATGAGAACAAAAGCTCTTTTGATTACAATACAATGGAAGAGTTCAAAGAGCTCTTTTGATTACAATTCAACACAATAGTTGATTAACAATGAAATGAATGAATCACTGAATAACAACACTACAGATCAGTCCAGCCCTGTAAAATTTGCATAAGCCTTGAATTTGCATCATCCCTGTGAATTTCCATAAGCCTTGAGTAACAACACTACAATACAAATTTTAAACATAAGCCTTGATTACTCTGTGAATTTGTGAGAGCCCTTTTGATTACTTTGTGAATTTGTACCTGTCAAATTTTGAACGTAGCAGCAATACAAATCAATTCAGCCTTGTAAAATTCTTGAACAAGTTAGTAACAATTTGAATCAATTAATAGCATTTCAAACAAATTGAACAACTTCTTCAATCAGAAGTAATTTTAGACACAACTTCTTCAATCAATAGAATTTTAACAATAGAATTGGAGAGGGAAAAAATGAAGGATCATTAAACACAATTTAGCAGAAAACAAAGAAGAAGGGAAACAGTGAACAAAAAAACAGAGCTTCAACAAAGTAGATCGCAAGGAGCGGTGACGGAACGGCATGCGGAGAGCAGCGACGAAGAGCGATTCAACGATGCACGCAGTGGCGGCGGTGGCAGGGGGTTGCACGACGGTGGAAGATTGATGGATACGACCACGGCGGATGATTAATGGATGTGAGAAATGTATGGATGCAGATTGCACGACGGTGGGAGATGGGTCACGGTGGTGGTCGGTGGGAGATGGGTCTGCGTAGAAGAAATTGGGTTTCTGAGAATCGTTGTCCAGTTTCTGATTTTTTATATGCTAGCTTCTAATATTAACCGTTGGATGTATCTAACGGTTTGTATATAATCGACTGGAGTGACTGGAGGCATTTCGCGACTGGAGACAATCCGGATCCGAGAACGACGGATTTGAAAGGAAAGAGGGTGATAAAAAAAATGGAAGTGTTTCACCAACAAAAAAATAGTATAGGAGAAGAGGATGGCCAATGTAATTTATTTTTTTCCATACTAGTATTTTACCCGTGCATACGCACGGGTGATACTGTATGGCCGGTGTATTGCCGTGAAGTTATAATAATAATTTGAAAGATATTCATAAGTTGTGAATAATGTCCAAAATGTATGATTTGAAATTCAAAGTGGAAAGAGATAGGTATTATGTCATATAACATACAAATGCAAATTATATTGAGTCGAAGAAATTAAAGGAGATTGAAAATCAGAATTACATCGATCTATAATAATGTATTTGGACATTAGAGGTAAAATATGCATCCCCGTTGGCCCTCCCGTTTGCATCCTCGTTGACCCTCCTGTTGGCGCTCTTGTTACCTCTATCGTTGCCAACCCGTTGTCTCTCCCGTTGCAGCTCCAATTGCCAGTCTCTCGTTGTCGCTCCCGTTGCCACATATTAACTCATATTTTTCTATATGATTTAATATTAATTAAATCATATTCGTTTAATTATAAGTAAGTTATTTTGTAATATTTGGTAGTGGCTAAAGTTTTAAATTGATTTTTTTGGGTCTAATGGTTGGACTCGCAATTGCCAGGACCTAAAGTGATTAAATTGATTGGTGTTAATAGTTTTAATAGAAAAATTATAGTAAATAATAAATTTTAGATGGAGTAAAAATGAAGAAAAAAGAAAATAAGTTTTTTTTTAAAATATGCACCCACGTTGGCGCTCTATTATTGCTCTCGTTGCCTCTCGTGTTCCTGTTGTTGCTCTATGTTGTCGATTCTATTATCAGTCTCGCATTGCCGCACGTTGTCACTTATTATGACTTATTTTTTTCTATACACCTTAATATTAATTTAATCATATTCCGTTATTTATAAAAATGTTAATTCTAAGATTTTATTACATGTACGTCTTTTTTTAACAATAGATAGTGGTTAAAATGATTAATATGACTACTCTAGAAAAATAATTAATTTTAGTAGTTTGAATAAATTATAAAAATTGTTAGTAATTATTTTTAGTAAAAAAAGGGGTACAAAACTAAATTTTTATGACAAAAAAATGGAAAAAAATGATGAATAAAATATTTTTTATTTAAAAAACAGTTTTTAAAAAAGAAAAACAGTTTTTTTAAAAAAGAAAATCAGTGTTTTTTTTTTAAAAGTAAAACAATTTTTTAAAAAAATATATATTCTGACAGCGCGTCAGCATGACAGCTGACAGCGCGTCAGCGTGACAGCTAACGGCACGTCAGCAAGTCAGTTTTTTTTTAAAAAAGCTGCGAAAAGTATTTTTTTTTGTCTTTTAGTACTGAAGTTACCAATTTACCCTTATTTTTTGCCAAATGGTAAAATTTGAAGATGTCTATAGATGTCATTTTGCTAGTACTTGTTTTGATTATAAGAGAGTAGATAGATAGGTGAACTCTCAAGTCCAAAGCCTCTCAATACGAGAGAACTAACTAAATAAGAGTTTTGTAGGATTTTAAAGTGTTCTAGTACTAATATATTTCAATTTTCAGCATCCACAATGGAGATTTCTTGTCTCTTAAGAAGTGGGCTTTAATAGGTACCCTCATTGTGAAGAAAAAAATAGGTACTTATTGGGATGAAGTTCTTGAATAGGAAGTCCTCTCTCTCCTCTTTTGTAGGGACCCACTTTCACTTTTCAACAAATAGTCAATAAAAAATGTATAGTGGGATCCATTTAGTAAAATTTTGTTGAAGTTCTAGATCGGAGAGATGAATTTCTTATATAAGTACTATATTAAAAAATCATAAATAAGTGATGTGTACATGTGGGACCCATTTAAGAACTCAATTGAGAGTCTCTCCATTGAGGATGCTCTAAGTTTGTCCAAACACTTAAACAGTTTATGGTGATTAAACACTTAAAAATTGGCTGATACTTCGTACAACCCCCTCTCTACTCGATGGACACCCCGTAATCAGCTTTATTCCCAAAATACCCCTGATTTTAAAATAATTTTTTTTCTCTTCTATTCCCTCACACACCCCCCTCCTCACTTTCTCATTCTCTCAAAAACCCACCCTAGCGCCGAACCCACACCCCCTAAACTTCAATCCATCAATTTCGTTCGTTTTCCATCAACAATCAACTACATTTCCTTCCATTTGAGTATAGGTACGCTCTTCTTTCTTCTTCTTCGCGAAATCTGTTTTTTTTTTTTCGGGTTTAAGGGTGGTTCGGCGTAGCAGAGGCCGAACTGGTTCGTTCAGGCGTGCACCGAACCACCTAAATTTTGTAACTGTTTTTGGTTGGTTCGGCCAACCATGCGCCGAACCTGTTCGACCATGTGTGTGCCGAACTAGTTCGGCCATGGGTGCGCCGAACCACCCTGATTGTTGCTGAATGCTGAGTTTTTTGATTTTAACTGAATTGTAATGTTTCGATTTCTTATTTTCAGTATGGCTAACACCCGAGGAGGTGCTCTTGGCCGCAGGCGGGCTGAGACTGAGCCTGAGGTTGATGACAAGAGGGTTCGTCCCACTGCGTCCGTACGCCGTGGCCGGGAATTGCAGCATAGACTCGTGCGTGGACGCCGTGGTGGACGCAGGAAACAGATAGAGACTAATTATGACCCTCCAATTGATGAACCATTAGAATATCATGATTCAGACACTGATGTTGCTCCTGACTTTGTGGCTGCTCAGGTGGAAGGGCCATCTCAGCCTCGCACATCTCACCCTCCAATTGAATTTCTCAGTTTGTATGACTTACTTATGTATATATGTTTAGTTGTTTTTGTCTTTATTAGTAGTCCATAGTTAAGTATTCAATTTATCGTTATATTTGTTAAAGGTTAGTAAATTATCGTTCCGAAATAGCTAATTTATCGTTCAATGTAACATGGTTAAATGAAAATTAAAAAAAACCAAACACAGTGAGGTTCGGCTAATCCACAACTGAACTGGTTCGGCCCACGCTTGGCCGAACCTTCAAACATCTTAAAAAGGGGTGTCTGCCTTAAATTTAATAGCCTCGGCGCTTCCAGATCCGAACAGGTTCAGCCAAGCGTGCGCCGAACCATATAAAATATTAAAAAAAAATTCAAATTGAAATTTCATTAAGGGTGTTTTGGTCTTTTCATGACATTATGGGGTGTCTATCGAGTAGCTTCGGGGTTGTACGAAGTATGCGCCTAAAAGTTAGCGTAAAGATCCTCGCTATTTAATGAGAGGTCCATTTGGAAAGAGGGTGGCACATTTTTTTTATTTCTAAAATAATATTATAATAATCATTGTGGCACTCTCTCTCCATTAAATAGAGAGATCCAAATCGTAAAAATTGCTCAAAACTCAACAAGTTTGTAAGTAGAAGTTCTCATTCCTCTCCGCAATATTGGTTCGGCTAAAAACAACAAAATTGAAGTAGCTAAAATTTAGTATGGTAGTCTTTTCATTGTTTTTTTGTCAAAGTATCGTGCGTAAGTAGAGGGACTATAAGTGCCTATGGGGGTGTAGCCGGTCGTCTTTAGAATTCGGATTTCGGAGTAACTTCCAAGGGCTTAACCACCATAAATATTGGGCCACTTAGTCATCATCGCCAACCCTAAAACCTCTTTTAAAAATGGTTTTTTCTTTTGTACCCCACCCCTTTGACACTATACCCCCACCCTCAAAAAGACCAAAATACCCTTCACAAAATTTAAAAACCCCAACATATCCCCAACTACAAAAAAAAATTGGAAATCGGATTTAGGTAAATCCGATTTTCCCCTAAAAATTTTAAAAAATTAAAATCGGATTTATCTACATAGTAGGTACATACGATTTGTTAATTATACAAAGCGTATGTACCTAAGAAGCGGGTAGATACGATTTATATAATTAACAAATCGTATGTACTTGTTGGTGGAGGTACATCCGATTTGTTAAAAACAAAGCGTATTTACCTTGTTTTATAATAAATACGACTTACTAAAAAATTTTAAAAAAATTGAGAATATATATATATATATATACACACACACACACACATATACACAATAATATGGATAAATAATTACAAAAAACGTGGTACAAAAATAAATACAACAAATATCAGGCAGTCAACCATCAGAATCATCCGCTAAATTAATTCTTGTCTTTTGTGTCGAGAATAAGAACTTTGGGAAACAACCGAAATAATTTTATAGAAGTGGGATGCGCCTACATGTGCGGATATCTTTAAATTATATTTTTTTAGAAAAATAAATTAGATATGAATAATATGAATATCGGGCGTTTTTGGGTTCTGTTTAGGGTGTAGTTCGTTAACACGTGACGATGTTATACGTCGAGCGAATAATTTAGGCTAAAAAAATCGGTTTTCAGCCAACCTACTCCGATTGTAATCAAACCACAGCCATTAAATCCGAAAAAAATCAAGGATCAATACTCCTAAAGAAGAGACTTCTTTCAGGACAGGGGGCTCAAATTCCCAAATTCTATCGTTTACTATTTTTTTTAATTTTTCATAGTCTCCAAAAAATCTAATTTTTTTTGCATATTATTAGATTTTTAGTGGTGTTTTTATAATTTTTTTATTAATTTTGACTCTTTAACGGATTTTATTATAACCTTTTTTAAAAATTTAAATAAAAAAATTTAATAAATCGTATTTACCTATGGGTGAGGGTAAATACGATTTGTATTTTACAAAGCGTATGTACCCCCACCCATAGGTAAATACGATTTGTATTTTACCTGAATCGTATTTACCTCACCCCAAGGTAAATATGCTTTGTTTTTTTACTTCTAGGCTGAGGTAAATACGATTGGAAATTTTTCAGGATTATCGTATGTACTTACCTCTATATACATACGATTTGTAAAAAAATATATCGTATTTATATCTTAATAACGTAAATCCAATTGAGCCAAAAATAGACAGGGGTATTTTCGTCCAAAAAAAACTTGTGGGGGTAAAAAAAAAACTTTTAAAAATATTACACAACCCTACGAACATAGAAAAACTTTCCCGTTTGGACCAAAAAAAAAAAAAAAAACTTTCCCGTCCAGATCATTTACTCCGGGTGAAATCCTTCCAGCATAAAGGAAGAGCATTACTACGTCTTGTCGGACTATGTTTTGATAGAAAACTTGTGTCCTACCCTTCCCGTACTTGCTTCATATGAATGAGTAATATGTTTGAGTAGAGATTACCTCGACTTGTAGTAGAGTTATGTTATTTGTTATATCATCTTATCTATAATCTATATCTATAATATAAACATTTGAGAATGCATCTCAACTAATTCTGTTCCACGTGTCAACTTCTCAGTAATTTGTTATTTAATTCTTTTCTTCTGATCCCACAATAGTGCATCTCATTAATGTAATAGCATTATATTAGGAAATTCGAAATAAAATTCATTGTTATCATTTATCAATTAAAAATGGAATTGATTTTATCTTAACCAATATGAATTAAAAAATTTCAATTACAATTATTATTATTATTATACATAGTGATTAATAACATTCTCAAAATATGAAAATTTGAAATTCGAAAATTTCCCCACCAATTTGAAATAATAATAAAATTTATTTAAATAGTCTATTGGTACTTATAATTGTGTGTCTTAAGTTTACATATTTTCGTTTTTCTCTAAAATGGATATTTATGCACAAATGGTTGATGATTTCTTATTCTTGAATGGAAATTAACTCTAGGTGAGCTCCATCAACAAGCCAATGATTTATCTATACATGTCTCTTTCACCCTTATTTGTTTGTTTTTCAATTTTCATCATGTATGTTTTATTGGTGTTTCTTCCTCTTTCACTACCCATTTGCTAAATGGATACTATTGTACAAATGGCATTTATAAAAACATCACATTTGTGGAGATCCCACAACATTCTAAATAAGTAATATTCCAAACCATAATATTTTTGTGACTTCTATTTTGAATAATTGATTATATTTTTTTTTTCACAATTCTGTTTTGTTGTTGTTTTGGCTCAAACCGAAGTCATAATTCACAAACTTCAATGGTGGTACAATTGTGCAAATGTGGCATTGGTACATCTGATGAGAGCAATGATTTTTTGTGTGGTAAATGCAATATCATCCACAACTCAATTTCACGGTATACATTGATGACTTAATCCTATTTTTGTAATATTTGATAGTATAATCTTTTTTCTTCTCATATCTAAAATACTAATATCCGTTCTAATTTCTTACATTTGATCTTCATGTGATTGTCACGGATTCACACAAGTTTTACTACCTTGATCATATTCATTGCACTCGTGTTATTCCTACAATCCCTCAATGGGCAATTCAAATATATTTATTTTTAATCTATTGTTTTTTCCCATTAAATATCTGCAAATAACTAACTTATGTTAGTTAATTTATTTATTTTCAGAAAGATAACTACTCATTAGAATGTTTGTGAATGAAAATGAAGAGATTCGTGTCATTGAAGTTATTATTGAAGCTAATGCGATTAATGACTATGATGAATCTTCAAAACAAGATGTACAAATCAAATAAATCTATATTTGAGAATCATCTCCCATAAATGTTATTCCAGTTGTCATCTCATGGATTAATTAGCATTAATGATGTTTTTTAATAAATATAAATTAAGGATCCCACAATAAGTATGCAATTTAAATTTGGAAAATTATTAACATAAACATGATGTAGGAAACTTATGTACTTTCTTAATGCTAATCTCAATAATTGTATTTATATTCTCATATTCTCATTTCATGAGTATTATTATTGTTCATAAAAACATTTAATTTGACAATCATCATTCATTCTCATCTTTTAAAATGTGAGTAGTTTTCCCTAATATATACTTGGTGGCCAATAAGCAATATGAATTATTTCAAACTACCATGACATCTCAGGTTGATTTGAAGCATTTTCCTCATAATTTTGAATTGAATGTCATGATGATATATTGGGTTGTTTGTCATTTCTCTTAGTCATACCGAGTTAGTTATTTATGATTGCAAGGATTTATTTCTAGGTTCAAGAATTATTTGTGTTTGCAAAAAAGATTGTTTGTAAGTAAGGATACAAAATAAAATATGAGAGCGTCTCTTCATTTGTACCAAAAGGTAATAAATGCATCACGTTTGAAAAATATAACTTATATTTAGCCTATAATTTTAGTAGTAGTTGTTGTTTTTCTTCAATTTAATTTTGAATTATTTAACTTTATTTTATCTTTTTTTGATACTTAATAAATTTCGAATGTTCATTTTGGAATGGCAAATGATATAAAATAATTATCTCATATTTAACGAAAAATAAATCCAGTGAGAGTGATGGTTTTTTTTTTGACAAAGAGAGTGATGGTTTTGTATCAACAAAGTTGCTATATCTTGAGTGTAGGAAGGCATGCATAATTGGTGATAGTATACTTTATATTTAGTGAATTTTATTAGTTATTTTTGCTCTTAACTAACATGGTACAGAGCCTCGAGAACTTGAAGGAAAACGCTGCTAGCGAAAAGCATAACACTTAGTAATTTTTGTCTTCATTGTTTCGTGAGGTCGAACATAAAATACAAGTAATTTTTATGAGAAGCTAATCAAAAATCATTCTTAAAGTAAAATAACTTTTATGAGAAGCTATACAAAACAGATTCTTATTTAAAGCAATTTTTAGATTATTTTTAGATCTTCATTTTTTATAAAAAACAATAAAAAAACAGATAGAAAAGTTTTAAAAATGATTATTTTATTAAAAAAAGTGATTATCTTTAGAAAAAGGCTATGACAAACGGGATCTAAATTTGAAAGAGTTAGTGGTATAAACCAAATATAAAATTTATTAATATATATTAATTCCCAAAAAAGTGATTATCTTTAGAAAAAAGCTATGAACGCTTTTGTTTGTCTCCGCATTAATATTAGCCATTGATTATTGGCTATTGCGCTATTATTTACATTTGGAAGCCCATTTTCTATATACTACTTGCATCATCTATTTTATTCTATGTATATAGGTCCTCATTGTGTAAGTGAGCTATTATTTTCTATTATCCTTCAATGGCTGATAAACCAGATATTTGTGAATCAAGAATGAAAGCGCTAAGAAATAGTAAACAAGAGTGGGGTTGGCTTAGCGAATGGAGCTTTCGTATAGGTTTGCTTTTGCGCTCTTTCAGCGATCCTTTTTTCTCTAGATTATTGGTCTTTTTTTATTACAAAAGTTTAGGTGAGTTGAGCTTCGGGGCTCAACAGGGTCAGGGCAGACCTCGGAGCTTTTTGAGCGCTTACAGAGGTACTTAGAGATCACCCACCAAAGAGGTCCTCACATCGGCATCGGGAGTTGAACTCACCCCCTTGTGGGGAATGAGCCAACTCCTTACCAACAACTGAGCCAACCTTCATTGGTCTCTCTAGATTATTGTTCTACCGGTGAATGACTCTCACTCCACTGAGTTTTTGTTCAATGCTCTTTTGATCCCTTTCAAGTCATGTAATTCCTCATGTTTGATTTCACTCTCTGAAAATGTTTTAAAAAAATTTATGTGAATTTTTGATACATTTCTTATCAAATTTCTCATAATAATTCTTTTGTTATATGTTTTTAAGTATGCATCGTATGTATGATATATTTTGATATTAAATGAAATTAACAAATATTTGAACAAGTAATACACACACACACACACATATATATATATATATATATATATATATATATATATATTAGTTTCTAATTTTTATAGAGGCATACCCTAAGAGACATATAAAAATAGAAATATCAGCGGGATGAGATGGGGACGGAGAATATTTTCTCACTTCCTGTCCTCACAACTTATATTGCTCCTCATCATTGCTCTCAACATTGGAGAGTTTTTCTCCCTCCATCCCTATCCCCACGGGACCCTATTTTTATACAAAAATAGTAAATAATAAACTTAAATTCAACATATTTTTGAAAATATATAAAAAATAAAAAAATATCATAAAGTTTAAAGTTATGGTAATAGGGATCATCTAATATTTTTGGTTTCTTAGCAATATTAATTTGATAAAATAATATCGGATATATTTGTTAGAGTTTAATAATAGTTTTATTGGAAATTGAGATCCCGTGGGGTAGGTGTATAAACTCTATCCCCTTCCTACCATGTCTTCAAGGGAATTTCGTAATCTATCCTCATCCCCATAGGTCAATATTCATCTTTAAACCTTTAAACTACACAGTTTTCACGAGAATTTTCACGTATAAGTAGAAATTGACACCTCTAAGTATAAGTACAACAAACATAAATAAATCTTATTGCATAAAAACATTATCTAAACATAAATTAACAAACAAAATATAATTTTTTATATAATTTTCAGTAGGATAAGTATACCCATGCATAGCACGGGTCAAACACTCTAGTTGGATGATATTTTCGGAGCAAAGCTAGTTTTCAATTGAAGCATATTTTAAATTCCTTGCCAAATAAGGATGGACAACGGAATTATATTTATTTCATTAATATCCGTCATGTAGACCTTCAATTTACATTAGCTTCCACATTTTATTTTAGAATTGTAATGAGATACTAAAGGAGTATCCAGACAAGCGCTATAACTTAAGAGAAAACATTATAAGCTGGGAAAAAACGTTAACTATTAGTTACCAAACAATTCTACTTTTTAGTATTGGCTATTCAAATCCACTATAAATTAGCAAATGAAACTAACCCATCAAACCTTAGTAATCCAAGTATCAAATTGCTAAACGAGTTCACCCTGCCCTAGTTGTCAACTTTCTGTAAATTCTGTTGTACCGCTGGTTGGTTACCGATCCTTCTATAGCTGATTAGGTCCAAATACATCGGTCGATAGTCAAAATCCAGAATCAAAAAGTAGGAGTCCATAAAACTAAAACCTCAAATTTATTCTACACACAGAATGAAAAGAAGGGTCATACTTTTACCCTCTGAAACTAATAATGATCAATAACAAAGGCTGTCTATTCAGGGGGCGCACTGTGTTCCCCTCTTGCCGGAACAAAGGCTGCCTATTCAAAATATTTTACAAAAAGAATTGGATTCAAAATCCTAAATTCCAGTTAGAATCGAGCTTTTCTAGGCAGTAAATACAACAAAGCAAATTCTATAATAAGGATAATCAAGTGAAAAAAAAAGCAAGATAGAAAGACTACAAGACATTAGGAACAAGATTAAGTGTGCACTTGTATTGATCATAGAGGAGGGTAGAAGTATGAAGATAAAGAAAAGCCGAGGAAGAGAAAGCCACCAACTGCGGCTACAGAGCGTTGGGAAATCTTAGATGCCAGCATGCTTCCACCCACTACTGCCACTGAAGTACAGATTGTGTGTCCTACAGTGGCCCCAACTGCTACTCCGAGTGCATTTTTGTGTGTCGCTAGCTGCAAAAGGAAATTAGAGGTCATGAAAAATCGAATGCACAGGGAAAATACAGAAGAAAAAAGCCACCAACAAAAATTAAAGACCGAAGCCATAAAATCTATAAGGAAAGCAGAACATGTACAAATGTTTTGGGGGGTAAGGAATTGATTTTCTTACTGCAATTGTTGCAATCTGGCTACGGTCACCCCACTCAGCAAGGAATGTTAAAATAAAAGACTGCAAAATAAAAAAAGATAGTATCACAGATATAGTTATTATCTTTGGGTCAAATAAATGATGCAAAAATTGTACTTGCCTCCAAAAATATGGGTGTACAAAATCTTGAAAAGAAGCGCCGAAATGAAGTTTTCCCTTGTCCACTTTCAAGTTTTTCTTCAACCTAGTTAACAAGAACAAACTCTTAGCAATACCAAATTTGACTCTTTTCTTTAAACTGAACCAACTAATACAACATCAACTATTGAATCCTTGCAGTAACTGTTCAACGAAATATGCCATCTAGAATTTAAAGCAATACAATGGCAAGCATGTGTAAATGTAAAGCTATGCAATCAATACACAAAATAGAAGTGTAGAATGTATTTCACTATAAAGAGTCATTAAAAGCATACTTCTTCCATTTCCTTTTTCTGTGAAGCTTTTGGATCTGCTCTCCAAGCAATGTACAACAGTCGTAACCCAAAGAAACAATAAAGAACTGCACATGACAAAAAAAAGGTAGGCTTAGCTTCATCTTACAAAAAAAAAATCTATAAATGTGATTAGCAATTATCCATAAACAAAAGAAGATGAATGGAAATTTGGAAACAAGTATGTCAGTAAGGTATAAATCGTAATCCAAAACTGATGGCTCACAATTGGCTGAGTACTTGAGTAGTACATAATTTTGACTTATAAAACCATGAATAACCTTGTAATTTAAATGCTAATAAGAATTAGAACCTCTGGCTGCCTATTGCTAAGAATAATTCTCACGGACATTATACAAGCAAAAGACACAACCACCTAATGTGAACTTAACCCAAATAAGCAGTAAATGAAGCTAAATGCATAATAATTCATTATACCAGACAATATAAAGAATTAGAACGAATCCCAGTGGCAAGGCACGAATGGAATGAATCGGACACAATCAACAAACATTGAAACATGACAGTACATTGAACTAAATGGCATCTGCCAGGTACACATGACACATTATCACATCCCTAAAATATCTGAACAACGCTAGTTATAGTAGCTTTTATAACAGGTGCAGAGTGTAGACTCGACCACTGTGATTCAAAAGAGTAAAATAACTGTTGTTTTCACCCGCTCATTTTTTTTGTTGAGAATTTGACAAAATAAAATATACATGTATGCTCAGCACTAAGCATAAAACCCAGAATTTTACCTGTAGCAGCACTATTTGTATGCTTTTTTGAAATCAAATTTGGCACAATCCTTCCTAGTCCTGTAGAAAGTACCTAATGGACATGAACAACAACTTCAATCCTGATAATGCCGCTAATAACAGTAAAAGCACCAAGAAGCAGTTCACTATAGTTGCTGAAAACATTCAATCACAACACCATGCAAAAAGCAGAAACGTTGCACTTACTGTCATTATAATCAGGGCAGAGAGCGCACCAGACAAGACTATTGACTTAGGGTGACGCATAGCCATGAGAGCTGCTATTATAAATGTCTCATCTCCAATCTAGTATGAGAAAAGGTTTTCAGTTAAAAGGCATAACCAAAACATAGAAGAGAGGTAATATTCAAAAGCGACAAAAGCAATCTTATTTAACAACTCAATTGGCATACTTATTACTGTATAGATAGAAAAAATAGCTCAATCATTAGCTTCTAGAAAAAAATATAAAATAAGATCTTGCAATAACTACTAGTTTTATTAAACAACAATTACTCATACAAGTTGAAAATTAGCTTCTGCGTCTCAACATTTTCAGAAGCTCAATCATCTAGCTTCTCTAAGAAACTTCTGAAGACTTTCCTCTAAGTGAAAAACCATAAACCTCCTATAACTGAGAAGCTCTTATTAAGTGAGGTTGTTTCGCAGATTAACATTGTACTATATTTGTATCAAACACTTTTACACACTCAATCAGTTTCAGCTTTCTCTAACAATACACATCTCTTGAATCTTATCTGTTTTTCAACACCACTACTTAATCTTTCTTCAAGAATTTACGTAATGCAATAATAATAAAGAAACAAAAACAAAAAAACCTATTGTTCTTAAAATCCGAGTTGGATCAAGCAAAATTGCCTATCAAAACTACTATTATGATCACATTATCGATTAATAGATGCTTAAAATCTAGCGATGCTATGAACGCAATTGTTAAACTAACCTCACTGACTAAGATCATTGAAAAACTGGCAAATAAAGCATCGAAGAGTCCAACACCAGTGGAGTCCAAGCCAATATGAAGGACCAAACCATCGTCTGATTGCTTTAGCGCAACCTGTTCACAGAAATTACTCATAAACATTCAATTTCCAGTTTCATCAACAATTCAATTGAAGAAAATGACGGAAAAGGAGAGACGAGATTTGCTTACTTTGCCGCGGCGACCGAGATCCACAGATCTACCGAAATCTCCCTTCGTATTGTGAGCCAGAGAATCCTGTGCATGTAAAACAAACAAACAAACACATTATAGCGGCGATTTATATGTGAAAACGCGGAGAGAGAGGAGGAGAGAGAATGCTTACCTGAGCGATAGTCGGTAAGAGGTAGCAGAGGAGAAGGAAGAGACGAAGAGCGAGAACGATTCTACGATTGTTGAAGCGCAGAGTCATGGTGAATCTGTGGCGGTTGAAATTGCGAGGGAAGAAGAAGAAGTGGAGAGAAAATTGAAGATAAAAGAAAATTAATTATTATTATTATTATTTGTTTGCTAGTAGGGGAAAGTGGAAGGAGAATTTTTTGAGTGAAAAGAAGAAAACTAGAAAGTGGATGAGATCTCTTTCTCTGTGTATCAGTAGTGGGATCTGGTTACGCGTTGATTCGGATCTGAGTTGCGATTGCGTACATTGAAATCAGAGTTACGGAGAGATCCATTGATGCAATGCAAGATCTCCAAACAGTGCTTTCACTCCTTACGCGTTTTATATCATTTCTTTTTTGAATAAACTCTCAATTTGTCAATTTAATCCTTGCTCTCTTTTCAATTTAATTCTTTTTTTTTGTTACACTTTTCAATTTAATTCTTGATACAATGAATAATTTCTAAACTATTTTAATTCCATCAAATATTCTTAAGATAGAAGAGAATGATAGTTGAGATATGAAAGAAAAATACAAACTGGTAGATAGCGTATAGCTGAAAGCGGATAAATTAGCAGATTGGATAAGAGTTTGGTAAAATCAACGGTTGAAATAGCTTATAAATATAAAATGACATAAATGGACATACGTAATTAATACTTGACAATGAGAGAGAATATTCATTTAATAAATGATAGCTGATGGATTTAATTAAAGTAACTGTTCTGGACTGAGCCAGTCGTCAGGCCCAATCCAGTAGCAACGATCCAACCCAGCAAGGGAAGGGCCAGCTTCGCTGGGCCTGATCCAACAGCTAATCAACCAGCCCAGTAACGAAGTGGTCAGTTCCATTGATACTTGGGGCCCCATCGCAAATGGGCTATCCGACGCCAACGATCCAGACTATCCACTATAAATACCTCCAGTCACCAGATGTCAGGTACGCAATTCATTCGAATATTCACTAGATACTACTGTAGCTCGATATAGTTGACTTGGGCGTCGGAGCGTTCTTGCAGGTACAACCCCCCCCCCCCCCCCCCCCCCGCCCGCGCGCGTTCAGGTCTTCCTCAGCCTACAGTATCAGACGACCCGTCCCTTGACCGTCTCCGCAGATCATCCCAAGGTACGGTTCAGTGGCGACCTCAGTGGGAGTTTCTCATATCCCACCAACATTTCAAATGCCTCCAAAGGCAAAAGCAACTCGTGGCAGACCACAGTCGACGGTGGCCTCGATACCAGCCTGTCCACCCCTCGCACTGGGAGGAACAATGACCAACACTGAGGTCGTCGCCCCTGGTTCCCATCCAGGCACGACCCAGCAGGTCAACGTCACCCTTCTGGCAGACTTGGTTCAGGAGCTCAGGGAACAACTTCGAAACCAAGATCGGCCGATCGCCCGACAGAACGACCTCATCACTCAGATGGAAGATCAGGTGACATCCAGACGGGCGAATACTGCGCCCGAACTTCATCGTCGGGACAACCTGTCTAGGAGACACTGCTCGCCTCCTAGAAGACGCCTGGTCCACAGGTCTCCACCCAGCCGAAGGGGACGAGGAGGAGGACCGACCCCGCCGAGGATTACTCCCTCCATTTCAGATCACACTTACTGGCCAGAAGAATCTTCACAGTAGGGATCCTCGTATGATTCATCTGGCTCAACCGGCTCGCCCACTCGATCGCACAGCCAGTCTTATGAAACGCGCTCACGCCGCCATCGATCGCACAGTCGGTCATACGAAATGCGTCCGCGCAACCGCCCAAGAAATGACTCTGATGGAGAACGACCACCTCGTAGGGCAGGAAGGAACACGAGTTTGGTCCTTTCACCAGAGAAATAGACGAGTTTCGTATCCCACACTCCTTACAGAAACCCCCTTCCGGCCTGAAAATGTACAACGGCGTGCAAGATCCTGACGCCCATCTGAAGCACTTCGACATTATGATGAAGTACAGAGGGGCGCCCGGACCTGTTAAATGGAAGATCTTCCCCTTAACCTTGGAATGATCAGCTTTGGAATGGTTCACTGAGCTACGTCCAAACACTATCTCTTCATGGGAGCAGATGGCCAGAGTATTTCTTGCACGTTTCACAACGTCAAGAATAAAATCCAAATCTCAAGACGTTTTGATTGCGATCCGGCAAGGACCCCACGAATCCCTTCGAAGCTATGTGGAGCGATTCAATTGGGAGGCAGACCAGGTGTGGAACCTGGATGACAATCAAAGGTTGTATTTCTTGAGGACGGGACTCCTTCGAGGGAGCAGGTTTGAGGTAGAAGTTGGTCTACACTTACCAAGGGATTTAGAAACCTTCCTCCGAAGGTCTCAAAGGTTTATGAACTACGAAGAAAAAACAATGGCCATCGAAGCTGCTGAAGCAGGGATGAATAGACAACCTCGCGAAGAGCGCGACCAGAGACAGCGGAGAGACTAGGGCGCACCGTAGAGAGACCCCAAGATCAGGAAATTCGCCGACCGCACGAAACTTAACACCTCGTACACACAGATCCTGACAGAATGCGCAAACACGGAACTTAAGGAGATGAGAAGACCGGACCCTCTCGTCCTGAAGGAAGGGCAACGTCCCTCTAAAAAATACTGTCGCTACCACAAGAGCAACGGCCATGATACTAACAATTGCATGGCCCTCAAAGATGACATAGAAGAGTTGATCAGAAAGGGCAAGTTGTCCCAGTATGTAAGGAAAGACCAAGCCGACTGGAGCGAAGACACGAAGCTGGTGCGATCGCCCAGAAAAGGAAAGGCACCAGCTAACGAGAAGGCTAAGATAAGAGAAGAGGACGAGGATGGGGACGATGAAGTCTTGGACACAAGAAAATCCAAGGGAAGAGCCGTTGCGATGGTAATAATGGGAGGTCTTCCCACTGATAGGAGGGAAACGAACAAGTCAACGAAGAGAAGATGGAACCAGATCCTAAGCGTTGCATCAACGTCCACCCCAAGGATCCTCACGAAGAGGCCGTCCATCTCATTTGGGGACGAGGACCTACTTGATGGGACGCCCAATCACGAAGTCCCACTAGTCGTGTCTGCAGTCATGGCTAACATGGATGTCAAGAGGATCCTGGTCGATTAGGGAAGCTCTGCAGATATCATCTTCGAAGACCTCCTGGATGTACTGAAAATATCAAGAGAAGATTTGAGACTTTACAGGGGAACAGTCCTAACCGGATTCAACGGGACGACCACCACCCCGATCGGGCGCATTGAGTTAATGGTCACTTTCGGGGATGACACCGTGGAGAGACCTTTGTGCAGAACGGTAAGGACGGACTTCATAGTGCTCCCATGTAAGTCAATCTACCAGTGCCTCATCGGCCGTCCAACACTAGCACGACTAGAAGCAGTCCCATCTACTGTTCATCTCAAAATGAAGTTTTACACTAAAGAAGGAGAGATAGCAACAGTCAACGCTGACCTACTTTCAGCAAAACGAGCATTCTTCCTAAGTCTCAAGGAGCAAGGTGAGCAAGTGAGAAGAGAAATAGAAGATGTAATGAAAGGCGGAGAACAAGTTAATGTGGCCGACCTAGACGCTCGGTACGACCCTGACAGTGAAGAAGAAGAGGGGGACGACCTCTTGACCAGGGAACTCAAGAAGAGGATAAAGAGGCCAGAACCAGATGGAGAATTTATGCATGTACAGTTGGGGGACGACCTGGAAAAGACGATCAGGATAGGGAACGATCTCCCCACTAGCGTTAAAGATCAACTTATACTATGCTTGAAAGAACACTCTGACTTATTTGCGTGGAGTGCAGCAGATATGCCTGGAATTCCCCCAGCGGTCGCTTGCCACCACCTGGCCGTAGATCCTGAGGCAAGATGGGTTGTTCAGCGACGACGGGTGCAGAAAGAAGAGAAGTCGCAGGCCGCAGCCAAGGCAGTTGACGACCTCATCGAAGCAGGATTCATCAAAGAGATCAAGTATACGACCTGGCTGTCCAACGTAGTCCTAGTAAAGAAAGCAAACGGTAAATGGCGGATGTGCGTGGATTACACGGACCTTAACAAAGCATGCCCAAAAGACGCATTCCCAGTGCCCAGTGTGGATAGACTGGTCGACAATGCGAGTGGGTTCCGATTGTTGTCGTTTCTAGATGCATACTCGGGCTACAATCAAATCGCCATGCACCCACCTGACCAAGAAAAAATAGCTTTTATGACAGATAAGGGCAATTACTGTTACCGGGTCATGCCCTTTGGATTGAAAAATGCTGGTGCGACTTACCAGCGAATGATGAACAAAGTTTTCCGGGAGCAGATAGGCAAGGTGGTGGAAGTATACTTAGACGACATGATAGTTAAGAGCAGGGAGGATCCAAGACATGTGGAAGACCTGAGAGAAGTGTTTGCAGAAGCTCGAAAAGACTCCCTCAGGTTCAACCCTGAGAAATGCACTTTCGGGGTCAGAGCATGCAAGTTTGTAGGCTTCTACCTCACAGAGAGGGCAATCGAGGCCAATCCGGACAAATGTAGGGCGGTAACGAAGATGAAGTCGCCCACCACCAAAAAAGAAATACAAAAGCTAAATGGGATGGTGGCCGCTCTCTCGCGTTTCATAGCCAAAGCTGCGAACAAGTCACTTCCCCTGTTCAAATTGTTGAAGAAAGAAGTTCAGTTTCAGTGGACGCCTGAGTGTGAACAGGCTCTCGATCTGTTGAAGACAGCTCTATTGCAACCTCCAATACTAACCACACCAGAGCAAGGAGAAACACTTTACTTATATCTCTCCATCACTGACGAGGCATTGGCGGCAGTATTGGTACGAGGCAGGATCCAACCAAAATCCTGTATACTTTGTCAGCAAAGCGTTCCAGGGGGCAGAGTTAAGATATCAAAAGATTGAGAAGCTAGCATTGGCACTTATTGTGGCTGCTCGAAGACTAAGGCCTTATTTTGTGGCTCATCAGGTCGTCCTACGGACTGACCAGTCCATCAGACAAATCTTACACCGACCTGACCTGGCTGGCAGGATGATCAAGTGGGCAGTCGAATTGTCAGAATTTGGAATAAAGTATGAGGCAAGATCAGCCATCAAGGCTCAAGTGTTGGCCGACTTTGTAGCTGAGATGACCCCCATCCCTGAAAACCCGATGCATCCTCTTTGGATATTGCACGTGGATGGCTCGTCTAACAGCAAGGGCAGTGGGGCAGGTCTAATCTTAGAAAGTGAAAAGGGGACGACGATCGAGGTCTCCTTAACATTCTCGTTCTCTACCTCCAACAACCAAACAGAGTACGAGGCTTGCATTGCCGGACTGCTGCTTGCGATCGAGTTTAACGTCAAACGAGTGGAGTTGTACTCAGATTCTTTGCTGATGGTATCTCAGATCAAATAGACCTTCACTGCAAAGGATGAGGTCTTGCAAAGGTACTTAACTAAAGTAAGAGGGTTATTGGAGCACTTTGATCACGCAGAAGTCAAGCATGTCCCTAGGACGGAGAACGTAAGAGCATATGTACTGGCAAAGCTTGCGAGCACAAAGAGTCCAGGGAACCATAGGAGCGTAATTCAGAAGGTACTCACACAGCCTAGTGTGCAGCTTGAACAGATTGTTATGGACCCTGATATATGCATGATCGACCTAGACGGGAGTTGGATCGATCCCATCGTTAAATATATCAGGGATGGGGAGGAGCCAGAGGATCCCAAAAAGGCTGCTCTTGTACGCAGGCGAGCATCCTCCTATTCAATTATCAACGGATAGCTCTATCGAAGGGGATTTTCCATGCCACTTCTGAAGTGTCTTCCCCCCGAGGAAGCCAACTATGTACTTAGAGAAATTCACGAAGGGATTTGCGGAAATCACTTAGGGGGAAGAGCATTGGCGAAGAAAGCGCTCAGGGCAGGATACTATTGGCCTACCATGGATGAGGATGCGAATCTCTTGGTTAAAAAATGTGACAAGTGCCAAAGACACGCTGATGTCCACCTCGCTCCCCCAGTCGAACTGAACAGCATGACTGCGCCATGGCCGTTTGCCTGGTGGGGAATCGACCTCTTGGGTCCCTTCACGGTTGCTGCTGGGCAGCTCAAATATCTTGTGGTAGCAGTGGATTATTTTTCGAAATGGATCGAGGCAGAGCCTTTAGCTACGATAACATCCAAGAACTGCCTTCGATTTTTCAAGAGGAATATTCTGGTCCGTTTCGGAATTCCAGAAGTGGTCGTGTCCGACAATGGCACACAATTCACAGACAAGAAGTTTCAGGAAGCTTTGATCGAATTTGGGGTGAAGCAGCGCTTCTCTTCAGTTGAACACCCGCAGACCAATGGACAAGCCAAGGCTGCAAACTGAGTGATCTTGCGTGGCCTCAGAAGGCGATTGGATGAAGCAAAGGGAAGATGGGCTGAAGAACTCCCGTATGTGCTATGGGCGTATCGAACAACCCCACACTCCACCACTGGGGAGTCCCCCTTTAAGATGGTCTACGGGACCGATGCTCTTATCCCGGTCGAGATCAGAGAATTAAGCTGGAGGATGACCAACCCCAAGCCGCCTAGTGAGAACGACCAGGCCATCCGGGAGGAGTTGGACTTAGTAGAAGAGCTCCGCAGCAAGGCAGCACTTAGAGAAACTTTGATCAAGCAAGGGATGATCACGAGGCATAACGCCAAGGTCGTCCCCAGGGATTTCAGTGCCGGACAGCTGGTGTTGAGGAGAGCAGATATTGGACAGAGGAACGCAGCCATGGACAAGCTCGCCCCCAACTGGGAAGGCCCCTACCGTGTCATATCCAAAATAGGCAAAGGTGCTTACATGCTGCAGACCATGAATGGTGGACTAATTCCCAAGACGTGGAACGCCATCAACCTGAGGAGATATTACATTTGATTAGTCCTTTTGTATTTCTACCAATGAATTTTATGTTAAACTATGCGAACGAATAAACGGGCGGGACGCTCTTTTTCCCACAGGGTTTTTTATCGAGGCCCGCCCGTCCGTCAATAAAGACGAGGCATTTTTTTATTGATGTGTGCATTAATCTTTTTATTCACAAATGATCTATCACGGCGAACCAACGATGGTTCACCCCACCACGCGAGTTAGAATTAAACCGAGTTTGATAAACTGCAAGGTGGGGGAAAACTTAAACGAATTTAAGTAAAACGAAGCGACCGAACGAACAGGCGCATTCCCAAGGGCGAGTTAAATCTGGGTAGGAGCCCGATAAACTGTCCGCGGGCTAAGATCGATCCCACTTAAACGAAACAGGTGGAACATACAAATAACGCGAGATCAACAAGTCTAACACGTAAGGCTATCAAATAACTAAGTAAACCAAACGAACTTAGAGGTTTACACGATAATATAAACCAGATAAACGAATCGTTTAGCGGACGTGGCCGCTCCTCCCTTATGACGATCATGGGACGATCGTGACCTGGCAATACAAGGGACGATCATGCCCGCCAGGGACGATCATGCCTGCCTAAGGCGATCATACCTGTCAGAGGCGATCATGCCAGCCAGGGACGATCATGCCTGCCAAGGACGATCGTGCCTGCCAGGGACGATTATGACTGGCCAAGTACGACCTGACCAGGGAGACCAAATATGGCCAAGTATAAATTGCCATGACGTTGCCCATGTAACAAACGTTTAGAAAAACGAGAACGCATATCGAACATATCAGATATATCGTCAAAGAGTTTGAGTGTCACACATGTGCAAAGAGTTTAGGCAAAATAAACCATGCAACAAAATGTCGGAGTATGAGCACATCGAGTATGGGTTACAACGAAATCAAATAAACTCCAAAGCTAGAAAGTTAGAGCGTAAGTTAGGGTAAAGTAATATCAGAACTATAAAAGGGTGTGTAAGAAAGACCCAACCACCCTCATCGCCGCTGATAGATGACCAGGCTGGTCCCATCAGGCCTGCTGGTGGGCTTCACAATCTGGTCACCTAGGACGACATGGTTGGGATCGAAAACAGTCGTGTCAACCACCACCTCGGGATAACGAAGCTGAACTTGCTTCAGAGCATTAGCAAACTGCTCCTTTACTATCTCAACGGCATCACGGGTAAGCCTGTCACCCCAATCTTTAGCCTCCTCCTTCTCATCTCTCTCTTTCTTCAATGCTTCGACCTCATCCTTGAGCGCGGAAACCGATTTCTCAAACTCTTCCCTCATCTTAGCCTCAGAAGCCTCCTTGGCCAACTTCAGCTCTTGCAGCTCTTCCTTCATCTTAGCTTCAGAAACTTCTTTGGTGGACTTCAACTTTTGCAGCTCTTTCTTCAACATGCTAACCTTCCTCTCAGATCCCTCAGGGCATCTTTGGCTTTCTTTGCTTGATCCAAAGCCTTGTCCCTATTCGCGGTCAACTCTACAAAAAGAAAGAAGTAATGTAAGGAAATCCAAAAGCAAGATATGTCGACCGGTCAAGCTAAGCCAAAAGAATTTACCTGCAAACCGCTCATCCTCCTCATTCTGAGTCCTCTTCAGCTGCTTGGAAGCAGCCTTCAAAACGTCAATAGCGGTGTCGATAGGGTCTTCCACGAAGCGGTCCCGGTAAGCAGCACCCAGCTGGTCCAACATCACCCTAGGAGACTTGCCACGACCATGCTTCTTCTTCCCAGGTTGATCAGGTACGCCCGCGGAATGGTGGACCGCTCCATCAGACACAACATCATCAGCCCGCCTCCTCTTTGTTTTCTGAGGACCTTCAGGGTCACCCCCAGGATGTGGATGAACCGGAGGAGTTTGTGGATGCACCTCGGGATGTGGTGGGGAAGGAATAGGGGCAGAACCCTCAGCACGAACCGATGTTCTACGCTTCGGAGGCCCCTGTCTGGCACCAGCAACTAGCTCAGCAAAAGTCAACTGTCCGCCTGCCATCTCGTCTGCAAGAAAACATAGGTGTTAGAAAACAAGCAAGGCGACAAATAAGTGATAAGGTAGTCAAAAGAAAACAAACGAGACCATTACACATGGATAAAAACTAATAAGAAAGCCAGCAGACCTAAGGCTACAGCCAACTTGTCAGGGGAGTCGGACAGAACAAGTGGCTTGCAGGGAATCAGCTTCTCTTCAGAGGGTAAATGGGAGGCCAAATTCCTGAGCAATCTCAAGGTCTCTCTATCAGTGGCACCCAGCTGCTTTAAAGTGAACCGGTAAGTATGTGGCTCCCGAAGGTAGTGTCGCTGTGACCAAGAAATAGGAAACACGAAATCGATGGCCTCCCCGTAGTCGTTTAGACATCCCACCAAGTTTTGATCACCACGGGTGGTCGGGGCAACCCAAAGAAACTTGCTCTTCCACTTCTTCACAGAATCCATATAAGGTACAAAAAGTTTGAAACCAGTAACAGCCTTCAAACTGAGAAACTCCCACCTAGTTTTGTGACTATGCTTCTCTCCACGCCGGTTAGTATCAAAGATAGTGAAGAAGAGCTTCTGAGAAACCGGCCTATTCAGCGTGCATAACAGAACCTCAAATGCCTTCACAAAGCCCCATGAGTTGGGATGAAGTTGTGATGGGGCGACATCCAAGAAACGAAGGACCCCACGCTCAAAGGGAGTAAAGGGTGGTCGTATCTTCATGATGTTGAGAACCCTCATGTACATAGTGAATTTCAGCTCCATTGGGAAGGTAGCAATGTGCTCACCAATTCCCATGCTCTCGACCTGCCACTCCTGGTCGTCATTGCCCACGCACTGGGCTGCCAAATCCAACTCCCGTCACTTTCGATGCTTCATTCAGAATGGTGGAAGAAACCCAGGAATAATCAATGTCCGTTTGATCCCCGAAAGATGACCTGAGCCTGGCGGGTCTAGACGACTCGGCACTCTGGGAAGAAGAGCCGGACGACCTATCCCCTATAGAACGGGCATGAGACTCGGAAGAACGGCTAGACTCAGAAGAGCTTGTATCCCCCTCACCATCTGACATCTCGGGAGATCTCCCCTTTTTCAAGGTAGCAACTCGAGCAACGTGAGGATCGGAGGATGGAGACTTGCGTCGAGTTTGCTTGGTCCTCTCCACGATGCAAACCTGCAGGAAGGGGCGATCACTCGTTAAATGAGTACTTAGGCTTGCGGATGAGGGGCGATTGTCTCACCCCAAGCCTGATCACCCCTCCCCGCCAAACCAAAGATAAACACAACAAAAAGAATAAATACGGAAGAAAGAGAGAATACCTGCGGATCAAGAGTTGCCGATAAAGAAGATCGAATCACCTCCTAGGATGGTCAAGACAACTCACTGGATATGAAAATAAAGGGATCGATCAGACTCAAAGAAAAACGAAGTGATCAACTTATAATTAAGGCCAAACAACTATCTTCATCAATTTCCAACAATGAAGTTTGAGGCCGTGTACCTTGACAGAAAGTCGAAGAACCCGAAAGATTGAATCACCAAGTTGGAAGAGAGGTAAGATCACCCTCGAAATCTTCAAAAGGCATAAAAGACAAGAAGTCAAATTTCTACGTTACCACACCAAGACCACGCTCACCTCGCAATTTAGAAACGAAGGTAGTAAAGCTACAAAGAAAATACCTAGAGCAAAGCAATATGGTCACTCGAAATAGTGATCACCCGTGACACATTTTTTCAAAAGGGAAGGTCGCTCGCCGTTAAACGCGGCCTGTAGATCATGCACCAACAGATATCAGGACGTAAAGCATACAATATAACGTTCATGGCTAATTCCGAGGAACCAAAGTAAAGTAGTGTTTCACGAGGTCTAATTTGAATAAAAATAGAGCGACCAACAAGATAGCGATAAGGAAGAGAAGAAAGGAAAGGAACTAACCGTGAACAAAGAGAGAGTCGGGACGCCCCCTTTCTCGTGAGGCGCAGGTCGCCCCTTTTCCGTGGAGCGGAAGGACGCCTCCTTCCCTAGAGTCAGGTCGCCTCCTCTTAATGAAAACGGGTCGCCCCCTTTTTTCGCCTCCTCTTAATGAAAACGGGTCGCCCCCTTCCTTCCAACGATGGCTCGCCTCCTCTTAATGAAAACGGGTCGCCCCCTTTTTCGCCAATCGGGTCGCCCCCTTCCTTCCAACGATGGCTCGCCTCCTCTTAATGAAAACGGGTCGCCCCCTTTTTCGCCAATCGGGTCGCCCCCTTTCTTCCAACGATGGCTCGCCCCTTTTGTCTTCAAACGGGTCGCCCCTTTTCAACGGAGATCACGCGGTGGACACGAAGAACCCGTCGCCTCGAGCGCTCCTCGCGTCGCACACGAAGAACCCGTCGCCCCTTCTCTGGTTGCACGTAGGAGCCTCGGGTCGCCCCTTTCCAGCTCGCTCCAAGTCAGCTGTGGATCGCCCCTTTTGCGTGGAGTAGGTCGCCCCCTTTTTTGACAACACGGGTCGCCCCTTTTCTCACAAGCGGGTCGCCCTCTTTCTTCTCTCCACCTGCAGCGTCACGAGCAAAGAGGAGCAGGTCGCCCCCTTTTCTTGTTCGCGCAAAGGAGGGCAGGTCGCCCCTTTTGTTGGCACCAAGGAGGGGAGCGGGTCATCCCTTTTCGTTGGGAAGAGGGAATTGAAATTCTGATTTGGTGAGTGAGTGGTGAGAATGAGATAAAGAGGAGACCCCTCACACTAACATATATATATAAGCCCACGAAAATAGGCCCAACAAAAAATAAAATTCTTTTTTATTTATTTATCTAAAACAATTTTTATATTCGAAATATTCACCGGAATTGGGCAACCAGGAGAGTGCCTATCAATTTTTGATCGATCCGATACGATATCGACCGCCGAAAATTCACAAGTCCTGAACTGGGGGCAAGACCTATCAAACTACCAATCGAGCACGACTAGCATGACTGCGCATCAAGCCTACGCCCGCTCAGCGATCGACCTTGGCTTGGGGGGCAACTGTTCTGGACTGGGCCAGTCGTCAGGCCCAATCCAGTAGCAACGATCCAACCCAGCAAGGGAAGGGCCAGCTTCGCTGGGCCTGATCCAACAGCTAATCAACCAGCCCAGTAACGAAGTGGTCAGCTCCACTGATACTTGGGCCCCCATCGCAAATGGGCTATCCGACGCCAACGATCCAGACTATTCACTATAAATACCTCCAGTCACCAGATGTCAGGTACGCAATTCATTCAAATATTCACTAGATACTACTGTAGCTCGATATAGCTGACTTGGGCGTCGGAGTGTTCTTGCAGGTACAACCCCCCCCCCCCCCCCCGCACGCGCGCGCGCGCGCGCGTTCAGGTCTTCCTCAGCCTACAGTATCAGACGACCCGTCCCTTGACCGTCTCCGCAGATCATCCGTCTCCGCAGATCATCCCAAGGTACGGTTCAGTAACAATGATAAAAATGACAAAAAACGCTATAAGCTATAAGCTCAAATACTACTTCGCCTTTATTTGGCAAACTCCTCCATACTTTGAGAGACTGTAACTGATCTCGTCCTATTTGGCACCTCTTTGGTTTTGTCAAGCTTCAAGAATTCAACTCTAATGATCCATGTCTTTGGTTCAAATCCAATGCAACGGGAAATTTTGGTATTCTCTATTATAAACTTGTTGGATGTTATGGAGGTCCAAAAATGAAGAAGTTTTCTCTGCAATAGATTGGACAATTGACGAGTTGTTAGCAGTATTCTTTCTCTCTGTGATGCTACAAATAAAGCTTTTCATAACCCCTCTTCTCATAAAGAGCCACGACTTGTGATGTGAGTCCACATGCATGCCTAGCCTAATCACGGAGCTTGGATGAATGTCACAGAGATAAAGACTCAAAAGACCAAAAAGAGATTCAACACTTTAAGGGAGTATACTTTAGTGTGTCCACCTTGATAATTGACAAGGACACGCAAAAGGTGACCAATGATACCTTAGAAAATTTCTAGAATACCCAAACTCTAGTGTTCACTATTTATTTGTATTTGCTTTTCAATAAATTTAGGATTTTATTTCTAATTGAAATTAACATTTGTTTTTGAGCCTTGTTGGCTCTTTAGGAAGTTATGGCCTTTGGTTTACTTTGATGGTGTTATGGGCCTTGTTTTCCTTTTCTTTTAGTGGATTGTATGTTGGGCCTAGGATCCAACAGCCCAAACTATAAATACATTTCCACTCTTTGTAATTGGTAGAACTTGATGAATGAAATTCACTATTACACTTTGAGCAAGAGAGTGCCCTAAGACCTAAGAGAGTGGCGAGAGGCTGGTTACGTTGCTAATGTTGGTGAAGGTTCATCATGATTTCTTCAAGGTTTCTTGAGATCAAAACCTTGAGCACGCAACCTTGAGGCTAAGAGAGCCCAAGGATAATGTTGTCTTTATCATCTTTTCCAGGAAGAAGTGGTGGACTTTCTTCTCCTTCATGTAAGTGTTCGTGTCTTTTCTTTTGTGCTTATTAATTTGTGTTAATCTTTATTTGTGAGAAATTATTGATTTGCCAATTTTCATGATCCTAAACCTTAAAAATCATGTTAGATCGCATCACCTTGTCACTTGGACACCACCTCCGGTTAGCTTTGTCAAGCTTAATGTTGATGGTAGCACTTTCGTCAACCCGAGCCGCTCAGGATATGGAGGGCTCTTTCGGGCTCACAATGGCAATTAGATTTCAGGTTTCTCATGCGAGTGTGGTTACACAAACAACATGGATGCAGAATTGCAGGCCATTTCTCAAGGTCTCAACATTTCTCAAGATAATGGCTATCATAATCTGATTTGCGAGATTGGTTCATTGACTGCTTTGAAGTTCATCAATGAGGGAGTTCCCACCACTCACCCTCATGCGCCGATTATTGATCACATCCGCTCCTTTATGGAATGTGGTTGGCAGCTCAGCTTTCAACATTCCCTTCATGAGGGGAACTCTTGTGCGGATTTGTTGGCAAACAAAAATCAATGGAGTGTGGAGTTCACTTGTAGCATAATTGTCCTTCGGCCATTTCTACATCACTGCTTGCAGATGCTATAGGAATTGTTAGATTAAGATCCTAGTTGGTTTGTTTGTTGCCTTTTTGCTTTCTTACTCGTCAAAAAAGTTAGCACCCCAAGTATTTGTTGCGTCAGGTAGGACAGAAAGTGACACATGTAATATAATAATGTATGCAATAAATATGACTCCACTGTCTCTATTTTTTTATGAACCTCCATCTTGTCTCTCTTACAAGCAAAACAAGTGTATGTTTGGTTCTGTAGTGACAAGAGTTAATTTCTACAGAATCAATTTAGCATAATTGATTTTAGTTAAAATGAGTTGAACGTGACGCGATTTTTCACTACAAGAAAAACTTGTATTACCGGCGTGAGTTCAATTTCGAGATGGAGGTGAAATGAGAACCAAATATGTGAAATGCACGTTAGAGACTGCATATGCTAGTTGGAGTTGTTCCACTATGAAACCAAACCAACGCTTAAATTCTTTGTCTCTTTTTGCAACAAAAAGTTAGCTACTTTTGCTATATTTAATGCTACTATTCCATATACACTCTTCATTTAATTGAGTGGTGGACAATAAAGTGAAATAGGTTATTCTTCTCATTGAATATCAAAAAGGATTAATTTAGTAAATTTGGTGAACTTTTTGCATGAAAACTAGACATTTAATTGCACCTAAATAATGTTCTTAATCACTTTGAAAGTAGTTTTTTATTATAATAGAGACCGGAGAGCGTACTAATTGTTATATGTGTCACTCTTTCTACTTGACACAACACGTACATGTGAGGAGTTGAACTCTTGTATTTGATTCTATCATAAAATCATGCTAACTCTGTCATGGCCTGTATTAACTAGGGGAATGAGGAGCACCCCTTCCCGCAAAGTCGTCCCAACATAATGATTTCGGGTTAAACCCAACCTTTTTCCACCAGAAAAGTTGACAACCAGAACTATCCCAAATAGTAATTTGGCTTCGGGTTATGAAGGATTTGGGTTGACCTCTGGGCTACCCGACTCATTCATAACATACATACACATATATTTAATATTTAATTAATACATAAATACTTGTGAATTGTGATAATTCAATACGATGTTAGAATCTAAAGCACACATGTTTGGTGCTTAAATTTAACTATATATCTAAACATTATCTTGTATCAGCGACATCGCTGCTTTTATTTTATAGTAGTAATAACAGAATTAGAAATTATACATATACTTTATTGAAAATTTAAAATATGTTAATGTATTTTTAACAAAGTTGGACACAAAATAATGTTATTTTTATAGAAATTTTACTAAAGATATCTATTAAATTTCATTGTCAAATATAAAATATTTAAATTTAATAGTAACAACGCTACTTTAAAATTATATTATTCATATTTTGGGACAACTCATTCTTGTCCCTATTAGGCCCAATCCTAAATTGACTTGTCGCTTATTCAGATTTGTTTGAGTTTAAGGACAAGTTACGACTAAAAAATGATCTGATCAAAATTTGAGATCGAGTTAGAGTTAGCTATATCATGTCTACTAATGTAAATTTACCTCCAATCACATCCCATTAGGCAGATATTTGTACAAGTATTTATTTTATGAAAGGTATTTGTATAAGTATTTTGCTAAATAATATTAAAATCTGAAACTACTGTAAAATATAATTATGTATTTGATAAAATATTTTTGGTGTATCTTTATATATACATCCAGGGGTAGTAGTCAATTAGCATTGATGTCAGCACTCCCACCAATTTCCCCCTCTCCCTCCCTTTATTTTTGTTTTGTTTTTTTCCCTAAAAAAATCCTTCCCTTATTTTTTGTTTTATTTCTTTCCCCAAAACTCTCTCTTTTTTTCTCTTTTTATCCCTTTTTTCCTTCATATTTTTTTAATATAGAGTAATTTGTTATACAACAAAAAATGTAATTGTTCAAATATGTGAAAATTTGTACCTCTGTAATCCATATTTTTATGTTTTAAGGGTATTTTACGGTTCAGAAAAAATTTTAGCTGTTCAAATAGCCGAAGTCTATTCCTTCATAATTAGATTAATATCTTCTTCTCTCTTTTTTTTCCCTTTTTATCCCTCTTTTTTTTCCTTCATATTTTTTTAAATATAGAGTAATTTATGATACAACAAAAAACGTAATTGTTCAAATATGTGAAATTTGTTCCTCTATAATCCATATTTTTATGTTTTAAGAGTATTTATGGTTCAGTAAAAAATTTAGTTTTTCAAATAGCCAGGGACGGAGGTACAGCCTTTAGTGGGATGGCTGGAGCCCCCCCTGTTTATTTAGCAATTTTTTTTTTACCCCTAATGATATATAGTATCAATACATAGATATGTATCAATAAGAATATTCCACATTGAATGAGCCCCCCTATATAGTAATATAATATATTTTTATTCATTCCACACTGAATTTCCAGCCAACAGATGCGCATTATAAGGGATAACTCATACACACGTTTTCACCTTTAATTTTATATATTATATATTCCACATTGAATTTTTGAGCGATTGTCTCTTAGTATACTTTGAAAAGAGAATTGCTAAAAAGTTCACCGTAGACTCAATTATAGATGATTTTCACGATATGCAAGAAAGACGTTCTGTATTTTGATAAAATATTAATGTAATTAATATTTTTGGATTAAATTAGTATATGTTGTTATTGATAAATATTTTTGTGGGGATTTTAATTTTTTAGCTAGCCCCCCCACTAATCAAATCCTGGCTCCCTCCCTGCAAATAGTCAAACTCTATTCCTTCATAACCAGATTAATAAAAACGAAAATTAATTTTGTTACAAATTACATAAAGTGTGACGTTAGACAGTGTATTTTGGGATACTTTTTAATATTTTAAACATAACTTAGTTGTTAAAATTTAACTTCAATTACTATTAGTCTAATTTTGGTTTAATAATACTTCCGTAGACCCTAAAATTTTGGTTCTGTGCATCGCACGAGTCACTACGCTAGTGGTTATTAATTATTTTTGTTATTTTGTGCAATGGGTGTCAACTTCACGCTAAAACAGCGAGCCGTCCTCACGAACTTTTTTTGTTTTTCCGCTTTCATCCCCAAACAAATGGTTCCAATTTTTTTTTTGGGGTCAAAAAATGGTTCCAATTTTGAATCTTTGATTATCCACTCCTTTTGCCGTTCTTTTTCTTTTTTCCTTGCACACCGGTGGCCAATTACCACATGATCAATATCAATTATCAACCCAACTCAACCAATACTTTTTTTCCCCAATTATTATTTAGAAAAGGACAACAATTTTAACTCTAGCATAGCGTCGACTGAAAATAAAGAAAAACATAAAGGCTCTGTTTGGTAAAAAAGAGTGGATAGCAGATAAGCTAGCAGATAGCAGAAAAGCTAGTTTAGAGCGACTGATAAGCTAGCAGATTGAATTTTAAGTGTTTGGTAAAATTAGCGGTTGAACTAGCTTATAAATATAAAATGACATAAATGGACATTTGTAATTAATGTTTGGATATGAGAGAGAAAAATCATTTAATGGTGGATAAAAGAGGAATTTAATTAAAATAATAAGGGTCAAAATGGTAGAAAAAATGAAACGCTATAAGCTATAAACTCGAACGTTACTTCAAGTAGCGTTTCAAAAAATGCTATAAGCTAGTGAAAAAACACTATAAGTTTGTCTCGTCAAACAGCTACCGTGAGCTTATCCGCTATAAGCTAGCAATTTGGCTTTGCCAGAGCCAAAAAGTTAAAAAAGCTTGAGGGGAAGAGTTTTATCCTATCTTTCTAAAAAAAAGAGTTTTATCCCATCTATAAGCGATCTTCTAATCACCAGCCCAATCTTAATCTTTAAGCGGATATCGGCCTGCAGTTGACATCTTATTCTTTAAGTGAATACCGCCTTGCAATTGGCATTGGTGCCAATCTGCAATCTTTTTTGTTTTTAAAATTTTTTAAATAATATTAATTTAAGATTTTGAAAAAAATTCTTTCCTGAATAATTAGTTTGGCAAAAAAATCTTATTCTTTAAGTAGAAGTCGCCCTTTCAGCGAATACCGCCCTGCAATTTGCATAGGCGCCCATCTGCAACCTTTTTTCTCATATTTTAATTTTTTTATTTTTAAAATAAGATTGGTTTAAGGTTTTGAAAAAAATCTCTTCATCAATAATTAGTTTAGTGAAAAGATTAATTTTTTAAGCAGATATTGCCCGCAGTTGCCGTTAGCGCCAATCTGCAACCTTTTTTGTTTTTTCTTTTCTCATATTTTAATATTTTTTATTTTTTAAAATAATATTAGTTTAAGGTTTTAAAAAAATTCCTTCCTCAATAACTTGTTTGGTGAAAAATAATAATAATTTCGTGAGAAAACGCGTAAAGTGCGATGCTAAGAGTATGTTTTGGGGTTCTTTAGAGTCTAGGAAAAAATTCAACTGTTCAAATACATGGACCGGCTTGATGAAAAAATATATATTTTGTGACAAAATACGGAAAGCTAGCGCAACACTAAACAATGAGTTTTGGAGTACTTTAGAGCCCATAATTTTTTTTAAATGTTCAGATACGCCAAATTCGTTTCTCATTAACCCGGTTGATGAAATAATTAATAATTATGTGACAATATAAGTAAAGTACGACGCTAATGGACCGTCATGCTAGCACGAACTACATCATACTTTAAAGACTAGGATGCAAAATTATTTGATGTGACATATGATTTGGCACCGCAATCTTTAAAAAATGTGATGTGTCATGTGCTAGAATTTGACACCTATAACAAAAGTTTGAAGTGACACGCATATGGTATAAATAGGAATAACGCAACTTTTATACACAATGTCAGAAAAACAGGCAGATCGTCTGAACATAAATGCACTAAATGACTTTCATAGTAGTTGGGAATAACGTAACTTTTGTACGCAATGTTAGGAAAACATGCAGATCTTCTAAGCATGAATGCACTAAATGACTTTCATAATAGTTATCACGTTATTCTTCTATTTCGTTTCGTACCGAAAAGTGTTTCTCTCTTAGAATGTGATTTTGGCTTAACATAACCCTACAAAACCGACTTATAAAGTGAAATATGTCCTTGCAATATAACGCTTTTGAGGTCTTCTCCCTAGCCAATATGTGACTTGGGTTTCTCCCAATATTCTCTAGAAAATATAATTAGAGAATTTTTTTAAACAGGTTCCGCAAGTAACTACACATCAACACTTTATCAACAAATAATTCATAATATTTTCAAATAGGACTGGCATAAAGTAAGAGAGAGAAATTTTTTGTATAAGCACTACACTTTGCAAGCACCCATATTATTTTTCTCCACAAAATGGTATTACTTAGTATTTAGCATGGTGCTAAATAAGAAAAATAAGAGAAGCACTCCCCATTGGGATGCTCTATATGAATACACTAAATGACTTTCATAGTGGTTGAAAATAACGTACGCAATATCAGGAAAACACGCAGATCGTCTGAACATGAATGCACTAAATGACTTTCATAGTGGTTGGGAATAACGTACGCAATATCAGGAAAACACACAGATCATCAGAACATGAGTGTATTAAATGATTTTCATAGCAGTTGGGAATAACATACGTGATGTCAGGAAAACTCGCGAATCGTCTGAACATGAATGCACTAAATGACTTTCATAGCAGTTATCATGTGATTCTTCTATTTTGTTTCGTACCGAAAAATATTCCTTAGTTTCACTTCCTCTCTTAGAATGTGAGTCGGGTTAACTCAACCCTACAAAATCGACTTGTAAAGTGAGAAATGTCCTTACAATATACACTTTTTTGAGGCCTTCTCCCTAGTCAATATGTGACTTGGATTTCTTCCAATATTCACCATAAAATATAATTAGAGCAATTTTTTTATTGAAAACTAAATTTATTGAAGGAACTTACAAACAAACATATTTAAGTCTAGTGAATATCAAAGGTGGAAATTACGGAGAAAAATAAGAGTGCAAAAGTTAATTTTATAATTTTTATTTAAAATTCACAATACTACTACCTGTTGACGTAAGAAAAGGCAGGAAAGTCAGAATCTGTGGATTAAACAAAACACAAAATAAAAAAGGAGGGCGAGTGGGGAGTAGAAAGATGAGAAAATGAACCGCGTGTTGTGTTGTGAAAAACGCGGGTGAAAAATAAGAATAAAAATAAATAAAAAAGCGAAAAGCATTAGTAACAAGAACAGTAATAGAAGATAGATAGATATCTGTCTGTTGTGGTGTGGTTGGTTGGTTTTTATTCTTTCTTCTTTCTCATTTGTGGAGTAGAGTGGAGTACACAACGCCACCTCTCTTTCGTTCTTCTCTCTCATACTCTTTTTTCTTGTCTTTTTATTTGTTATTATTATTTTTAAATTTTCAAAAGTAAATAATTCGATTTGATTATTAATATTATTATTATTATTATTATTATTATTATTATTGTTATTGTCGTCGTTGTTATTCTCGTTGTTGGTGGAGGTTGATCTTGGGGAGTTACATTACATAACATTACAGACACAGAAGTTGTGTGAGTGTTATTGTGAGTGTGTTAGAGTAACAGCGTGGTGATGATATGATATGCGTGTATGGAATTTGATGCTGCCGCAATTCCCGTGTCTCCAGACTCTCTCCTTCAACCTCAAGGTCTTTAATTCCTTCTCTTTTTTCTTTGATCCATTTCATTTCACCGATCATCATCATCATCGTTAATCTTTTTGCTTAATTTCAATTCTTCAAACGCTTCTGTGATTCTATGAGATCTCATCTCAGAAACCTTTCTTTGGTATATCTTTTTTTACCATAATAACCGTCACACAGTCACACAAGGAACCAGCATGCAGTCTTTTTTTTATTAAAAATAATAAATATTTTTCTTTCTAATTTTTTTTGTTGGATTGCACTTCTCTCTGTTTCTATTGTTGTTTCCTTAACCGTTTTGGTAATGTTCATGCTCAATTTAGTGTTGCTGTTTTTTTTACCATAATAATTGAAGCTATGTTTTTTGGTTAATTTTGCTGAAACATTAAGTCCGTTGTGCGCAGAGGATATCGGTTTTTACCTAAAAAACACATCCTTATACTTCTCTTAAATTCATATTATTGTTCAACATTATTTGTTAAAAATATTAATTCATCCTGTTTTTCGATTTTTTTCCTCACAATTTTAGGTTTGCTTACTTTGTAATAGAACCATCCATTGTTGTGATGTGTTCGAACCTGCAGCGCTCCACTTTTCTCTCTCCCACCGGCCACCACCATCGTTCGTTTGTACTAAAGATAAAAAAAATTGTCCATGGTTTATATAAATTGCAGTCACAATTTAAAATTATGATTTTATGATAATTTGTTACTATCAAGGAACACACATTTTAATGATAATTAATTAATCAAGTTGCAATTGATGGAGGTTTTTTAAATATTTTTTTTGTCTCTAATGCTTTTTAATTTTTTTTATTTATGAATATTTTAATTATTATTTTCCTGTCTTACTATGATTAAAGAAATTGTAGTATAGAGCATGACAGCTTTTGAAAAAGCCTTGGGGCTTGTCATAGCATTCCCAAATGGGTTTCCAATCTCAGTAACTTTTTTAGTCACAGAATGGGGCCTGGGGCCATTGCATTCTGTGACTTGAAGCTTTCAATACTTCCATTTTGTCAGATACATTATACATATACAGAATGGGAAAATTGATTTACTTGTAAAAATCATGGTATTTCAATTTCAGATGCAATGTGGCAAATGAATTTGAGGTCAAGTGAAACAATGGAATCAGGACCTTATCCTGAACATCCAGGAGAACCAGATTGTTCATATTATATCAGAACTGGCCTTTGTAGATTTGGAGCTACATGTCGATTTAATCATCCTCCTAACAGGAAGCTGGTATGAAATTTGCAGTGCTTTACGACGAATTGTAATTATAAATTTAGTATACATATGCATGCATTAGATGTACTTGAGACATAATTCTTTACTTTGAATACTATCAGGCTATTGCTGCTGCGCGGATGAAAGGCGAGTTTCCGGAAAGGTTAGGGCAGCCAGAATGTCAGGCATGTACTTGTTTCTCAATGACTGCATAAGGTGCATATTGCTTGTTTACATGCATAAGCTAAAATTCTCCATATTTTTAATAATGGTCTTCTTTTTGTGCTTTACAGTACTATCTGAAAACAGGAACTTGCAAATTTGGAGCCACATGCAGGTTTCATCATCCTAAAGATAAGGCCGGGATTGCTGGAAGAGCTGCATTGAACATTTTAGGCTATCCACTCCGCCCGGTTAGTATTGAATATTTCCCTCCCGTTTATATCGAATTACAACTCAGACAGTAATAGTCTAATTCTATATTTTCTTTGTTTCTTGTTTATGCAGAATGAGCCTGATTGTGCTTATTATATAAGAACTGGTCAATGTAAATTTGGGAACACTTGCAAATTTCACCATCCTCAACCAAGTAATTTGGTGGTTCCAATGCAAGGTTCTTCTGTTTATCCTACTGTCCATTCTCCAACTACACCAGGTCAACAGTCATATGCAGCAGGGATAACTAATTGGTCTAGTTCGTCGTATATTCCTAGTCCACGGTGGCAAGGGACTTCAAGCTATGCACCCTTGATTCTGCCTCAAGGAATGGTTTCAGTACCTGGATGGAGTACATACAACGTAAGCTCGCTCATCCAATCTTTCTTAAAAATGTTTTAACAACGAAAATAAAGGCGTGATACTGATATCCTAATGGAACATTAATTTTTCCAGGGTCAAATAGGATCAGACAGTTCACAGCAAACAATGGGAAATGATCAAACATATGGAACTTCTCGCCAAGGTGAATTGGAAAACGCAGGATCCTTAGGGGCATATTCTCAGTTACGCTCTGGCTCCGTTCCTGTAGGATACTATGCTTTGCAGAGAGAGAACATATTTCCTGAAAGACCTGATCAGCCTGAATGCCAATTCTACATAAAGACCGGAGATTGCAAGTTCGGTGCTGTCTGTCGTTTTCATCATCCGCGTGAGAGGAAGATTCCTGCCCCTGACTGTGTTTTGAGTCCCATTGGCCTCCCTTTGCGTCCCGTGAGTTGATATCTTGCCATTGGAATATATGCAATGTTTATTTTTCGTCATTAAATTATCTCGATTTTGAATTATACTCCCTCCGGTCCTATTTATAAGAAAATTTGGTACGTTTATTGATTTTAGTACAATCTGATAGAGGTAGTGTTGCATTTCCTGCAGGGAGAACCTCTTTGTGTCTTCTATTCGCGTTACGGAATATGCAAATTTGGCCCGAGTTGCAAGTTTGATCATCCAATGGGAATCTTCACCTATAATCTATCTGCATTGCCTTTAACTGAATCCCAAGGACGGCGTCTATTAGGTTCTTCATCAGGAACTACTGCATTAAATTTATCATCAGAAGGACTCGCTGAGTCGAGCTCAGCGAGGCCACAAAGGCTTTCATTATCGGACACTAGACAGGTTCCTTCTGGTGATGATGACATTGATGATGAGGGATAATGTTGTCTCTTGGAAATGGGTCATTTGCTTTTCACAATTTTTTTTCTCAGGGAAGAAAGGGTAATCTGTGAATTGATTTCCCCCATTATTACTGGAGATATATAGACTACAAACTACATAGTCCATGTCAAACTGATTCTGTCAACCTGCTATTGAATACAGTTGACAAAAATTCGGTTGTTCTGTTTCATGTTGTCACATTGTATAAATTTCACCAATATTTGTCACATTTGGTCAAAATCCATTGTGAACATTTCTTCTGTCCTAAGCAAGTCTATCTATTTAAGATTTTCATTGTGTATAGAATATCTTTCTGGAAATCTATAATGACCAATGTTTGGCTCCAGTGTGAATCTTTTTTTAGTACCGGTTTCTTTCTCATAAGAGTTGGGTTTGTGCTGTATGCTGTGCTTGTATAGAAATCTTTTTCAACAGCTAACTAATTTTAGGATTACTTGGCAAAGCGGGGTACGCATAGCTAACCAGGTTCCCCGATGTAGATTAGTCACCGACAAAACCAATGGATACTGTGCACCAATAACACAGTAATCAAAAAAATTCTCATCTAATTTAGAAGCTGTCTAAGGAAGTCTTAATTATTGTTAGTATGTATATTTTCTTCAAGGGAATAGAGTCTAAACTGTGAATTTTGGCGGCGGCAGGACATGTTAATTTTATGCTGTTTTGTAGAAATCAAGCCTCTATGAAATTGTGAATCTTGTTCTTGAAGTGTTTAGGAATCACTCACTCCATCAAAAGGTGTCAGTCATTTCTTGCTTGGAATTTGGTTAACAGTTCAAGTGCAACTAAATCGAAGTTGGGAATTTAAATCCTTTCTGGTTGCTTAATGAGAAGAAAAATTTCTGTGGCTGGGAAATACATGTTAATATATTTCATATGTTGCTCATTGATTCTGGCAACTTATGCAGGTAATACTTCAATTCTTTCTTTATTTCTTCTTACTTCCATTTTTTATTCATATAGAACGGCGAAACGAGCATAGTCGCGGTTTGGGTTGATCATGTATTTTGCGACCTTGTGGTGCGTGCCAAATTGATAAGTCCCAAGTAGGTAGTTCGGTTAGTAAGTTAAAAGACAACATAGGAATTTGAAACAATAGGTCAGTGTTCGAATCTCGAAAACTAATATTTCTCCATCCCCTAATTAATTAACCTCTAATATTTACCTATAAAAAAATCTAAATATTGATAACAAAGTTGAATTCTGCTAGTTTTTTTTATTACCTGAAAAGAACATGTAGCGGATTTGTTTCCCTAGTGCATCATCCTTAATGTGTACTTTCTTTGTAGATATTGCTGCTTTCTTAAATCTTCACATTGCATGATGAGTTCAGTTAACTTGCATATATTGCAACTTGGCCTATCATGCCTAGGGAAAGAATTTCCCTGCAGTCAACCGTCACTGTAGTTGCGATATCGGTTTTCAATAAAGATCAGGCGGATGAGATTTCTATATTCCAATTTTGCTGAAGTAACAACGTGAGCTGTCCTATTTTTATCTTACAGCTAAGATCATCTGACTGCGGTGATCGCGCGATTTCTGACTGCAGACAATCCGGATCGCGTGTCGAGTGAGTAAAGGAGTGCTTCATTGGTTAACTGTCTCCAGAACTACGTAAGTCTTTTATGGGATACACTATTAATTTAGTTGGTTGATGAGTCAAATATCTGGACTGAAATCTGAACTACTTTAGCATACACAATTAAGAATTTGTTGCTGAATTGGAAAAGAATGTATGCGTGTTATTTTTTGATTACTTGATTTAAGTTTCCTATTTTACTTATGAGATTTCTTTTTGCAGAATATAACATTAAATGGATGGATAAACTTTGCATATTGACAGTGTAAAAGAGAGAGGATAAGCAAATGTGTTATTTTAGTGGTTGTTTGCTCTTGCTCTTCATTGTGGCATCATTGCCTTCACACGCAACTCTCTTAAGTCTTTGTGTTTTAGCGTCTAATAAAGAAGCATGCTCAGGTATAAATTTAAGAAGGAATATCTGTTAATCTTATACTTAAAGCATAAAAGGAAAGGTGCAATTAGTGAAGAACATCTGTACTTGAATGACGAGCATACAAAATAGAGGAATAACGTTGGGACTATTTATTAAGGCTACCTACATGACTTAAGTGAATTAAAAAAATCTAAAAGAACCGATATGATGCGACACAAATGGTAGATATTAACCAGGGGCGTGGTTGAGCGTTTGGGGCTCATCCTCCATTAACCAAGTGTCGAGGGTTCGATCCTCGCTTTAGGTATGGAGCAGCTTTAAATCCCTGGCCAGCTGTCCCGCCATTCGAGGTGCCTCCAATCCAGCGAGGGGACTAGTCACTGGGTTCGGCGGTGGATACTCTGGTCTCGAACAAATGGTAGATATTGGGGCCCTTAACTATTTGGTTCTGATTCGATCTCTGGTCGGTGCATAATGTAAAAATATTTTGTTGGGAGAGGTCAAACCCTTAAATAGATCTTCGGTACATTAAAGGATTAGTTTTCACAGTTACTGTGGAAGATACATTGGTTTACCAAAAAAACTCTAAAAGAAAATACCTGTAATTTAAAAAATAAAATCAAAAACACATGTATGCAAACTCAATTCACATACACAGTGGCAGACCTACATGTACTCTAGGGGGTTTGTTGGAAAAATAAATTAGCGCCGATACCTTAGGAAAAAAATGTTTTTGCACACACTGAAAATATTTTTTGCACCAAAATTTCTAGTTTTACACCACTTTAATGAATCACACTCACACTCTCACATATTTTATTTAAAAAAAGTTTTTCTTCCTCCTTGAATCATTTCTTGTTCTTATCTTTAACTCTTATGCGGCTTGTCAATGCCGCGCGGGAACTCCCGCTTTTTCTTTTTTTTTATTCTGTTTTTTGATTTCTGTTTTTTTGTTTTTTTAAATATTTTACGTTTTTAAATTTTTTCTTTCTTTTTTTTTATATTTTAACGGGTACTTTATGGTCTTGAAAATTTTAGATGTTTAAATATACAAACTTTGTTTTTCAATAATCGATCGGTGAAAAAAAGATTTAGTTTCATGACAAAATACGTAAAGTGTAATGCTAAACAGTATGCTTTGGTGTACTTGATGGTGAAAAAATGTTATTTTTTTAACAAAATACATAAAGTACAATGTTAATTAAGTAGTGTATTTTGAGGTACTTTAGGATTCATAAAAAAGTTTAATTGTTCAAATACCCAAAGTTTCTTTGTCAATAACCAGTTTGGTCTAAAAAATAGTAGCTTTTAGACTAAATATGTAAAGTGTGATGCTAACACTACATTTTGAGGTAATTTAGGGTCCAGAACAAATTTTTGATTTTAGATACGCGAAGTTTGATGAAAAGTAAAAAAAATCGTGACAAAATACATATGGTGTATTGCTAAGCAGTTTTATTTTGGGGTACTTTAAGGTCCAATTTTTTATTTTTTTTATTTTCAGATAGGGAAAGCTCCTTTCTCAATAACCCGTTTAGTGAAAATATGTTATGCCAAAATTTGTAAAGTGTTGTGCTAAACAATGTTTTCTGTGGTACTTTAGCATCAGAAAATTTATTAATTATTCAAATATTAGAACTTCGTTCCTCAAAATTTTCATTTGATGAATACAGATAACGTTATTAAAGTTTTTTAAAGTTTTTCTTCAAATGATCTATAGATATTTAATTTCAATGCTTTTGTTGTTATTAAGATTCTTTATGTTTTTCCTATTAGCTATGGATGTTGAATTTCAATGTCTTTGTTAATGTTTTTTATTTATTTATAATCATCTTATTTAGTTTATAGTCACCGATCGTGGTGTCTCCATCACTCCCACCTTCATGACTCCCGAAATAGTCACCGACTGCTTCGAGGTTGCCATCACTAACCTGGGGCACAGGGGTCGACCCGTGCTTCTGAGTTTGATTTTCCAGTTGACAAGCTCGGTGTTGGCCAGTGCGAAATTTGTTTTCAAGCATGATGAGATATTAGTCTTGCGAAAAAATTTAATTACTCGATTATACGATGAAATTTTGTCAACCCCGTGCATCGCACGGGATATGGGGCTAGTTATCCTAATTTTGATTATGTTAATATTATTTAATTGATAATTTTTTGGTATAAATCGGGTATCCTCTACGCGCAACTGCAGAGACTAATCCCCTGAGCCGAGTAGGACCATAATAGGAGGCAATTGGCAACCTCGGAGCCGTCGGAGACTATTTCTGGAGTCATGAAGGTTGGAGTGATGGAGACACCACGATCGGGGATGGAAGACCGATCGATAAGTCGTGAAGACGCCACAACCGGCTATGGAGGTTCCGGTTGATAAGTCGAGATAAGCGCCACGGCAAACCGATAAGCTCAGATAACAGCTCACGAAGAACCAAAGAGACACGTCTCTAAATTTTTACTCAAAATTCAACTTGTTTATTTCATCAAATGAACTTCAATATATAGAGAATCTCAAATCCAATTGACCCAAAAGAATCTCAGGCTCAATTGACTCAATGAAACCCTAGAAATTGAAATATACTAATAAATATCAAATTCTAATTTTAATGGAAATAAACTAATTAAATTCCTACTATCATGCAACAATTAAATGAATTTATAAGTGTATTTACAATATTTAATACCTAGAAAATAAAAAATAATCATAATTAATCTTGTTGATTTGGCATTGATAGCGTCATAAATGACTTGGATCTTGTAATTTCTTTTTTGCTTTGTCTGCCATTTTTGATTAGTAAGTTTGCTTTATTAGCAAGTTTGTTGACTCCATGTCCTCATCAAAACTCCACTAGCCATCATAATGACTTAACAAGACTTTAAAACCCAAAAACTAACTTAGAAAACACCAAAAGACACCTATAATTATTTTATTAAAATAAAATACGAAAATTAAAAATAAAAATAGAAAATATTGGTTATCCCATGATTAGGAACTGAATATTTTTCTTTTTCTTTGTATGATTCCTTCCACATGCTTAGAGCACTTAGGAACTCATCAAAATCTCTCTCTCAAGAGATATGAATTTAGTTGATAATTTGTGTCGGTGCTATTTAATTAATTTGTTTGTGTTTGTGTTATTTAATTTATTTTGATTATGTTAGTTTATTTAATTTGAATTTCTTCTGTATTTTGTGAATATTGATAACTCTATTTTATATAGAGTTATATACGCTTTCAAATCTAAATTATTGTAAAAAACTCAGTAAATTTATAACTTCAAATAAAGGAAAACAGAAGAAAAACAACATTTTTAATTTAGGAACTCATTATCATTGTTTATCATGATTTGTGGCATTTTTATGTGTTTGTTCAATTGCTGCAGCAATCATTGCACCTGCAATAGGTCAAGCAACTATTGCACCTGCAATACAGGAAACAGAAGTTCCGAAGAAAGCAGATACATTACACCTGCAATTATGCTAACAACCATTGCACCTGCAATGTGCCCAGATGACAATGCACCAGCATTGCACCTGCAATGACCACAACACAGAATTCTCCTGCACTATGATGATGACGTCAACATGCCAAGTTGCAAGTGCAAGTTGTGCAAGTGGATGGTTGCAGCGTCAAGTTCAGACCCCTTGGACAACAAGTTGTAACTTTTTTTGTACACTTGTCCACACATCATTGGACCACTCTTCATAGTTGGTGGGACTTCCAATCATGCTTTTTGAAGACAAGGGAAAAAGGGAACCCTAAAATCAGCTTGGTGACCAAGGCAAAGCACTTTTTGAAGCCTATAAATACATCCCCTCTTCTCCATTCAAAAACACATCATAGAATATCACTAGTTATTATATTCTCTCCATCTCCGTAGCTTAGTAGATAGTTTCATTTTATTTTTAGAGTTAGAGGTACTCAACAAAGCTTGAAAGAAGGAAAGAAAGTGACAACTTCTTCCTTCTCTTCTCGTGGAGTTCTTGTTGGTGTTTTCCATTGTTGAGAGGTGTTCTCCTCAACATAAGCTAGGTAGAAAATACAAAGGATCTTCATGTGTGTAATTCCTATCTCATCTCATTTCCTTTGTATTTTCCTTCTTATAAACATGTCTCATTCTGTTTATATGTGCCTATTTATGTTAAGTATGAACTAAACTCTTTATGGTTGGAATACCTTAACTTTGTAATAAAACTTTGATTAGTTATTATGTTATATTGATGTTCTTGCAATTTGGTTCTTGTGCTATAATTCTTTCAAACTTATTTTAAGATTGATCACTTAGAATAGGTAGGGTCATAAATACAGAAATGGTTTGTGATTTGAACTCAAGAACTAATATGGATAAGTGTTTTAATAAGAGGAAACTTTGTTAAAACCATGCTAAGACTTAGACATAAGATAGCATAGTCCATAGGGTGAATCTGTAAGGGTTTAAAAGACAAGGGTGAACTTATTTAGGGCTTAGACATAAGACTTATAACGAAACCCTGAAGATAGTTGCAGAAATGCACAAGTCATTTTATACAGCATCCATTGCAGGTGCAATCATTGCAGGAGCAATGATTGCATGAGCATCATATGTAACATAATGCTTTCAAAGTGAATTTACTTAGAAAATAGTATTTCAACCATCTCTCTCAATTGAAACACAACATATCTTTACTTGCTTTAATTTACATTTTGTTTGCATACACCATCTTCGCATCAACTTAATTTTATTTTACTTTCCTTTTATCACTAGCATTACTATTATTTTAAACTCTTTAAAATTAATCCAATCCCTGTGGGTACGATCTCTACTTATCAGTATATTACTTGTTTTAGACTGTGTATACTTGCACATCCTTTTCACACAACAAATATGTTAATTCTTTTTAGTGTTACTCCCCCCGTTCCTAAACTTTGGTCCTTTTGGCCTCTCTTTTTTGTTCCAAAACTTTGGTACTTTTGAGATACCAATGTACAATTAATTTACTTAATTTTTTCAAGTTTACCCTTTATCATTGTCACTATTCACAATATTAACTCATTTGAATTCCCAAGTTAGTGGACTTCTTGAAGCCAATTAGAGTGTGGCTTTATTGATTTATTGTTTTCTTTTCTCTTTCCAATAATTCCAAAAAAAAAAATACAAATTGGGTATTAATGCTATAAAGGGGTACTTTAGTAATTAGGTATTGCAAATTTATGATTTCTTAATTTTCTGTGAAACACTCCAAAAGGACCAAAGTTTAGGAACGGAGGGAGTATTTAATTTGTATTTAGGAACTTGTTAGTGCTATTTAATTTGTGTTGGTCTAGTGCAACACAAGTCGTGGACCTGTTAAAGTATTATTTAATTTCATTACATTTTTTAGCGCTGTGTGTGTTTGAAAATTTTTACGCCCCCAGGCCCAGGGTTTTGGATCCGGCACTGCACATACATTTGTGTCGAAATAAGTTTTGCACGATATTGAATGCAGTTCAAACAAACAAATGTGAATTGAGTTTTTTTTAGAAGTTGGAGAAAAAACAAAAACAACAACAAAGGAATTAAAGCCTTAAAAACATAACTCTATGAGCATCTGCTCTCAACAAATGAGAGATGTCAATAGGAGGATGCTCAAATTCTGCCTAGTTAGTATCTAAATCTGATCCCAACCATGAAATCAGTGTAGGCGTACCTTCCCTCAAAGTGTGGGTCAGTGTTACTTCTCATTCTCTAGCCAACAAAGTCTAAATATTGCAGATGATGGAAGAATACTGATGCATATGATTAGTTCTCAAAGTCAAAAACTAAAATAGAGTTTTGTGAGTCAGAATAGCAGAATAAACGCCTATAGCCCTTGCGCCAAGCCAACGACAAACCTTTATAAAGCGCAAGAAGCTCTGCATGAATGTTATTAGAGAGACCAATATTGTTGGAGAAACGACATAGCCAACAACCAGTTTCAGTCCGGATCAAACCACCAAAACCAGAGATACCAGCTAGGATTCACCAAACTACTTCCATCCACATTCAAAATCACCCAATTCTCTCGCGTAGGGTGCCGAGAAACCCGTTTGGGGGTTGTACACACCTCATCTTCATGGCCAACGTGTATATCAAGGAGGCTAGCAAAAGTGTGAGTGTTAAGTTTAATTTGATAAATGGAAGTGTGATCATGATTAAAACAAAAATTATTTCTAATCTTATAGAAATACCAAGTAGCAGCGATAAAGAAGTGAGGAGAGTCCCCATCAAGAGCCTTACGAAAGCAATATTGAATATTCAAGTTTGAGAAGAATTCGGGCAAAACAAAGTCAATGAACTGCCAAACTTGAGTAGCAGTGTCGCAATATCTTAGGCAGAGTAGTCTCAAAATCACCATAGCAACGAGTACTGAATTGAGTTCACATATATGCAAAATTTGTTTTTGAAGGTATGTGAATTAAGTTCACATATCTGCAAAACTTATTTTTAAACTTACACGAGCTCAATAAACATATTTTTGTGTGAACTCAGTTCAAATACATTTAAAATTAAGTTTTGCACATATGTAAGCTCAATTCACACAAACGCATAAGAACTGAGTTCACATAAAATGATTTTTAGTGGAAAATTAAATGAAATGAATGACACTTAATGAAATACAATAAATTTTAGGATTACATAAAGAAAATTAAATCAAATTAACCACAATTTTTAATTAGCATAAATTTAGTTACTTTTACTTTTCATTTTAGAGTAATACTTGGGATGGTAATCCTCTTTTTTTTCCCTAAATAGGACCATTATTATGTTTGATAAATTTCCAAATTAAATCTCTTCATTTTTTGTTAGTTTACGGATGGAGTGACAAGTACCAACTTTAAATTCATACACACAAAGTGGAGATCATGGTTCGAACCTGGATAACCACGAAACATGTCCAACATAACAGACAACATAGACTTTGCTAGCTCTCCTAGGCCTTAAAAACAATCTCCCCCCTTTTATTTATTATAGTATGAGCACTCTAACTCTTCCATTTTAATCAATGTTGAGATGGAAAGATCGGTGAATAGTAAATTTGAATTTTAAATATTAAAAATTTGAATTTTAGCTCAAACTATTCTCTCAACGCTTTCACTTTCACTTTCACTTTCACTTTCACTTTCACTTTTGCTTTCTCTCTCTAAGTATTTTTTTTTCACTTTACATGATTGCATTCTTTTCTTTTTCTATTTCTTCTACCATCCCACCTTCTTCTTCTTCCTCCCTTTTTCACTCTCATCAAATAACAAACTCAAATGTCATCTCTTTAATCTCTATTTTCTTCTTCCACACCCATTTTTCTGTATTTTTTTACCATTCAATTGGTATATGAAAGAACAACAGATAGAGTGAGAACGCAATATTACCCATATTTTATTTAAAATTTTCTAGTGCTACAAAATATACTATTATATGATTTTCATTTGTAAAAAAAGAGGACCTATTTTAGTTGTCAAAAAATTTTAAACTCAATTTGGTCCTTCAATAATAAATTTTAGTCTCTTAGAAAACAAAACCTATCTACTATAACTCTAAGCAAATAAACCACCTTGTAAAATACATCACTATTTGTAAGGGTAGATTAGTCATTATAAATTCATACTCCTTTCATATCTTCTCAATTTGATTTTAAATTTTAAAATTTCCCCACTTTCATTGATAATTATAATTTTTTATACAAATTATAAATGGAACAATTTTTTGTATGTACTCATGAACAGGACAAAAGTTTGTCGTTGATACATAAAAAACACAATAGATATTTGTCCTTTATAAATATAAAGTATATAGGACAAATAATTGTAACTGATACATAAAAAAAACACGTGACAAATATTTGTCACTGATAATTACAATTACCATACAAATTATAAACAAGACATTAATAAGCCAAATAATATCTTACTATTTTTGCTTTTAAGTCTTGACGAAGAATAATATAATAATATAATTGAGTTTGTCGATATAGTCCCACAGTCTTTGACGAAAAACATGTATTTAAGGGAAAAAGATTTTATTATTGAAAGAATGAATTGAAGTCTGGCGATTTAACCCCAAGGGGTTGGCTTAGTGTAGCATGAGAGAATTTGTATCCAGGATGAGGTAAATGTATTTACTTTCTTAAGTGCTAAAAGAGTCTGAAGGTCTTCCTGTCTTGGACTGAGATGCCATCCCCTCACCCTAAAATTTATGTAAAAAAAAGAGGCTGACGGTCTAATATGGGTTATACGCACTAGTTAAAAGGTTGTCTGAGTCCATTCATAAAAAAAACACATCGCTACCATCTAGAGATTGTGATTAACAACGTTAATAAATAAATTGCCACCCTTTTTTTTACCGCTCGGACCATCACTGGGCTACCCACAAAGTTTCCCAATATTTTAAAGGAATGACTAGTATTCTTTCGTGCTAAGGAGAAAATTTCGTACTAACTAACACCGAGTTTGTCAAATACGAGAATCAAATCTAAGAACACTGAGTCGACGTGTCTCATAATAGCATTAGCACATGTCACTAAGCTAGCTGTGTTGGCTAAAAAATTGCCACACCTAATATACATTAATCAAATTTAACTTTTTATAACCACTAGCGTAAACCACATTAAGCATTTAAAAATGATAAAACTTATGTCAAGTCAGTCACGTTCCATACTAATAATAGATTAAAATATTCATCAACTACTTTTGCCTATTTTTAGGAGTATATATTTTTTGGCACTACATAAATGGACATTTTTTAATTAATACTTAAAAGTTAGAGAGAAAATTTATTTAATAAAGGATAAATAAGGAATTTAATTAAATTAATAAGAGTAAATGAGATAAAGAATGAAACGCCATAATATGCTATAAGTTCAAACGTTACTTCAAGTAGCGTCTGGAAAAATACTATACACTAGAAAAAAAATATTATAAGCTAATGATACCAAACACTTACTACGAACTTCACTATCTGCTAAATACTAGCAATTTAGTCTTGCCCAAAGCGTTAGCGTATGTTAGTTAAAAAAAGCATATTTTTTATTGCATCTTTCTAGTGATGAACATGCAGACTTAAAAAAAAGTTTACTTAAGTTTTATCCTTTCAATTCTACTGAAAAATGGAAAATGTATTTTATAAATTATTTAGGTTTGCTAGTATCCATTAGACTATATAAAACAATAAGCTTAGAGCATTTTAGTGTGGGTTCTTAAAATGGGTGAACTAAGTTGATTTTTGTGGGATCAAACTGTCACGTAGGATTCGAGCAATTAATAATCAACTCAAATGGTTTTTACTACAATGGGAGTTGATTATAAGAATCATACATGACCCCACTTTTTTATACTTTTATTTCTATTTATTTTATTCAAATTTAATATTAATTTTAATTTTTATATTGTTATAACATTTGTGTTTATATTTTTTAATATTAATTTTAATTTTATGCGTGACCACACCATCTTTTATGCTTATATTTTTTATAAGTGTGGTCACGCATGCTTATATTCAATGCTTTTATTTTTATTTATGTTTAATTTGAATAAATTGCAAAAAAAAAATATTTAAATAAATTTGAGAACAACAAATTTAAGATAATAAGAAATATATAATATTAGAAAATTAATTAAAAATAAAAAATGCATAATAGTAAGCAAGGAATTATATTTTGGGTGGAATAAAAGACAACTAAAACATAAAATTAATTTTCGTTATTCTCATGTCCGAACCGCTCCAAATATGCTCACCAAGTCTGCTTGAAGTTGGCAATGGTTTTGCTTTTGATGAACATGTGCTACCCTTTGAAATAATGTTGTAAAACTAGGATCATGACCATTTGAAACTTCAGCCATGGAGGAATTATTATCTGTGTGGTCGTAATCAAAATTGTTGGTATACGTGTCTCGTTCATCTTCAACAATCATGTTATGCAATATGATGCATGCTAACATTATGTTTTTCATTGTGTTCACATGCCAAGCACGAGCCGGACTTCGAACAATCGCGAATCGGGATTGGAGCACTCCAAATGCCCGTTCGACATCCTTTCTTGCTGATTCTTGTCGTTGGGCAGATAGTTTTCTCTTATCTCCTTGTGGCATAGGGATGGTCTTAACAAATGTAGCTCACTCGGGATAAATACCATCTGCTAAGTAGTACCCCATATGATATGTAGTTCTATTCACTGTGTATTGCACTGCAGGAGCTTGCCCATTCAAAACATCATTAAACAGGTCTGATGTGTTTAACACAATAATGTCATTGTTAGAACCCGCAGTTCCAAAAAATGCGTGCCAAATCCACAAGTCTTGAGATGCCACGGCTTCAAGCATAATAGTGGGTTTGGCATGATCACCCCTACAAAATTGACCTTTCCAAGCAACTGGACAGTTTTTCCATTCCCAATGCATACAATCTATTGAACCCAACATACCTAGAAAACCGCGTGCCTCTCCATTTTGCAATAGACGTACAAGGTCTTCGTTGTTTGGCATTCTCAGGTACTCCGCACCAAATATCGCGCAAACGCCCATTACAAATCTGTCTAAACACTCCAATGATGTGCTTTCACCAATGCGAACATAATCATCCACACTATCAGTAGGTGATCCATATCCACACTCATCCCTGGTTCTCCACAAATCCAATACATGCAAAGCTTGAAATTGGTTGCTCAATCTCAACAGCTTTTTTTATTTATTTTTAATTTGTCCTTGGTTTAATTTTGAGCTTGAATTTTTGTGGGTATTTGTAATTTTTTGTTAATTCGCTTGAGCTTGTTATTTCGGATCTTGTAATTTCCTGTGTTTTTTTTTGTATTTTATTTATGTAAATTTTATTATTTTTTGAATTAAAAAATTGAGGAAAATGGCATAGTAATCGGTGACTAAATTGTTGCCGACGTCTAAGTTTTGTTGCCTCACTTCGCCACGTCATTCATTTCCAACGCATGATTCTTATTGTCGCCGTTTCTTATACTTAGTTAATGCAATAGTCATCTACCGTTAAAATTGCTCTTAGTGAATTACAATTTTGTCTTTAATAATAACTTTACTTTTTCATTTCTCTCTTTCAATTTATTTATTTTACTTTTTCTATTTCTCTCTCTACCTTTACTTTTTTCATTTCTCTCTCCAACTTTGACCACACTATATAAAAATAATGACATGTGTAAATTACAATTTTACCCTTAATAAGAACTTTATTTTTTTCATTTTTCTCTCTACATTTACTTATTTTACCATTTCTATTTCCCTCTCCAACTTTATTTTTTTAATTTCTCTCTCCAACTTTAATCAACTACACTATATAAGAACAATGAATTGTGTGAAATACAATATTGCGCTTTAGAATTACTCTACTTTTTCTGTGTCGAAAAAAATAATTATACTTTTTCATTTCTTTCTACATTTATTTATTTTACTTTTTCAATTTTTTTGGTCGAGACCAGGGTATCCACCACCGAACGCAGTGACTAATCCAGTCGCTGAATTGGAGGCACCTCGAAGGGTGAGACAGTTGGCCCAGGGATTTAAAGCTGGTACATACCCAAGGTGATGATCGAACTCTCGACACTTGGTTAAGGAAAGATGAACCCCAACCATTCAACCACACCCTAGGCTTATTTTACTTTTTCGATTGTGATTCAATTATGTCCGAATTTATTTATTTTACTTTATTGATGTTCACACATTAGAAGAAAAGAATTAGTACCCTCGTTGTCTTTGAGTGACATGTTAGATATTACTCAATTAATTTAAATTTAAAATATAGATAAATGTCACAGTTTCTCTCTGTCACTCACTCTTCTCTTTACTTACTTTACTTCCAGAAACCAAGGGTACACTCTCATCCCAGTGACCTCAGTTTTCAAAAGAAAAACCCTTCTTTTTCTTCTTTTTCTTAACTCTCTCTTCCACCTTCTACACAATTCATTGACCCAAGTCTTTTCAATTTCCACTCCTTGCTTTATTTATGCAACTTGCCAAGCTAGCTATTTAATTTTAGTTTGGATTTTATTAATACCACACCTTCCTCCACAATCAAAAACCCAAACCCAAGCTCAGTTTTTTTATATATAAAATTAAATAAATAGGCATCAATTTCTCATTTATGATACAACAATTTGAAGTTCTTTCAATCCAAGCAAAGCAAGATTAATAGCCCCTTTCCCAAACTCAAACCTAAGAGTGAGAAACAAGCTCTTCTCAGTTCTAACCATGATGTCTTCTCATGGTCTCATCATCTCTCTCATTTTTGTCTCCATTTTAGCCCACGAAGCAACCTTGGTTCATGTGAGTCTTCTCCCTTTCTCTCTCTCAAAAAAAAAATCTCTTTTTTAATTTGATTTATTGACCTAGGTCTTTTTCTGTGTTGCCCTTTAGTAAATTTTCATGTGGGTAGTGTTCTAAATTGAAAAAGATTGTTTTTTTATGAGTAGGAAGCAAATGGGTCTTTTCCAATGGTACCAAAGATGGAAGCTGGGAAGATGGAGAAGATGATGATGTTGATGAATGAAAGCAGAAGGAAGCTTGGAAGTTTCCAGATGTGTGCTTTATGCACTTGCTGTGGTGGACCAAAAGGAGTTTGCTTGCCTTCTCCTTGTTGCTATGCTATCAATTGCAATGTTCCTAATAGGCCTTTTGGTTTGTGTTCATTCACTCCCAAAACCTGTAATTGCTTTGGTTGTCATCTTTAAGTTGCTTTTGCTTCTTTCTCCTATTATTATAATTTTATATAACAGTTATTGAAAATTGAGGACTTATTATTATCTTTAATTAATTATTATGTTTGCAAGTGTGAATGAATGAGAAGTGAAGAATATCTGTTCTTGATTTGTTTCTTTAATTATTATTATTATTTGAGGATTAATATATAAAGGGATCAGGTAATATTGTTCCTTCAAGTTGAGATATTGGGGTTCATCATAATTTGTCACTCTTTTTTAGATGAATATAGTAATTAAGGGATCAGGTAATATTGTTCCTTCAACTTCTTTTTCTCATTTTGTTATGAGGACTTGTGTTGTTTGTGGGTCTCTTACTTTTAATTATTTCATTTGTTTATTTTCACGATAAGATTGATGTTCTTGTGCAGATTTGGAATAGAGTATTGAGACATTTTTTTAATTGATTATTATATACTGATATTCTGCTGCTTCCACTTCACTCTCTCTTCATCTTGCACCAAGCATTTGTTTTATTTTGTAGCATAAAGTATAACTCATGGCATGTTTGGCTTTAGATTAGATTTGCTGGTTAACTAATTACTACCTCTGGTCTTATTTACAATAGAAAAATGCAGTTTTAGGTTTATTGAATAACTGATATATCTGGTCATTCAATGAACCTAAAACTACATTTTTCTCTTATAAATAGAACCAAAGGTAGAGGTAGTAATAAAAAATGGAATTTGTATATTTAATAAAAAAAGCTCTTGTATTGATAGCTGCTGGTGTATGAATTTGTATCTTTACTACTATCAGTTAGATGCAACAAATGGAAATTTATGCATCAAGACTAAACTTGTAATCAAAGCAAAATGGTGGCATTTAGCTCATATATAATGTATGAAGAGTGATCATAGTCATGCTTATCAATTTATGTGGTCCCAAAAATTGATTAATGGGACACACTTTAGAGGGTAGATGGGTTAGCTTTTCACTTACCTCAGATAGAGGGGACTGAAGAATGCCAATTTTGGTTAAAAGCTATAGTGTAGATGGGTTTTAATTGTTTTTGAAGAAGATAGATGTGGATGATGTTAATGCATATTGGTTGTATCCAACCGTATATATTAAGTTGGGTGGGGGTTGGGTAGGAGTGTAGGGCAATTAAGCCTTTAGCCACAAATCTGCTGCTATTGTGAGCTGTTTCTTTTGCTGCAAAATTGACTCACATGATAATTACATTCACATTTGTTCTTTGTATTATTCTTTCTTTTCTTAAGAGTGTTTACTCTCTCTTTTCCTTATTATAGGAAAAATTTGTAGTTTTAAATTCATTTGAATAACTGATGTAGTTAGTCTATAATATACGTCAGATACATAAGTTATTCAATGAACCAAAAACTGCAAATTTTTCTTAGAATAAGAACCAGAGTAAAATGCTATAATGGTAGCTTTTAGTATGAGAGATCAACTAAGTCCCTCATCGGTGTACCTATCAAATTGATCGTCGGGTATAGTGTAAAATGTTATGAATGGTTGAGATTTCATGATTGTTGATACAATCTCAACCACTCATAGTATTTTATATTATATCTAATTGTCAATTTGATTGGTACGAGACCGTCTCTCACCACCATGTTATAATACTAATAATTCAAATACTTATGTAATTTGTACTCCCTCAGTGTGATGTTTGAAATATTTGTTTAACTCAAATTTTGTCATTTAGTTACTATTTTCCGATATCAACCTTAATTTTTAGTACCTTGCTACTTTATATTAACAAGTCTTTCCATCCAATTATATAGCAAGAGTATTTTAGTTGCTGGTAATTTTTTTATTAGAGTATTTTAGTTTTTTTGGTTGTCATTAGCGCATATTATTCATCTGCTTTTTTGATGACTAATCTATGTTGGGGAACTTGACTGACCACGAGTTCTCGATTTGTTGACCATGTGGTTCTCCCCTCCCTAGGGTTGGCAATGAACCAAGTCAACTCGAACATAGTTCGAAACTCGATTCGATAAATAGCTCGTTGAACTTGGTTCATGAACCAAATGAGCTGAACTTGAGCTGAAAATTAAGCTCGTTAAATAAATGAGCCGAACTTGAATTAGGTATAGTTCGACTCGTTTGGTTCATGAACCAACGCGATATATGTATATATATATATATATGTATATTAATGTACCGCTTTTATTTCAATATGATCTCTATTATGCATTTTCTGTTTCTAGAGCAAGGTTTATCGTTTATTGGTTGGTGCAGTTTATTTAGCACTAATTATTATATTATTATTATTATACAATTCTCAAATTATTTTACTATTATACTTGTTTATATTTTTTTTATAAAACTCATAAGATAGGTAAGCAATAATATTATAATTATATTTATATTTTCAATTAAGTAATTATTTCATTCAAAACTACTAGTAAATTGCTATTATAAAATGTCAAAAATCTAGATTTTTTTTGGGTTTTTTACAAAAAAAAGATTTTTTTTTACTTTTTATTTCTACGAGCTGCTCGCGAGCTTGAGTCGAGTCGAGCTGGGAAAAAAGGTTCATATCGAATTCGAGTCGAGCTACAAGCTGAGCCGATTCTTAACGAGTCGAGCCGAGCTGAACCAAGTTCGACTCAGCTCGACTCATTTCCGGCCCTACCTCCCAATTGTCATACTCAAAATTAATACTTGAGACATTGAGGTGTGATCCGAATCCAGTTATGGCTCGTACCTACTCATGTTGGTACAAAGTATTTTAGTTTTAGAAACTATCTTACCTTGACAATTAATATTATAAATCTAAAACATTGTTTCTAAAACATGTGCGTAACCTTAAACAACATGAGAGGAGATAGAGATATTTATAAAACAGGATTGTTAAACTTGTGAGTGAGTTGCATCTGAATCTGATGTGTTGAGAACATTGTTTGGGAATCTTTTTGACTTGTACAACAACCCATGTGCATGTCAAAGCATATCTTAAGGATAAAAAGGGATGACAGTGGATTTTTTTTTTCCTCTCAATATTTTGCCTCAACTTATTTTTTCATTTTTAACAACCTAGTTTGTTTGTTCCATCTATATTGATTTCCTTTTTTTTATATATATAAAAATTTATTTATTGATTTCCTTGATTTTAGGAAAACAACCTTTAAAGATAAACAAAAGGGAAGATAGATAGTTATATTTTTTTAATTAATTTTAGTATTTTCACAAACCAAAACTTACCTAAGTAGTTATTTTAGTTGTGTCACTGTTTTCTTCAAAAATTAAAAAATAGAATCACTGACACCAGTGGTTGATTGGTTCCTTTAAATGGACATATTATACAGTACATAAAATGCATATATTGTCCTGTTGTGTACTAAAACTTTTGAATGTCACAAGTTTGAACTGGCAGGCAGAGACAACTTAGCACATCCTGGCTAAGAGTCTTGTGAGTATCCCACTTACCATGTACATTTTGGGATAAATAACTTTTGGATCTTTGTAATATAGTACTTTAGTTTAGTCCTAGTACAATAATAAATTAACCTCTAATTGAAAATCTAATAAATTAACCTCTAATTTGAAAATCAAAGTTCGTTAGCCCAGGCACAGGCAGAGTAGTTGATTGATAAAGATGTTGACGATGCCTCGAGTTTCACCGTGGTTAAATCTAATTCTCGTGATTATAACATGAGAAAGAATCTAAGAGTTAATGTGAGATTTACACGATCATTGTTTCTTCCATGGGTTTTGATTTATGTCACATATACATATTTGATTTAAGATTGTCGAAAAAGTTATTTTTTTTGTCGAGACTAGGGTATCTACTGCTGAACGCAGTGACTAATCACCTCGTTAGAATGGAGGCACCTCGAAGGGTGGGACAGCCGGCCTAAGGATTTAAAGCTGCTCCATATCTAAGGGATTGTCGAAAGAGCTATTGATGTTGAACATGGAAGGGGAAACAAAAATAATATAAAATTCCATTAGGGTGTAGTGTAGGTGAATAATTCACATTTTACTTAAGAATATGATAAGCAGTTCCATTAGCAAATGGTGAAAATATGGAAAGGAAAGAGATGCACCCAAAATTTCCTCATGAATTTATATTGCCTTTGAGATGCCAAAAAACAATCTCCTCTAAGCCTAAGCATTTTTCAATCACTCACCATAAATAACACTTACTCAATGTCTTAGTTTAGCAAAATGTAGTGGATAGTGGATAACCGATTAATTGAATTTCAAGTGTTTGATAAAATTTGTAGTTGAACTAATTTATAAATGTAAAATGACATATATAAGTCTTAAATTAATGCTTGAAAGTGAGAGATATTGTTTATTTAATAGAGGATTAACAAAGAATTTAATTGAAATAATAAAGGTGAAACTGAAAGAAAAAATGAAACACTACACTTCAAGTGACTATTAAAAAATGTTATAAGGTAGTGGAAAAATGCTATAAATTAGTGAATAACAAACACCTTTATTTTACTCTTACAAACTTATCTGCTATAAGCTATGCTCTATAATTAATCGGTTTCTTAGCTATAAAATGGATCTGGTAAGCATAACTATAAGGGTGTGTTTGGATTAGAAGAAAAATAGGGAAGAGAGAAAGAAAGAAAATATAGTGAGGGAAGAGAGAAAGAGGTGATAAATAGAGTAGACTAGGGATGTTGTTTGGTTTAAGGGAAAGAGAAGAGAAATATGGGAGAGACAGTTGTGTCTTTTGGTTTGGTTGGAGCGAAAGTGAGAAGAGAGAAAGAATAATAGTTTTGAAAGGACAAAAACGCCCCCATGTCTTCGGTTGGAGCAAAAGAAAGAAGAGAGAAAGAATAACTATTAACTAAGTTAATAGTTATTTTAATTATTTAATTAAATTAACTAATTAATTATTTTAATCATTTAATTTAATTAGCTGAATATTTATTTTAGTTATTTAATTTGGTTAAGTAGTAAAAAGAATTAACAAATTGGGTGATAAAATGGGGATAAAATGGTAAAAGCATAATTATTGAGTCATTTCTCCTCACTTTCTTCCCACAATTGGAGAGATTGCATAAAACACTAGAACAATCATCACATCTCCCTCTTTTCCATTTCTCCCCTCAACCAAATATGAGAAAATGATTCTCTCTTCCTTTTTTACTTCAAACAAACACACCCTAACTGCTCATTGAAGTTTAACTATAACACCCATATTGAATTTGTTTCTCTTTACATAAATGGTGTGTCTTTTAATTTAACAAAGTATACATCCCAAGTAGGTACCTCAATTGGCGAGCTAAGGGATACCGAAGGAGTGCACCAAAAGAGTGCAAGAAGGATTTCCCGGGTTCAATCCCCGGAAACTAATTAACATTTCCCCCAACCCCACTAACATTGCCTATCAAAAAAAAAAAATTTTTTTTTAACAAAGTATACACAAAACTTTGACTTTAATGTATTGCCTATTGAAGTGGTTCAACTCAACAACATTCATGATCCTCCTCTCCTTCCTTTTGCCATCGTTTTCTAAAAACTTCAATTCATGGTAAGAAAGTCTTCTCACCGGCACATATCCAAAATAATACTACTACATGGATAACAACAACAACATTAATTAGATGCAAATAGTAAATAATTAAGATAGTAGCCTAGATTAATTATCTTTTTTGGCATAAACATTTCCTTATAAGGGAATCTGATGTATATACTACTTATGAAGAGATTATCATATGAATATGAACAAATGATCATCTAAACTAATTACTTACAAAGCAATTGACAAAGGGAGATATTGACAATAGAGAGGTGATTTGTCATTGAAGTTGACATGCACCTAGATTAAAGGTTTCAATTCAATGTCCCAAACCCGTTGTTTTCCATCTCTATAGAGACTTACATTAAATTGGGCTAATGGATAAATCAATTAAATTAAAAATAATAATTTTCTTTCCTATCAAACAATCTGGCATTTCCCTATCTTGAAGTCGAGTTTGATCATGTGATAGTATGCATGTGTGGTGTTTATTTGTCATTTTGTCTATGTTGATAAAAAAAACCGAATAAGTAACGTTGAAACAAAAAGAAAATAATAACGTTGATAAAAAAACTGAATAAGTAACGAAATAATAATGTTGGGAGGGGAGAACCACACGGGCCGGCAAAGCCGGAAACTCGTGGTCAGCCAGGTTCCCTGGAGTGGATTAGTCACCGGCAAAGCCGGTGGAAACTACGCACCAATGACATGGTAACCAAAAAAAATGTAAGTTTTTTAATGGTTTTTTCTTCCGAACATTAACAAATTAATTTAAGTATGTTTTTAGATACTCCCTTCGATCATTATTATATGAAAAATTTGTACTTTTAAGTTCATTAAATAACTGATGTATCTGACCTATACTATAGATTAAATACATCAATTATTCAATGAATCTAAAACTGCAAATTTTTCTTATAATAAGAACTGGAGGGAGTATTTCACTATTAGAAATCTTATGAGTAAGAGTTGGAATATTCAGATCCATCATATTCCGCACACTACAAAAAAACACCCTATTTGCGACGGACAGTAGCGAGGGAACCCTGTCCCTCGCAAAAACAGGCATTAGCGAGGGATTTTGCGACGGAATGAGGGTCCTCGTTTTTTTTTAAGATTAGCGAGGGATTAGGAGCATTAGCGACGGAATTGGCCCTCGCAAACCATTGGGAGCCAATTCAAATTTGTGGGGCACGAAAATTAAGGAGGTTAGCGACGGAATTACTGGGTCCCTCGCTAATTTTTAGCCGTTGCAGGACCTAGAACTACGTGAGGGTTAGCGACGGAATGCATTCCCTCGCAAAATCCGTCGCTAACCTCATTAAATGTACGACTTAATTTTTTTTCCTCACTCTTCACTCTCCTCTCTCACCCATCCGAATCCCTAACCCCCTTCTCTCAAATCCACCACCACACAACCACCACCACCACCCACGGAGCTCCTCTTCTCTCTCCCTCTCTCTCACGATTTCCCTCTTCTTCCACCACTCCACCACCACCACCCACAAAACCACCACCACCGGAGCTCCCATTTCCGTCTTCTTGTAAGTTTTGATTTGCACTTTTTATGATATTGTTATCATTTTAATTTTTTATTTATTGAATTTGTTTTAATATATTTATTGTTTGCTTGAAATTGAAATTTGTTAGGATTGTTGAAATTTGGTGTTTGAAGCCTCACAATCGCACCAGAGTGCGCATCGTCACTGAACCACCGCACCGGACCTCAATCTCGCTCATAACGGTAAGTTAACCGTTTTTAAAATAAATTGTTGTTGTTGTTGGTTAGGATTGAATTGGTTAGGATTGAATTATTTGTTGTTGTTGTGTGTTGTTGTGAATTGTGAGTTAATTGTTAGAATTGTGTTTGTTGGAATTGTTGTGAATTGTAACTTCATAGATTAGATGTTAGAATTGAGTGTTGTTGTCAATTGTGAGTTAAAATTTAGTGTTGTTGTGAATTGTGAGTTATAATTGAGTGTTAGGATTAAGTGATATTGTGAAATGTGAGTTGTAGGATTGAGTGTGAAATGTGACTTAAAATTGAGTGAATATTGTGAAATGTGAATGTTAGTAATTGAAAAATGAATTTAAATTTGTTAAAGTGAAATTGTTGAGAAGAGTTAGATTGAAAATTGTTGAGAATTAAAAATTGTGTATGTTGTTAATTGTGTCAAATAGTTGAAATTGAAAAGTGTATTATTTTAGAGTTGTTAATTGAAAATTGTTTAATTGTTGTTTTGATGAACCCTAAGGGATACTCAAGATGTTGTTTTGCCAATGGCTCCTATCTTGGGTACTAAGGGCTCGTCTGGGGCCGGGAGCAGCAGAGCACGCAGTTGACCAGCTGCTACTAATTCAGATGCGGAGACAGAGCAGCTTAGGCAGGAGCTGCACTCTACTCAACAGCAGCTGAAGGATACTCAAGATGAGGTGAGAGGCTGGAGGGCAGACTATGCAAAGGTGATGAGGAGGCAGGAGCTGATGTATAACTTTTTTAAGAGCAAGAATATGTTGCCAGATGAGGAGCAAGATGAGGAGGAAGATGAGGAGCAGTCTGAGGAGTCTGACGGTAGCTTTTAGGACTTGTGTGTATCAGTTTGACATTTCAGTACTTTGTTATTCGGATATTATGTTGTTTTCATTCGGATTTTATATTGATTCGGATTTATATTAAAACTGTTTTAGCTATTTCAATCAGGTATAAAAAACAGGTATATCAATAAAAAAAGCAGGTTTATCAAAAAATAAAATAAAAAAAAGTTTGGCATTAGCGAGGGAATAGTAGACACGTGGCTGTCAGAACTTGGCCACGTGTTTCTGATCATTAACAAGGGAATTCAAATCCCTCGCTAATTAGAGAGGAAAATTCCCTCGCTAATTAGCGAGTGATTTAAATTCCCTCGCTAATCAGATTAGCGAGGAGGGATTTAGTGAGGGAACGGGTCCCTCGCTAATTCCCTCGCAAATGGTATTAACGGGGGATTGGGGTCATTTTGCGAGGGAATTTTCCCTCGCTAATCCCATATTTTTTTGTAGTGGCGAGAAGGAATCAATGTGCCAATTTTTTGGCTAAATTGAGTGCTAGGGAACCGAAGAGCTAGTGGTGTTGTCTACTTCTCCTTTAAACTTAATGAGTTTACTAACAATAATGATGGGGATTTACTTTTGTAAGAAGCTAGTGTAGCTTTGTTTTTAATTTCTTTTTTTGCCTTTGTAACCAAAAAAGAGATATTTCACTCTTGCAATTTAGTTTGAAATAGTCTTATATTTTAATCTTTATATATCTACTAGCAATTTAACATTTCTTGCATCATTGAAATTACTAATTTAGACATCTTCTATTTTAGATACATCGATAATTATTTTATGGGCACCAAAGAAAACCTGTTTTAAGTCGGGGACGACAAATCTATCTCATTAGTCCCCGTAATAGACTAATATTTTTTTAAAAAATAATTTGATGAATGTCACAAACTTTAAGAACTGCTTATTAATTTCATATATTTTGGGGATTAAATAGAAGATGAAGTGTAATCTTAAAGAAAGATTTGAGAATTTTCTCTAAAATAAGTTTAAAGTTAAATAATTCGAATAAGAAAACATTTTCTCTTAAATAATTTGGAATTAAATACTTTAAAATTTATTTTTTTATGTAATTAAATAAACGTTATTTGTACGTATACACAAATACGCGACTAGCTTTGAATGATGATGTAATGGAGAACTCACTTTGTTTTATAAGTGGGTAATTAGAATACCCCTGTGTATATCTTTTTGCCCAAATATATCTTATTTTATATCTATATTACATATGTAAAGGAGACTTGCACTCCTTTTTAGTGAAAAACTTCAAGTGCCAATTATTCACTTTAAAGCAAATTATTATGTATAATAAATTGTCATTACTTAATTTAATATGAAGGACTCTTCATATTTCCATGCATGTTCAACTAAATAGTACCATTTAACAAATATAATATTATATTCCTAAAACATGTATAATATATATATATATATATATATATATATTTGTTATTTAATTGCTCTCATTAATCATTTTAACTATCTCAATAATTTATTTAAATAAATCTTAGTTCTATTTTATATATAAAGTTAAAATTTGTACTTACTATTTAACTACTATTTAAATTACCTTCATTAACCATTTTCAACCATGGCCACTAAAAGGTAAAATGGTAAACTGACTATTTTAATATTTTAAAAGAAGAATAAAATAGTAATATAGTAATATGTATTATGTTTAGAATTGAAAGTTCATTTCTTTCTAAAATAATGAATATATTAGAAAAATATTAATATAGTGTATCAATATCAATATCAATATAAATATCTAAAGGAAGCTTTTTTGGAGCCTCCACAATGCTTCTCATGAATTTGACCTATTATAATAATTATTTAAAATTTACCCATAAAGTAGGCTTTAATTTTAATGAAAGCACATAATTGCCACTACTTTTTTTTGACAATAGCCACTAACTTATTTGATGATACTCTTAGTGGAATATTATTAAAATATATTTATATTGATATGAAATATAGAATTCTTTTCTTCACAAAAAAAAAATAAAGCAATTCATAAGAACAATTAATTACCACCATATCTACGTATATTATGATATAATATATTATATTACAATAGAATATAATTAATAAAATATGTAAAAGATAAAATATAATATGTAAAAAAAGTTTTTAGATTTTAATAAACTATGCATTTATTTTCTTTAGCTTATATTTCATAAGTTTAAATGTATAATTTTATAATTATTACAATTATATAAATCAACTTTTCCCTATTACACTATTATAAAATCTAATCTTTAATCATGTAACAAAAAACAAATTTAATCTTTAATCAACATATTTGTCTTCTTTTCATTGTTAAAATCCCTACCTAATATCTCTGACAACCAAATTTAATCTAAATTTATTTGAAATAAAAAAGTTTAGTGGGTTTTTGAAATCCTTTTTTGTGTAACATATATGCATTGGAAAGGAAGATTTTCTTATTAATATGAATTATTCCTTTAATTGTAAATAAATTCTTGAGTTTGCATAATATGAGTGGAAGAGGTATAGATTTAATAAATTTCATCATATATTTAATTATGGAATTTCATTATGACATATTTAAGTTCATGTATTTTTCATACGTTTAAATTTGCTTTCTAAACAATATGTCATAATTGGAAAATTGTGAATGAATTCCTTTAAAATTCTTTTTATGTAACAATTATGCATTAAAGGGGAGGTGTTTCACACTCATATGAATTATTCCTTTAATTAGCAATAAACTCATGAGTTAGTATAATATGAGTGGAAGAGGTAGACTTTTTGTCAATTATAGCATGAAATGACTATATAAAGGAGACAATTCTGGATGATGAAGGGAGAGGTTTTGACAAAAAAATCGTAAAGAAAAACAACAAGTAAAAGAAAGGAGAGAGTTTCGCAAGGAGATGTAGAGTGCATCAAAAGCGTAAAGGGTTTCATGTTCTTTTTTTTTTGACAAGGGGTTTCATGTTCTTGATAGTTTGAAGTTGACAAAGATTAAGGAAGATAAATTTGGATCAGTTAGTAAATCATTGCAATTGAGTCAACAATTTTTGGTAGTGTTATAGATATTGAGAAATCATGTATATTTAATATTGTTCTTTAGAAAAAGGTTTAATTTAAATAGTTTTTGTGATATTGTATGATGTGCTACATTTCAATGATTAGCTTATGTTCCTCGAGTCTTCTTGATTTTGTTTGTGTTGGAACTCCTACATCTACTCCTATTTTCTTTTATCTCTTTGTTTACAAAAAAAAAATAGCAATTGATAATAACATATTAAGCTCAGAAAGCACATATATTAAGCTCAGATTTATTTCTAATTAGTATCAAATGTTGCAATAAAACAAGTGGTATACACAAAACAAAGATTATTCTTAATGGTTCTCGATGAACAACATCAATATTACGAGGGATTGATGTTTTGGGGTATTCAAGTTCAGATAGCCCATTGGGTTCTCATTCCCAATTCATTAACTTATTGGGGATTCAATCTTTAGTGATTAGTATCAAATTTTTACTAAACATTGTGCTTATACATATTGATTTTGCAAGCATCCAAAACATATGAATGGAATTGGAAATGATTTGAGTATATGCGTGGTGTATTCATTTTACTTTTCTCTTCTCTTTCACTTTTAGTTTTCTATAGGTTATGTTGCTTCACAAATATTTATTTGCTTCAATTGTTAACACCCATAACCAAAAAATTCTTCTAATACTAAACGTGACATTAAAACTCTTCTAACACAAGTTTATGAAAAAACTTCTAAAAGAAATTTATTAATATTTTCAAAGTGTTTACTGGAATTTGAACTTCGGAAAAAGACACGAAAAATATTATATTATATTATAAAAATACAGAAACTATATAAAACAACAGAAACTATATAATATAATGAAAAGTATTAAATAGTATTACTAAATGTAATGAAAAATATATTGTACTAATCTAAAAAAATTATATGAACATATATTTACAAATTTTAAAATAATAAAGTATTCAATGAAATTTATAACATTCATTTTACTTTTGTAAAACTATACTTTTTAACAACTGATTTACAATTATTAGTAAATATTTACAATTATTTATATTTAAAAACTAACACCATCTACAAGAATTTTAAGTAAATTAAATAATTTTATGTATAAAAAATGCAACAACATATTGAAATAATATTGTATTTTTAATATTTAATAATGTATATTAACTATTTGTTTAATTTTATAAATAAACTTCATAAAGTTAAATAAAAAAATTATAACAAAAATTAATAAATGTAATTGGGCATGCATAACAGAGAAATGTTATATGAATATTATTTAATTTATGTTAAATTATGATTTAATTATGTTCCTTTAATGTTCATTAATTTTTTTCCAAGACTTAAAGAATACGTTTTTTGTCTATTAATAGATAGTGCATTTGTTTTCCTATCATTATAAAAACTATAAAAAGTAAAAGTAAAGAATAAATTTTGTAGAGTATTTTATTCTTATAAATATAAGTTAAATTAAATTAATTAATTCCACTTTTATTTTGATTTTAAATTTTAATTATATTTTCAATTTATGAATTATTTAGTACTGATACACTCAAAGAAAGAAAATAACAAAAAACAGTAAATATTTATTTTCTATGATATATGTTTTGTCATGCTCATGTATATCTATTATACTAACTCGTGTCCATAAACTCAAAATATTAAATTGAATTACATTTATTTTTACCAAACATACTGAAATTTAGTAAAAGTTTTTAAACAACTAAGCTCCTAAAAAATATTCATAATTATTAATATTAAAAATGAATACATTACATAAAAATACAACTAAAAAAAGAAGTATTTTTTTGAATATAAAAATGCAAAAATTTATTTATGTAATAATATATTATTCAAATACAAAATTTAAATCCGAAACTTATATATCTTCACATAAAAGCTCCGTAAATATTTTTAAAAAACCTTATATAATAATCCGTGCAACGCACGGGCATTCCCCTAGTAATAGTGTATTCAGGACCGTCCCAAATAATTAAGAGGTTCCATTCAAATCTTAAAAATTTGGCGTCTACTTTTATGAAATTGGACCCCTCAGTGACAAAGTTTTACATAATTTGTTGTAGCAGCCAAAATAATCAATGAATATATCCAAGAATCAAATATAAAAAGAAGTAAATATAAATTAAAGAAATACTATAGCTACAAACAAAACTAAATTTCTAAAAAGTTTAATTTATTTCGTCAATAGAAATTCGGTTAAAAACTCAAACTCACAATATTCTTAAAAGACAAATGTAAATTTAATTAATTTTAGTTTTAAAATACTAAAATGATTTTTTGGAAATTTTGAATTATTTATTCAAAATACATTTGCTAAAAGCAACATATTTATTGGTTTAATACATTCCAAAGAAATATAATATAATATATTTAATCATTTTGCCAAAGTACTGTAAAAAGAAACAAAAGTAGATTTGAACAAAAAAAGAAAAACTGCAGATGCTGGGAATAGCATTACCCGAGTGGTAGAGTTTTTGGGACACCCAAGATTCGAACTCGAGACTTTAAGGTGGTATCCAAGTCCAATTACCACTTTGGCCAATTGGTGTTGGTTTTCTCTTATTAAAAATTAACCAGTGTTATCAAAACCAGATCGAACCGGCGGGTCCGACCAGCACGACCAGGATCCGGAGCCTTGTCCGGCTCGATCTGTATGTTGGTCCGATTCTGCACTTGACCTCAGGCAAAAATGACTTACCTGGGGTTCGAACTTCCCCCTAGAATTCAACCTTAGCACTTGCAACCAACTGAGCCACACTTTAATTGATGTGAATGTGTTGCTTATATATATATATATATATATATATATATATATATATATATAATCATTTAGCGTTAATTTTTTTTGCCAAGCTTTCCATTAACCTTCCATTTGTTAAACTTGTATTTTTTTTGCTTTTATATGTTATATACTTATATACTTATAGAATATATTTATATCTCTTAAAAAAACTAATTATACAGCCCATTAAAATAGCATTGCTAATTATTTTCCACCATTGTAATACATTACTATAGTATTGTTCTATTATTAAATTTAAAATTTTTATCATTTTACTTAATTACAATTATAAATACAAATACTTTCTTTGTATATATTATAACTTTTGAATTTATTTAATATAGACCGGCTCATGCGGTCCGACCAAAGAGCCGTCGGCCCAACCAAAGACCCAGTGAATAGTTAAATATATACAACTATATTCACAAATTTTTTAAAATAACTATATTCACAAATTTTTTTAAAATAACTATTCACAAAATCAATTAACGAGAAAACATTGAGCCGCCATATGAAAACATGAATGGTTTCAAGGTTTTTGTTACATTTAGTGGGATAATTAACTGACTATTTGCTAACAAGAATATAATCAAATCAAAATAAATTACAACCAAAACATCCACGATACATTGATGTTGCTGAAGTTTTTAGTTCAACCATGCTGAAGAAAGTTTGAATTTATCTCCTTTGTTAACACTTTAGTTTAGTGTCTTTCTTTTTTATTTTAAAAGAGGGTCTCTTAGAGTCAATGCATAAACTCCAATATTCCATAGTAGCCAATTAAGATAGGAAGTGAAACAATCATTCCAAAGATCACCCTGATAACCAAAAAAGTTGAAAATGTGTATTAGTAAGCACGGCAAATTATGGTATGAATGACTTTCGAAATAGATAATTTCTGTTATTTTTAATAATATGACGAGAAACATAAAACTTACGCAGTGCTAAGAACATCGGCATGCAATCCATATTCTTTAGCAAAAATGAAGGATGTAATGGATTGTGGAACTGCTGCCTGCACAGAATAGAGGAATAAAAGAATTTAGTGGAATTAGAAGGTTTTAACGAAGTTTCTCTCCTTTTATTTGAAAAAATGCATAAATAAATTATACCTGAATGATGGCGACTCGCAAAACATCACCATGCAATCCTACAAGGATGGCACTAATAGCCATTGCAGCTGGTCCAGCTACGAACTTTAAAACCAAACCAAATACAGTCAAACTTGGTCCACATGAAATCACCTTCTCTTGAAGTGCCATGAAAATACCTACATCAACACATATACATATTACTAACACATTACATACGTATGAAAATACCTAGATCATATGCATAGTAACAATAAATAAGTAGTCATATCATGAGTTGCTTGCTCACCCATACTAAACATGGCAGTTCCAGTCCCTGCCTTTGACATGATCAATATTGAACCCTCCACCATGCTTGGCATCTCCAAATTCCACCTACATGTATGAATTAATGCACATCACACTCTATATATCACACATATATAGGAGAATTTCTAATGGACATATATAAAAAATGTTCATGTGTCTTCACCTAATTAATATTTTAGGATAAATAATTCATTTGGGTGTTTGCTTTATAAAAACTAATGACTAATAATTTTTTGTTTGTGGGTCTAAAACTAGGGCTTTAATAGTTTTACTCCTAGGACGGCCGTATTTTTGATATAACTCGATCCTATAAAGTCAATTTATGAAGTAAGGGGTGATCTTTCGTTATAAACTCTTTCCAAGTCTAGTCTAGGGCCAACTCAAGGGTAAGATCACTAAAGCACTAGTTAGGCCTATCAAAAAAAAATTATATGTTATTAATTTTATAAAAGCGTCACGCATGATGAAAATCTAACCTAAAACTTCCACACTACTTAAAAAAGGCCTCAATTGAAATTTGCTTTAGGTCTCACTCACTAAGAATTTTGATCCTCTACCGCGCACAACACGTGTTTCGCCAGCATGAGCCCTCCGATCTAGAGAGAGAACACTTCTCTCTCTAAATCAGGCGATCCACGCAGGCGTAGCACGTGCTGCACGCAACAGGGGATTTGTGTCCTATTCACTAATTGAAATTTTTTGATCGTCCTTGGGACTGTAATAGATATAAAAATTGCGGTGTGAAAATATTAATCAACTTTTTTATGGGTAAACTTAAAAACAATTAATCAATCTAGGTTAATATACAATACAAAAGGCAATGAAATTAAGCAACAAACATACCTATTAGATATGAAAGCCCATGAAATTCCAATGACACAACCATAAGAATTTGGGTTAACTAAAAACTTGAGCCACACACGCTTCATCAACTGAAAGAAAGGAAGCCTACTACTTGCACCACCATTATCTTCTACCATCAACCCCCCAATATTACTTTCCTCCACATCTTTTCTTTCTTCACCTCCCCCTATCACACTACTAATACTACTAACCTTAGGTTTAAAGCTAGTAGCACCCTCTATTCCAGTTCTTCTTAACTCCAACACAAATAGAAGCAAAGTAAGCCAAACAATAGCTTGAACAACAGAAGATTGAACCACAAGATCAACACCTAGGGGTCCATACATTGGTTTTATCATTGGTACTCCAACAACAAGAGCATTTGTAAGTGTACACAAAGAGAAACTTGTTATTGACCAACAAAAACTACCTTTGTTACTACACTTAGCCCATAAGGCAAGTATAGTTACAATGATGAACTTTGATATTGTGTCAGCTAATATAAATAAGTAGTTCATTTTGAATGGATCTATATGAGCTGTGAAATCAAAGGTGAAAAATGGTAAGGTGAAGTAACATACTAATTTGTTTATTGCATCACATTGTTCTCTTGTAAATATTTTCCACCACCTTACTGAACCATAACCTAGTAATAGAGCAACATAGAGTGGTACCACTGCTACCACAACCTTGTACACATCTTCCCACCCAATCATCTTTCTCTTTTGTGTTTTCTATAATCTCAAATGAAACCCTTGAGAAAAAAAATATGAATGTTGGATGGACATATACACTTATAGCTAGTTATGGCTATAAGAAATATGAATGGTAACTACAGTGAGTTGAACATGTATTTATAAGGGAACACTTAGAAAAGGACAAAATTTTTATAAACAATTTAGTTAATATAGTTTTAATTATATTATCTAGTTTTTAAGAGAAAATTATTATATTGAATATTGATCGTTCATTTATATTGTATTGTCAATATTATTCCTTTTTGTGACAATGTGCTATCAATTGATATGCTATATATACACTATGTGTCTCAAATTCTCTGTCGTAGACACATAGATGTAGAAATTGCAAAGCCGTTTAATTTAGAGAAAGAAAACATTTTAGCGGTTTTTCTTTAAATTCATTGCCTTTGCGGTTCTTGCACCTATACAGCTAATGTAAGAGATCCAAAGTGATGTCTCTCTCTCTCTCTCTACACACACACACACGTGGGTGTCATGCTTTTAAAAAATAGTTCACAACTGCGACTTAGGTCGCATTGTCAAGATTTTTGACGTTTGTACGACTGTATTAATTAGACTATGATTTTAAATGAATCAACCATAGTTTTTTCTTGAATATCAAATGAAAAGAACTCAATTAATTTGAAATATAAAGTGTTACTCCAACCCATTACATTAGAAGGAATAATAGGGACTATTCCAACTCATTACATCGAAAGGGTCGGACAAAAGAACACGCCCAAATACAGTACAATCATGTGACAACATTTCAAATCAAAGGGTTATACCAATGGTTAAAGCTCCCTCAGATGGAAATGGATCCTCTATCTAACTTTGTATCCTCTAACTTTTATGAACTTTAAGTTTTTTTGATGAGAGAGAAAAGTAAAAAAAAAGGGAAATAAAATGATAGAGAATGTGTTAGAGGAGAGAGATAGATAGAAAGTTAGAGGGAAGTTCCCGCCAAAAAGTTAGAGGATCTGTACCCCCCACAGATACATATGCACCACAAGAAAATTTGTCGACAACCTACTTGTGAATCCAATTGTATCCGAATGCGAATTTCCAAAATATTAAGGATTGCGACACGACATGACTGCTATTTAAAATATGGTGTAGGAGTGTGTTTGGAGAGCATAGGATATCAAATTTCTTGTTTTAGAAGAATTGAATATTTCAATCAGAAAAAAGAAGAATTTTATATCAATAATGAAATGATTTAAGATATAGAGAGACATGGGTTGGTGGACGTTCTCAAAGAATAGTATTCCATTCCATGCATACCTATACATATACATATATTAATTGATTCCTGAGGGCTGACACGAGTGTATAATATTAGTGCATGCAAATATGTTGTTGCTTTCTCCACAGTCTCTTATTTGTGGTCAAATTAAATCCTCTATATATGCAGAATAAAGAAAGAATGAGGTGCAGCTAGCTAGCTAGCAATTACTACTCCACTAACACCTTTGCAAATAGTTTTTGGGATTTTATTTAATTATTGGCTTACTACGTAGTATTATTCTTAGCACAATAGTAAAACAGCTAGTACAATAATGCAAGCATCATAAATTCCTTTTAATGAATAATACTGTCACCACTATTATTATTTTTTCTGTTAGAAGGTGACAAGACCAACCAATTCTAATCTTGAATTCAGTCAAGAGATGGAACAATTGTATGCTGTGCTATCTTGAGCATCAATAATCACTAATTCTCATTTGTCAATTGCATAAATCTTTGAATTTTTATTACTTTGCAGAGTCACTAGCTAGCTAGCCACATTATCTAGCTAAACATATTGACCTGCCTCTTGTCCTTATCTAGTGCACTCATTTGGAATGTTCCCGAAGCAAATTCTTTTTTGAAACTTCAAAAAATATTATATTATCTACGACATAGTTTTAGTTATGATTTGATTTTGCCTTAATTATAATTGGCTTTTATCTTCCTAATTGAATAGTATGAAACAAAAGGTTTAATCTGTACTATATAGAGAATAGAGTCAATTTCTGTACAGAAACTAAATTCAGAATTTGATGTCTGTGATGTGATTATTTTCCTTGATACGCATTACTAGCAAAAGTGTTTAGGTACCCTATATACATAACCACAAATTTATAGTGAAGCAAGAACATATGAAAAAGTTTAATAAACATCTATGTCTATTCTTTATTCCAATTTATCTGTGAGTGACGTACATGAAAAGTTGTTTTTTTTTCCAACTAGTACATGAATGTTTGATTGATTTGATTTTTTTCTAACTAGTATAGCCATCATCTTTGGTATAAATTCTAACATCTACATAATTAAAAATTGAGCAAGCAATACCCACTGTAGCTCTCAACTACGTAGCCGCACATATTCATAGCAAAAAACAACAGCAATCCATCTGCATAAAATTCGTCAATGTACTGATTTGCAGCAGAGGAAAAAAAACAATGACTTAGCTGCTACAACAGAAAATAATTCTACATTAGATTAAAGGGTTTCTATCTATGTAATACCGACACAGACACGGGACACGACACAGGTACAGACATGCAAACACTAATTTTAATTTTAAAAATATTGAAAAATACAAGTAATTGAAGTGTCAATGTCAGTGTCGGTATCCGACACCATACATGTCAGACACGGGACACATCTTCAATCAGAAGTGTTAGTGCTACAAAGGTTTCTCTGCATCCCTTCGAGAATAATCACGTGTTGCTACCCCTTCTAATTAAAAACCACCTCCAAAAGATAAACTTAGTGTTGTACACAACTGTATTTACATCAATCGTTCCTCTTTCTGATAGTAGTTTATTCCTTGTGCGTCAAAGCAGTGTTGTGATAGCTGGATCAAACCTGGCAATTCAACCAGTTGTACTAGTAACTAGCTAGTTTGGCAGTTGGTTCAACCTTGATTGGACCATAATCTGATTGAATTGTCTAGTACTAGGTTGAAGCACAAAGCAAGGCTTGTAGAAAAATGATATTCTCAAAAGCATGGAATAGACTATAATGAGGTTTTTGCACCAGTGGCTAGGTGGGATACCATTAGGAGTATTCTGGCTCTTGCTGCCTTAAAAGGGTGGAATGTCTTTAAATTGGATGTGAAGAGTGTCTTCCAACATGGTGACTGTTGACTCATCGTCATATGTATATTGTTGCTCAATTTTAAAGTCAAAATGATAGTCTTTGTTTGTGTTTATGTCAGTTTTCACGGGGAAATAACGTAGATTACAAGTGATGTCATAAGGATTGCATTGTAAGTTATTATCCTCTTCTCTAGTGTTTATTGTAAGAGAAAACCTTCAATTTAATGTTTCGTCAATTAGCGAACCAAACGGTTTGCCTAGTGACACAACTGAGAAAAGAAGAAGAAAATCTACGCAGTTTCGCGTCGCAACCAAATAGGATTGCTTTGCGACCTAGGCAAAAATTGCTGCCATCGTGTCGCGACTGAATCATGTCGCGTCGCGATCATCAGCAGTTTTGATAGCAATTTAAGTGAAAAATCATAATTTTTGGGGGAATGCTTCTAGACTGCAAAAAATAGGGTTTTGGAAACAAGGAATTGAAGGATACAATGTATTTATCTTTGTGTAACTTCTCTTTTACCTTGTCTTTCAATACTATAAACATGAGTAGCTAACTTTCTTATTGTTAGGAAGAGATGATTTCTCCAAAACTATCATGTGATTCTATTGTTATGATCATTACAATTTAATTACCCTTTTAAATTTGTCTTTATCTCCGTTCTTATTGCCTTACAATAATATTTGTTGTTGTAATATGAATTAGGGTTTACTTTCCCCATATATTGGGAGATGGGTTATGTTTTCCGGATATTGGGGTTAAGGTCATGAGTGTGATGATTATAGGAATATGACATTACTATCATGAATTCTGTTAATTCTACGCATTTAATGCTTTGTTTAGTGGCAATACACTTAAGCAAATAGGATTTTCCATTAGATAAAAGGGGTTTTGAGGTAAGAGTTTGTCCTAAATCTTTAATAATTGAATTGAGTCTTTTAATTGGGTAATTAAATTGGAATTGATCAATGTAATAGTGCATGATAGTGGGGGAGATGATTCAGTTCCTAGCCATTTTTCTTTCCGAACTTTATTCACATATAATCTATTTCCGGTTAGTATCAATCGCTCCTTATTTTGAACATTTTAGTAATTAATCTATTAAATTGATAATTAACCGCAATCCTTGAGTTCGACACTCGGTCTTACCATTTTAATATTTCTTGCAACTATTCTCTACACTTGCCTAAATCCTAACAGTGACTTATGTGAGGAAGTGTATGTTGATCAACCACCTGGATATGTGAAGGAGGGAGAGGAATTGAAAACTTCACAAGGCTCTATATGGCCTTAAGCAAGCCCCATGGGATTGATACAGTAGAATAGAGGCTTACCAGGCAGGATTTGAGAAGTGTGCTCATAAAAGTACTTTTTTCAGCCAGACAGATGATAAGGAACATAAGTTTATTGTTAGTCTATGTGGTGATGGCCTTTTGTTTACAGGCAGTAGTGATACCATGTCTAAATAGTTTAAAACTTCCATGAAAAGGGAGTTTGAAATGACTGACTTGGGGAAGATGAAATACTTCTTGGGAATATAAGTATTCCAAAACAGTAAGGGAACTTTCATTTGCCAACAGAAGTATGCAATGGAGATCTTGGAGAGGTTTGGTGTAACACCCCAAATTTCGTGCGTCGTGGTCCTTTTAATATGTGTTCGTTTTATTTTATGAGTTATTTTATATTGATAAGATTAAATTATTGTGATTTATTGCGTGTTTGAATTATGAAAATTAGTTGAAGTCACAGTTAAATGTATTTTTATGTGCTATTAGTAATATATGATGGTTATTATATATTTATTTTATTTTTATAAATATTAGTATTTTAGATGTTAGATGTTATTATTTTACAAATTATTTTGGGTTATGGAGGTGTTAAAATAATAGTGGTAGTGAAATTGGGCTTTAAAAATGAATTAAAATTGATTTGGGCCCCTACTACTCGCACACACCCCCTTCCTTCTCCTAATCGCACCTCCCATTGCAGATCACTAAGGCCCACACGTGATTGCAGTCCAAAACCTGACCCGACCCACTCACTCCATCTTCTTCCTTGTGACAGAACCTGCAAAACCCTAACAGCCCCCTCTCTCAATCACGTTCTCACTCCTCTCTCCGCGGCTGACTATGAAACTCCACCTCCCCACTCGAATTTTGCCGCTGATTCTGTTTATGGCCGTAGTTTGATCGATTATGGTGTCATTTCGCATGTATCAACCACGCCTCAATCACCATTTTTGGCACCACCACGATGTATCTCTCCCAAATCGTGTGACCATCGCTAGGACCGCGTCGGAACCCTCCTCCTTTCCCACTGATTCGCGATCTCCATCGCCAGAACCGTGAGCTCCTTCTCGTTTTCACTCGCCACACCTTTTTCCACGCTCTGTTTGTTAAGTCTCAGAACATTCAAAGAGGTAAGCTTACGTTTTGAATTGTTGAGCATTCTATTATATGATTACCCATCGTTATTTTATAATTACAATCATGCTCTTCAATTATCAATATGCCATTATTAATGCACTTAGTTTTACAATCTTTTGAATACCACTGGCTATCTGTATCCGTGTTCTTGGAAACAAAAATATTATATTATATTTGAAGAAAAAAAGAGTATTTTGTTAAAGACAGTGTGTGTCTATATATATATATATATATATAAATATATATATATATATATATATATATATATATATATATATATAAGTCTTGTATAATTTAATATTTTTAGTATATGATTTTTGGACCTTAGTTGTTGTTACATAACGGCACACGTTTGAGTCACACACAGTCTCGTTGGAATTGAATAACGCTCGTGAGTTCGTGATTTCTCTTCGTCGATTTGCTATTGGAATACACTTCAATATCAGGTACGGGGGGAAAGGGTTTCTTTTCTATATGGGGAATAGGGGATAGGACTAGAATATGATTGATTGTCATGATTCATATTTGTTTGTATTTATTCGATTATTCAATTTATTAAATTTGGATAACGGTAAATAATTTGGATAACTGTACTTATTCGGGAGGACGGTAATAATTTAACGTCTCTAGATGATTTAGATTTAGAGGACTGTAATTGCACTGGATGACTGTAATAATTTAAATATCTTTAAATGAAGTGTTCATGGATTAGAACGATAGGTAAGACTATGTGATACGAAGTTTTTAAGTTCCCGATCGATATTTCAATAATTGTCAATGTAGCCAAGTTTGACTTGGAACCAGTAAAGTCATTAAATGACTTGACGTTCGTGTTTATGGTGACTGTTGATTTTCATTAGGCGTATTGTTATCGGAGACTTGCCACACAATGGGCAAGTTATCCTTGGTCGATGATTAACGAACAGGTTCGTGTTGGAGAATCTTGTCGCAGTAGGGGCAAGAACTCGTTGTAGTGTGGACGAGCGGTATCTTCGTGATCAAGATTTGTTGAAGGAACCTTGTCGCAGCATGGGCAAGGACTCGTCGCAGTATGGGCGAGTCGTACCTCAATAGTTGAAGTTGTATAGGAGGAACCTTGTCGCAGTATGGGCAGGGACTCGTCGAGTATGGGCGAGTCGTACCTCAAGGATGGTGGGGTGGTAAGCAAACGATTATGGGAGTAGTATTAGAGACGACCACGACACTGCCTTGTGGGTAGGTCCAGTGGGGAGGTCCTAAGTGGGGCACTGCTGGGGCGTTCCATAAAACACTGGGGTACCCTGACTAGACTCTATCTATTTCCCGGGATGTGAGGGCACTTGCATCCGCTTACCCAGAGTTAGATGGATCGAGATTTATCGCGGAGTAGTGGGTAGGATCTTCTCGACGTTGCACCAGATTCAGGAGGACGGCCTTAGTTGATGAATAACCGAGCACGTGTGGTATGTTCGTTGGATTCACTGGTGTGGTATTCTACGTTCCTTGAAGATGATGATCTCAATTGATGATTAATCGAGTATACAGGTTATGTTTGTCGTGTATAATGTAGTGATTTTTACGGTGTGATGTGACCTCATCACTTTTTATGTACGAGCCCTGCGTGGCTTCACTCTGTGACTTCTTGTTGTATGGACATGTTGTGTTTGTCACTCTTTGAGAGTGACTGTTTGATATTGATTGGATGGATTGTGGTTGTCTTTACTGTTTTAGTCCCAGTCTTATGTTCTTTATATGGTTTGGATGCTCTTTCTCACCCGTGCACCACTTTTTAGATTGGCTTCTAGGTATCGTTGGAGTAGCAGTGCAGCGGTGGAGATATGATCACTACAGATCACTGAGCTTGTAGTGTGATACTATGTGTTGATGATGTTACTTTTTATTTAATTGAATTAAAGGTTAATTGCTCTGATTATGTGACATCGGAATTACGGTTGTATTTTCAATATTATATTTAAGATTATGATTGTTACTATTATATTGAAATAAATGTTTTATTTAGTACATCGTAAATCATTTTGTATGATTTAAGAAGGTTGCAGACATCTTTTACTTGCGAAAGTTATTTCGAAAATAAAGTGAAAATCTTATTTGAAAAACAAATTTATTCGTCTTTTCACACTTTTTCAACTATAACTACTTTCGGGGTAAAGGGTGTCACATTTGGAGTGGAGAACAACAAACTTGTGGGGAATCCCGTTCTCCCTGGAAACAAGTTATCCAAAAATGAAGAAGGCAGAGAAATTGATGCCACTGAATACAAGAAAGTTGTTGGCAGCTTGATGTACTTAACTGCTACAAGGCCTGATCTTGCTTTTGCAGTAAGTTTGATCAGCAGATTCATGGAAAGACCTACAGAGACACACCTTGTTGCAGCTAAGGTATGTCAAAGGGACCATAGAATATGACATCCAGTATAAAAGGGGATTGGAGGCGAGACTTGAAGCATTCTATGATAGTGATTATGTTGGTGACTTAGATGACAGGAAAAATATCTCTGGCTATGTCTTTCTTTTGGAGGCCAAGTGTTGTTTTCTGGACTTCCAAGAAGCAGCCTATTATTACTCTATCCACTACAGAAGTAGAGTTTGTAGCCGCCATTTTGTGTGCTTGTCAAGGAATGTTGCTCAAGAAAATTCTGAAAGCTCTTGGTGTGCATCATAGTTCAGTGTGACAACAACTTCTGCATAAACTTTCTAGGAATCTAGTGCTACATAGCAGAACAAAGCATATAGATGTAAGATTCCACTTCCTAAGGAATCTTTGTAGAGATGGTGTGATTGAATCGAAGTATTGTGCTACATTTGATCAAGTGGCAGATATTATGATCAACGCAATTAAGATTGAAATCTTCACAAGACTCAAAACTCAGCTTGGAATGTGCAAGATTTGTTGTGTAATAAGTCATGTGGTGTTATAGCCTCACATGGTTGCATTAAGGTGCTATAGCACCATTGTACCACAAGTGTGTTGTAGCCTAGAGAGTAGAGACTAATATGCCTAGTCTCGTAAGAGATAGTTTTCTGTTAGTTAGTTTGTAACTAAGCTTTCTGTTATTCAAGTTAGTTACTACAACTCCTGCTACTCACCACACACCCCCTAACCCTATGAAATGACCAAAATACGGTTAATGAAAGAAAAACTTTCCAGCACGTCCCCTTTTTGGGATTCAACAGGTACAGCATCATGGTATCGAATCAGTACGGTATTATGATGCCATGACATATATCTTGGCACACACCCCCACTGTGTAAATTTTAACAAGTCTACTATAGTACTGAACGAGTTCGGCACTATAGTACCGTACATGTTAAAATCACGTTAGTTTATGTTATTTTAACAACGTCCGGTTGTATAGTACCGTTGCACCAACAATCCAAATCAACCCTCTTTCTTTCTTCCAATTCAATTGGTATCATTCCATTCCCTTCGATTTTCATTTGAATGTTAAATTGCTCAATACAATACTGAGTAACAGCCTCAAATTCTTGTTCATTTCATAGATATATAAGAAACTTTTTCTTCTTTTTTTTTCTGAAAATAATTTGATGCGATCTTCAGGGGAAAAAGTGGAGTTTCTCTTTTACTTCAGTATGGAATACAATTGTGCGGCTCATGCTCATGAACTTCTTTGTCAAGATATAGTGAAAGAAAAAGTAAAGTGAGTCGTTCAATCAATTCAACAAATCTAATTTAATAAATAAATAAAAAAACGTTTACAACTTTTCTTCCCCTTGTGACCACACGTTGGACGTTCAAAGATTAGGATGGGATTTATTGAGTTGAAAATGCCATGAAAATACAACTCAAAATGATAGTCATCATTAACATTTCTTATACTAAGACATTAACAGCACCCTAAAGACATTAAATAATTTTAGATTAACTATTGATCACTGCATTATTGAATAAACAATTATTAAGAATACAATCTTCTAAATTATCATTATGTTGAATGTTATATTTTTTAAATCTTTAACCAGTACAGATCTCTATATTTATATCATCATACTTCTTGGTTTATTTCCTTTTTTCTTTCTAAAATTATTGTCACAACCAAGTCTGGTATAACTGAAACTCCTAAAATTAACATTAAGCAAGTGACAGGATGTAAAAAAACCTAGATCTTACCAAAAAGACAAGGTTAGAAAAGTATAGGAGGTACAATCCAAAACTTGTCCTTCATGTTTACTTTACATAGATATTATGACGGGCCATTTAGCAACACATTTTAGTTGCATCCAAATTCTCAACCCTTTTATTATTAAATAAATTCTTCTACCAATTTTGTCAATGACTTACTGACTTATAGAACATTATTGGTTTGAGAGTCCCATAAGGAGAAATTTCTTGTTTTGTTTTGAGTGGTTCATAATGCGAGAATAATAGCACCGTTGCATTGAGACAATCCATAACCAAACAGTTCAGTTCATTAATAGACCAATGCATATAATTTCCCAGCTCATTCAGTCCACATAACTACTTAGGAGTAGCAAAAATATGAATTGGATTATAATGATTGAATTTAAATAATTTATTAATCTATTTATCATCCACTAGGAATGGATGAAATATAAATATATAATCCAATTCATCATCTTCAATCACCTAGTGGATGAATCATTAATCATCCACAAATTTAAGTGAATGAATTGGATCCAATGTATTAATATATAATTTTTTTTTATAATTGATCAATCTTCTTATTATGGATGGATTAGATAATAGATTATTGGACTTTTTTGCCACCTTGAGCTGTCCGAGCCTCTTGAAGAGAAGAGATATATATAGAGGTTAGTGGTCACTGGTCATGTTCCCATTGTATGAACTACTATTACTAATCTCATTCACCTACGACAAAAGACATAGTAGTCAGAAATCCAATGAGTGTGTCTCAAATAACAACAGACACTAAGTTTGTGGGTGGGAAAACCAAAACACTATTAAGGGGTAAGAAGTTTACAAGTATAATTAAGCTTTGGAGCTAGAATAAATCTCTCTCTAAAGGGTCAAAAGATGTGGATACCCCAGAATGCCTCCACTTGTTTAAAAACAGCGACATGAATAAGAGAAGTAGAAAATAAAGAAACAGACATAATTGACTTAGGACTCACAAAAAAATCTCAAAAACTGAATGGGAAAATTCTAAAGTGACACCGGAGACAAATCAATTTTTCTCACCGTGTTATTGGTATCTATTCTCTCCGCGCAACTGCATAAACTAATTCTGAGTCGTATAGGACCACAATGGACAGCAAAACTCTCTTTCAAGAGCTTTAACGTTATTGCATTCCCAAGGCTGGATTCGAGACCGTGTACTTGATTAACCTAGAAGAGACTAGAACCATCTCATCCAAGTACTCTTGGATAGTATCCACTGGCTTTGGGTGGTGACTGATTTACACTGAAAACCTGGACACGTGTACCCGACTTTGTCAATCCATGTAATTTTCCCCTCCCAATAGAGTTTTTGCCACACCCAAAATTTGAACTCAAGATCTTGAAATGAGATCTAAGCCCAATTACCGCTAAGACAAATCTTGTTAACGAGACAAATCAAATCTAGTCTAACACTATGTTATGGCATAATAAAAGTAAGAGTAAAGACTCATTTTAGTCCCTTACAATTTCTTAATAAGACAAATTTGTCCTTGACAATTTTTTGGGACAAATAAGTCCCTAGCATTTTCAAAACGAGGATAAATTAGTCCCTGTGTCAGGGGTTAATTTGTCCCCATTTCGAAAATATCAGAGACTTATTTATCCTAAAATTGTCAAGAACCAATTTATCCTGTCAAAAATATGTCGGAGACTAAAATGGATCTTTAATCAAAAAGTAAAAGAAATTTTCATTCTTCTCTCTCAAATAATGTGATATATTTTATCTTATCTTTATTTTCTTTCAATCCATTTTATTTTCTCTCATGTTCTTCCAGCACATTCAAGTCGCATAGTCACATAGAAACATAATTTATACCTTATTATATATCAATTCATATAAACTAATACAACCAAACAACAAAGTTCCAATTTCACTCTCTGAATGTATTATGGGATTGGTATGCTTGAATAATAGCAATCACTGAAAATATTAAAGCACTAAATTCAACACTGAATTTCATTACCAAACCCCTCAGTAGATCTATTAGCAGGAATGAAGGTAGTAGGTGGTTTAGAAACAGCAGCTAATATATCAACATAACCAACAACACCAACCAAAACATCATCATTCTCATCTTCAGTAACCCAAACATGACTTGCTCTATGAGATAACATCTGAGCCATAACAGCAGCCAATGAACTTGTCATTTTACATGTCAATGTTGCACTTCTACCTCTATACATGCTCCTTGAACCAAAGCTATGATTTGCAGAATTACCGAAAAAACCAATATTCCTACTACTGAATTTCCTTGGTTTTCTCGAACCACCGCCGTTATTATTAACTAAATCATTCTCTCCAGATTTTGCATTGACACAGAAATCAGGTAGTGATCTTGAGATCACATTATCTTCAATTCCCATAACAAATTGTCCTGCTGATAAATTTGCTAAAGCCCAACCTGCACCTAAGTAATCACATTTCCATAACTTGCATGCAGAGATTTCTCCAATGATTTTACACTGACCTTCTGGTGTGGTTTCTATTATTGCGACTGCGCTAGGATCTTGAGGAAGTTTCTTAGTTGATTCGATGGCTGGAGTGGACGACTCGATGTAGCTGTAGTTTGGATTAATTGCTCCGAGAGCAGCGATGGAAGTGAGAGGAATTGGAGCTAGAGCTCCAAGACAACCAATGATGAAACGGAGAACGTCTTCTCGAGAGAGACAACAGAACTTGTCGCGGATTGTTGTGCTGGATGATGAGGTGCTTCGGTTCAGGTTTGGGGGTAGATTGTTGCTGCTGCTGCTAGGAGATTCGGGATTTTTGAGCCACTTGCCGTAGTAGATAACTGAGAAACGCTTACTCATGCCTTTCCATACTATACTCTTTGGAACGAGCAGCCGTTTCACGCCTTGCTTCATCATGTCCAGCGCATCAATCAACCTTCATGGGAGGAAATAAACAAGAGAATAAGGGTGTGTTTGGCAAATCAGAAAACTGACTGTTCGATTAATTTTATATCAAATGAAACTTCTTAAATCTCATCACCTCTTATGAGATTCTGATGAAGCGAAAACAGAAAAAAATGCAATAATACTACATGCATTTTTTACATAGAAAATGCTTCACCTTTCTTTCCTAAGAAAGAACGGTAGTACAGATTCAAGACTTTAGGCCACTGTAAATTTAGGATCACTTATAAGGTCCCAAATTCTGTTGAGACAGATAAAGAATAATCAATTTCCACAAAAAAAAGAAGGAAAAAAAACAAAGCGCATAATAAAGTAGGGAGAAAAAATAGCCATATGTTGAGACCAAGTTCAAAGATACTAAACATGTGCCCTATATCAATATTATAGTGTAAAGTGGGAGAAGGGATGATTAGCATACATCAAACATCCCTTCCCCGGATTTGGATCCTCTCCTTCCATCTATCTCTTCATCTCCCTCCAGTCTCTCTATCTCTCTCATGATTTCATTCTCTCATCATTATATCTCTATTTTTTAATCATTGTCTCTCTCCCCCAACTCTTATTACTTGCAAAGGAGATGAAGGAGGGAAGAAGGGGATCCAAAGTGCCCTTCCCCCGGGTACATTTGGTAACCTAGCAGCAAAAAAGAAACATCATTTCCAAAAATCCAAATATCTGGAAAATCTTGTTCTGCTCCTTCTGCCATGAATATGTGAAAACCATTCACATACACATTAGGGACAGATTCTAGACAGAACTTGGGATGACAGGATCAAACTAAGGATTGTTTTTCTTAAAAAAATCAAACAAAGGATATATATGTTGATGAGATCCTTGGCCTTGTTACTCCAAGACAGCCCAATAGAATTGAGAAAGCTTATTCTAGAAGGGGTAAAAGGGGAACTCTGGCAGAAGTTGAGGAAAAGGGTGGGAAAGAGAATAACTAACTTGCTGATGTGGCAAAAGTCACGTAAGAGATGAGGGAATATTCGAGTTGGTTAGAGGTGAGAGAGTGAATATAAGGGAGGGTCATTAGTTGCTTGAGGGAGGCTGGTTTTTGGGATTGGCTTGGGCTAGGGACTTGGCAATTGGATTGCCATTTCCATTGTTTCATTGTTTTCATTATTTCTCTTGTAACACTGTTTCAGGGCTGATATCAGTTAGATTCAGCACCTATATTTTCAGTAATACACAGTTATTTGTTCGTTTGGAAGGAGATGGATCTTGGTACCTATCATATGTAAACAAGCATCTTTCAATCCTGGATGCCTTGGACACATATGTATAAGATACCAAAAGATAAGACACATGGGCACCTAAGATCTCAAAGTATACAAACTGAAGTTTCAAATAATTCACTTGGAATTGTTAAACTCCCTTTCGGAAATAGAGACTCTTGTAATTGGATGCAAGGCCAGAGAATACACTAAACATTGAATTCTGCTGCTACAATGAACTGCTAATAAAACAATCCATGAACTTACCAATAACACAAACAAGTTAAAGAACTAAAATGACTACAAATCACTAAAAGAGTTACAATCTATGAAGCACTGACACAGACATGACACCGACACGAAGACATAGACACCGGTTTTAGGACACAACTTCAACCTGAAATGTCAATGCTACAGAGTTTACAAATTTGTACATATTAAACCACCACAACATAAATATATGGTAGACATATTATTAGGACCCTAATCTAGTAAATCAAATGTTAAAGTTCAATTTAGTTTAAATAAACGGTTAATATCTAAAAGCAATTGACAAAAAAAGTACTGATGCTGACCTTGTTCCAGGGTCAACCAACCTAAGCAAAGAATTATTTGGATGAACAACCTCAGAAATAGGAGTCTTCAAAGCCTTATCCTGATCCTCCAAACAATGATTCTTAGCCAAAAAAGCAACTATATCAAAAGAACTAAGAATACCAACAAACCTTTGTTGTCTCATTTCACTATTCTCAATCATACCACTAGTACCCACATGAGATCTTTTCTTCCAAATAGGTATACTACCTTCAGGAGATTCTGCTATTGCTCTAATAGCAGATTCAACCGTCTCATTTTCATAAAACTCCACTAATTCCGGTTTCCCCACCGTCAGATCACCCACCACATGATAAACAAACACTGATGCCATTAAATCTCAAAAGGGTGATCGAATTTAGAACAAAAATTGAATCTTTCTTAAAAAAACAAAAAAGTTGGAATTTTTTTATGGGGGTTAATGAAAGATGATTGATGGCTATAAAAGGGTATGGAGAAAAATGAGGAGAAGATCAAGGGCGTTAATGGGTTGTCTGTGAAGGATCAAGTTTAGAAAAAGGGAAGCAGAGAAAGAGTTAGCCATTGCCATGGAAGAATAAGAACAAGAAGAACAAGAAGGTTATGGCCCATCAATCAGAAGATTACCTGAAAAACTCTGTAACTGATAAATTGGTTGATTTTCAGAGAAAATAATTAGAAATACAGATATATGAATGTGAAAAGAAACAAACTTGGATGCGGTTGAGACCTGAGGCTTGGTTCAGGGTCTCGGGGAAGATAGATAGAGATGCAAAGAATGTGCGTGAGAGTCAGTGCTCTGTCATATATGAACCATACAGCAAATGTTGAAATACTTGTCACCCCCGTAAATATACTTGATATATAGTATCAATGAATTGCTGCCACGTGGGGCACACTATTGTTATTAAAAAAATAAACATTTTGGCTACCACAAGAGTTGAACCCACATAACATTTGAGTGTTACTGCTTTCTAAATACCACTAGGCCACCATATGATTTGAGTAATTAAAGGCTAACAATTGATATATAACATAGTTTATCTTATTTGCACTTCATCTAAATCTGTACTTCATCTAAGTTTGATTTCGTTTTTTAGTTTGCCAGATTAATTAATACGTTTTTTCATTCCACAAAATTGAATATAAATCAAATTGGGTTTCAAAATAAGAACAAAATCGAATTGGGTTTCATAATAAAAACGAAATTGAATTGAGATTAAATCTGGAAATGAAAAACGAAACGAAAATGGAAAACGAAAAACTGCGAAAAATGTTGTTGTTGTTGTTTTCAGATCTGTTCTTCATGATTTAATACTAGTTCATATACCATATATTAGCCTTCAGGTACAACAAGACTTAGTTGCTCAGATGGTTAGTAATTGGGTGTTGGATTGGAGGGCCATGGGTTCAACACCCATCTCCCCCAAATTCCTTAAATTTTTTTAGTAACAATGTGTCCTCCTTTGCCATGCAAGCTGCCACGTGGCAGCAATTCATTGGTTGCTGACGTGGCAACCACCTATGTGATCCAGTTAGGTAGCCACGTCAACAACTAACTATTAGATTTTGCAAGGTTTGTTTTGCAAAAAAAAAAATTGCAGGGGGTAACTGGATATCGGGTATATTTGCAGGGGGTGACAAATATTTAAGCCTATAGCAAATCATTTTATATTTTACTTTTTTTTCTCTCAATAAATTAAGAGTCTACGACAATTTATTAATACTAGTATTTTACCCGTGCATACGCACGGGTGATACTGTATGGCCGGTGTATTGCCATGAAGTCATAATAGTAATTTGAAAGATATTCATAAGTTGTGAATAATGTCCAAAATGTATGATTTGAAATTCAAAGTGGAAAGAGATAGGTATTATGTCATATAACATACAAATGCAAATTATATTGAGTCGAAGAAATTAAAGGAGATTGAAAATCAGAATTACATTGAACTATAATAACGTATTTGGACATTAGAGGTAAAATATGTATCCCCGTTGGCCCTCCCGTTTGCATCCTCGTTGGCCCTCTTGTTACCTCTATCGTTGCCAACCCGTTGCCACTCCCGTTGCAGCTCCCATTGCCAGTCTTTAATTGTCGCTCCCGTTGCCACATGTTAACTCATATTTTTCTATATGATTTAATATTAATTAAATCATATTCGCTTAATTATAAGTAAGTTATTTTGTAATATTTGGTAGTGGCTAAAGTTTTAAATTGATTTTTTTGGGTCTAATGGTCGGACTGGCAATTGCCAGGACCTAAAGTGATTAAATTGATTGGTCTTAATAGTTTTAATAGAGAGATTATAGTAAATAATAAATTTTAGATGGAGTAAAAATGAAGAAAAAAGAAAATAAGTTTTTTTTAAAAAAATATGCACCCACATTGGTGCTCTGTTGTTGCTCTCGTTGCCTCTCTTATTCCCAATCTTGTTCCCGTTGTTGCTCATGCTGTCGATTCCATTACCAGTCTCGCATTGCCGCACTCGTTGTCACGTATTATGACTTTTTTTTTCTATACGCCTTAATATTAATTTAATCATATTCCGTTATTTATAAAAAAGTTAATTCTAAAGTTTTGTTACATGTACGTCTTTTTTGAACAATAGATAGTGGTTAAAATGATTAATATGACCGTTCTAGAAAAATAATTAATTTTAGTAGTTTGAGTAAATTATAAAAATTGTGAGTAATTATTTTTAGTAAAAAAAGGATAAAAAATTAAATTTTTATGACAAAAAAAACTGGAAAAAATGATGAATAAAATATTTTTTATTTAAAAAACAGTTTTTTAAAAAGAAAAATAGTTTTTTTTAAAAGAAAATCAGTTTTTTTTAAAAAAAAAATCTGCTATCAGCGCGTCAGCAATTCAGATTTTTTTTAAAAGCTGCGAAAAGTGTTTTTTTTCTTTTAGTGCTGAAGTTACCAATTTACCCTTATTTTTGCCAAATGGCAAAATTTGAAGATGTCTATAAATGTCATTTTGCTATTACTTATTTTGATTATAAGAGAGTAGACTAGAAGACTAGCGGCCCGTCTTCCATGTGTTGGTGTGTTAGTAAGTGGTTATAGAAGTTATAGATAAATAATATATAATAATATAGTGAAATAGTGAATCAGGAATTTAGGGGTAAAATGGGTAAGAAAATCTGACACCAAAAAATAACGGTTACAAAATGAAGCCCCTTTATATATATAGGTATAGATGATAAATTAGTCGCAGCAATATTTCAAAACGAATGCATATTGTTAGGGATTAATTTGTCTCCGTTTTGAAGTGCCAAGGACTTATTTATCTCAAAAAATTGTTAGTGACCAATTAGTCTTGTCAAAAAATTGTCATAGACTAAAAATGGTCTTTACTCTTAATTTATATACGACCATGGGAGGATAACAATTTATGGAATAATTGATATATAAATTGGTTATCATTTGACTAATTTCTTTTTAAAAATGTATTAACTTGAAATTGGTAGATACTAGATAGTTTAAAATACTTTTATACCTATTATAGATATAAATTAAATCCTTAAATTAATTATTTTCTTTCTTTTTTCTTAAGCAATTATTATTATTTTCTTTCTTATTAAATTAACATTCATTGTGTTGCATTTATTTTGATTCTTTTTGTAGGAAACCTGTTCTATACAATGAATTTAATTTATATAAAGAGTGAGTTAATGTCAATCAATTGTGAAATGACATATATTAAAAATGTTTGACTTTATCTTTTTTAAACAATTTTATCTTAATTACCTTAAATATTATTCATACAACAATTTTTGATTGGCCGGTGTTGTATATCAATTAAATCCTAACATAATAATATATGTTTCTTGTCTCAATAATTGATTGTTTTTTGGATATATAATTTGATTGTTTTTGACATGGTATATGTAGTAATTGATTGTAATGTTAGTTTTTTTATTTTTATAAAAATACTAGAAAAGGAAATTCGGATTAGCTGTAAAATGAAAATATTAAATCATAAATAATTACATATTTAAAGAACAAATCTTGATGTATTCATTTTTATCTTAATTCATGTATAATTTGATGTATTGTATTGATAAATGGTATATTTAATGGAGTCATAAAACTAAATGGTATATTTATTTATTGGGTTAAAATTAAGTGATATTTTTTTATAGGCAAAGTGATTAGAAATTAGTGTGTCAGCAGTTAAAGGGGAGGGGTGAGCGGGGTTCGAACCCCGTACGCCTACATTTTCACCAACGATGTCTCTTTCACTCAATCACATGAGCTACCCTTCTAGGACAATTAAATGATATATTTTGTAGGAGATATAGAATAGTCAATTCTGTTAATCACTGTATTTGCTGATTCTTAATTCATATTGTAACCTGTTACCATAGGTCATGTTAGTTAGTTTACCTATTATTGCAAGTCACAATTGTATCATCAAGGTGCTTCATGTGACACCCTTTACCCCGAAAGTAATTATAGATGAAAAAAATACGGAAAACGAGTAAGTTTGTTTTTTTAAATAAAATTGTCAGTCTATTTTCGAAATGCCTTTCACAAGTAGAAGATGTCAACCAGCTCCTTAAATCATATAAACATGATTTATACTAACATTAACGACAATCGATAAAACATTTATTTTAATACGGTAACCGAAAATGACCTGAAATATAATATTGAAAATACAACTCAAATCCCGATGTCACATAATCAGAGCAATAAACCTTTAATCAATTAAATAAAAATAAAGCATCAATGCGAGGTGTCCTACTTCAAGTCACTGGGTGATCGTAGAGACCACATTTTCACCGCTGCCTGATCGTAGAAGACTGCTCCAACAACACATGAAATTCGATCTAAAAAATAGTGCACGGGTGAGAAAGAGCGTCCAAACCATATAAGGAACATAAGACCGAACCTAAAACAGCAAAGACTATCACATAACAACTAGCAATCAACAATAGTATACAACTTTCATAGCGCACATGCACAAACAATCCTTAATTAATCTTCAACTAATCCTAGTATCGCGACCTCGCGTATGGTCCTAGGACTACAAGCAGCAACAACAGGGTCAACAGGATCAGGACCATCAGCATCATTGACAACAACAACTACTATAGGACCAAGATACCTTGCCTGAACGGGATACCATGCCCGATAATGCCCTACAAAAACAACAACTATAGGACCAGGATACCTTGCCCGATAATGCCCTACAAGAAACAACATCAATAGGACCGGGATACCTTGCCCGATAACGCCCTACGAAGAACAACAGCAAGAGGACTGAGAGGACCGGGAAACCTTGCCTGAACGGGATACCTTGCCCGATAATGCCCTACAAGAACAACAGGACCGAGTCACTCGAACAGAATATCTTGCCCGATAATGCCCCGAAGAACACCCAAAAGAGGACTATGAGGACCGGGATAGCATGCCCGAATGGGATACCTTGCCCGATAATGCCCTCACTAACGACGACAACAACAACAACGACAATGACAATGACAATGACAACAACACCTATCACCATCCTTGGAGGTACAACTCGCCCATACTGCGATGAGTCCTTGCCCATACTGCGACAAGGTTCCTCCTAGAATTTCAACTATTGAGGTACGGCTCTCTCATACTGCGACGAGTCCTTGCCCATACTGCGACAAGGTTCCTCTTACAACCATCAACCTTTAAGGTACGGCTCGCCCATGCTGCGCCGAGTCCTTGCCCATACTGCGACAAGGTTCCTTCAACAAATCTCGATCATGAAGATACCGCTTGTCCATACGGCAACGAGTTCTCGCCCCTGCTGCGGCAATATTCTTCAACACGAACCACCTTGCTAATCATCGACGAAGGATAACTTGTCCATTGCGTGACAAGTCTCCATAACAATACACGAGTCAACCAGTAATCACCACAAGCAGGAACATCAAGTCGTTCAATGACTTAACAATTCCAAGTCAATCTCGGCTACGTTACAGAGATTAAGCTATCGATCGGGAAGTCAAGCAATATTAATCTGTATCATTTAGTCATACCTATCATTATACTCCATTAGCACTTTATTTACAGACATTTAAATTATTACAGCCATCCTGTATAATCACAGTCATCTAAATTATCTACAGACATTTAAATTATTACAGTCATCCAGAATAATTAGAGTCATCCAAATTAAATAGACAATATAAATAATAAATAAAAACAAGTAAAACAGAAATAATGATAATCGACACCATTCTAGTCCTATCCTCTATTCCTCATATAGAATAGAAACCCTTTCCCCCCGTACCTGATATCGAAGTGTATTCCAACGGCAAATTGACGAAGACCATTGATGAGTTCCCAAGCGTGGTTTAATTCCAACGGGACAAAATTTAAGTCGAACGCGTACAATTATGTAACACAGGCCGACAGTCATATACAAAAAAATATTAAACCTATTCTAAATCATAATACAATTTTTAATTCACATACAATAGATAAAACCCAGGGTCGGCCCAAGGCCCAATTAACCAAAGCAAGGGCTTTGGGCTTCAAAAAAATAACTTTTTTGTATGCCTAAAAATGGCCTCAAATTAAGTATCATATATTAAAAAGGGCCCTCAATTTCTTAAAATCAGTATGGTGTAGTTGGTGGAAGTATTGTTCTCTAGTCAATTGGTTGCAAGTTCAAAACGTATTGGCTCCCTTTTCCTGAAATTTTTGTTTTGTATATTATTAAAATTAAAAAACATTAACCTATTTATCTTTGTAGGACTTGATAACCAATTTTTACTTTGGTAAATGCATTCTCCACAATTAATATAACTATGATTATGTGCAAATGCTTGTCAAAAAAATGATTATGTGCAAATGGTAGTGGAGCCATCAATATGTGGTGAGGTAATTATTTAGGATAGTGTAAATTCATCCTCTTGAAAACTCTAAAGTTGATAAATGCACCGGTTCTTTTTCATTGTTAACCTATCCCACGACATCCAACAACATCCAACAAATATCTCTAGATTTTTCATTGTTTGTATATATGCACCTGTTCTTTTTTAGCAAACAATCCTAAATGCTTGTCGGAACTCGGAACCAAGAGTAAGTCTAACACCAATCCTAAATACTTGATGGACTGATCTGAGGTAGCTTCATAGGGCAAAGTTGTGTCATTCTATTTGCAGTTTTATCTTCATTGGCCCTAGGAAAAATATTCAAAAAACAGATGAGTTAGTACAGAGGCTCGACAAAAAACTTTTACACCATGAATAACACAAGTTTTCTCATCTCTTCTAAGCAATGCTAATAGATCCTCAACTACTAAGATAAAAAAAATGTATGGTGAGAGAGGATATCCTTGTCAAAGTTCCCTCTTCTTTGATTAGGGCTAACATAATATTGCTGAACGAGTATATATGTTAGGATTCTAAATTCTAAATTAAAGAAGCTATAAAATGTTTGTAAACAAAAATAAAGTGTGGTTAACAATGTTTTATCATTATTTATCATGTTATTCTTTCAATTTTTTAAAATCTCAAATAAATATTAAAATATAAATCAAACCCAACAAAACTCTCCCAAAAATATACATTAAAATATAAAAGTTTAACATTTTAATATAAAAAATATAAAATTTAGTCTCACTTTGATAATTTAATATCAAAATGTATAAAAAAGTAAGAAGAAAAATATAAAAATTACCATAACTTAATATTTTTAATTAAAAATATATATAAAAAGACAAAATCAATTACTTATATTATAGGGCGGGGGGTATAGTCTATGTCTCCATCCCCGAATTGACCGTAGGGAGATTTTCTCCCCTCAACCCCGTTCTCACGGAGAAAAATTCCCGCCCGCAAACCCTATCGAAGAGTCTCCGTCTCCTTGAATCTACTTGTGCATAATTGGACAATCCATATAGGTGCCGCATACATGTAAATATTCTTAAAAAATATTGTAACCAAAATTGTTAAGAAGTAGAAATTGTGTGCATACCTTTACCAAAAAAAAAGAAAGTGTTTGTTCTAGACACAAGACATCAAAAAAATGTGGTTGTCCGGTTTATGATTTCCATTTTTAAAAACAGTTAAATGAGTTTTTTTGTTCATTTTAAAAACAGATAAACCGGTTTTTTTCCAATTTTAAATAGTTAAACCAGTTTTTTTGCAATTGGCAATGGTTTTATTTTAAAAAAAGTGTTTTTCAGCAACTCTGTCAAAACCAGTTTGAGAGGGAAAACCAGTTTAGCTAAGTAAAACCGGTTTATAACCAGTTTGACCAAAAGAAACCAGTTTAAAATTAGGAACCGGTTCTAAACCGGTTCGGAACCGAACCTGAACCAGTTTGAGAGGAAAACCGGTTTTTATGAAGAATGGATTTGGGAACCAAACCAGATTGCATATATGGTCTGGTTTGGTGCGGTTCATGCCCCATGCACAGCCCTATGCATTATGCATGGTTTACAGTAAGTATATAAAAATTATTTTAAAGTAGTGATTGCCCATATCACGCGGTCTTTTAAATTTTACCACCACCGGCATTTGAGATAATATCTCCTCTCCTTAACCCTGTTTCTGTTTCAATCCAACACTATCGAAGAAAAAATTAATGTGCAAGTAAATTATAAATAAAACTATAGCTATCCTTATTGGATCGTAAAATTACATGTATATTGGGAAAATTGTAATAAGAAAAAATGTAATCAAAAGAGTAATTTTAAGAAAAGAAAAATGTGTAAATAGAAAAGTCTTACCTCTTAATGTATTCACTATTTTCTAGCCAAATATCCTGAACCCACAGTTATTTTAGAAATGTTTAAGATGATCCGGATTTTGTTAAATAATAACACCAGTACCCATTACATAAACGTTTCTCCATTTGATTCCCTGGTTCATCTTGCGAGTTCTTCCCTATTCTCGCTTCTATCTAAATTTTTATCCCCCGAATTCTTTCTTTTAGCTTTCATTTCAAACTTTATTTTGTTTTTTAAGTTAAGAATTATGTGTTTCTCAAAATTTTAACACTACTGCGTTCTCAGGACTAGATTTGAATTCAATACTCTGGTTAAGCTGAAATATATCCAAACTATTCCATTCAAATACTCTTGGATATAAGTATTGAAGTTAAAAATATTCTAGTATTTCCTGTGTGGTAAAAAATAAGATAGAGATAATTGAAAAAAGATGTGGGGGCAAGAAAAATATCAAGGAATAAAAGCATACCTCAAAAGCATCAGGATTGAGAAGAAAAGAAAAAGAAAAAGAAAATGTTATTGGTTATATAATTATAAGTAGATGAATATAAAAATTAACCAACACTTTGACCTATGGCATAAACTACCTTGGAATATGGAGGATTGATTTAGTGCTCTCGAGTTTGATTTTTATGGTGGATAAACTTGGTGTTGAATAGCATAAAATTTGCTTCTAAGTGATAATTGACTTTCGTCTTTGGTTGAAAGCGTTGGACAATTGCTAGTAATGTTCTAAAAAAAGTATGAATATAGAAATTAAAATGTAAATATTATAATCATACTATAAATTCACAATTCCAAGTTTTTTTATCTACTTAAATGAAATGACAAATAAATATCACGCACACACTACAACTGGTCAAACCCAATTTCGAACTTGAGAGTCTGATGTCTCCATATAGCTAAAATTGTTAAGACAACAATAGTGAGTAACTTGAGAGTCTGATGTCTCCATATAGCCAAAATTACCCCTCAATTTTCCAAAAATTTGACCAGACCCCACCAACTTGTGAATTTTCCGGAAATAGCTCAATTTAAGGTATTACCGGAAATTTTTTTACGGTAATTTCCCGATTTAGGGTATTTCCGGAAAGATTTTTTCGAAATTTTTTACTTCCGAGTTTACATAAAATTTCCAGAAATATGAAATACATTCCAAATTTATGATAAATCCGAAAATTTACTCAACTTAAATTCCGAATTTACCATAAATTTGGAAATTCTAATAAACGAGATTCCTTTTTTATTTTTTTACAGATATGGCCACGGCAGACGGTAACCTTTCATTTACTATGGATTTATCGACAGCGTTTACCACATCACAGGTACATATTTTTCTAAAACGCTAATTGTTTATCACTTTGTATTTATTTTTTAATTTATTTTACGATTAATTTTCAGGTTTTTGCTACTCGGGATAATCTTATACGTTGGGCTAGAGATATCGGAAAAGCCAACGGAGTTATTGTTATTATCATTCGAATAAGATCGTTTTTGGTTGTGATAGACATGGAAGATATAGTAAAGTAGTAGATGTTGGGTGTTCTTCTAGACACAAGACATCAAAAAAATGTGGTTGTCCGTTCAGATTGAAAGCGAAACCACTGGTACCTCCTCATTTTGATTGGAAGGTTAGAGTTGTTTGTGAAATTCACAATCATGAGGCTCTTAAGACTATCCTTGGAGCGTCCATATTTGGTGTGTTTAACATGGCGGAGCGGTCGATTGTTGATCAGGAGCATTTGTGGTTGGGAGTGAAAGCACAGAAAAGTCTAGAGGCAATAAAGAAGAGATTTACTGACAACTGTAGTAACATTGCTCAGCTGTATAGAACCCGCAACAGTCTCCGGAATGCAAAGAGAGGTAGTAGGACTGAGATGCAAGAGCTTTTGACACTTATTCAGGAGCATCATTACTTTTGTGTTGGAGCAGACAGATTGAGGGAACTGATACTGTGGAGGAGATCATGTGGTCACACCCCGATAGTATTAAGTTATTGAAGATGTTTCCTCAAGTCTTGATTATGGACTGCACTTTCAAGACCAACAAATATACATTGCCTCTCCTCGAGATCGTTGGTGTCACTTCTACTGAGGTGACATTTTCTGTTGCTTTCGCTTATCTGTCTCATGAGAGATATGATGACTACACTTGGGCGCTGCAGAGTCTAAGAGATTTGATGGTGTATGATATCTCACTTCCTCAGGTTATCCTGACTGACAAAGAGGACGGATTGATGAAAGCTATCGTGATTGTGTTTCCTGAGGCAACTAATTTGCTATGTTCTTATCACATTAACAACAATGTGCATGCTAGAATAAAGAAGGCGGTCAAGGGAGATAGGGTGGTATCATTGATGACACTTTGGCGTGCAGTGGTTGAGTCTTCATTTGAGGATGAGTTTTATGAGGCATTGAGTGATTTTGAAAAATCATGTACTGATAAACCCCACCTGATCAAATATGTCAACAAGGAATACTTGTTTGCTCACAAGGAAAGATTTTGTGGACCGTGGACGGATAGAGTGCGACACTTAGGAAATACCACGACTAATAGGTATGTGTTTAATATTTTTACCGTAGTTTAAATTTGTTTGACATGTGTTTAGTATTTTTACCTTAGTTTAAATTTTTTTTGACACGTGTTTAATATTTTTACCGTAGTTTTAAATTTTTTTGACACGTGTTTAGTATTTTTACCGTAGTTTAAATTTTTTTGACACGTGTTTAGTATTTTTACGTTAGTTTAAATTTTTTTGACACGTGTTTAATATTTTTACCGTAGTTTAAATTTTTTTGACACGTGTTTAGTATTTTTACGTTAGTTTAAATTTTTTTGACACGTGTTTAATATTTTTTCCGAAGTTTAAATTTTTTTTGACACGTGTTTAGTATTTTTACCGTAGTTTAAATTTTTTTGACAAGTGTTTAGTATTTTTACCGTAGTTTAAATTTTTTTGACACGTGTTTATTATTTTTACCGTAGTTTATATTTTTTTGACACGTGTTTAATATTTTTTAGGGATGAGTCAATGCATTGGCCATTGAAGAGGTCACTGGGTTCTAGTGGAGGTGATCTATGCAGAAGCTGGGAGCAAATGCATGAGATGATCGAATCACAAATTGATAAAATTATTGGCTCTTTTTAAAAGAGCATCACCCGTGTAGATGCCCATCACAACACTCCTTTCTACAAGGATCTACACGGTTTGGTGTCTCATGAGGCATTGGATCATATAGCTCATGAGTTTAAGAGCATGTTGGATCAAGTAGGAGCCGATAAGACCCGTTGTGGTTGTGTGATTAGAGTTACTCATGGGTTACCTTGTTATTGTGAGCTTGGTATGTTGCACGAACATGGCCTTCCAATCCCACTGGAGATGATTGACTCTCATTGGAGGAGGCTGACTTTGGAGAGTATGGATGAGGAGCGGGTGAAACAAGCCTCACTTGACTGTGACATAAGCTATACAATAGAGGAGGTTTGGAAGCAATGGGGTGACATGTCTCTTGAGGAGAGACGTGTATGGAAGAGAGGTCTTGATGACTATGTCTTCAAAAAAACTACATCTATGGTTCCACCTACACACAAAGTCAAGACTAGGGGTGCACCAAAGAAGGGGAAGAAGAAGAAGAAGAAAGAGTATGATGTGAAGAGAGATCCTTCTTATTGGGAGCACGTGGATGCGTCTTTGAGTTCAGTTAAGAAACCCACTCAGAAGTCAGCAAAGAAGTCATCAAACATACTACCACAGCGGTCCTCACAGCAAGTCTCCCAGATACCATCACAGAGGTCAACAGCTATCAACCACCACCGCATAACATGCATTTTCTAAGTCAAATTCCAAACTCTATTCAGAGGTACATTGATGACATTATCAATGTGGTGGGGGATGGAAACTGTGGCTTCAAATGCATTTCAGGGTTACTTGGCTGGACGCAGAATTGTTGGCAAAAAGTTCGGAATGAGTTGATTGAGGAGATGGATGAGAATTGGTTTCAATACTCACAAGTCATGGGTGACAACATTCAGGCAGTGAGGGATTCAATAGTTTCTCTCCCACAACCAATTCAACCTCCTGAGAAGTGGATGACGATGCCTGACACGGGACATGTTATAGCGACTAGATATCAGGTAGCCCTTGTTATGTTAACACCTGCATCTGCTACGTGTTTCACATTTTTTTCTTTGAGAGGAGCGTATGCTCCTAGTTAGAGCCCATTGTATTGTGTTGGGTTTGTCAATAGGAACCATTGGGTCCGGGTCATTTTGAACGGTACTAGTCCGTTACCTCCTGTTCATCCTAGTTGGGGTGCATATGCTTCATATGAAGCTAGGTCGTGGTTGTATCCGTACGTTGGAGGTATGCAGTTATGGTCTTCTTACTTTCCAGATCGTGTTGCACCGACCCAACGACCTGATATTGATTACATAGACATTACCTGATGATTGTATTTTATTGTATTTTATTCCACAAATTTATATTATATAAAAAAAATTTGATAATTTTTTTTAACAGCTCAGATTCCACCGACACTTTTAATCAACGGCTCACAACCAGTCAAACGTGTCAGGAAAAGAAGTGGATGGCATTTCCTTTGGAAATTGTGCCCCAACGGATAGAAAATAAATGGCTCAGATTTGTGATCTAAAATTTTGATCAACGGCTCATATTTCCCCACGCCTATTATAAATTGGGCTTCAGCATTGCCTTCTCATTCACAAAAACTCTAACTCCTTCTCTGCTTCTTCTTCTCCACCAACAACCCTTCTAAAATGGAAGATCTAATGGAATGGCAGTTGTGCCCAATCCAGAGATCCTCAGACAAATTTCTAACTGCCCTCCATCACCCTGGAATGGTCGAGAATAGGGCTGATGGTGTTTTCTTTAGGTCTCGCGACAACTACTTCTGTAGGCTGGACAAAAATATCACATTCATCGAGTTGAAGGAAAAGGTGGAGAGGAAGGTTCGCCAAGAGGGAGAGTGGCGTAAAGACATCTCTCGTATGTGTTACCGCAAGTGCGTATGTCTACAAGACGACACTCTCCGCTATGAAACTATGGATATCCGGAGCGACAACGATGTTCGTGCAATGATGGAACATCATCGTAATGTTCCATTGGGACGTCAAATCCTGGAGCTGTTTGTCGAAACAATGCGCACACCGGAAGAAGTCATTTATATTATGGAGAGCACGCTCCCAAAAAATCAGTAGTTTTGTTTAATTTTCTTGTGTTGTTTTTATCGTTTTCGTGTATTTCGAGTGTTATGTACGTTGTTTTTATCGTTTTCGTGTATTTCGAGTGTTATGTACTGTGACACTTTGTCAATGTAGAACGCGTTTTAATTTAATCGAATAAATGTTTGGTTTTTTTATTTTGCATTCCGAATTTACGTCAAATACCTTATAAATTCAGAATGGGTGAGGGTAGGATTTCCGGATTTACGTCAATTGACTGTAAATTCGGAAGACAAATTTTGAATATTTCCAGATTTACGTCGTAGGGACGTACATTCGGAAATTTACGTCCCTACGACGTAAATCCGGAAATTTTCAAAATTTGTCTTCCAAATTTACAGCATAAATCCGGAAATTGCAATTTTTTTAAAAAAAAGGGCATTTTAGTCCAAAAGCTGAATTATGGGGGTATAGTTGATAATGGGGTAAAAAAAAACCCTATTTTTTATATATGAAAAAACATAACACAGACAGAAGCCGGAGGGGATGGAGAAGCTGAGAAGGGAAGCGATTGACAAAAAGAAAAAGGAAAAAAGGGGTTAATTCAGAAAGAGAATAAAGAGAGAAAGCAGTGCAATGCAAAGCCACTTTATATTTTTGATCCAATCCAAACCCCCACATCTTTCATTCTCACGCTCACTTTATCACTGTAACACCCTAAGACCAATGTAAGCTATTGTTGTTCTTTTGTTCTATCTTTCTTTGTGTTTTTGTTTTTTTTACCTCATATATTCATTGTCATAATCTTCAAATTCTTTCCCCAATTTCCTCTTTTGCATCTTCCACTACTTCAAACTCATCTCCCTCTTCCTAAAAATCACACCTTTACAATGCCCCTCCATAGTTTTCATCATTCACTCACACTACTTTGTCTAATTCTTCTTTACACAACCACTTCTCACTCACTTGATATACACCCACAAGATAAAGCATCACTTTTATGGTTCAAATCATGGTTACATGACCCAAACCAAAGTTTATCCAACTGGGCAGGCTCCAACTGCACAAATTGGACTGGAATCACCTGTGACAACACTACTGGAAGGGTTATTTCCATTAACCTAAATAGTATGAATTTGTCAGGTCAAATCCACCCTAACTTTTGTAACCTTTCATATCTTAACAAGGTGGTTTTGTCTCACAATAATTTCACATGCCCTCTACCTGTTTGTTTTGGGAACTTACTGAACCTTAGAGTCATTGATCTTAGTCATAACAAGTTTCATGGTGGAATACCAGATTCTTTTGTTAGGCTTAAGCATCTTACTGAACTTGTTTTGAATGGGAATCCAGATTTGGGAGGTTCATTGAATGGTTGGTTAGGTAACTTTTCTGTGAATCTGGAAAGGCTCAATTTGGGGTTTTGTTCATTTAGTGGGGGTTTACCTGAGAGTTTGCTTTATTTGAAGTCACTCAAGTATTTGGACCTTGAAAATAATCACTTGTCTGGTAATTTGGTTGATTTTCATCAGCCTTTGGTTTTTCTCAACCTTGCTTCTAATCAGTTTACAGGTACTTTGCCTTGCTTTGCAGCTTCAGTTAAGTCTCTAAATGTGTTGAATTTGTCTAATAATTCTATTGTGGGGGGATTGCCTGCTTGTATTGCTTCCTTTGAAGCTTTGACTCATTTAAACCTATCAGGGAATCATTTGAAGTATAGGATATATCCAAGGCTTGTGTTTTCAGAGAAACTTGTTGTTTTGGACTTGAGTAATAATGAGTTATCTGGTCCTATTCCTAGTAAAATTGCTGAGACCACAGAGAAACTTGGCCTTGTTTTCCTTGACCTTTCTCACAATCAATTCTCTGGTGAAATTCCAGTGAAAATTACTGAATTGAAAAGCTTGCAGGCATTGTTCCTTTCCCACAATCTTCTTTCTGGAGAAATTCCAGCTAGAATCGGAAATTTGACTTATCTTCAAGTCATTGATCTCTCGCATAACTCTTTGTCTGGTACCATTCCATTCAGTATTGTTGGTTGCTTTCAGCTTTATGCTTTAATACTTAATAACAACAACCTTTCTGGTGTAATTCAACCCGAGTTTGACGCATTGGATATCTTGAGGATACTGGATATAAGCAACAACAGATTTTCTGGGGCTATTCCACTCACTTTGGCTGGATGTAAATCTCTGGAGATTGTAGATTTTAGCTCTAATGATCTTTCTGGATCCTTGAATGATGCAATGACCAAATGGACAAATCTCAGGTACCTTTCTCTTGCTTGGAACAATTTTGATGGAGCTTTGCCTGGTTGGTTGTTAACATTTCAAGCCATAGAAACAATGGATTTGTCACACAACAAGTTTTCTGGCTTTATACCTGATATTAACTTTAAGGGTAGCTTAGTATATAATACAAGGAATGTTACTGTTAAAGAGCGATTGGTTGAAGCAAGAAAAGTTGAACTTGAACCTATAGTTTCAGTGATTGTTTCTGATAGCAATCAACTCAGTTTCACATATGATCTTTCATCAATGTTCGGAATCGATCTATCCAATAACTTGTTACATGGAGAGATTCCAAGGGGATTATTTGGCCTAGCTGGCTTAGAATATCTGAATTTGTCATCCAATTTTCTTGATGGACAGGTTCCTGGTTTACAGAAAATGCAGAGTTTGAGAGCCTTAGATTTGTCACATAATTCCCTGTCAGGGCATATCCCGGGAAACATTTCTACCCTTCAAGATCTGACCATCTTGAATCTGTCTTACAACTGTTTCTCTGGATATGTTCCACAGAAGCAAGGGTATGGAAGATTTCCTGGTGCATTTGCTGGAAATCCTGATTTATGTTTGGAATCTTCAAGTGGAGTATGTGAAGATGGAAGGATTCCATCAAAGCATGGTAGGTCTTTTAGGGAAGATAAGATGGATGGACCAATATCTGTGGGGATTTTCTTTATCAGTGCCTTTGTTAGTTTTGATTTTGGTGTTGTTGTTCTCTTCTGTTCTGCGCGGGCAAGAAAATACATTCTGCTAACTAAAGCTTGATTTGGTGCATGGCACAATGACAAAGTTTATCCTGTAAATTCCATTTTGTAATCTGGTAGCTATCTTCTCATTTAGAGTGAACATAGTCCACAAGCACAGAAGGTTTCAACAATATTAATGACTCTGGATAGAGTAAAGGCACGAGTCCTGCATCACTCCGTTGGTTGTTCTCCTCTGCCGGAAGTTGGTTGCCGAGACTTTACATTGCATTGTCACATCCATTCACATCCTGCGGCAGTTATGTAGAAGCAGCAGTGGGGGCTTAGAGGAAACATGCCTTGTATCTTCTAGTCTAGTGATGGTGAAATTTTGATCTTGGACATCAAACTGCAGATTTACAACCTTACTAGAACATGTATGATTGTATTTGTAGATTTAGCTGGCTCATTGTAGATTTGCTACTGTTACAAATTCGCGCAGTTAGCGATTTAGACCGTCCGATTGAGATTAGACAATTCACACACAGTTTGTACCTGTTTAGCCAAAGCCAAATTGTGTACCGTGTGATTTCAATAGACGGTTCAAAATGTTTGATTGATTGCGTGAATTTGTTACTGCAGAAAATTCAAATTCTAGAGTTACCTAACTCTTTTTTGGAGCAGGGAACCAAAATTTCCCTTTATTATTGCTTTGCATGACAGTGAGTAGATGGAGTGTATTGAAGGTAGCAAGTGTAGTTAAGAAGACAAATGTTGGTAGCCTGGTAGTTTACTCTTAAGATTTAGTTATTATCTTCATGCTGTCATCTTGGTACTGTGGTAGGAAACTTTTTCATTATTAACAAGAATGAGGTTGATTGGTCAACTTGATCGTTGTCCTCAAATCCATAACATGCACAATGTAGATTACTAGATTATAAAGAAATTGTTCAGTTCACCAAACCTCCTTTCTTTGAATGTAGTACTCCCTATAGTAGCTATTAAGAATCGAAAGAACATTGACTAGAAGAAACACAAATTATGAATATGATGAAGAGCTTAATAACAAATATACAAAAGATGATTACAAATGAAATGAGAGATGATGCTCAATCACTTGCTTACAAGGAGAAATAGAGAACCAAGAAGCAGGTTTATTGATTATAATGAACTGTTTACAAAACAGCATATAATATAGCACATCAAATACTCCGTATAGAACTAATGTTAATACAATGTGTTCTACCAATCTCCTCTACCTACTTCCGCAGAGTACTTATGGTGTGCATTCAACATGCAGCTTGTGTTGCCAATGCTTCAAGTCACACAATAACCAGTAACAATAAGCTGTTCTTGCCAGCTTCCAATCCAACAAGAATGGTCAACTCCATGAAAGTTAAATTGGAAGTTAATACGAAATCCCTGACAAATCATCTAATCTTTTTTGTAACTAATTTATCGCTCATCTCAAAAGTTGCCGTTCCCATTTCTATCTGCACACTGAGTAGTAGCCAATATCAGCCATATAGTACACCTTTAAGCTGGTTTACGACCACGTTGCTGTTCTAATATTTGATAGGACCATCTAGGCTCCCAGATGCAAACTGCACAACAAAACAAACAATAAAACTCGACAGTTATTAACATCATAATTTGGGGGTGATTGCATTATGTGATGATGCACAAACAAGAAAAAGCATAATGATTAAAGGAAGTTTAATTTAGTATGGGTGAAGGAAGTTTAATGATTCAAGGAAGGTATGGCTCGAGAGCTAACTTTTCCATTTCCTCGATAGAAGGTAACTGTTTGAGGTTACTTCAGCTGAGTGAAGGAACATTGTGAAAAGAGGTTTAAACTTTGGGACATGAAAAGAAGAAAAAAAATTCAAATGAAAAAATACTACCCTTTAGGCCTTTACCCTCCCTCACTAATGAAAATGAAAGAGAAGGATGTAAGAAATAAGATTTTGAAATGATGTGAACAACGGTGCATTCTACAGTGTTGTTAAATAGCAGCCACAGCGGCGCTATAGTGCTATACCCTAGCAGATTTTGGGATCTACTACACTATGAAAATCGCTACACAATTTGAATTTTGCTACAAACGCTATTGCGGACGCTATGCCGCTATTCACCGCACGATCCCCTTTAATATGTTTTTTTTTGGATGAGCGAAGATTTTATTAATGGGGAGTACAAGGGGTACTCTAAACCCGTACAATGGCGGGGGCCTCATTAAAACCTCCAAGGGCCAAAACCCAGTGGGAAAAAGACCCGATGAGGAAAAAGAGCATATAATACAGCATATAATATTGGCTGGTAGTTGTTTTTTGGGGAGTGTGGTGTTTTGGCGGTTTTTTCTTTGCTGGAGGGATGGAGGAATTTGGCTACTGGTGTTTTGTTATGAGCAGTAACCGAATTTGCTTGCTGTGTAATTTTGGTGTTATTCTCAGTGTACTTTTTCGCTTCTTCGTGTAATTTGGGGATCCCCTTTAATATGTTAAAATACAACACGTGAAGATGTCAAATAGGCATTTTTTAAAAAAAGAAAAACCAGCATCAACATGTGCAGTCACATGAGTCTTTCAAGAATCACCACGGCTGATCTATCTCTACAACTCTGCTCCCAGCATTCAGGTAACAAGAGTCTCCTTTCTCTTCTCTCCACTCCCTTCACTTCCTTTGTTTTTACTTTGCACCTCTTTCTCTCCTCTCGCTGTGTTTTTTGGTTTCTTTCCTCCTTCCACTGTTCTCTTTCTTTCAGTTTATCTCCTTCCTCACTCTCCATTTTTATTCGTCCTGTTCTCTTTTTGTTTTGTTCTTACACCTGTCTTCCTCTTTTTTTGTGTAGATTAATTTGTTTCCCTTCTCTTCCCCGATTTGACTTCTCCTACTGTTCCTCTATTTTTACTGTTCTATCAATATTTGTACATCTATATACACTGCTTTTATAATGTTTTAATAGTATGACAGGTGAAGAACCATTAGATCCTTCAATAGTTGCGAGTTGCGACTAGGGCTGACCCTCCTGGATGGAAATTCTGTCGCCCAGCATACTGTTTCTTTATATAATTGATTTCATCCACTATTTGACTTCCGCTCTTCGTCCGCTACGCTATATGCTATTTCCCATACCGGACTTTTGGCTCATCACTATTTTCCGCAATCCGCAATTGACCCACTCATTGGAAATAGATGTTAAGTTTGGAGAGGACAGAGTTGTGCTTTCTTTGATGTAAACATTTCTACATGTTAAATTTAGGCGTTTCCCCACACAAAAAGAATTCAGAAACATCTCAATATGTTGTCTATAACTGATGAAGCAAAAAAACTTACCTGCTGAACAATTGGATTCATTGAAGTTGTAAATTCATGAGTCATTCCTTCCCAAACAACCTTTCCCTTATGTAGAAACAACAACCTGTATTTATGCAATATTTTCTCAAATGTATTTTTCTTCATAAATTATGAGAAACTAAGAGGGTTCGGGGGACAGGAAGTCGTGCAACCATTATGAAAACATCCTTACCTATCAATGGCTCGTTTAATGGTACTGTGCTGGTGAGTAACAACCACATAAGATGAAATATTCCCAGGTTTTCCAAGTGCATCCCGTCCTTTAATGTGCACAGAGCGAATCAGATCCTCGACAACAGTGGATGCAATGGGATCAAGTCCAGCAGTTGGCTCGTCATACAAAAGCACCTATAAGTGTAAATAGGTGTTTACATATTTTTTTATAAACATAAAAGAGAGAAAGGAAAAGGAGGGAGGGAGTTAAGTGTTGATTAAATAACAGTAAATGTTGCATCAAATAAGATTTCAGTGAGCATCTCTGAAGTTGGAAAATTTAGTGTTTCAATAAATAACTCAAACCATGGAGTCTAGTTTTAGGAATACATAATAGCAGGAAGAAGATATACGCAAAGAGGGAGTTCTTTACATAAGATGATCTCTACTTTTGCACAGGATAAACAGGTATGTTTGGAAATAGTACCAACTAACTCTCCTACAGATAATACTCTGTCCAAATTACAGAATAACAACTTTCTTCTTTCCCTCCTTTCTGACCCTACTACCATGTATACTGATAAATAGCTGCAGAAGTTATTTTCTAATCATATTTGGCTACAAACCACTACTATACTTCCTAATAACCGCCATTGCATAATTCTGTCGCTTATTATTTCTGATCAATAACTGCCATCACACAGATAGCCCTACTGTAACATTGTTTCCTAAGTTGTCTTGTCTGGCTGATTCCATCACAGAACCCAGTGTCAACATTTAAACATGTCTAAGAACAAGGTTTAATTTAAATATGATCCTACATGTCACTTATCTCAAATGCAAAAACATTCACTATTACTACAGCTGAACAGTCTGACAACACATGAAACACCTTCATCACTCTTTAAGCTGCATTCTAAAAATAACAGGTAAGAGAAGAAAGTTTATTATTAATTATAAATAACTAAAAGCATCATTTTCAATTATGCCATCTACTTGATCAATGCCAGAAACCCTAGATAAACTAATTAATAGAGGAACCTCTAAAACAGGTTTATCCAGGGAAGTGCTGTGACAATTTACAACCTACAAAACTCAGCTACAAAACTTCACTTTCTTCTTACCCTACAGTAAAACAGATATGATTTTCAGAAGTTAAACTCACCGCCTTCTGAAAGTCACGTTTATTCCTTACGAAAATCACATTGATAGATACTGGTTAAACAGTTGAAACTTCTATATTGCAGAAACTGCCTCTGATACAGTATCAACGTAATACAGAACATAATCCAAATCATATTTAATTGTTAAGATCATTCTCTAGCCTCTCACATATTCAAGATACACAAACTTTCCCTTCCAATTTCAAATCTAAAAACAAACACTCCTCCCTCCTCTCTATTCTTTCATTCCTGTTATTTATACACTGCCATTCCCTTTCTAACTACCCAACACACTAGCTATTAAACTAACTAACCCTCCTTAACGGGGGGCTCAGTAAGACATATATACTGAAAATTAAAGATAGTTTTATTAAATGAACATAAAATTAACGAATGTAATTTTACAGTCCTAGTAGTATATATAAATGGAACTCATCTAAAACAAGTATAAGTTCTAAGATAATCCTACGTAGTTTAGACACATTTTAAATAGTAACTAAAAACAACTTAGAAGGGCCTTTAGTAGATATTAATCTGAGGGTTGGGATCATAAGAATAGTTAAGGAAAATCCCAGAAGCTAACACACCTCTGGCTCTATCGAATCCTTTGTGGTGTCAAAAATAATAGACCGGGCTAAAGCAACTCGTTTTTTCATTCCGCCTGATAACTCAGAAGGAAGCCGATCCTCAACTCCCTGTAACAAATGGTGGATACGGAGTTAGTCTATAAGTATAAAGTATAATGGTTGCAGAAATAAAATGGTATAAAGACGAGTGTGAATTAAGCAGTACAGATATATCTATATGGAACTACTTTCTCGATGGCGGAAAGAAAACGTTAACTAATTCCACTACTCTTAAATGAAGTATCCCCTGCCTGCTGTTAATGGATGAACAAAGTACTATAAGATGTATACCTGCAAACCAACTGCAGCCAAGGTTTCCTTGACAAGCTCAGATATCTGTTCCTCAGGCATGCTTGAGTGTTCATACCTGCAGAATAAACAAGGTCAGAAACAAAAGAAAAATAAAAAGGATTGTAGAAGACAAATCAATTAAACACATCATTTTTATCACCATTTACACAACAATGTAAAAAGGAAGTGAAAATTCAAACCCAAGATTAAGCCCTCGTCTTACAAGAGAAAACCAACATTTTCGCGGACAGTCAAAGAATCAAAAAGTGCCGCACTTTGGAACACCTGTTTACAGAAAAGTAAATAAAATTACAATGAAAAAGTAATAGCACATAAGAATAAGCAATGATACAGATAACTCTGAAATTTACCAATCCAATTCGAAGACCCGATATCTCTTCATCTTCATCGCTTATCAAACCACCTCTCTTTCTACCTCTAATATAAACTTCTCCCTGCTCATTGGACAAGGGGTAACACTCAAGAAGTGAGCTCACCTCTTCAAAATAAAAATCATATACTCAAACCAGATACTTACCTTGTCCGGAGCAAGAAGTCCTGCAATAATCTTCAAAACTGTAGATTTACCCGTCCCAGAGGGACCAATTATTCCAACAGCTTCCCCATGCCTGATCTATTCACAATATCACAAAAACAGGTAGAAAGAATTAGCAAACGGGATCAACAAGGCCTCCTCCAAAGTTCTTTTTTCACTGATAACTACCTATGAAGCACTGGACTCAGACACGGAGACACCGGTTTTAATTTGCAAAATACAAGTAATTGAAAGTGTCTATGTCGGTGTCGGACACGTCTTCAACCGTCAGTGCTACAGAGATAACTACTCTACATTCTTGCTCATATAAAATTATCAACAAAAAATGGTTTTTGATACTGCCCAAAGAAGTTATGCATTGTGTATTCCATGTAACAGACCTCAGTCATTATTTTGTTATTGCTTCATACTAAATACCACACTCCATAGAACAACAAAGAAAGAACTCAACAAAAACAGTAAAAAGAAAAAGTAAGGTGAAACACAGATATGATATTATGAATGAATCACCTTGAAGCTGACACCATTTAAGATTTTCTTTTCCCCAAAAGATTTGTAGACATCTCTACACTCAATAAGAACATCAGAATCATCGTCATGATCCCGCACTGTGCTTAATTGTTCTGATTTGGATGAATCCTAGCAAGTAGCAACACATTCGATGTCAGATAAAGGAAAAAAACAAACTTTGTGATGCCCAGAAAACCAAAGTCAGTTAATTCACAACCCCACATCAAAAACAAAATAAAAATAGGGGGAAAAAAGCAAAAATTTCAAAGAAGAAGAAGAAGGATACATTGAATTGAATGGCAGAAGAGTGTTGGGTGTTAAAGTTTCGGGGAGGAGCGATGCAAGCACAGACGACTTTACTGTTGTTGTTGTTGTGATGGAGTGGATTGGCGATGGATTTAGTGGGTTGAAATCTAGTAGAAGGAGAAGGAGAAGGTTTTTGTGGAGTGAGGTGAAAGAAGGGATTGGTTGAGAGAGAAACCATGTTTGAGAGGGGAATTGGAAGGGGGAGTGAGGAGGAGGAGGAGGTGTATTAGTAATAGGTGGTGGAAAGCATGTGATTGGTGTGGGAGAAAGAATATGGTATATAGTATTGAAACAAAAAGGAAATGATGATTGAGGAGTGAGTCAAATGGATGGTCGGTGAATTTGAGAAGGAAGAACGAACCCACTTTTGCAGAAGATGGCTTATTAGATCCTTCCCTTCTCAACAATGAACAGTGTAGTACGTGATGGTCTGTGCAAAGCAATGGACATGGTGGTCCTAACTTCCCTTTCTCATGGAGTTTATCTCAATTCAGTATTTTCCTAATAAAATAATAATTTTTAATTTATAATATAACTGATTTTTACTGATTCGGAGCACGCTGCTCCGAACCTCTTCTAATATAACTGAAAGGGAAAAAGGGGTGTTTCTATGTGTTATTAACTGGTTCAGACGATGCTCGTCCGAACTGTTTTGGAGCACGGTGCTCCAAACCATCGTAGGAGCATAAGATTCATTAATGACATTTTGGTCTTTTCATGGATGATATGGTAGTGGTCTCTTCCGACTTAACCAAGGTCCTGTGTTTGAACCCTACTTGTTTTAAATCTCTAGTGAGAGCTTTACCGTCCATTGTAGTATACCCAGCTCCATGGATTAGTCTCTGCAGTTGTGTGTAGAGGATTCTGGTTTATACCAAAAAAATGGGATGGTCATTACTACCCGAAAATGAAATAATAAGTTAAAATTTGGTCTAATAAAAAGTCATTGTTGTAGCTCCTTAACTTTTCGTTTTCAAAACCCATTTTCGTTTTGGATTCAAAACCCAATTCTAGATTTGGGCGTTTTCGATTTCATTTATGGCAAATTTGTTTCGTTTATGGCAGATTTATTTTCGATTCCAGATCTGCAGATTGCAGGTTGTTGTTCTTCATGGTTTTTTTGTCGAGACCAGTGTATCCACCGCCGAACGCAGTGACTAATCCCCTCGCTGGATTGGAGGCACCTCGAAGGGTGGGACAGCTGTCCCAGAGATTTAAAGTTGTTCTTCATGGTTGGTTGAATATTTAATATGCAGGTTTTTTAAAAAAAAAATGGGAATTATGTATTATATATTTTTAGTTGGCTTAATGTACACGAGTAATGATGTAGCATAGTGGTATTTGTGAGTGTATACCATATGCGGTTAATATGCGGTTAACGAGTTCAACACGGCTTAAATGGATTATGTTCGTATTTGCAGGGGCTGAACATATATTTAAACTTTAAATCAAACACATATATAGGAGTGTTTTTGTCATTTCAAAACTAGTATTCTTTCTCTCTTTCACTCCAACAAACCAAAAGATTGAAATTGTCAATACAATCAATAGTGGGGAAAAATAATTTAAAAACATTTGATATTTCTTAATTTTTTAACTGAATATTAATATTTTTGTCTTAAAAAAACTGAATATTAATATTAATTATTAACGATTAATTACAAATCAATACTACTAAAGTAAATCAAAAATTAATGCAACATTCACACAAAAAAAATGGTAATGGAAAATTCTTCTACTTGAATAATACTCCAATTACGTTGCACATCATGGATTGCAAATTGCATCTCCATCCATGACTCATGCTTACCCAATTTTGGACTTTTTTTTACAAAAGGTCTATATTAGAGGGACCTCTAAGGCAATGAAAATTTTTATATGAAAAAAAGAAAAGGAAATAGGAAAAATGGTGTTATTGAGTATGGGAGTACTACCCTCAAAGTCAATAATCCACCACACAAACTATGTTAACTGCGGATTGAAATTGAAACTGAAACTGAAACAATCACTTCCAAATTCATTCACAATCACAAACATGGCGATGAACACCACCAAAAGGAAGCTTCCTGTTCTTCTATTCGATGTCAAAAAAAAAAACACCACCAAAAGGAAGCTTCCTGTTCTTCTATTCGATATCATGGACACTATTGTTCGTGACCCTTTTTACAAAGACGTTGTTCTGTACTGTACTTCCGACCTTGATGACTGGTCCGAGGTAGTTAATAGGTGAAGTCCTTGATCTATGATGCTCCGGTCGACGTGGGGGTGTTGTACCTGCAAAGACACTCTGACGCTCAAGTCAGGGAGATAGTCAAACAGAGTATTAAATGAATAGATTGCTTACCATTAATGAGTAGTGAATGTGGTATTTATAGGCTTTGAATAGTGTTTGACCTAATGATTCTGAACCGTTGGATTTGCTGGTTACATCTGGATCGTTGAGATGTGGACTTGTTTTTGTAGATGCGTTAGACAATGGGCCTCTGGGGGGCGTCAATAGTAACAGGCCAATTACCATAACAGACATCTCTACAAAGACGGAGGATGCGTACGAGTTGGCTTCAGAGCAATTTGAGGGTATAAGTCAACCATTTGACAACTCTGTTGCTTATGTGAAGAAGCAGTGAACCACCCCCATAAAGAGAGATTTGTAGAAGCGTGGATAAACCGTCATATGCACCTCGGCAACACCACCACCAACCAAGTGGAGTCGGCACACTCATCTTTAAATAAGGTTTTGCATAACAGTAGGGGTGATCTGTGTAAGTGTTGGGATTCGGTTGATGAAATGCTTAGGGTACAACATGGTGAACTTAAACGGTATTTTGAGATGAGTCTAAGCAGAGTCAAATATAAACATTGGAGCAAAATTTATGACAACCTAAAGGGTTTAGTTTCTTCCAATGCGATGGACCATATTGGCAAAGAGTTGAAGCGTAGCTTCATTGGTATGGAGTCTTCCGGTTGTGGATGCGTCATAAGAACGACACACGGTCTACCGTGTGCATGTGAGCTTGCTAGGTATTTCATTCAACTAACTCTTTTAGTTTTATATAACTCATTGAAGATTATGTTTGTAATGTCAATTTCACATATTTTGTAGCTAGATGGTGAACTTGACTCGCTTTCCATTGGATATAATACATAATCACCGGAAGAAACTTAATTTCAAGGTTTCCTATAATGAAGATTCTATCGAAATCCCAAATGATGAGTTGAATTTGAAGATTGAATTTGAGGCTATACAACAGAGGTTTGATGCTGCTGATCGTGCTGGTAGAACAATGATAAAGCAAAAAACACGTGAGTTGGCATTCCCGGACACTACTTCCATGTGTCCACCTCCAGAACCAATCACTATAAATGGGCCACCTAAAAAGGGAAAGGGAAAGGGAAAGGGAAAGGGAAAGGGAAAGAAGAAGAAAGATGACTTCTCAACAAAGCGAGACCCACATGGTGGGAACATGTTGATGAGATTTTTGATTCACAACAAGATAGCACATCCGCTGCCGCTCAGTCTCGCAAACGACATACTCCACCGGTATCAAAGTCTGCATCAACTCCAGGACAGAGTAGAAGTTCCACCCGAAGTACATTTCAGTTACCTAAACAAAAAATGTCTAAAACTACACCGCTGTTACCAAAAAAGATAACTCCTACTCCATCACCAATCGAAAAACCAACCCAAACTACAAGTTCCAATATGCCAGTAACTCAAATTCAAGGGCTTACACTAAACCCTACCCCTGAGATCATTCGGTCAGATGCATACAATGAATACATAAGTTGTTTGCCTACAGAGATACATCGTTTTGTTGAGGATATAGTGAATGTGGAAGGTGACAGTAACTGCGGGTTTCGGTGCATTGCTGCACTTCTTGGAAGGGGTGAGGAAGCTTGGTGGAGCGTGAGGACAGACTTATTTGAAGAGGTTCAGCGAGACTACGATTTGTACTCAAACTTGTTTAATGGGATGAGCAAAGTCAACTATGTTATGAAGGCTTTGATGAAACAACATAGGGAAATAAAAGGATCGAAGAATTGGACGACTCTCCCAGAATGTTCTTATTTGGTTGCAAATAAATACAAGGTCGTGTTTGTTTGCTGGTCTCGTCATCTTTCCTTTTCAGTTTATCCATTTCAAAATGCATCAATCAAGAATGCACCGGTGTTCCACCTATGCTTCACGGGTAACCACTTTGTATATGTGGTTATGAAGAGAGGTTCCCCGTTGCTAGGAATAAGTAGCTACTGGACAAAATTCAAGAAAGACATAGCAAAGGATTGGCCCAAGTCATTCACAGGACGCTTGCAACAGTGGAAAACTTTAACCTTAGATTTAGGTGGTCCTCCTTGTATTGATTTAGAAAAAGATTGATGTTTATTTGATTAATGTTTGTGAATTTTAAGATTGGTTATGTATTAAGACAAGTAATGTATTAAGACAATATCATGTTTTATACTCTTATATGAAATTAAGTTCAATTAAAGTAGTTTTTTATAGTTAGTATCAAAAGTTAAAGGTGGAATTACACTAGTTTTGGACCAATTTTGGCCAATAAGTTTCTGTCTAGAAACTTAATTTTTCTGTTTAGTAACAGACAGGTTCAGATCACCGTGGGCCGAACTAGTTCGGTCAGTGAGTGTCCCGATCATCAGCGTTTGAACCACACACTCCCTCACATGGTTCGGTGGAGCTTTGTACGAACCGGTTCGGATTTGGACCAACCGAACCGTGTTTTTTCTATACTCGGTGGAGGTGCCATCGAACCTGTTCAGGCAACCGTGCACCAAACCCTATATTTTTACAACATTCACCTGTGTCCCACGTGAAGACAATTTGGGAATATACAAAAATTGGGGGTGTCCATTGAGTAGAGGGGGGTTGGACGAAGTATGACCCAATTTTTTTGGTATTTAAAAGTTTGGTGAGTTGGGCTACAGGGGCTCACTAGGGTCAGAATAAGCCTCAAGACTCTTAAAGCGCTTTTGTTTTGTTTTGGTCGACACCAATGTATCATCAAATAAGATTTAAAAAGTCAATTTTTTTTGTCCGCAGACATATTGACACATACCACCCATAAACTTATACACGTAAAGTTGAGGTCATGAATTCCAACTCAGATAACCACAAAAAATGTCCGACCTAAGTATCGGTTGTGTTAGGTCTTAAAGATAATTTTATTTATATTTTGTTGGAACCCTACATTTACTTATATTTTATTAGGGGAGTAGTAGTATCCAATTTCCTCTACACATGATGCATGCTTATTGCTTCAGTTTTGGACCCTTTTACAAATGGTCTATATTAGAGGGACTTGTGAGATTTTTAGATGAATGAAAAATAAAAGAAAATAGGAAAAATGGTGTTATTGAGTATGGGAGTCCACACACACAGCTATGTTAACTGCGGATTGAAATTGAAACAATCACTTGTTCCAAATTCAATCAAAATCACAAACATGGCGATGAACACCACCAAAAGGAAGCTTCCTGTTCTTCTATTCGATATCATGGACACTATTGTTCGTGACCCTTTTTACAAAGATGTCCCTGCTTTCTTCCAAATGTCTTTCAAGGAACTCATTGATTCCAAACACCCAACTTCATGGGTTGAATTCGAAAAGGGTCTCATTGATGAGGTGAGTAAAACTTTGATTTTTAAGGGACCCTCTTTCATGTTATGTATAAAGGTCAAGACTTTTCACTCCTTATTAGATTAGTAGTTGGATTATGAATTCAAATTGCAATTGGGTATTTTGGGGATTAACAAATCTTATGACTCATGTATTATATGGTTTGCTGGGGATGTATTGCTGTTAATGTTATCTTCATTCATTACTTCCTAATTTCTTTGAATTTCTGCATAGAGTGGCTTTCTGTTTGGATTAGCATATTTGGATTGGACTTATTTATATAGACACTTAGTATTTGTGAGAGTTTATGGAAACGGCTTATGACATGTTTATAAGCCGTTTTCAGCTGCCTTTGACTTTTTGTTTGAATAAACTTATATCATGCATATCTATTGACAATTTGACATATACACTTGTGAGAGAATATAACTTATGAAAACAATTTATAGCTTATATGAAAACAATTTGACTTTATTTTATCTTCCTTCTATTATAGAAATAGTTTATGCATAAACACTTATATGATAAGGGCTTATACTTAAAGCGTTTAATTAAGCTACTTAGTCAATTGATAGTCTATGCTTTCAAGAACAGTTTTCTTATTAATCTGTCTCATTTTTTTTCCAGACGGAGCTGGCAAGGAAGTTTTTTAAGGATGGAAGGGATTTTGATTTAGAAGGTTGGTTTTAGATTTTATTGCTGGATAAAGTTGATCACTTAGTATAAACTTCTGTATGATTAACTGAACAGGTATATAAGGTTATTATATATAGATATAGTTTTCTGATTTAATTTGGTTAGTTAAAAATTAAAATTCTTATTTTTAAGAATTGTTAGTTGCATATTTGAGATATTGGTTAAAAGATCAAGCTGACTTAGATGAGTTACAAATTTGCTATGGTCCTCTCATGTGGTTTGGGGTATACTGTACTCTCCAAAACAAGCTAGCTTTGACTCTTGCTCAAAAAAAAATGCTGTAATTATGCTGGAAGTTGTAACAGACACAGTTAATGTTTCTTCTACTCAAATGCAGTAGTTTGACATTTGAAGTTAGAAGAATCTTTAAGTAAACTTCTGTCAATCCAAGACAGTTTTTGGCCTTGCATTAATTTCCTATGATTGCTTGTCTGTTACCTGCTCTTCCATCATATTGGTAATTATGTTCTCCATTCCTATTAAGATTAATATAGAACAGTTCTGTGGTCGTCGTGACTCGGCAGCCTCCCTTGACCCGTTTTTATGTTACTTTTTATGTGCTAGTAGAAATAGGTAAATATTTTGGGTGTCGACATCAAAATTCAGTAAGAACACTTCTGAAGTACTCTGAATGAATCATTCCTATGCTCCAACCCCCTCTCTATTTTGATATAGCTACTGACTTGCATGTGTTTTTCTACTTCTATTCTATGACAGGTCTTAAAACTTGTATGAGAAACGGGTATTCATACTTAGAAGGCATTGAACAATTGCTTCTTTCCTTAAAGAAAAATAACTTTGAGATGCATGCTTGTACTAACTATCCCATATGGTAAGACTGTTGATTTTCCATTGTGATTTCTGTTTTGCTTTTCATGGCATTCTAAAGAATGTTTTGTAGGTACCAGTTGATTGAAGATAAGCTAAAGATATCCAAATATTTATCTTGGACATTTTGTTCCTGTACATATGGTATAATACATTTTCTGTCTGCCATGCATTAGGCTCTTCTCTCTGTCTCGCTCTATTTACACAAACACAAATGCTTTTTATGCTGATTATCTTTTTATTTGATAATGATATTATCTTATATTTTATCATTCTACTGTCTCTTGGCTGAGTTTTACATTCAAACTATTCTATCATGCAAACCTTGAATGTTATAGACCTGTTTACATTGTGTTTCAGGAAAGAGGAAACCTGATACCGAATTCTATATGGAAATTCTGAGGAATCTTAAAGTTGATCCAGCATCTTGTGTTTTCATTGATGACAGGTTCCTACTCTTATTATAACATCAGATCATTTATGAAAATCAAACCATAATGTCACTCACAATTTCTCAATAGTACATACACAAAGATTTGTATGCAAAGTTTATGCTCTGGCATCTTGGTACCCGATATCGATCTCTCCGTCGAGCAGCAAACACATGTGATCCCAGCAGATTATTTCTTTTCCTTCCTGCATAAGCTAACTTTTTGAATTTCATCTTCATAACATTGTTTTATGTTAATGATTTTTGAGGAAGGAGTAATGTTTTGAAAACCGAATCGGCCATCAAATCGGTGAGACCTCCGGGTCATGGTTCAACCGCTTTAAGCCACTAGAACCCGGATGAAACTGCTCAAATATCTGAACCGGAAACAATATCGGGTCATGATTTAACTAGTTGAACCATTCGATTGTGTGAATATAGTTGTGGCGGATTTCCAGGGTTGATTTCATTTGAATAAGATAATTATCAAACTCTTGAACTACTTAAAGTGTGTGTGATTTATATAGTTATTCTGTCAGGCTGAAAAATGTGGAGGCAGCAAGTGAAGTTGGCATCAAAGGTGTACATTTCAAGAATGTGAGTTCATTGCGTGAAGAACTGTCATTGATGGGGATTGACATTTCAACAGATGAAGATCAATAGCTTATTTTATTTGATCCTCTGTTTTAACTACACCAATTTATTTTTTTTACATGGTGGAAAGGGGATTATACCAAACTCTTCATTGTATATTCAATTCAATCATGCTATTGTATACATGGTGGAAATGGGATATACCAAACTCTTAATTGTATATTCAATTCATTCATATCATGCTATTGAACTTTGTCAAAATGTGATAGAAACATGAGTATTATGGGGTGCCTAAGTGGCTTGATCCTTCTCCCTTAACAACTGACTTTCTAGAAAGGGCTCCCCAAGTGCTTGGGTGCTTATCAAAATGACTTTGATTGTTTGGTCCCTCTTGATCTCCTGAGCTATTGATCTCTTAAAAAAGTATCTTAACTTTTTATGTTCAACATTAACTAAAGGGTATTTTTGCTTATAAAAAAGAAACTAAAGGGTATTTTTAGAATTTTAGTATACTATTATTAATTATTAAATAAGATCAAAAGAGTTAACTTTTGCTTATATTTTGTTACGGAGGGAGTTTATAAGTCAAGAGGATCCTTGTACGATATAACTATAAGTAATGATGATCTCGCATTTTATAGGTCAAAGACTTTATGCTTTCTATTATACTCGAATTCTCAACCTTTATAAACGTCTTGACCCTTTATGTTTTACTCCTTGCAGTCACAGTCACCCATATGAGTCATTGGGTGCACCCAATTTAATACCACAGCCCTTGAATTATTTTGTCTTAGAAAATAAAATAAAATAAAAAATGAAAGACTGAGAGACATAGATACAAGCAATTATTACATATATAATCACTATCAATCTATTTGGACATGAGACTTCAAAGGATCACTTAAGTCAAGACTCAAAACTATGAGCCCTTAAAAAAATCTCATCTTTTTTAGAAGATTAAATTTGTCGATCAATATATTTTAGACTATCGAATTTGTAAGTATTCTTTGAACCCTAGCGAGTTCTCGAGACTCGATTCACTTAAACTTTACATCTTATCTCTACTTCAAGACCCGTCCTTCAGCCTTGGAACCTGCCAAAACTTCAACAATTTTGGTGCCACTTTAATGCTTCTTTTTCATTGGTTGTGTGACTTAAATCCCTCTTTTTTATTGGTTGTGTGATGTGTTCATTTGCAAGTTTCCCATCCATTTTTCTCTTTCCACGTGTTCCTATCTTGCTGCCATCTCTTTGCTCTTCTCCTCTCACACGCTTCCCTCTGTCACTACCATATCTTCTTCCACTTAATCCCTCAACCCCCCTTTCGTCTTTGTCACCACCTCCGCCATACACCACCGCATCGAATGAAGATAAGAAGAGCTAGGGATTTCAATCCCAAATCTGTCTTTCACTCATCACGACAAAGAAGATAAGAAATGCGAAGAGAGAGAGAGAACAGAGTTGAAGACAGAGAGAGTGCGCGGAATGCAACGGCCTAGGACGAACAGGAAAAGGGATGGCGGAGCGCCGGCGGTGGTTGCCGTTGACGGTAAGGAATCGTCTTTGTCCTTCTCTTGACTTTCTTTTGAATTGTTCATTTGCTTGAAATTCATCCGGGTATCTCAGTTACTCGCACTCCTCATCTTTTCTTTCTTAATTTCGTTTTCTCTCTTCATCTCTTTCTCTCAACATTTTTTTTCCATTTTCCTCAACGCTCCCTTTCCGTTACACTCTTGCCGGCGATGTATTTGATCGGTGATGAATAGAACTTCAAATCTTCTTCTTTGTTATCATGCTCTTCTGCCACAGGTACCTCCTTTCTTTCTTTTTTAAATTTTTGAACAACCATTCATGTTTTTGGTAAGTAAAGATGGTTGTCTATGCTTCTTTCTAATTTTTTACATTTGTTATAGTTAAGTTCCAATATGTTGATATGGGTCTTTTCTTATTCTTGGTTTCTGATTTTTTCAAGGTTTTTATATTTAGGATTTGATCATTGTTTTATTTGTGTTTTTTATAATGGGATACTTTTGCAATTTATAATGAGGAAGGCTTAAAAAATGAAGATGGAAAGTACGAAAATAGTTAAAATGTCACTTTTGTGTTTGCATTTTTGTTGGTCTGCATTACTAATTCTGTTATTAAATTAAGAACAGGGTTAATTGCTTATTCAATAGGGGAAGGATGATTTCCAGGTCCTCCAACTTTGCAAGAGCATGAAGGTGCTGATTTGCCTCATGTTTTTTGGGTTTTTTTTTGCAACGCCTTACCTCTCTGGTCTTTGTCTCCTCTCACGGCTGCGGTTAGGTATTGAACTGAAAACTCTAGACTCTGCATCTGTTATAACATTAAAAACTTCACGATAACCAAGCATCTATTGTATTGTTCCCTATCGTAGCTGCAACTTTCTATAGTTTATTCTTCAAAGTACCGATGATTCTAGCTTTGTTTTTGTTAGGATGGAATGGATGTTAATTTTAGAGTTTCAAAAGTTCTTTGCGTGATATCTCACATTTGGAATATATAGTTTTATGAGTGGATATGATGAATATGGATTGGATACCGTTAGCTCTCCCTTGACATATAAAGAATAACCAACTATAGAGTTCTATGAAGTATATCTATATTATTGTGTATTTTAATATTAGTTATACATTCAAAGAGAACGATTTTGATGGTTTCAATCTGGTTATTCTCTTTTCAATATTGATGTCTGTTATTGATGGCAGGAAGGAAGAACATATGCTGTAAGAGAGTGATTAGTCTTATGCAGAAAATTTCATCAGTTTCAAGCGAGTGGCTCCATGGATCCTAGCCAAAGCCTTTGTCTGGGGCACTATTCGATATTGTAGCTACTAATGTAAGAACCTATTCTTTTGACTAACGAAAGCAAAAGAAAAATGATCTTCAGGTATTTAAATTACTTCAAATTGATCATTTTTTGAGCCATCATGTTGAAATTAAGGGCAAAAAATTAATTTCTCTTTTGCTTGATGTTAAATGTCAAAAGCTGGTTGCATTATCGCTAGAATTGGGCTTGCAGGAGTCAATGTACTGCAGCTATGCTGCTGAATATTGAATGCCGACTTGCTAGCAATAATAAAAGAATCCAAAGACAGGGGAACACAATCTTTTATGTTGTGCTCTTTCTATTAATTTCAATAATTACATATAGCATCCGTAGTTAGTTTTACTTTTTTTTCCCACTTTTTTACAAGTAGAATGGTTATAGTGCTCTATCGTTAATTGATGACTTGCTCCATACAAAAGGATGACAATATCATATTTACTGGAGTCTCAAGAAGTAATATGCTCTATGGAATTTTCAGCCTTTACATCTCCAATTTATATGGATTTATGTGAAATTAGACACTCCTAATTAAATGACTTAATGATTAATTATATTTTATTCAGTCCTTTCAAAAGCAATTGAGGTTCAAAATGAGAATTAGTTAGTGGTGTTATTCCAAATGAATTTGTTACTCATATGCCTTAGTATAAATCATGCCTCTGATGCTGCTGATTCAAGTGACATATTAAGGTAATAGACAAAACAAGATCTACCACCTCTTTATTGTTTAATTGTTTCGGGTCCACTATGGTGTTGGACTTTGCAAAAACAGAGAGGTTCAAAGTCAGTAGGGGAAAGCACTAACTCAAGATCAACAAAATTCCAGTCTGAAATAGACTCTCCCATGAGCATGAAGGCATCTTCTATAGATCACAAACAGGATTTTGGTCAGCAACAACAGAAAAAGTAACAACAGTGGAAGACAACCATTGCTACAAAACTGAATATTGTATATTGGGTTTGTGTTACAAGACTGAATATTGTATATCCAATTTTTTGTTAATTTTGCATATAACTGCTGAAGCTGTTAATAGAAAGAAAGAAACACTCTTTTAAATTATGTAGCCATCCAAGCTTTCAAGCATTACCTGAATTAGCCGGTATCTAATTATTGGCATTGGTAGAATACACATGCAATCTAGCATCTTTTCTATTTTGGGCACTAAAGTAAAGCCTTTGTTTTAATAAAAAGGAAAATATCAAGTATCGAAGACACTGCAACAATGTATTGTAGTCTGTTTTGAGTCTTAAGTGATTACTCTCTCCCATTTTCTTTCACTACATTGGAGATCCAATTGTTGTTAACTTGGATGATTGAGTTATGCCTTATTATGATTATTGATTAATATTATGACTTCTTATTGTCTTTCTTAATATGTAGAACTTTTAAATTGCTTCTCTAATATCTATAACTCTTAAATTTGTAATGTAATTTTTATATGTTCTATTTGATTCCTACTTATACCGAGTTTAATATTAACAATATCAGTTTAGTGTATTTAAACTGTCGCACGTTTTGTATGAAATCTTATAGTTATTCTTGAGTTGTACCCTATTTTTATTAACTTTGCTAATTTACTTCTACTTTTATGTGAACATCATAACTAAAGATTAAGTTGTAACATGTCCTAGAATATTTGTAAATACATGAAATTATAGCACTTTTTTGTATAAAATCTTATAGTTATTATTGAGTTGTATCCTAATTTAATTAACTTTGCTAATTTACTTCTACTTTTATCTGAATTTCTAATTTATTTTTATACTAGCGTGCCCCGCGCATCGGGCACTAAGACTAGTTATAAACAAAGAAAAAAGAGATATAAAAGGGTAATATACTAGGGATTTAGCTTGTAAGGTTTATTTTAATTTAAAATGTAATTTGTGTAGTTGAAATACAAAACCGTTAGATCTAAATCGTTTGATCTTAATCAGATGGTACAGATGAACCTGAGTGTATGCGTACCTAAGCCAAATCTACTTTGAGGCCTTCTGCCTCTTCAATCATCAATCAAATCATACACAAGAAAGTTAACGATATTTGGCAGAGAGAGAGAGAGAGAGAGAGGTGTGGTTACAAAGTTGGAAACTTAACAAACATGTCGTTAAGTTGGTGTGTTAAGCCATTCCAGTTACAGTTACAGTTGCAGCCAACAACAACATCATCATCCTTCCACTCCCACGTTGCTGGAATAACAAGCACAACAACCTCGTCACTCTCTCTCCGACCTCGTACTCCTCGTCCTTTCACAAAAAACCTCATCTTCCATTTCCAACCCAAACGCACTTCAACCACAATTCGCTGCTCTTCTGGTACTTCTTCTCCCCTTTCCTTCATGGGTTTTCATTTAATGACCATAAAGTCACTACCTTTACTCTCCCCATTTCAATTACAGTCTTCAATTTTCACAATTTATCCCCAACCCCTTTTAGGGTTAGCTAATTGCAATTCAATTAATTTTTTTCTGTAATTTCACTATAATAAAAAAAATCACAACTTGGTTTTTTTTTTTTGGTATGTTTCAGCGTTGACTCCTGAATTGAAGTCTACATTGGATAAAGTTGTTACATCAAATAAAATAGTTGTGTTTATGAAGGGGACTAAGGATTTTCCACAGTGTGGATTCTCAAATACGGTGGTGCAAATATTGAAGTCTCTCAATGCGCCTTTTGAAACAATAAATATATTGGAAAATGAGTTATTGCGTCAGGGACTGAAAGAGTATTCCAGTTGGCCTACTTTTCCTCAACTCTACATTGATGGAGAGTTTTTTGGTGGCTGTGATATCACTATTGGTATGTCACTTTATGCTTCTGGTTCTAAATACTGATAAGTTTGTTTCTGTCTTTGTTTGCTTGCTACAATAATTGTTTGATCAATCAATGCTGTTTTTAACATACAAAATTTGTTAGTCAATCTGACTTGAGGTATTTAGGAGGATTGCTTTTGGCTTATTGTATCTCATTTAAGAAAAATTTCCAAAAAAAAAACACTTAAGCAGCCATTTTAGCAGGGTGGATTTGTGTATCATAAGATTGAGCAAAATTTATGAATCATGAAATTGAGCAGAGCAAATCAAGATTCATGATGAGATTCAGGTGCAAAAGACATTCACACCAAGATATGTATAAGTTTTGTTTGATTTCGTATCAAATTTAGATACAAATCATATGAATCTTAAAGATACTGATAACCATGATGTATTATGTAAACCAAGTTGCTAATAGTAATTATCATGTAAGACTAATGGAAATAATATAGAAGATTTAGCCTGTAGTTTTCTTCTCATTCTTTGTATATTGAAAATTCAGTAGCTTGAACCTCAAATGAAAAAGCAAAGGAGTCATATCTATAGCTTGATTTAAAATGGAATATTACAAATATCAATGATGGAGTTGATTGATTCATATGTAACATGACAAAGATTCTACCACGCTGATGACAGTGGCCCTGTACACGTTTTCATATCAGCTATTGCAAAATGGCAGTGTGTGTGCATAGTAATCTTTGTTTATTATATTTTGTAGTTACATTTACATAGCTTTCATATGTTTTCCTACTGTGGACTGCATAAGAATTAGTTATTCTGTTATTCTTTTTAGTATCAGATCAGACTATGGGGTGAGAGGTAAATGTAATTACCTTCGTAAGTGCTCAAAGAGCCCGAAGGTCTTCCCTGTCTTGGACTGGGGCGCCATCTCCTCACCCTAAATTTTTTGTAACCAAAAAGGCTATGGTATTGCTATGGCTTGATTTCTTGAAAATAATTATCCCACTTTTTGTTTTTGGCTACAGAGGCGTATGAGAACGGGGAATTGCAAGAACTTGTGGAGAGGACAATTTGCTCCTGAAGCCTCATTGCTGATGAGCAGATGAAAGAAATGATTAGGGATTCTAGCTTTTGTGAAACTGTCATGTTCTGTGTGAAAGAGTCTAAGAAGTTGCGCTTTTTGTAACTCTGTCATGTTGGAAGCTGATATAATGAGGCTGACAACATTGGAAATATTTGGTTCCATGGTTGGATACTCAAATTTTAGGATCACTCTTGAGTTGGTGAACTGAGGTTTGACCACAAATGTGTTGTGATTGGCTTTTAGTCTCTAAATTAATTCTACTCAAAAGCTAAGATTTCTAGCTCTTGATATAGAGTTAATTCTGGCAAACATATATACACATACAAAATCAATTTTGCTCCAAATTATTGAAACAGATGAAAACAATTCTTTTGTGAATATATCTTAAAATAAATCACTTTGCATTCAACTTACTTTCGATAAAAATCAATTCTATAAAAACATTTAAGCGCATGTTTGGAGGACCACCAAGATCATGGTGAAGAGTATATGAACGCTACAGTTTATAGCTTGAATATAAACGCGTGTTAGTGACTATTTGACCATGGAAACAAACATATTGTCAATCAAAATCAGTTTTTTTCGTTACCGCAAAACCAAACACACATGCAGAAGCTAAAGGGATAAGTGGCATATGCTTGTAAAAATGAAATAAATATGCTTAAAAATTGGAATATAACATTGGAAACAATATAGCCATTTTTTACTGTTTCTGTCTGTTTTGACCAACAAGGAGAACATTCTTTTGGACGCTCTTAATTCTATCACCCTTCTAGAGAAGTGGCACTGTCTATCTCTCAAATGAAAATTGAAATTTATTCCACATATCATAACATTCAAAAAATAAACCATAAAAACTGAAATTTGTGTCAAATTTTGAAGAACTCTATTGATTCACAATAATAATAATAATGCCTACAAAAATAACCCTCAGTGCCACTCTCCTGTACACAAAATAATAAAGCACTGGCAATACAAGGTTTGATTAAATGTATATGAACATGAAAAATCATCAAAGAATACCAGACAAAACCAAAATGTGGATCAACATATTTTGTCCACACTTAACAGCTTCCATCGTAAAGCTATATATCCATGCTTGTAAAAATCATGGAAAGGTCCGATGATCGTGTACTGACAAGGTTTCCGGTTTAATGCAGAGATACCTATGCTAAGTTCCATTGCTTTTTACTTGAGAAGAAGAGTGAGTTGATGAGGAAGAATGGAGTAAAGACTGTGCAGCTAATAATTTATCCCTTAACATGGCATTATACTCGTATAAATTTTTGAGATTCTTCTGAACATCAGACATGTTCATTTCAGAACCACCCTTACATTCTGCATCACAATTTGTATGGTGTTCAATGTATTATTTAAAAAATAAACTAATAATCAGAAAGCTGGTATGAACTAAAATTAATTTATACCAAGTATAGGTGGAGGAGGAATGAAGTTATCATCAACAATAGAAGATTCTTGACTTTGAGATGTGGAGAAATCTTTGCCTAAACCAACACTATGCTGCTTCGCGATACTCTCATGATGCAGTTTTGAATCATTTGTAGATCCAACCGGTTTGCAGCTCAATGACTAGAGAAAACATTGAAATATGTAAATTTAAAAAAATTCTTGGCATCAACCATGTACTTTTTACTAGAAAAACTAGCTACAGGCCATTTATAATAAAAGCTTTACCTTGCTGGCAGGTAAGCTGGATTTCTTGTTCAAATTTGTAGAACTTGTTCTGCTTTGTTTCCGTTGTTTACGTGATGATCCACTTCCATGAACAGAATGCAACATAATATCACCACAACCAGGTTCCTTTTCAGTTTTATTGTACTTGTCCTCCATTGTAGGGCAGCCATACGTGTACATTACATATTTCCTCAACTAGTTTAAAGCATAGATAGCAGTTATATAACCAATAAATAAGATGACTATTATTGACCACAATGTGAAATATATACATGTTCTCAGAGGTTAACAAAGAAATTACTTTTTCCCAATGATCTTGAGCTTTACGCCGATTTCTAATTGTCATCAAAACACTATCTTCATTTCTGAGCTTCTTCACTCTATATTCACACTAGAATTTAAAAAGAAGGTTAGGATAATATGGAGTATAAGTATGGGAAAGCTATGACATAAATAAGCAATTAAAATTTATAAAGACCACATATCTTTGATAATGCATTGTTAGAAAATATATAGAAGAATGAGCACATAAAGGAATAAGAAGAATACCTGTACCAATAGATAGAAAAAGATGCCTATACTAATGCAATACAAGCCACCAAGGTCTGCAAGGAAGCTCACTGCAGATAAAAACAGAGAAGAGTGAAATTATCAATAATGTGCAGCAAAACCAGATATTCAAGCAGAGAGGTTCAGAGGTGGCAAAAATATGACATTGGTCTATTAAGAAAAGAAGTGCATTAATTATCATAAGATTCATAACTAACCAAATAGAAAAATTGAATAAGATAACTTGCACATAAATATGTAGAAAGACACTAACCTGGACCCAAAATATTTTGTTTATCAATCTCCACAACATAAGCAGAGAGAAAATTGACATACAATGTGGTGTTGACTAGTCCATCAACAGAGTTTTCAAGAGATGTTCGAAGTTGATTTGCATCGTGAAAAACTGAACCTGGGAGGAACTCGTGGTATAAAGGCTGTATAAGCTTTAGACCGTGTAAATTACGGTAGATTCGAGGAAACAAATTGAATTTCAAAATATTTGATTGCTTCCCTCTGAATGTAACTAGCCTATCATCAAAATCGCTTCCATTCTTTAGTGTTCCGTTGACAAAACTCACGTGTTTCTTCGCACTATCCATTGAAGTGAGGTGGAACTCATAACCAACAGCAGTGGCAGGATTATTTGGTAGGTCAATAAATTGCCATGAAATGTACATGTTATCTTGGAGCTTGCAATTTGTACACTTGAGTGCTATGGTTGGTCCCTTGCTTGAGTTATGACATGAGTAGTTTCCTAAATTTGACAGAGAAACAACTCTTTCGTCGATAAATCCAGGATTTCCAGCGACTAAATTACCGAGATCGCGTAGATTTGCACAACTCATGCTAGATATAGTTGTTATATTAAACTCCATGTCATTGAGAAATGATGTTAATTCTGGTCCATTTGTTGCTCTTACATTATGAACCTCAATTGATCTCTTTGATATGATCTGGTATAGCAACCTAATGGAAAATTGAATAGAAACTAAAGATTTGTGACAAATAGAAATTGAAGCACAATAAGGAAAAAATAATAAATCTCATTAAGATATCCTGAATTTATGACAAAATGATGTTAAGGTATACTCACGCAGCAAATAAACCAATAAAGAGTATCCAACTGGCTATGGAGAAAGCTCCACCAAGTTCAGTTTTGCGTTTGGTAACTACTTTCTGATCATCCTACAGGAAGAAAAAAAAAGCACTCAATAAAGCATTTTTTCATACATATAGTTATAGTTAATAGCATATGAATATTGCTTCATGTGCCTCTTAGAAACACTTGAAAAAGGATAATAACTTATAGCACTAAAACAACAGACAACAATCATATGAATTGGAAAGTATGGCTATGCTGTAATGCCTGATTCAGGAATAGCTGCAAGCAGTTTTGTGATTTGATTATAGCAATTTAGAATAAAAGGTGAATTCAAATTTTAACCATAATAAATTCTACATACATAATCAATAATGACCTATAGTGACACCAAACAAGGTTAATTACCTGCTTGTAACCAGGAAATAAACCGTCCCAAGTAGGTAGCTCGACTGACTAGCTACGGAACAAATGAATATAAGGAGGTCTAAAGTTCAAATTCTGGAAACTAACATTTCTCTTCCCCCCAACTAATTAACAAAATGTCTTAAGATTTGGAGTCAAGACGTGGTGTCAGCTCATTTTTTGTGGTATCTCAGTTTAGCCTATCGATTAGAGTCCTCCCCATTCACTCTTTCGGGCGATGGTGAGCCATCTCGAACATGATAAAGTGAATGAAATCTCAAATTTGGGGTAGGAGTCATGAAGCTGAACCATCATCATGATTCATGAAATCAAAGAATGGAGCTATAGCATACCAAATTGAAACTAGAGAGCCAAGAAGAAGAATGTGTTTGTTTGATCTAATTGGTAATTGAACATAATAGTAGCGAATGAGTTTATGTTTAAATCTGAAACAGATATCAACTAATTTAACTAAACACCAACTAATTTAACTGATCTAATAGAATTAACTGTAACTAAATGATACAGATATCAAATAACTTAGCTAAACACCAACTAATTTAACTGATCTAACAGAATTAACTGTAACTAAATGATACAGATATCAACTAATTTAGCTAAACACCAACTAATTTAACTGATCTAACAGAATTAACTATAACTAACTGATACAGATATGTAGTAATTAAACAAATAAAAAAATAAAACAAAGTACTAACCAACCAATGTCTACTGGCAAAGCAAATATCCAATCGACTAATATACCATCTAATATTGAACCACACACTTCGACCATCACCAAGACTCCTGAACCTAAGAAACAAACAGAAGAGAAGCCAAGAAAGGAGCATAACAAGTGTAGCTTCCAAGAACACAGCTTGTGACTGTGTAAACCTCTTTATGGTATCAAAGCCAGGGAGAGTCTCAGGGAGCCTGAAGGCATAAAAGTCAACACCAGTATCTGTAGAGATGGTGGAATTAGCCTCAAACAAAGTACATTTCTTTGTTGCAAAGTTGAAGACATGTCCTGGTGTACAGGCACAAAGGGTGTCATTGTAGGTAATGGAATTTGCAGGACACCCCATTTAGAAATTTCACAAATTGAGAACCAAGGAGTTGAGAAAGAACCAAAAAGATTCTAACTTGAAGTGAGATTTGGGTGTTGGAAGATGAAACCTGAAATGGGTTGATCTTGTTTCCTTGATTGGTTCAAACTCTGACATAGACAACAAAACCAAAGGCAACAACGTGGTTTTTATTCTGTGTTTTTTTTTAGTTGTGAGTTTTTGAGTCCCTTAACGTTGAAGGAGTGATGAGAGAAACAAGATGAGAGAGAAGAAGAGAATTGAATTTTTTTTAGTTGTTGTTGTCGTTGTAGCTGGGTTTTGTAATTTGTGTAAGTAAGATTGTTTTTTGTTTTGCGTGTGTGTGTACTGTTTTGTATTCGTTTCTGCTTTTTTTTTCCCTCAAAGCAATCTGACACAGGTCGTTCTCGAACACTCCTTTTTTTTTATCCAACCCTCGCGGGCGACCCATGCAGTGTCCCAACGCTATCAACGAATGAGTAATCTGCACTCGCTACTTGGGGCTCTTGATCATTTCGCTGGCCAACACCCTATTTGACGTAGGCGGGAATCGAACCCCGGAGCAAACCAGATCGACCCCCACCACATCCAGCCTGAACCACTTGGCTAGGAGTGTCGGTTAAAATTAAGGAATTTGGGGGCTGGAACACTCCTTTTGGTCATTAATATTGGCCTTTTGATTATGTTTTTTTTTACCCCCACCTCTTCCCTCTATACCCCCACGCACCCTGCGAACACACCAAAATACCTTTAATAAAATTTAAAAAACCCTAACATATCCCCAGCTCAAAAAAAAATAAAAAAAATTGGAAATCGGATTTAGGTAAATCTGATTTTCCCCTAAAAATTTTAAAAAATTAAAATCGGATTTATCTAAGGGGGGAGTAAATCCAATTTGGAAATCAGATGTGCCCCCACCCATAGGTAAATCCAATTTTTTATCCAAATAATAAATAAATAAATCATTTAAAAAATTAAAATTATATTTTTTTAGAAAAATAAATTAGATATGAATAATATGAATACCAGAAGTTTTTTGGTTCTGTTTAGCGTGTAGTTCGTTAACACGTGACGATATTATACGTCGAGCGAATAATTTAGGCTAAAAAATGGATTTTCGGCCAACCTACTCCGATTGTAATGAAACCACAGCTTTTTTTTTTTGATAATCAACCACAGCCATTAAATCCGGAAAAAATCAAAGATCAATACTCCTCAAGAAGAGACTTCTTTCAGGATATGGGGCTCAAAATCCCAAATTCTATCGTTTACTATTTTTTATTAATTTTTTTAATTTTTCACAGTCTCCAAAAAAATCTAAATAAATTTGCATAGCCTTATTTTGGTTTTATTAGATTTTTAGTGGTGTTTTTATAATTTTTTGATTAGTTTTGACTCTTTAACGAATTTTTAGTAGCGTTTTTATAACCTTTTTTAAAAATTTAAATAAAAACAATTTTTTTAATAACAAAATCGGATTTACCTTAGGGGTAAATCCAATTTTCTTTTTTTGGGGAATTCGGATTTATATACCTACTAGGTAAATCCGACTTTGAAAATAACAAATCGGATTTACCCCCAAGGTAAATCTAATTTGTTATTTTTAAAGTCGGATGTATCTACCCATGTACCCCCACTAGATACATCCAACAGGCTAAAATTAATAAATCGGATTTATCCCCCTAGGTAAATCCGAGCGAGTTTATTTTAGGCAGGGGTATTTTCGTCTAAAAAATTCTTGTAGGGGTATGGAGGGAAGAGGTGGAGGTAAAAAAAAAACCTTTGATTATTCATTTATTCGTAATTTCTACTTTGATTTCATTCTAAATTAATCATATGTTCACACTCCTTTATCCTTTATTTAACATAAATTAAGGAAAGATTATAAATAGATAAAAAACAAAGAAAAGTAACTTTACTAAATTACCATATTTAAGTTTTGTGTATTTACTATTTACTATTATCATAAAGATGTCACCAAAAAAAGAATAAATTTACATACTTATGCATTAAGCAACCTCATTTAAAATTTAAAAGTTTACAAATACATAACTTTTCATCTACCTCAAATGCTCTCAACTTTTTCAAAAGAAATGGATAATTTCATTACAAATACATAATTTGTCATCTACCTCAAATACATATTTTGAGTATATACATTGCCTAATATATATCTACCAATAATGGAATTCTCATTTTTCAAAAAATAATAATGGAATTCTCCATTTCTTTTAGCAAATGGTGAAGATCTCAACCCCATCAGATGACATTTCAACTGTTCTAGATTGGGTCGTCCTCAGCGACCCATATCGAACCTAACTCAACGTGTGTATGCAAGAATTGAGCGGAATTTGATCTGGAAAAAATATGTTTGATTCATGGTTGGAAAATGGATTCTTTTTTCTAAAATCAATTTTATTAGAAGCAATTATTTTTAAAATTGATTCTTTTCTCTTGTCAAAAAATTGATTCTTTTCTCTCTCCCCTCTCTTTCTGTTCTTGAGCAAATGAACTATTTGTTCCTACAAATAAGCTCCTAAATTTCAATGCATATAATATGCTACTGAAAATAACTAAAGAGCCAATCACCAAATGTTTTCTGAAATGTGGTACTAACAATAAAGTGAAAGTTGAATTGAATCCAGAGCAAACCAACTTCATTTATTCAACACACTACAAGTAAAAGAATGGAAAGGGAAGAGGGTTTTGAGAGAAAGAGTTTGGAGAGTTTAGACTCAGAGGGTTCAATATGAGATGAGAGAGAGAGAGAACTTTCGTCTATTAATTTAATTTTGGGGAAAATTAAATTACAAATAATTTGAAGGTTAAAAGATAAATATGGATTTTTGTCAAAAAAAAGAAGAAGATAAATATGGATAAAGTTTGTGGTGAAAACTAAAATAGGTCAAAATCGGTTTTAGGGCCTATTGTGGGTCAAAGGGCCATTTGCCTTTGATGGGCAAATTAGGGGATTTGCCCACCCTAACAGAACCTGCAATTACAGTGTAATTCTTTTTTATTGGGTGATACTTCGTCCGACCCTCTCTACTTAGTGGACACCCCCAATCCTTAAATATTCTCAAAATACCCTCACTTAAAAAAAACCCCACACTGCATTTTAGCTGGTTCGGGGCATGGTCGTCCGAACCAGTTCGGAGGAGGTGTCACCGAACCAGTTCGAAAGTGGTTCAACCAAACCAGTTCACCTAGCTACTCGTGAGCTCATCAACGGCTGGTCAGAAGTGAAATTGTTAGACAACACTCCAAGTCCCTGACAGTGAGGTTCGGTGGATCCAAGTCCGAACCGATTCGGTGGCACCTCCTTCGAACCGGTTCAGACGACCATGCTCCGAACCATCATAGGATTACAAGATTCATTGATGGCATTTTGGTCTTTTCACGCGTATTGAGGTTGTCTACCGAGTAACTAGGGGTTGGACGAAGTAATGGTTCCCCATTACTGGTACCCCATTGTGATTTTCATTGATTGCATGTGATAGTAATGGTTTGTGTGCTAAAAACTCGTGAGATTTCGCCGAAAAATTCATTCTTGTTCTACAACTAAATGCCTGTTTTACCTGGTTGATTTTGTGCTTCCGGTACCCAATGTTTTAAAAACCGGACCGGAGATTGAACCGGAGAGAGCTCCGGGTCATGGTTCAATCGGTTCACTCGGTTGAACCATGGTTGAACCGGATGAGTAATAATTAAATAAAAAATAAGAAAGGTATTAAATTTTGGAGAAAAAGTCAATAAAAAAGTCAAAAAAAGCATTCCGGGCGGTTCAACCCCGGGTCAATTGGCGGTTCAAAGCGGTTGAACCGTGGTTCAATCCGGTCCAAACCGGTTCTAAGCGGTTCAACGTGCCTACGGTTCAAATGGGGTTGAACCAACCGCCCGAGTGCCCGGTTCCCGGTCCAACCGGTTGAACCGGCCGGTTCGGTCCGGTTTTTAAAACATTGCCGGTACCCCATCCATTGATTGCAGTTGTTGTATTATAAAGCTGGTCAGAGATGAAAATATCGACTAGAATTCAATTTGATGAATTGAACTTTAAGATGGCTTGTAACACCTAACTTCATCTACTTACCCTTTTTTTTATAAATTTATTAATAAAATTTTGTTCCTCTTACTTTGTATCCTACAAAGATTTTCTTTTAATTGAGTCCATACATTTTTTCATTGCAAGTTTAGTCCCAATTGTTAACTCCCGTTGCACCTTAATCACACATTCAAAAGCAATTTTATTCAAAACTATCCAAACAATATTTCTTTACAAAAAAATCACTTTTATCACAATATATCCAAACAAAAATTACTTCAGTTTTAAACAGTTTCTGTATTTTTCAGAAATTTTAAAAATACAAAAAAATGTTTTTATTGTTTCTAAAAATACATTCTTCTAACTACTCTTTCATCTTCTCTCTATTCCAATTTTCACTACAAGAATCTTCTATCCATCCCATTAGCAATATAAATATAAATATAAAATTAATACATTTATAAAAATGAAAACAAGATATATTTTTAACTATATACAATACAATAAATATGGGAATTGGTATAAATATCTAAAATCAGAGTTCTCTCCTACTACGGGCAAGATCACTCGCAAAATCGTCATCTTGCTCACATTGTTCCAAGAATTTCGTATAAGCAGGCTTATGAGGTACAACAAGATGCAGATACTTAGCAGCTTCAGCCTTTTGACCAGAATCATACAAAGTGCTGTACACCCAAGAAATTAAATTAAATTCAATCTCATGAACAAAATGGAAATAATAGTGAGGAAGGTTTCAACACTACTTTAAGGTATATAACTTTAAGTTGTACCTGGCAAGCAACAGCAACCCATCAAAATAATATCCTTTGCTAGTAGGATCTTCGGGCTCCTCCATATTTGCAACTCTTTCAAAGTGTGCACGTCCTTCATCCCTTTTTCCCTGCCATTCAGAAAATTGAAGAATGAAAATCGAAGCCATTCCTACAAAAAGCTTCTAAAATTGCCATCCATTATGCCTGCTAGATAGTTAAGTAATAACAATTCAATTTTATCTATTGACGCCTGAAAGTCAGACAACAATTGCAACTAAAACCGGAACCAAGTTCCAAAATCTCTTTTTAAGAGGATTAGAGATGCAATTTTCATCCAGGTAACAAGATAGTCGTGTTTTTTTTTTGGTGGGACAAGATAGTTGGTGTTAAACACAATGTGCATTTGTTATCAAAATAATAGTTGCTAATAATTATGGATGATGTAGTTATGCAAACCAAGAATTTGGTTAGATTCATTGCAATTATTACATTGCTGTATTATGTGATTATAAACTCTGTAGCACCAATACTATAGATTGAAGACTTGTCCATGTTCTCAAATTATTATGGTGTCTACATGTCCATATCAATGTCATGTCAAATGTTTGTGTTTTTGTCGGTGCTTAGATTATAAATAAGACCCATGTGGGATCTTAGGACACAACATTCCGATACAACATTCTACAGTCAGTATCTGACATCTAATACGCATTTGGATGTGCAAGCTGTCTTAATATTTCCGCCATCAAATCCACATTTAAGTGCCTTATGGTCATATATCGAAAAACCTGTTCAGACAAAAGTTTGATAGAAATTGATGTGATTCACCTGTCGTTCACAGGCAATCCCAGCCCATTGGGATGAAAGAATCAAAAGATCAACCTCTTCTGGATCGCTCGGGTGGCCAGCAAGAGAAAGCTAATGAAAAATCAGAAAACAAGTAGGGATTAATGGCGCAAACTAAGTGAAACGAGACACGAATTTTCTAGTACAAGTAAAAAAGAAAACGAGCAGTTCAAAAGCATAGTTAATAGACAAACTAATACTGACATTGTAGATAAAACCAGCATAGCAATTTTAAAAAAAAAAATGGAGGCAATACGACTTCATACCTTTGATATTGCACGTTCAAAGTATTCTTTAGCTTCATCATCTATCTGCTTCAGCAATAGAACCCGTCCCATCAAAACCAAAGCTCGTACGTATTCGGGGTCCTTATCAAGTGCTAGTCTGTATGTGGGAGTTAACAATGCATTGCAGCATCAACCAAAGATAAAGTTATAAATACGACCTCACTCTGAAGAAACTAGACAGGATAACTTACTTCAATAAAGGTATTGCACTTTCTTTATCATTACTGGATAGAAATGGGACTGCAAGCTGTAAACAAATCAATTTATTAATTGGTGTCAAATTCAAGAGCCCATCTGGTTTTAATGACATACCACCCACATTGCATGTTCATGTTTTTATTCACTCACAGTTGTCAATTCTATAGAGGACATGTTCTCTATAGGTAATATATGCCACTTTTCCGGTGAATCCAGAGGGTTATTTTCAGGAGAAATGATTCCCTTGGTAGCTGCTGTTGTACTATTGTCTAGTAACCCCAGAGAAGGGTTAGAAGCACCGATTTCTTCAGAAGCTGCTTTTTGACTATTCTTGTCTAGTAACCCCAATTTTGCAAGGATAGGAGGGTGTCTCAAAGCAAAGTGCTGCAAAGTTTATTTTAGATTTATTGTAATTGTAGTTCAAACTTAGAAAACCTTATGATGCGCAAAGTTTTCTCACCGACCTGAATGAGCGTCAATGAACTATTGCTAACCCAATAGAGTTGGCTCCCCTGCAAGAATAGATTACAGTAACAAAACACTACAACGTTAGATTATGGCAATAAGAGATGGAATGAATTTACCAAAAAATAAAGTAACTGGAATGAAAAATGACACAAACGCGAAAGGAATGTTGCAAAAAGTGACCGTCAACTGATATTCTGTTAAAATTATGAGAAACCAACATAGTAAGGAGAAATAATAAGGCATGTTGTCTTTAAATAAGAGGAGAGAGTGACAGAGAAGGTAGCTTTTCATTTTGATAGTTGGGGCCTTTTGGCAACAGCAGGTGCAAACCCAAGAAGCTTTGCAACGTTGTAATCCAGGGACTTTACCTATTCTTTTGTATTAAGATACCAGTTCCTATCAACTTTGATAGATTCCCGGTGACAATTGTTTTAACCAGGACCTGCTGACGGCTCAAACATACAAGGTCCACTTAGAAGTTAGAATCACCTTAGGTGGGAAATAGGGAAGGATGGAAGTTAGTTAAGAGAGAGAAAACAGGATTGAGTGTTATATAGATAGGGAGGAGAGAAGGAGAGAGGGCAGAATTTTTGGAATTAGGTGTCTAGGCAGAAAGGGACAGACCAATTTCTTCTCTGAGGAGCTTTTGCTGTGGAATTACAAGGGTTTCTCTTGTAATACTTCTTAGTTCTTACCTTATCAATCAATGATACAATTTTACTATTCTCTTAAACAGGTCCCTATCAATTGGTCCGGCTGTAGGATATTCAAGAGAGCCACTTCTGTCAAAGGTGGAGAACAACGTCCCCCAAGAAGTTGGAGCTACCAGACTTTACAGGGACAGACCAAGTTGGGTGGATTTCTAGCATTCATGAGCATGGAGGGTGAAGCAATGCTTTGGTTTCAGTATTGGTGCCAAGAGGATTTCAATGTGAATTGGCAATCATTTCCCGTGGCTATGATTAAAAGTTTTTGCGCAAATGGATCACACAGCAGAGAACAATGAAGCAAAAACCGAAGATGGCCCAATAGTCGAGATCAAAACTGGAGATGTGCCAACAAAAGATTACTATTTTCAAAGCCTGGAACTGGTTGACATGATAACAAAAGAGAAGATCCAAAAATCATTGCCGAAATTCCACGTAAAGTAATTTGTGCTGGTAAATGGAAATATACAGGAATGGGAAGTTTAAAGTCTGAGCTTGTTAACGGAGTGTATGAATGGTAGCACAACGATAGATGGTGTTCCAACAGATATCTAGGGTACGTGGAGTCTACTAGGGTTCCCACCACCCCTGCCGGAGCCGCCAGACACCGACAATCAAAAGACCACATCTGTCAAAGCACTCCACTATGTTCTCCCGACGGCTATCGCACCACCAAATTCTTCCTCTGACGTGTTTCTATGTTTTTGTCGTTGGAGCGCTGATGGCTGCTGTTTGGGTGGTGGCAGATGTATTTTACTGGAGACCATAGTCGGTGGAGACTGTCAACGAATCCTAAAAGCACTCTGGGTTGTTAATAGCTGGAGATCAAGTTCAAGACTGGAAGTATTAGACAACCACAATATGAAAGCTTCAACTGTAAATCAGTATTATTCTGGGAAGATTTTACACGATAGAAGTGAAGATGTAATTGACACAAGATTCCAATTGTTCGGAATTTGGTTTGGGTGAAAATAATGCAATTGCTCTTTCTGTTGAAGGAATGATGCATGAATTCAAGTAATGTACCTTTTCCTCCACCACCAATTGGTTTCTCTTCGAGATTCAGATATGCAAACTTATTTGGTGTTCCTCTAGTAAATCCCCCCCCCCACCCACCATTCTTAAAGTCTATTTCCACTTACCCTAGGTGGAAGAATGACACTGAATCACGAAGAAATTGCTGAACCCGTTGATTATAATTTAGATCATGACAACATTAGTGAAGGTTTCTGATCTCAGCAAGACATAGATGGTGGTTCCAGCTGTTGTAATTCATCTTGGTGGGGGCTAGTTCACTGAAGCTTGCTGAATTAGTACTTGCGTGCAGAGAGAGTAAGTGTAATGGTAGAACAATGACCAGTGGCTCATTCCTTGGAAGGCTCAAACAACAGAGAAGCTACCTGGGAGGCAGCGGTTTTGATCAAGTAGCTGCAGGCTGCAGCCTTCCTTTTGCCTAGTGGAAGGCAGTTTTGAAAGGGACGGTATTGATAGATTCCCTATGACAATCGTGTAACCAGAACCTGTTGTAGGCCCAAATGTACAAGACCCACTTAGAATCACCTTACGTGGGAAATGGGGAAGGAGGGAATTCAGGGGAGAAAAAAAAGATGATTGAATGGGGAGGAGAGAAGGAAAGAGGACATAATTTTGTATTTTGGAATTGGGAGTCTAGAGAAGATACTCTAACTTGGGCAGAGAGGGAGAGATCAATTTCTTCTTTGAGGAGCTCTTAGCCTGGGATTACAAGGGGCTCTCTTGCAATACTTCTTACCTTTTCAATCAATAATACAGTATTCACTTGTTTCTTAAATTGGGTTCCTATCAAACTTGACAAGGGAAACCTACCCATGCAAGTTCAGAAACTGCGACCAAAAGGTCCAAAACCTTCACATTTTGTATGAAAATAGGAAAACGTACCACTAGACTGAAATGTTGTAGAAATTTAACCAACTCTAATATCTATTGATACAGTTAAACTAGATCAATCTAGCAACCTTTAATCAGATCAGAAACGAAAATAGTCTCTGATGGATCATAAGGAAATTGCAGCTTATATTCAAAAATAAATTGTAGGTTTCCTTAATCTTCTGCAACCATACAACTAGGGATGTGCAAAAAAACTAGTAAACCTGAACCATGCTAAAAACTGTATTGGACCACTATAAAAAGTCCATACTTTAAATAATGGAAAACCGGGAATTTGATTTTTCAAAACCGGTAATTACCATATTCCAGCCTTATCCCAAATAACCTTAAATAATGTTCACTTCTCTCATCGCATATCCTGCAAAGCTGGACTTGGTAAACTCCAACTTGTTTTCGCCTCCCTCAGCAACACCAGCACCCAAATTATTGCTCATGGCCTCTTGGCAGTCTTCTTCCCAATTCACGTTTTCTTTCAATGCATTTATGGTAAATATTATATTGATATTTTATTTTTATTATTTTAATAATGAGATGAGCATGTATACAGTTGGGTGTGGGAAGAGCATTTGGTCCATAAAAGATACTTTTTAGTTGTGTTTAATTTTAATATTCTCTTACTTCTCTCTCATAGTTTCTACTTTTTAATTTTAATATTCCCTTACTTCATCTTTGCAAATCTCTCCTACTTTTCACTGGTATGTCTGGTTATGTCTGTTTTGCTGTTTTCTACCCATTTTTACTGTATTTTTCTTTTCATATTAATGAACAAAAATGACATTTTATTCTTGAGGTTCAACCCTTCAAAAACCCGACAAAAATAGCATTTTATAATAATTTTATAATAATGAAAACTCATTTTGGAAAGTGGTAAACCTTTTTTTGTGTAATGAAAACTGGTTTTCGAAAGTGGTAAGCCATTTTTTTGGTAATAAAAACTGGTTTTTGGAAGTGGTAAACTGTTTCGTAATAAAAAACCGGTTTCTAAAACAGTAAACCGTTTCCGAACCAGTGTAAGGTGAAAACCGGTTTCGAACCGATTATATACCAATTTAGAACCGGTTTGTACATTCGAACCAGTTTTTGACAAACTAGTATACTCAAACCAGATTTGAAAATGGTATGGTGTGGTGTGGGATGGTTTTTGTACCATGCACACCCCTACATACAACCCCGTTCCCCAGTGCCTACAGATATCTTGCATGTTAGCATAATATGTCATTTAGAAAGAAGATTGCTCCAAATGTAGTGTTATTCATAAAATATGCAGTCAGTTCTATGTTTTTATTTTTATCTGAACCTTACAGTTTTTGAAATTCAGTAGTAACCGTCTCCCATATATGGTCTACTAGCATAAATTGTAAGAATGCGTCGTAAAGATGTGATTTATCCAATAATTAACATCCTAACAACAAAAAATATTCAAGGACTAAAATTACCTGAGGAATGCAAAAGCCAATGAATACTAAAGGCAGCGTTAGAAAGTCCAAGTATCGTTTGTAGTACTGCAGTAACGGAAACATTTCTCATTTAATTGTTGAATTACTGCATTCTAATTTCTAATTCATTCAACAGGAGAATTTCCCCTATCTAACAAAGCATATACAAGTACAACCTTCTTAAACACTATTGGTAAATCCAAATAAAGAGATTCAAATCACAGAAAATGCAAAATAAGAAACCATGGACCAACTTTGTTTTTGCCCAGGAAAATTAATACAAAGTAACACATTAGAATTGCTAGACGTGTTATACTCACAGTGGATAGCAAGTCGAAAATGTCCTGCGTTTCTTTAACCACGGGTTTCTTAAAGGATACCTGATAAATTAATAGCACAAATTAGTACAGTCTATGACCGACTCCTCCATGCCCCTTGGAAAACCAATGAGAGGATTAACTTAAAGTACAACTGCACACACCAAACAAAACCCAAACAAAGCAATAAATCCACCCTACTATGCATTAAACTAGAATCTGACTATTATTATATCATTTTATTGTTGACTGAGCTACTAAGTTGAGCAATGTAGCTTGTTTAATAAATGAGATAAAAACCATCAAGTTTGCCAGCTGTTTAGAATCTGTAAGTCTACCTTTATTATACCAGCTTCCCCAAATATCTTGTTCAGTATTTGCCTCATCTAAATCCCAACTTTATCATGGGGGTTGCCACCACAACAAAATGATAAATTTCAACTTTTTTAATAGAATTAAACTGCTTCATGTTAAATGAATGACTTTAATGCACATGGGCATGGAGATGAGGGTAAAGCAACAAAAGGTCTTAAATTTGGGCTTAGGGCTTAATTCAACCCACAAAAACCGACTTGTAAGGTGAGGACTGCCCAAGCCTTATAAGGACTGTTAAGACTAGTCAATGTGTGACTGCAACAAAAGGTAAATAGAGATATAGGTTTAAGATCCCTCATGGATATGGATTCAGTACTACATACCTGAACAATAATGTAGTGCAAACCAGCAATCAGAAAAGGAAAGATGAACCCTGAATAACCGTGAGAGAGTTCTGTTAAATTCTGGAACCATAAAGCACCACCCTGTGATATTTAACATGTTTAAATCATTCAGCAACAATGGGTGTCTGTGTGAATATAGTGCAAGTATCTGTTAATAATAAAAAATAATATAGCCTCTCTACAGCAATACAGTTTCCAAATGCCGTACGTCCATAACTTACATGCCATCATTAAAGCTTACTATTATCTGATGAGAACATTTTAATTGGATACCCATCATTATCCTTCTAATCCGTCTCATCAAATTGAGTCAGATCTTCATGTTGGTATCTTATATAGTGGTTTTATTCATTCATGGGACTACAACCTTGTAAATTATGTTTGCAAAATATGATGTTTAACAAAGCACAGACACAATGGGAAAACAGCACTTTAGTTAGAGCCTTACGCTATTGAAACCAGGGTGATCCTCCAATGACATTCTCCTTATGCTACCCATCCACAAGAAAAAGCAGGGAATCTGGAGTCAAATTAAAAGACCAAAAGTCAAAATTATAATCAAATAATTGTGAAGCAACGCTATGATCATGTTACTTTGTTCTTCCATATTTTTGTTTCTTCTGAATGATTAAAAAAAATCAAATTATTTTTTACAATTCTTTTCTATTATCCATTTGCTAATTAAAATTTTCTGTTAATAGGAAGGAAGCTATAACTCGGTGAGTGTGTAGTACATGCAATAATTTGGTGCACCTCGCTTGAGCAGAACACGTGCTTTTAAAGATGTCTCCTTGTCGTTACATCTTTCGGACATTATTGTGTTTTTATCCATTCTTTGATGTTCAGCTCACAGATGTTTTAACGGTGTTTCCATCTCAGAATTACGGACATTGGGCATCTTTGCTGCTGCATTGTCAGTTTTCTCTTTCTGTTTTGTTAGGTCTACTTTGAGAGGGATAGTTATATCTGGCCCTGGCCCATTATATAAGTACTTTCTTCCTAATTCCTATCCTCTCAAATAAAGACTAATTGAGTTAAACGAAAGGAAATAATTTCCATGGATGCTAAAATTCAACTAATGTTTCCAATGAGGTTGGCACAACTGGTTGACTGGTAGGAACATAATGCATCAACTAAAAGGTCTTGAATTTCTGGTGGAGGTTTATCGGTAGGTAATCTGTAAGTTTTCAGCCCTCTCTAAGGTCTGTGATGTGGCCTGATCTTATAGTGAGGCAATTTTTTCTCTGCCTGAACTATGTTTTACCACAAAAAAAAACTTACAGTCAAACATTTGAGTAATTGCCAATGATAGTGTCTTTACTCTTTAGATCAAATGACATCTTTGACAGAGGTTTCAGCTTCCAATGAGAGTGGGGAACAAGTCCAAATCTGAAGAAAGAACCATCAAAAGCTTTTTTGAAATCTTTAACTCATTGATGCTAGAACTTTTCATTAAGTTGTCAAGGTATGAAATGAGGTCATTATGGTCTTTAGAAATAGTGGGCAATAAAGCCTAAAACCCCATATCACTCAATAAGTTTTTTTGGTAATGGCAAGGCAGCAACTTAAGCTCTGTCAAAGTTGCAAAGGAAGACATTTTCAAATAGACACTCTGAGCTTTACTTAAAAATATATTCCAGTTCTGAGGAGAGGCTGCTGTCTTTTCCTTTTTGGGTTTTAGACATTATTTAATTTCCATTTGCAAGTACTAAAATTTGACAATATGCACAATTTTGTGTTTCCTCATTATTGATATATAAACCTGGGACTGGGAGTTTTTTACATCAACATCACAACTACAGCTCTTCTTGGCGGTTGCTTTTGGCTGAAATATTGTTAGTAAAGGCGAATTGAGGGGGAGAAAAAGAAAGTTAGATATATCACCTGAACAATAAAAGGTACCAGCGGCCACAGATATGAAGGGCATCCAACTTCTTTTCTCTCCTTCTCGAAGGATAAAAAGTGACGAATGTAACTCTTTCCTGAGAAAGGTGGTGGCAATGGAGCAGGCACTTTAAGAAGTGAAGGAACCAAACAAAAATTAATAATAATTCAAGTAGATGAAGTAGATACAGAAAAAGAAAAAGATTTCTCCTATAGAGTACCATAAGATAAGTGATAAGGAAGTATCCAGTCTCATTTTTCTAATCACAAAAAGTAAAAAAATAATACACTTTTAAAGCAAAGAACAGTCAGATGCACATTAAAAGGAATCAAGCCAAAATCAAGAGGCTTGAGTATACATGCCACAAAAACAGAATATACACAACTGCTACACAACTGTCGCACATAATGGTAGCGAAAGCTAGGATGAAAAATGTGGCAATGCAAAAAAAGTTAGGAAAATTAAACTGAATAACGGCGAGAGCATGATTAAAAAACGTGCTTGTAACTTATACAAGATAGTCAAGCAAACCAATGAACAACCATGTGATAAGAACAATCCGCAGCATTGAAGTAACAATAACCAAATTATTATAAACCAAAAAAATAAATAAATTAAAGCCACAATCGGCATTATGCAATGATAATCAGCAGCATCATGAACTTGCAGAGCCTATTTATGTATTTAGTCTGGCTTCTAATTAAAGTTAATAGTTACTCATATAATCGAAATTAAGCATATTACAAAGACAAAGAGGTTATGAACTATGAACTAGTTAAAGTAGAGCACATGATACTCACATTTAGGGATAAACTCTCCAATCCTTTTACACTTACGAAGCGTAAGAACCAGAGGACAAAGCAGAACAATTCTGAGAGACAAAGTAGACAAAACTATAGTTATCCACCTGAAAAATCAATTACTATATTAACACGAAAGTTCAATTCAAAATCGAAAATGAAACAACGAATCACGTGTTACAGTAAAGTTAGCAATAAGAATGATGCGGCATTCATGCTTACCATGGAAATCCAGTGAGATTGTGAAACAAGTCGAGCATCGAAATCACCGCACGAACGGGGAAAATCGGGATGTCATCGCCATCGACGCTAGCACTAACAGCGATCACATTCGCAAGCTCTGAACTAACCGGCGATTCGAAATTTAACGATTCCGTTTCCAGTTCATGATCATGGGAAGAGGGAGTCGAGAAAGCGCGCGTGCGGAACGCGCTGAGAAAGGTGGGGATTGGAGAGTGAGGTGTGGAAGGAGAGGAGGGAAGGGGAAGGGGAAGAGGGTGATGAGAAGTGAGGACACGTGGCAGATAGAGGAGTGAGGAAGGCCGTGAACGACGGAGATGCGAAAGGAGCGCCGCCGCCGTTGCCATTTGACGGCAAAAGAAAGCACAGTATAACGACTCTTAACTTGTCTAAAACTGGTATTGAGTTCGAACGTGTGCTAAATTGATTTTGGAGTAATTCTGTTTATGGAAAATTCGGTCCCTAATTTGACTTGGAGAATAATTAAGGCTTAAATATGTTTGACACTTGTAAATATGACCATAATTCAATTAGGCTCTTGTAAAAGAAACTTTTAAAAAGTCCTTTGTAAATATTAAGCGTCTCTAGTTTAGTCCCTCCGTTAACTTTTTGTTAAAAAAAGTGATGTGGCAAACGGAGATGACGTCAGCAATGTCGTCATTGACACATGTCACTATATTATTGGACATTTGTGCCACGTCATCACCCCATGTCACCACTGCTATGTGGTACTGACATGTGTCACGTCATCAACTAATAAATGGTAGCCACATGACACTCACATGACAATAATGTATGGCACCTTTGTTACTAAAAAATAAAGGTTTTGTTCGGGAAACCTATTGAACTCGTGATCTCAAAGTCGTTGGGCAATCTAAATACCACTAGGACACAACATGATTTATGTAAATTGAAAAATGCGTTTTCATACAAGGATCACGAATCCATCATTGATTTGCACAAAAAAGTAACACAATTTATCTAAAAACGCGTTTTTTGGCTGAAAAACAAGTTTGAATTTCGTGGGAGGCTAAAATGCTCAAATCTCAACCAAATTGCACCAAACCAGTTGCAAAGTGCTCAAAATTACAGCAGTAAGTGAATGCAACTAAGAGATTTCAATGAAATTGATGCAAAATGAAACCCAGAATTGAAATAAAAATTGCAAAAGAAAATAGTTTTATGTCTTTGATTTAAAAAAATGAAATGTCACCCCATTTAATGAATTGCAACCAAGAAATTTCAATGAATTTGATGCAAAATGAAACCCAAAATTGAAACAAAAAATGCAAAAGAAAATAGCTTTATGTCTTTGATTTAAAAAATAAATGCCACGTCATTTAATGAAATCCACATCAGCCATGACACTTGAGACGTCATGTCAGCAATTAACTGCCAGTGTGGCGTTTGTTAACTTATAGCGTATATCGTCTCACTTTTTTGCCATTTTAACCTTTATTATTTTTCTTGAATTCTTTCTCTATACTCATTAAATAAATTGAACAATTTTAAATCCCTAGCTTTTATGTCATTAATATTTGTTAATTAGTTTAACAGCTAGTTTTAACAAACATATCATTTACTATTTGTACCCAAAAAACACATATCATTTACTATTAGCTAGCTTATCTAGGCCCTGTTTGATAAAAAGTAGTGGATAGCGAATAACAGATGAGCTAGCAGATAACAAATAATGTGTTTGATAAAACTAGCGGTTAAAATAGCTGATAAATGTAGAATGACATAAAATGATATTTAATTAATGATTAAATTACTTAATGATGACAAAATGTTTAATGAGAAAAGAGAAGTAATTTAAGAAAAACAAGGGTAAAAATGTCAAAAAAAAATGAGCCGCTATCTGCTAGTGTTTGAAAAAACGCGACTTGAAGTAACGTCTGAAAAAACGCTAAACGCTAGTGCTTGCCAAACACGCGTACTCTTCGCCCCCGCTAATTTCATCCTCTATTTGCTACTGGATGGGACGCGCCAAACAGAACCCTACTATCCTCTATTTTCTAGATTATTCATTATCACAAATTTTTATCAAAATAAACCTTAGTATATATCATATATTTCTTGGTTTTATTCTTGTGATATTTTATTCATATTCATGAGATCTTCAAAGTTGGAGTGGCACCTATTAAAATTATCACTTGCAATCATGCCTCTTCTACACATTTCATGATTGATCAAAAATTTCCCATGAAATAATTCCCATCTAAGGCTTTCCATAAGACATAATTCATAGTTCAGCTGACAAATTAATATTGAAATCTTTTTGTTAGACCGTATATCACGTCCCAGATTCGACCTTGGAAACTTGCAGTTGTGTGTGTGACTTTCAAGTGGTACTCACCACTCTATTTATAGACAAAAAAAAGATTTGGTGCATTTGGGACCATGACAGTGACCAACAACACCAAATTTGTCCATCACAAGAATAGATCTTGTATATATGTGTGTGCGCGCGCACACACACATATTCCTAAATAAGAGAGACATGTACTCAAGAACACTTTGATGAGATGGTAGGAGTCTTTTCCAGCCTAACCAATGTTTTGGGTTCGAATCTAGCATCGGGAATGCAACACTCTTAAATCTCTTAAGAGAGAGCTTCGCTGCCATTGTACTCCTACCCGATTCGAGAGATTAGTGCCTATAATTGCGCGCAGAGGATACTCGGTTTATAAAAAAACAAGAGACATGTTTTAGGTATTTATTTGCTTTGCACATAAAAAAACTTTAATAAAAGAGCGCATGTAGAGATCTCAGCTCCCATTCCCTTTAATTGTTTTTAAAGATATATAAGATAGCTCCAAATTTCACTTTGGTCATTTATCTTTTTTTTGGTCCGTTTTGGTCCCTCATCTTTCATTTTTGTTTCACTTTGGTCTCTACTGTTAGTTTTTTCTAACGGACGCCACGTTGACAGTTAACAGCTGACGTGGCATCTTAAGTGACATGTATGACGTGTTATTCATTAAATGATGTGGCAAATAAATGAAATTTTTAATTCTAAATCATTTTACAAATAATCAATTAAGATTTTTAAATTTTAAAAACTAAAAACACAAAAAAAACTAAAATCCATCGTTAATTAACTCTTCCTCTTCTTCAATCCTCAAAATCCAGAAATTAAAACAAACAAACAGATCTGCAAGAACAAAATAAAAACTTAGATCTTCAATCTGTATCCAGATCTGAAATCAAACAAACAAAATGAAAGAAATAGGAGAGGAAATTAAACTGAAATCAAAAAAATCCCAAATCCCTGATATCATAAATCCCTTTTAGTTTCTGGAAACAACAAACAACACTCTATCTCCTCTTCTCACTCTCTCTATCTGTCGTTAATGGAAAAGGTCAATTGCAATTATTGTAGTTAAAATCCACCTGTGTACTAACTACTGCACGTAATCTCTAGGATGAAGGTGAAAGTTATCATAACCAATCCACAATAATCCAAAAAGTTAAAGAAGAAGAAGTGAACAACGCAAGATCTTTGAGATTCATCGAGAGGGACGGTTGTTTGTTGTTTCCGGAAAATCAGCAGTTTGAGATTTGGGATTAACAAAGAAGAAGGGGATTTGGGATTTGTTTCTCAGTTAAATGTTTTAATTGCAGTTTCCATTTTGTTTTTCATTTTAATGCTTTTACTTTTTTTAGATTTCTATTTAGCCTTTTGTTAATTTATGTTTTCTATTTAAAAAAAAAGAAGTTGCGAGCCGGATTCGAACCAAGCGGTGGCAGGTTGAAAGATAACTTTCAAACCAACCAACCACTTGGGAAACCAGCTTATGTTTTCTATTTTTATCAATTAAAAAAAGATAAATGTTAATGTGTAATTTGATTTACAATTAAATAAAGGTTTATATATTTGATCCCATGCAAATATCCCATTTTTTCATTTACCCCATTGTAATTTTTTTTAAGGTTACCCCTGCAAATATAAACAGTTTTCGGTCACCCCCTCTGTTAGATTATGTAGTGTATAATGGATAAAAACCATGTACGGTTACCCCCTGAAAAATATAAAATGTTTACGGTTACCTCCTGTAGGGGTAACTAGAAACACTTATTATTTGCAAGGTTGATTTTAAAACTTTTTTTTTACAGGGGTAAATGGAAAAATGAGATATTTGCAGGGGGATCAAATATTTAAGCCTTAAATAAAACATTTTTTGCCACGTCATGTAATGAATGACACGTCACAAGACAATTGTGACACCACGTCAGCAGTTAACTGCCAGCGTGGCGTTCGTTAGAAAAAACTAACGACAGGGACCAAAGTGAAACAAAAATGAAAGATGAGGGACAAAATGGACCCAAAAAAAGATAAAGGACCAAAGTGAAACTAGGAACAAAGATAAAGAACAAAAAGTGGTATTTAGCCTATAAGATATTAATATCTTCGGTAAAAAAAAGATATTAATACCAGATAGCACATGCGGGGTGAGGGTTGAAGAAGAAAGCGTGTGAAGAGAGGAAAGTGGAACCAATATCAGATTCATTTTTTTGTTTATGTTTTATTCATTTTGGTTTACTATTATCAAAAACAAGATCCTCTTTTGGTTGCTAATCGATAAATTGATAAACAAGGAGAGGACGGAAACAACAGAGAGAGAGAGAGAGAGAGAGAGAGAGAGAGATTCTTGTTCCCTTCTTCTGACCAATTCTTTAATCACCATTTTTTCTTAAACACAAAGAAAGAAAGAGAGAGAAAGATAATCGCTATTTATTTGTTTGTTTTTATGAGTGAATGAAAACACCGCCATCGTTACTTTCTCTTACCATTGACTCAGCCGTCCTTAATCTCTCCGACATCTCCGATCTCTCTCCCCTCCCTGATCATATTCTCCTCGACCTCTTCCTGGTATTCTTCTTATTCCTCATTCTCATTCTCATTCTCATTCTCATTCTCATTCTCTCTCATGTTTCATAGGTAGCTAAGGGTACCCTTTCTTCAATTTAGTAACTTTAATTCATTTTTAAATACCCATTTGATTTTCTTAATGTATCATATTTAGATTAGATTTAGATCTCTGATTAAAAACAATAACTACCCATGATTACTGTTACTGCAATCATTTCATAGTAGAATGAGTAAAGGAAGCTTCTCGCTGTTTGTGTTGTTTTGGGTCATTAGGAATTGTTTAATTCAATAAACTCTTGATGCATGGTTCTAACTTATGTCTGGTTTAGATGAATCTTGTTTTGAGATGTAATTGGAGGTTGTGCTGTTGTGAGTTCTTTATCCCTCTTTTGTTGTTGTCTTATGATATTTGAATATCACAAAAAGTTGTGTTGAACATTATATCTAACAAGATTGTATTGATATAGTTATGTTATTTTATGTTGTGTTTTCATTTTCTTTTTTTGGATGGTTTGTTCGTAATTAATCAGTTTTTACTCAGATTTTACTTTCACTTTATGAGCAATGGCGGATGGCTAGGGCGGTCCAACATTTCAAATGGTTTATGGTGATCAAACGCTTGGAAACCGCTTAAAACTCCAAACCGCCTTTCGTAACTATAAGTTTATGGTTCTCCACTTCTGCATGGTGCTCAACAGGACCTGATCGATGTTGATTTGACAAAAAAAAACAATGAAAACCAAATAGATCAAAGTTTAGGCACCATATTCGTTTTTGTTGTTTTTCTCGACAAACATGGATCAAGTGACTGTTGCGGACTTTGCAGACGTGAAGACAATGAAGTTTTACTCATGGGCGGCATTGTCAGTCAGTTTGGTAGAGCTTGGAGCAATTTCCAAGCATTTGACCAATGACCACCATAAATCACTTGAAGCGTTGAACCTTCCTAGCCCTCGCCTGGTTTCTGCCCTATCAATTTTTGAATTTTGCTTTTTTCGTGTTGCTGTAAACATTGAATCTTTACTTGTTCAAATAAATAAGGCTTCTTTACAATTCTTCAGCAGCCATAGAATTTGGCTCTCATTACTTGAGGGGGAAATATTGTAGATCTAGTTTCGATCGTTTTGTTGTCTTTTTGCGAGTTATAGCTCTTTCAATTTGTCATTCAGCATCCTCATTGCACTTCATAATTTTCATGTGCAGAGAATACTGAAAGCTGGGAAGCTGACTGAAAAAGTTCTGAAACTGTTTATAGCAACTGGTAAGGATGAAGTAATCTCACTTGTTCAGGCACTGAATATCCGACATATTCTGACCCCTGTGCTTCCTACCAGTGAGTCATTTTAAAATTTTATCTTACACTTATGATTAATATGCCTTTAGTGACAAATGTTTCTTTTCTGACCTTTGAAAATCATCATACAGGGTGTTCTGAGAAATTCTAAGATATAAGGTTGAAACTATTGTCAGCAGTTTGAATTCAACTCATCTGTATTGTGTAATTCTCAGAAGATGTCTCAATTTATTATCAATGATAGCGAAGTGGACATTGTGATTGGTGCACTGCACTCTGACCTCGCCACTTTTATGAACGAATGGAGGTCGGTTTTCTCCCGTTTCCACCTGATAATAGTCCAAGATCCTGACCTCAAGGAGGAACTCCAAATTCCCGAAGGATTCAGCGCAGATGTCTATACGAAATCTGATATGGAGCGAGTGGTGGGTTCTACCACTTCCATCCGCTTCTCTGGCTACTCTTGTCGATATTTTGGTTTTCTAATTTCAAAAAAGAAATATGTTGTCTGTGTTGATGATGATTGTGTTCCAGCAAAAGATAATAAGGGAAATTTCGTAGATGCTGTGGCTCAACATATTGTTAACCTCAAGACTCCTGCCACCCCTTTCTTCTTTAATACACTATATGATCCATTCACTAAGGGTGCAGATTTTGTTCGTGGATACCCTTTTAGCCTGCGAAGCGGGGTTGATTGTGCTCTTTCATGTGGACTGTGGCTCAATCTAGCCGACCTTGATGCACCAACACAGGCTCTGAAGCCAGTAGAGAGGAATTCACGATATGTGGATGCTGTTCTGACTGTTCCTGTGAGAGCTATGTTGCCGGTGAGTGGAATCAACATTGCCTTTAACCGCGAAGCAATTGGTCCAGCACTGGTTCCAGCTTTGAGGCTGGCAGGAGAAGGAAAATTCAGGTGGGAAACCGTGGAAGATATATGGTGTGGATTGTGTGTGAAAGTTATATGTGACCACCTAGGTCTTGGTGTGAAAAGTGGATTGCCTTATGTTTGGAGAACAGAAAGAGGCAATGCCGCAGAAAGCTTGAAGAAAGAGTGGGAAGGGGTGAAATTGATGGAGGAAGTTGTTCCTTTTTTTCAGTCTGTAAAGTTGCCACAATCAGCCGTCACAGCAGAGGATTGCGTGGTTGAGATTGCGAAAACAGTGAAGGAGCAACTAGGGAAGGTTCATCCTATGTTTTCTCAAGCTGCTGATACAATGGAAGAGTGGATTAAGCTCTGGAAGTCAGTTGGATCTGCTTGAAGCTCCTGAACTTGTGGTTGGCATGATCTGGTTTTGTATCATCCAACCATTAGGATTTGTAGTAGCAAAGGTTATTGCCTTGTTGGCTTCTACATTTCTTTCCCTGTTTTCTTTATTTAACTTATTTACATATGCTTCATTGTTTTGTTTGTAGTCAACTATGCTTTCTTTTTACCTGACAGATTTAGATTTGATGCCAGAATAAAATGACAGAACTTTCTTTGACTTTGTGACTATTTAATAAATGGTTTGTGTTACTTTATCAATTGTTCTTTGGCCAAAGTTCCAAAAAAAATAGATGTTTTATGTTTTGAAATAGATGCCACCACAAATAACAAGGAAAATACTTAAGAACTCAAGTGCTTCTGCAAATTAGTGTCATTTTATATAGGAACAATACTTCAGATTGATGGTATGTTCGGTGTCTGATGTGTGTGTGTCTAACCCAACACGATATCAACACATGTGGTTTATGAACCATACCTGAAGATCGAGCAGATGGACCGGTTGAGGTGTCTGGTCGTACTGTTGATGTGTAGACGGGAGCAGAGCTCAGCTCGAGTTGTACCTGCAAAGACACTCCGACGCCCAAGTCAGTGGTGGGGTAAGGGTCAAAGCAGGAGTAACGAATGCGTCCAAAAGTGTACCTACCAGCGAGGGGTTGACCCCTATTTATAGCGTCAGGTGGCCGTTGGATCTGATCGGGTCGATCTTGACCGTTGATCACGCGATCGTGGGCGTTGAAAGGATTACTCGCGGTTTGGGCCATTCTTGACCCGTTTCCGTGCGGGTTGGGCCCTCGGTCCAGTCCATAATAGTTTACATTTAATCACTTTCATTTCCTCTAATTATTATTCGTGTTAGTGTCGTGTCTATATGTGTCGGTACTTCATAGGTCATATTTGTCAAGGAATATGTATTGTTTATTGTGATTTTGTATGAAGGCCGGCAATTTAATTCTAGTGCTAACCTTGCTGCTTCTATGATAGATTTAGATTTGTGTTCCTTTATAGTATGTGGTGGGATAGATGTTTGAAGTCCTTACCTTCTTTTTTGGCTTATTTGATAGAAGTTTCTAATGATTATACATTGGCTGATTCCTTCTTTTTTTTTGGTCAAGGCTGATTCCTTCTTATATTCTTCACGCCCTTCTGGTTACAATTTTGTATCATCTTTTCATCGTAGCTCTCAACTACAACTTGAGGCATCTAACAATGTTGGAGATTTAGTATGCTTTTGTCTAGTAATTGAATGTCGTGCATATTTTTTTACTGCTTCTATCAGCTTGAGTTGAAAGATATTACTACTAGCCCATTTTGTTTAGACGGATTTGCAAGTCAACTTAGATAGATGTACCAAAAAATGAAGTTAACTTTTTTTTTTTGAATGTCTCATACATTTGTCAGAAATTCTGTTTGGTGTGGTAATTTCTTCGTGAGCATGCAATTTTGGAAAATCTTCTCAACCTATAGGAGAAAAGATTCGGTGCCTTTGGGACGAGAAATATATCATGTCTTTATGTTATTTTCTAACTATCTCTCTCATTTTAAGACTTTCTCTCTCATATTCACTCTCCAAAAAAGCCTGAAGTCATCAAAGGTATGATTGGTAAAGTCGTCCAAATCCCTACATAAAGTAGCTTGACACCAAACTTTGAATCTTTTGTCACAACACCACACAATCATGCTATTGAGATCAGACGGACCAAAATTCTTCTCTTTTTTGGACTTTTTTTTGGTTCAATGTTATTGGTGTGCAGTTTCCACCGGCTTTGCCGATGACTAATCTACGGCCACGTGTATACCCAACTTGTCACTCTGTGTGGTTCTTTCTTTTGAACTTTACAAAACTTATTCTTTTTTGATACAAATGAAAGAATTAGAAAACTTATTCTAAACACAGTTAATATGTGAACTTGAATCGTTTGATCAAAAGTTGTTTTTGTCAAACGTATTGATTTTCATTCATAAAGGGCGGAGACCCAAACCAATACAGAACAAGATGGGCTCAGCCCAACAACGAAATACAAACAGGTCCCACTAGCAAGTACATCACTTATAGGATCTAAAACTGACTTTATAAGTTCAGTTCTAGTTACAAGTACAAGTCAAGTGATACCCAAAAACAAACCCTAAAAAACGAAATCTGTGTCTTCGTAGAAGCTTCAAAGCACGATTGACAGATCAACAGCAGAAATTCGCAAAACCATGGCAGCCAAAATTACCCAATACCCACGGCAGAAGCTTCGATGGCATCGCAATCGAACAAGCTCAGTTGATGTTTCCACGAAGAGCAGTCCTTCGATTGTAAATCCTCGCAATCCTTGCATCTTCATCAACTGCCTTTTGGAGAGCAGCGGGTATGTGGTGCATCCAGTTTCCATGGAGAGAGTTTGACTTTGCAAGTGCTGCAATCTGATGCACTACACCATTTCCTGCCCTCTTCACCCACATGATATGAAATTAATGTCACGCATAATACCCATAACTTCTCTAAACTCTTTATTTCCTCTGTACGCTTCAACAACGGAGAAGTTATTTGATTCAACCACCAAATTCTGGAGATTCATAGCTCGGCCAAGTTGAACCGCCTCACGCATGGCAATGGATTCAGCCACCAGAACATTAGGAGCATAGAACTTGGAAGACACCATGGTAAGGACTCTACCCTCTTGAGTGACCTCTGCCTGTTGAGCAATCAAAGGCAGCATCTGTGTTCAGCCAAGGTTGATTCCCCTCCTGTGTTTGTAGTTTCCCAAAGGTCCAAAACAGATAACAACCAATTAGTAAAGCAGGAGACATTCCTGTCATCAGGCACAGGGCAAATTTGGGCACCAAACCGCAATATGGGCTGGTCCACGGGCATAGCAAGAACAAATGTCTCCTCACCATTACTGCAGATACGACAAGTTCCATCCCTTGCAATTTTCCTCTTCATTAAATGGTCTTAGATTCGCAACAATGTGATGGTGGACAATCCATTTCCCTAGATACCACAATGTTGAATCAATCAATATGTTAAAAAAGAATCAAGTAATTTACATATATGTTCAAATAAAATAGTGCAATGAAGTATTGTTTTTTTGTTTATATAAACATTTATAAACTTTATTGATAACCGTTCAATTTAAATTGTGTTGCGGATATCTTTTGCTACAAAATCGTATCATTCCTAGCTCTCCACAGCTAATCCAAGGTAACCCCAAAAAACATGCTTTTGTTGAAATTCGTCGAATCCTTTCTGTGAAATCCTAATATATAGGTGTAAACCTAACATTTAATATGCTTACAAAAAAAGCAATCAAATATTTAGAATTAATACTTATTTAATGCGTGCTCTATTTTTTATTTAAAATATTGATAATTTTAATTTAATTAATTATAATAATTTCGTTAGTTGTTTGTAAACATTAAATATTAGTTTCATACTCTCAAAATCTCATTAATAGTATATGGACAGTGAAAATTTTAAATTTAACCATCAAAATTTAAAAAGAAAAACGAGTGTCAAAACATAACACATTCACTTTTTTTTTTTATACAAATGAAAGGAAAACAACAACAAAAGGAACTACTCTTTTATTCTTTCTACACCTATAGCATCAGCTAAAAGCGTAGAAGAAATGGCAGCAGGACAGTGAGTCCAAATTTAAATTCCAGATACCATATTTGATCCATGTTTGGCTAGCCAATCTGCGCAATGGTTTCCTTCACGTAGAGAATGAATAAGTGATATCTGCCAGTCCAAATTCTTTAGAGAGCGGATATAGTCAACAACAGGCGCATGAGGGTGTGAAGGAGCGACACCCTCAAAGATAAAGCTTAGAGTAACTTTCGAATCCGACTCACAGATAATTCTATTAAAACCTTGTTAGCGAGCAATGTTAAGACCTTGGGCAATTGCCTGTAACTCAACATTGATATTGGTAGTGATCCCACAATTACCTGAGAATCCGAGAAGCCCCTGGCCACGGTGGTCCCTGAGAATACCTCCAAAGCCCGATCTTCCAGGATTACTAATAGAGCTGCCATCAACATTTAACTCAACAAAGGATTCCGGTGGGGGGTTCCAAGAGACAAGAAGAGTTTGTCTAGGAGGTTTGACCGGGCCAAATAACTTGGCAATGGAGTCCTTTAGGGTGCGAATTCTATGAATAATCTTCCAATTCTCCCATTTGATATCTGCGAACACCTCTTCATTTAACATAACACTCACTTATTTTGACACGAGGTGTACACGTGGTGAATTGGCAGAATTTTTAATTAACTAAACTAAATGTCCATTTGTTGATGCAATTGCACACAAAATAAAAAATTGTCCCTTCTGTTTTATATTCTATTCACTCATTTATTTACTTTTATCTTTAAATCAGAAATTAAATAAAAATTACTATGGAGGTCTTGCATGATTGGAAAGTTGTTCATCGTTTGCGTGGTACAGGTCCAGTTGACCATCGCCCTCTTGTTTCTTCTATCTGGGCGAAATCGATACATGGGGAGTTGAAGTGTAATGTTGACGCTGCAATTTTTGAACCCCAAAGGTATGTATGGTTTTCGTTTGTGTTTGTGTGAAGATAAAGGAGAATTCGTTGCGGCGAGGACCATGAAGCTTGGCGGTGTTCCAACCCCACAAGAAGCTGAGGCAACTGGAGTGACAGATGCTATTAAGTGGCTTAATGAGCAAGGAGTTCAGCGAGCTGTAACCATTGAGCTGGATTGTTTACCAGTTGTTAACGGTATCAACGGAAACCGTCTCATAACTACTGAAGTAGGCTCTATTATTAGGAGTTGCAGGTTTAGTTTTCAAAACTATAGGTTTAGTTTTGCTAGGCGACAAACCAATGTTGTTGCTCATACTCTTGCTAGAGCATCAATGATTTATATTTGTTTCACGGTTTTTTATTACATCCCAATTGTGAAATTATTTTTATTGAAATAATGTAGTTTGGTTTCCGTAAAAAAAAAAATTGTCCCTCCTTTGAATCAACACCCGTCAAAGATATATTGGTCACGCCATCAAGAAATACTTTACACCCGATGATTTTATCTTCATTTCTCCACAAAAAACAAGGACCTTTCTTACAAACAACTATCCTATAATACTGGGTCTTCAAACCATTGAATTCAACACTGTCTCTTTTTTTTCTACCACTTGTGTGCGTGAATTACTCTTAGCACCCTAAGAAACCGTGGATAAGCTCTATATATACACATACATACATAGTGATGAACAATACAACAAAGTTAATCACATAGAATTCCCCCACAAAAGATTAATTAATAGAAACAATGGCATCATTTACCCTTGTCACCTCTCTCCCAAAATTTGGCCCTGCTGGTGCAACTATTGCTAGGGCTCGTCCTTGGAATAATAGGATCTTTGCAGCTGCTACTCCAAGACCTATCCAAGTAAACAATTCAGTTTTATGTTTCTGTGTAAAATATTTTACACTATAAATTATACATTATATGTTTACATTTTATATTTTTTCAAATCTTTATGTAGGTTCCAAAATCTCCTAATGAAGAAGGCTCAATAACCACTGGTGGTATCAAACACGGACAAGGTGCAAGTGAAATCGTTAACAATAATATAAACGAACCAGTACAAGACAAGGCTTATTCCACTGCTGAACATGTAATGTAGCTTGTCACCATACTAATTATGTGATTAGGGTTACCATGTTATTGGTGCGCAGTATCTACCGGTGTCTAATATAATTACTTGATATTGATATTCAACCAGGTAACTGAGAAAACAAAAGATGCAGCGAGTAAGGCTTCATCAACAACACAAAACATTGCTGAGAAAGCAAAACAGACAATGCAAGATGCATGGGATTCCACTAAGAACACAGCTAATAAGGCAGCAGACACTGTCCTAGGAAAGACTCAACAATCATGGGATTCCACTAAGAACACAGCCAATAAGGCTGCAGAAACTGTGGCGGGAAAAACTCAACAATCAGCTGAGTATGTCAAACAAAATGCAGAGACAGTGAAGAAGAACATGAACAAAAAGAATTGATTCAAATTTCATCTTATTGTATAAGCTAATTTCTTATTTATCATTTAGCCACTGTATTTTTTTTTGTTTTCATTTTTGCTATTGATATGGCACCAAATATGGAGAAGATATGTTTCTTCCCAATGCCATAGATTTGACACAAATGTCATTTTGTTTCAACTGTCAATAAATATTTGAGTCTTTCTTTCTTTTTTCTTTTGGATTGTTTACTTAAATATAACAATAGCATTTTACATGTACTTACAATTGTCTCACCATCTTTACACATTTTTTTATGATCGGAGGGATGTTTCGAAAACCGGACTGGTCATTGAACCAATGAAGGTACTGACTGGTTCAAGGTTTAATAGTTTAATTGTGCTTGAACTGATAATTATTGAAATATATTTCTTATACTAAATATTAATCAAAATGATAAATAATAAAAAACTATGCATATGTAATTTTATAACTTGATATATTAGCCATTTATTTAACTAAAAAAAAAATTTTAATTTAAAAATGGAAATTTTAAAATTTTAAAACTGCTTGGTTTCCTGTTTTTGATCCAGTCGGTTTGGTCCTAGGAAGGTAGCTCAGTTGGCGAGCTAAGAAACATGAAGGAGTTGCAAAGTTGCAAGAATGAGGTCTTATGTTAAAACAAGCGATTACTTTTAATATATATATATATATATATAAATGACACCCTTATTCTCTTTTACCCACATGTCATATCCTCTAACGTTTTTGCCTCAATAGATTAATCTTCGTTGATTTCTTATATTTTTATATTCTTTAATTAGTTTTGTTTTTTCAATTTAATTTAATTTTTTATCTATAGAAATTTATTAAGTATTTATATGATTATTTTTCTTTTAGGTCACAACCGAAAATTTTGCACATTGTCGGTATTTTTTTGCTTAAATATGTTTTTAATCCTTAAAAATTTAAAAGTTTTTTGTTTTTCGTCCCTCAAAAATTACTTAATTTTGATTTTTGTCCCTACAATATCGAAGTTTTTGCTTGGTTTTAGTCCCCAAAATTAAAGAAAGTAGCTCAATTGGTAGTGGGAATGCATTGAGCATGTAGTTGAGCCCCAGAGTACATGATTTGATTCCCACGGAAGGCAAAAACTCTACATGGGGGGTAGAGAATGTCATGATGTGCAGTTCTGGGGTAATTTTGATTTTAGTCCTAGTGTAGACTAAATGAAGACTAATTCCAAAAATAGATATTTATTACAAGGGTGAAAAACAAGTAGCTCCTTGCAGGGACGAAACAGTAAATTTAGGAAATTATAGAGATGAAAAGAAAAAAATGGCTTAAATATATGTTTGGTCCCTGCAAATATACGTTTGATCCAATTTAGTCAATGCAAAAGAAACGGGGTACTCACAGTAGAAGAGGTTTGACTATCATGAAATTTTCTCTCCAATCGTTAGACATACTTCTATCAGGGAAGTGTTGGCCTTTGTAACTAGGCGAGACATGCACTTAGAGCAGATGGATGTGAAGTTCACAGTAATCTAGATGATCAAATTTACATGGAGCTGCCATAAGGTTTCAATGATATTGGATGGGCAGACTAGTTTGTAAATTGAAGAGGTCTTTGTATGATCTAAAGTAGTCTCCAAGACAGTGGTACACGCACTTTGATTCATACATGCTTCAAATTTGCTACAAAAGGTGTGAGTAAGATTTTTGTGTTTACGTTAGAAGCTTTGATGATGGTTCTTTTAATTTTCTATTAATGTAAGTGGATGATATGTTGATTGCTGCTTATCATTTACATGACGTAATTGAACTGAAAATCAATTTGGGAAGGATTTTGATATGAAGGACTTAGGTGCTGCTAAGAAGAGTCTTGGGATGGAAATTCACAGGGATAGAAGTGCTAGAAAATCATGGCTCTCTCACAAAAGCTATGTTGAAAAGGTGTTAGACAGATATGACATGAGCAATTCAAAAGCTGTGAGTACTCCATTGGCGAATCAATTTAAAATATCGTTGTATCAATGTCCATAGACAGATGCAAAAGCTGAACATATGTCAAAGCTCCCTTCTGCTAGTGTTGATGGTTGTTTAATGTATGCTATGGTCTGCACTAGACCAGATTTGGCACAAGATGTAAGTTAGGTTTGCATGTTTGTGTCCAAACTAGGAAAGCATCATTAGGGAGAAATCAAGTGAATTTTTTGGTACTTAAAAGGTACAACAAGTCATGGTACCATGTTTAGCAGTGAAAAAAGTGATCATTCATTTGTTAAATATGTTGATTCAGAATATGTGGGTGATATGAATGGTAGGAGGTCTAGAACAAGGTATAAGGTGAACCTATCCGCTGGAATCAGTTCACTCCATAGTGGCCATGTCAACAGTTGAAGTAGAGTACATAGTAGTAGCAGAAGCTGCCTAAGAGGCCTTATGAATTACAAAACTAGTGAAGGAATTGGGTGTTGAGCAAGGTTAAGTTTAGTTGCATTGTGATAGTCAGAGTGCCATTTACTTGGCAAATAATCATGTTATCATGCAAGGACAAAACAATTTGATGTGAGATTTTACAAGATCAGAGAGTTACTTGAAAATCAAACAGATTTGACTAGAAAAGGTTCATACTATAGAGAATGCAGTTGATATGTTGACCAAGCCAATCACCAACGAAAAGTTGCTTGGACTTGTTACATGTTACTCAGTGTTAACAAGAAGCTCTACCTCTAGTGCCAAGGATGTGGTCGTCATGCAGTGAATCTTCATAGGGTTTGATATAAGGTGGAGATTGTTGAATATGGCTCATATGTGGGCTTGGCCCAAATTGTTTGGGGGACTTTAGCCCACCATGGTCTGGTTCATTGGTATTTTTGTATTCCGAATTGAGTTATTATAAATACCAATTGTAGCACTAAAACCCTAATTCATCCTGGAATAAGATGGAACTACCGTTGTTATTTAATCGCAAATGTAGGCATATTTTAGCCAAACTACATGATGAAGATCGTGTATCTATTTTGCGTTTTCATTTCTTTATTTTCTTCTTTTACTCGTTGTTGTTCTATCAAAAGGGTTAGTTAGATATTGAGGCCTCATTCTTTCTTTCTTTCTTTAAACATTCCTCAAACTTGAAAACCACCATCATTCACATCAAATCTCTTTGGACGCTCTATCTTGAAGTCAAAATATGTTAGGACTTAAGCACATTAGGGGAGCCCAACCCAAAAGACTAGTCCATTAGGTGGGACAGCCGCATGGCTTAAGTACCACGTTGAGTTTTCTTATTTACTCAATGTGGGACTCGTGACATTGCCACTTCCTTTAAATCCTACACCCACGATGGCTTTCACATTATCGACACTGACCCGGTGGTAGCCTTTTCCTTTTTTTGGTATATACCTTCCATTTTTTTGGCGGCTTAACTTAGTATTCGATGGAGTACCTTAGCTAGCCATTTGCGTAGCACAACTCTCATTGAAAGCACCAATTGTTAGAACTTAAACACATTAGGAGAGCCCAACCAAAAAGACTAGTCCATTAGGTGAGAGAGTCTCATGACTTAATTAAGTACCACATCGAGCCTTCTTATTTAGTCAATTCACACCAACTCTCTCTAGATCCTCATATCCAGTTAGGTAGTGGATTTAATGACATAGTGAGCAATTTTTAGGATAAGGTGATGTCGGGTTTTATCGGGTCGTGTGATCATCCACCACGTGATGGAGAAAAAGAGGGTGTGGATTACTATCGAGATTATGTTTAATTTTATTTTGATTTGTATTTGGATTTATATTTGAGGTTAATATTATTTGGATTAATTTTTCTATTTGGTTTATATTTTATTTATTGTTATCTATTTTTTCTTATAGTATTTTCACAATCGGGAGAGTAAGTAACAACATACCCCACCACTTTATGAGTCTTTTTTTCTTCTTTCGTTAAACAAATGAGGGGAGAGAGTGTCAAAATTTCTAGTTTATGTTTTTTAACACGTCATCTTCATTACGTCATTTTCTTGATAAGGTTGAGTTGACCAAAAAATAAATTTATAAACTATAATATTATTTCAAACGAAACGCTTGTACATGCGTTCACAAAAACATTAATTTTTTTTACTTTCTATGCCCAATTAATGTATGGTTAAATGTGTGATAGTGAGGATAAAAACAACCTCTCTGGAAAGCCACCATCATCCACACCAACTCTTTATATTTCCCATCTAAATGTCAACATTGTAGCACTCCTGTGAGTCTTGATGCATATTTTCATTTTCACAAGCCAAAGTGTGGTGTCACTCATCCCTTTTAGTTTGTTTATTGCGAACTCATAAGGGACACTATCGTAGGTTGTTTCAGAACTTATCTCCACCAACCCTTTTACAAATCATTGTTGTTTTCATTGGTTCATCGACAGTGTCATCAACATCTGACCATCTAACAAGTTCCATTAGGTACTTCTTGAAATCTTCCAACTCATCTCTTAGTTTCTATATGATGCATTACCTAAATACCCTTTAGTTTATTAGCTTCATTCAGTCATTTATTATCCGACACATGGCTTGTTGTCAGTAGGCTGTCGAAAATGCACCATTTCTTGTGGGTTTGTTGGCATTTAGGCATTTGGCCTCTAGAGACTTTCATTCTTTTTTTTGGCTTTTTTTTGACCCCCACCTCTTCCCCCCCCCCCCCCCCCACACAAAATGCAAGTCGGAGTAAATCCGATTTGTAAAATAACAAATCAGATTTACCCCCAAGGGAGATAAATCCGATGCGATCCCACCCCCACACAAAATGCAAATCGGACTTATCTCCCATGGGGGTAAATCCGACTTGTAAAATATAAAACGGATTTTTTATAGGGGTATTTTCGGATTTCACTTTTTCGTGGGGGTATATTGTCAAAGGGGTGGGGGTACAAAAGAAAAAACCCCTTTTTTTTGGTAGTATTATTCATAATCCGGAGAGTACAGTAACGATAAACCCAACCACTTTATGAGTCTTTTTTTCTTTCGTAAAACAAATGAGGAGAGAGAGTGATTGAATTTCTTTTGAGGTTTATGCTTTTTAACACGTCATCTTCTTTACGTCATTTTCCTGATAAGGTTGAGTTGACCACAAAATAAATTTATAAACTATAATTTTATTTCAAATGAAACGCTTGTACATGTGTTCACAAAATACATTAAATTTTTTCATTTTCTATGCCCAATTCATTTATTGGGTTTTTTTTGACAATAATTCATTTATTGGTTAAATGCATGATAGTGAGGATAAAAACTACCTCTCTCTGGAAAACATAGAATCAGTTCATACAAGAAGATTTAGGTTTTTTTTTCTTAAACGTTGCTCAAACCATAAAGCCACCATCAGTCACACCACCTCTTTATATCCCCCATCGAGATGTCAAAATTGTAGCACTCTTGTGAGTCTTGATACATATATTCATTTTCACAAGCCAAAGTGTAGTGTCGCTCGTCCTTTTTTGTTTGTTTATTGTAAACTCATAGGGACACTATTGTGGGTTGATTCACAAATTCTCTCCACCAACCCTTTTACAGATCATTGTAGTTTTCATTGCTTCATCAACAGTGTCATCTACATCTAACCATATAACAAGTTGCATTAGGTACGCCTTGAAATCTACCAACTCATCTCTTTAATTCTATATGATGTATTACCTAAATACCCTTTAGTTTATTACCTTCAGCATGTCATGGTAAATGGCATTATTGGAAACGGAAAGATATGAATACTTTTCTCCTTTTGACTCATTATATTGTGAGAAGAGTAAAGGTGTGGGATCTACTGTTTCATGATTTTGCTTTTCCTTTTCTTTTGTAAATGAAATGGGAAGATAGTTTGTTTCTCTTTTCTTTCTCTCTTCCCCTATTCTTTCTTTTCTAATCCCATTAAGCCAAATGATTTCTAAATCTTCACTTTGGTATCAGATTTCTAACTCCATCCTCGGTCGGGTGGGTACTTTTGGGTTCAGGTTTTGTTGTCATGCCTAAATATACCCCACCACTTTATGAGTCTTTTTTTCCTTTCATAAAAAAATGAGGGGAGAGGGCGACAATTTATTTTGAAGTTTATGTCTTTTAACACATCATCTTCATTACGTCATTTTCCTGATAAGGTTGAGTTGACTAAAAAAATAAATTTATAAACTATTATTTTATTTCAAACGAAACGCTTGTACATGTGTTTACAAAAAACATTTAATTTTTCATTTTCTATACCCAATTCATGTATTGGTTAATGCGTGATAGTGAGGATAAAAACATCCTATCTGAAAAACTTAGAAACAATTCGTACAATAAGATTTAGGTTTTTCCTTCTTAGACATTGTTCGAACCATAAAGCCACCATCATTCACACCACTCTCTATATCCCCCATCTAGATATCAAAATTATAGCACTCTTACGAGATATTGATACATATCTTCATTTTCACAAGCCAAAGTGTGGTGTCGCTCATCTCTTTTGGTCTGTTTATTGCGAACTCATAGGAGACACTATCGTGGGTTGTGTCGCAACTTCTCTCCACCAACCCTTTTACAGATCTTTGTTGTTTTCAGTGCTTCATCGACAGTGTCATCAACATCTAACCATCTTTGTTGTTTTCATTGCTTCATCAACAGTGTCATCAACATTTGACCATCTAAGAAGTTGCATTAGGTACGTCTTGAACTCATAGGAGACACTATCGCAGGTTATTTCTTAATTTCTATATGATGTATTACTTAAATACCCTTTAGTTTATTAGCTTCATTCATGATTTTATTTTGTAATGGTAAATGGCATTATATATTGGAAGTGAAAATATATGAATATTTTTCTCTTTTTCACTCCTTACAATTTTGTGAGACGACTAAAGGTGTGGGACCTACCGTTTTATGAGTGTGCTTTTCCTTTTTTTGTAAATGAAATGGGGAGATAGTTTATTTCTCTTCTCACTCTCTCTTCCCTTATTGTTTCTTTTCTAATTTCATTAAACCAAATGATTTCTAGATCTTTATTTTATTTATCCTTAATCGGTTCAAGAGGGAGCACTCATATAAACATGGATCTTACATAATTTTTTTCTTCTCTATTACTCTTTGTTTTACCATATATATATGAAAGGTTCTCCTAAATTGATCAACAATTTCTCTATCTTCTCTATTTTCTTTCCTATTTCACCTATAATAAATAAAGTGTGTAAATAACTCGTGTTTTATTAGTTGAGTTGAATATTCCGTGGCATATGTAGAATCATGCAGAGAATTCGGATAAGTTCGTTCGTGAATCACAATGCATATCAAGGTTTTAATCAATTTCAACAATTGGATCAGTAAGTTATATTACAAATTTATAGTTCATAATTAATTGTTTAATTATATTCATGTTTCCATTTGCCATATGCAGTACATTAAAACTTCTATGGGGCGAAAATTAATCAAATACTTTTGTAGGAAAAATATTATAAGCATTTACAAAATGCTTAATACCACAAATAAGTAAGATTAAAGATCCAAAATTATATTTGAGAAAAAATAGACTCATTTAGTCCCTAAGAAATAAAAAATATTAATTAATTTAGTCTTCAGATATTGGTCAAATTAGTCCTTCTACAATCATATTAGAAACATTTTAGTAACTCTTAGAGACTAGTATGACTAATATAGATGATTTTTTTAATAGCCAGATTAGTATTTTCAATTCTAAAAGAGCAAATAGGTCTAAGTGTTTTTTTTAAAAGATTTTTTTGTACCTTTACTCCTAAAAAATAAAAAAAAGCATAAACTTTTCACATGTGTATTCAGTGCTGAAAGATGCGGAAATAATAAAATTAGAAGAATAGGAGAATAAAATCATGAATTATGGATCTCTAATAATTTTGTAAGTTCATTTAAAAATAATTGACTTATGTGGGCAGGAACTGTCTTTTTTTAATGGAGGAAAAATAAAACTTGTTAATGATACTTAACTAAAAATAATTGACTTATGTGGGCATCCTTATTTTGTTAATTATTTTGTTAAGTATCATTAAGGATGAAATAATTTCATCTTAAGGATGAAATTAACTAAAAATAATTGACTTATGTGACTTAACTAAAAATAATTGACTTATGTGACTTAACTAAAAATAATTGACTTATGTGGGTTTGTTTACTCATGATTTATATTATGGGAAAGAAGTTCATTAAATTTTGTACTTTCTCTTAACATCTTAATTTTGATTGACAAAGTTATTTTGGTTGAGAAAATTCTTTGACATAAGTTGAAATTTCTTGGAATATGTAGAAATATGCTGAGGATCGAAATATACTTCCGCAGACCAAGAAACCTTCAGAATTACCAAAATGGTCGACCAGATATGGGCCAGTAAGTTACTTCACTACTTTAAAATTCAAAGAATACTAATATTTTCTTCAATAAAATAAATACTTTTTTAGAAACAACATTGCAGTTTGCACCAATGAAAATGCAAAAATTTATTATTTAAAATAATGACATGTCTAATTAAATGCAGGTGCGTGGATAGTGTAACTGTCCAAACCCAAAATGGAAGAGTACTCTACTTTATTGATCTTTTTATGAAGGGAATTAGAATTGCTATGGCACTTGGACCTAATTCTCCACTAGCTAATATGTCATTAGATCTGTCTGTGGAATATTGTTCAAATATTCACAGTCCCCGTATTTGGCGACCATATCCACATGTAAGTTTAAGAATAAACCTTACACTTGATCAAACTATCACACTCTTTTTTATTTGATCCAAGAATTAATTATGAAAATATAATAAATATTTTCTAAACTATTCTAAACCCATCAAGAAAACGTCCATTATTCTCTATCCTATTTAAAAAATAATTGGAGGACTAAATTGATGTTTATAATAGTTTAGTCACTAATTATATTTGTGTGGTTCGGGGAAAAACAAGAGAGCATAATAGTTTAGGACTGAACTGAATGTTTACTCTAAGTATAAAGATATATACTAGTATATCCTTGCAAAGCTAATTAGTTATGTACTCTGTCTTATATTAAGTATCTTTTTTGAAATATTTGTTTGTTTCAAATTATTTGTCATTCTAGAGTTTTAGGAACGTATTCTGTCGCTAAATCCGTCGCTGCCAACTGTTTTAGCGACGAAATATGATTCTGTCACTATTTTCCGTTGCTAATGAGTGTTTTTTTTATTGTTAATTGGTATCTCAACTTATTTATATTAATTATTCTTTTGACCTAACTCCAATTATAACAAAGATATTTTATTTACTTTGAAAATAAATATTACAAATAATTTTCTTAATACTTGAACATAACCTTAAACGATACTCCCTTCATTCCACAATAACCGTTACACTTGATATTTCACACATATTAAGAAAAATGAGTAAATAGAAGAAAGGAAATTAAGAATAATTTTACGTACATAACTTTATTGATAATTGAGACACATGTGTGACAAATTTGTTTTAGGGAGGAATGGAATTGAACAAAAATGATTAATGCATTAATTGTTGTTATTTGTCGTCATATATAGAATCCACTTCGAGTTGCTATTGGTCAACCACCTATTCGAAGGACTGGTCACATTCCTTACTGGAATCTAGATCTTATGCTACTTGACGGTATTCGAGGGTAATTCCAACCACTGTTCATTTTAGCTTCTTTTTTAATTATATTTGAGGTTGAATAAGCGATTAAAGTTTTTTTTTGACACAACAAATTGTAGAGATATTAAAATCATAGAAATTTGCTTGTGTTAACAGGAAATATATATCCATATATACGATCCGTCCAGTGGATCATGCATTTGGATTAGGTACGTACTATGTAGGTGGAGTACTCTCCCGTAATCAAAATTTGTTCCCATCCACTCAGCCTCAACCTCATCCTCGACCTCAGCCTCAACCTCAGCCCCGACCTCAGCCTCGGGCTCAGCCCCAGCCTCAACCTCAAGAGGTATATATCGATTTTATCTTTCAATGTTTTAGTCATTTTATGCAGAAACAACATTGTTCTACTTGTGGTATTTAATTATAAAGTTCTGTCAAAGACTATTATAGCATGAATACATGTCTTTTACATGTTGGGCCATACATTATAATTAATTCGCTTTGGTTAGTAAGTTATAGACTGCTCTTACTTAATAGCGAGGTGTCAACGACACTCTCTTTTATACAATATCCATCCTGTGATTGGTTAGAATTTATGTATGTCCCACCACTTTAAATTTGAGACCCATGCATATATGTTATCGTCTTAGTGGCCGTAATTCTGATTTTTATCCTTCAAATTATTTAGTAATTAATAAGGTTTCTATAATGCATTTAATTATAATTTGAATTTATAGAGAGCTATGCAAGGGACCATACCTCCATCAACACAACTTCGACAGGGTCCAGCTGATCAAGGCACTAGCAGTCGTTCTCCACCAAGGTAGAGGAGTTTTCTTATTAAGATTTACCCTATATATATATATATATATATATATATATATATGTATGTATGTATGTGTGTGTTTCTTTCAAGCTGACAAACAAATGAACTTGAGATCAATGTAGGCATAGGAATGGAATTTATGATTCCTACTTGAGGGCGTATCCTGCGAACCGTAATAATGATAATGATAGTGATAATGATAACGATGGTGAGTTTTAATTCGTTTATCTAACATGTATGCTAGCTACTTATTTGAGAATTTTTTTCTGTCATGTAATGTACAAGTCTTTATATGGTTTGCGTGCTTATAATTATATTTATTATTTATTATTGATGTTAGGAGGTAGCAGTACTGTTGTGATCAAAAGAATGATAGGAGATAACCCAAGCAGTTCAGGTTCCCGTTGATCAGAAATGGCTGCTATGTTTGGACCAGGAATTTCGTGTGTGATTATATTAAGCTTTTTTAAGCAAACTTGATTATATTTGTCTCAAACTTTATTATGTGGGATTTTGGTATATTACAATTTGTAGATTGATTTCATGGTTTTCTTTAACTTGATTAGTTGATTATTGAACCTATATATTCTGAA